>OX451414.1:9303661-9940519 GCA_949629135.1 Eremobia ochroleuca
CAACACTTAAATTCACAGAAAATGTCAAAGCAAAAAATGCACCAGTAACCGCTCGAAACGAACTTGAACTAATTTGAAATTGTATCATTCCATAGATCGAGCTTTGCACAGCGACGCGCTCATTCATACTATTTACACACACACGCTTCGCTATACGTTCCATTCATAAAAAATCAAAATCCAGGCTTAAAAATCAGTACAATTTGGAAAATAAGTACATACTAATGTTATCAACAACGTGAACAATTTGTATACAAATAGCGAGAGGTCCAGAAGCCTCATAAGAAGCCAGCTGGTACGAGCGAGACGGGACGATGTTTATTGTTGTGTTCTCGCAATAGCGGCATTGGAGAGGTTTGGCAACGGTGCGCGTGATGAAAACTGTGCGGAATTTAAATATTATTCTTCGAGTATGTAAACCTGGCAACCTCGCATCGAACGTATAGCAGGCGGCCGCCGGCCGGGGCGCGCGGTTTTTATTATTCTTATCAATTCTTGCGACATGATTGAGTTGGTTAATTTACAAGTTTACTTGTATAGTTTTATTTTTTTAATTTTTTTATTGTTAGGCTCACGTTTGACTGAAAGCCGGGCGGGCTTTTCGGCTTTAATGAAAGGAACGCCCCTGCTTGTGAACATGGGAATCGGCGCCATTGTCAACATTTTCATTTATTGTACTCTCCACAATGTACAGAGAGCAGCATTTACTGTCGATTAAAAATGTTACGCAATGACTTACTTGTTCTTCCTTCTGCTTTCTCATTAACTCTTCTTGCTCCCTCTTCTGTATTTCAAGACGCAACTTCTCCCTCTTTTCCGATTCCTCCCGCTCCTTTCGCTCCCTTTCGGCCTGTTGAAATTTCAAACAGTATTAATCAACATTTTTTATTTTATTAATAATAGCGCCCTAGGAGTAGTTTAGCTACCCACCAGACACTAATTTTTGTGTGAATATGTAAACGTAAATTCGCTATTTATACAGGGTCAAATTAAATTGGCCAGCGAAACTCTACAGCAAACGCGACGGGTAGAAACAAAGAAACAATGTTTATTCGGCAGAAACAAAACGCACGTTACATAAAAAAAGACATACAATATACACATAAATGCTATCGATATTCGGTACTGATTGAACCAACCGATCCTTTAAAGTTAAGGTTCGCGAACACATTTGCAAGAAGTATTTCTTTTTAGTATATTCATGTATTTATGTATATTTATTTGTGCTTATATTTATATGTAACTAGCGACCCGCCCCGGCTTCGCACGGGTGCAATAGAGAAATACTGATAATAATTTTAGAGCCATTATTTCTCGTAAAAAGTTAAGGATACAAAATGGTTATTGTGGGTTATCCCTAAGAGATAGACATATACCATCGCGGACTTTTTTGTAGATCTTCTTATGGTGTACAATACTGTAGTACATTATTTTGATCTATCTCAAAGGGTTCAGCCAGCGTTTACAATGAAGCGCAAAAAATGTGTTTATTTACGACATCACATTAGAAACCTCTAAAATTATCAGTGTTTCTCTACTATATTATGCATGTATTATACATATAAACCTTCCTCTTGAATCACTCTATCTGTTAAAAAAACCCGCATCAAAATCCGTTGCGTAGTTTTAAAGATCTAAGCATATATAGGGACAGACAGACAGGGAAGCGACTTTGTTTTATACTATGTAGTGATTAGGTATATATATTATATTTACAGTTTTAATAGGTTTATGCGTATCTTTATATTTAAAACATTTATTCCTCAGTTTTCATGATTGCATCTACTACTGTTTGTCTCTGCATCACCCAAAGGTTGACTGGTAGAAAATGTCTATGGCATTAAGTCCGCCTCTGTACATTTATGTGCTTGAAGTATTAAATAAATAAATGATATTTTTTTGGGGTTAGCGACCGCAGGCAGTGTTGTTACTTGTAAAGTCAGAAAAAAACTGTAAGCTCGAAAGGCGCGATAAGCATCGATATCTGAACACGGTGAAACAAAACAAAAATACAGATTTTTCTAAACTCATAATTCAAACCACACAACAAAAAATCATGTCTAGTCAGTCTTATGTAGCGCATATTTCCCCCATATAGTTCTTTATTCTGTGTTAGTGTTCTTTCTCTGCATCCTGTTTACCGCAAACAAACGTGTTTTCTTTCTTTTCTTCTTTCTATACCCACCACACCTGTGGAGTTTAGCTAGCTAATTTAATTTGACCTTGTATGGAGTGTTCGGAAGAAGTATTTAACTAGTTGTATATATGTACAACCGTCGTAGTAAAAATAGTATTAGTAAATAGTGATTACCTCAGCTTCCTAGATAGCGTTGAAGAAAAAAAAAAATACTCGAGTTAAAATGAATCGTGTCGGATGAAATACATATAGTATAACATGGAAATGCAAAAACATGAAAAATGTTGGGATCGCAGTTTCTTAATTTATTTGCAGGATTTACTTTAAATTATTTATCTTTATTTCTTTATTTATCCTCACAATAACAACTTATTCTAGGTTTCACAAGTTATTTGTTTTTTAGCAATGTGAGGAGCTGGTGTCTGAGTTAGGCGTAAAATGCCTGTATTACAAATCACCAGGTTTAAAATTATACATAATATTATTTCTGTCAATTGGTTCACAAGACACTTTTAGACGTCAAAATTAAATTACGTTTAAAAACTAGATGGGGTCTGTGTGTCCTAACCGAAGAAAGGCCGATACAAACTCAGAGGTCACAGTCTCTTTAAAGTCCAGACATAATTTTGGTCAGATCATGTGAGAACCGTGCAGATTAGTGTCTGAAACGCTCTTTTGGGGAAAAAACCATACAGATTTGAATGTACCTGTACAGGCAAACGTTACAACCAAGTTTGTCGCAGTTACTCGGCTATTCAGTATTTTTAGGTCCCCAAAATAGGAATTATGTGGGGTTCACAAAAAAGGAGCATTTTTTACTATATCAGAGTGTTCAATCATATTTTTGGGAAAGGAAAATGCTAATTATTTTAAGCTCCAGTAAAGTCCACTTCCCATTTGTCTTGTTCGGGACTGGAACCAGTAACACTTTGATAA
Organism: Eremobia ochroleuca; assembly: GCA_949629135.1. Taxonomy (NCBI): domain Eukaryota; kingdom Metazoa; phylum Arthropoda; class Insecta; order Lepidoptera; family Noctuidae; genus Eremobia; species Eremobia ochroleuca. The sequence continues at coordinate 9,306,735 of OX451414.1, forward strand.
AAAATAAACCTATTTGCAAAGTAGACGTTTTGAGAGTTGACGTTATGGGAAGTGGACTTTTTGGGCATTGTAGAGATTTGTGGATGTTTTTGGAAGTTGACGAAATGGGAAATAGCCCATTAAATACAGCATGCTTGTTTTTACCGGCTCCAAATTTTTAAAGGATGTTCCACCCATGAATATGAATAACTTTCACTATGGAACCAACTGTGAGATCACGAAAAAAAAAATCTGCTGTCTCATACATTTTGGTCAAGTAGTTATTAGTTTCTTATTTTGTATGTATTTCTAGTATTTTTAAGTTGTATTATTAAGTTGTATTTGTGATACTTTTTTATGTATTAGCTTATAAGTATTCTAATATATGTAGTAGTATGTATTGTTTTTTTCTATGGGCCCTAGTTGCCTGAAATAAAGGAATAAATAAATAATTTAACTTTTGTATTAAACAGCTGATTTTCTTTTCGTGATTTCAGAGTTGGTCCCGTAGTGAAAGTTGTTCATATTGATAAGTAGAACAGCCTGTAAAAATTTGGAGCCTGAAAAAAAAACAGCCAGTATATGCCAAAACTTTTCACCGGCACGCAACAGCAGACTGGCTTGAATCTTACCTTCTCTTTAAGCTGCGCGTCAGCCAGCTGCGAACGCCTGCGCTCCAGTTCCGCCTGACCGCGAGCCATATTTTCCCTCCTCCTTTCTTCGTAGGACTTAGCGCTTGTGTTTGAGGAGACTGAGTCGCGTCTACAGAGAAAAGTATGGTTATTTTTATTTATTACTAGCGAGAAAACATCAAGAAAGAAAGAAAACACGTTTTTTTCTGCACAAACAAAACGCACGTTACAAATAAAATATAAAAAAAGACACATTATAAAAAGTAGTCAAAAGCCTCGTACTCGAGCTATAAAATATTGACAATTTTGTCCATTGCTTGATGTCAGGGCCAGGGACCAAAGACAACACACTTTAATTGACATTGACATTTGACAATGCATACATTAAGATTTATACATTTATACATTTAAATATATATTTTTTTTTATCAAGATTTCTTTATTATGTAAGGACTGATTTTTTCAACGCAAGGTAATTTCATCCGAAGAATAATTTTTAATTTTTGACAGTTATTCCATACAAAAAATGTCCGACGTCAATTTTGTTCCACGAATAAAAATTATCTGTCGATTGAAAAAGCCTAAATTTAATATTAATGTAATATACACATGAACAGCATGTCGATTTTGTAAAAATCTCACCGTGAAAACTTGCGTGGAGTGAGCTGTCAGTGTCATCCCACTGATGCTAGGGATTGACCAAGCAAACATTTACAATCATAATCGAGATTTTAATTATACTTGTTATGCTAATTCTATTGATCATTTTATATAATTTCAAAACTAGTATTTTAGTTGTGAAAAAATTACTGTTTTGTGGGGTTTTCAAATAAAATAGCAATACAGAAACTTAGTCAGAATATCTTTTTTTTTTTCATAGATTAAAACCCCACTAAATAGTAGTTTTTTGACAGTTAAAATACTAGCTTTGAAATTATATAAAATGATGAATAGAATTAGCATAAAAATATTATTCAAATCTCGATTATGATTGTAAATGTATTCTTGGTCAATCCCTAGTATCAGGCGGGATGACACTGACAGCTCACTCCACGCTCACTTCACCTAAGTTTTCACGGTGAGATGGTTACAGAACCGCACTGCTGATGTCAAAAATGCTCAAATAAAATCAAAAAGTACTTATGAATTTAACATGTGACATTGGTATTTGCCTAAAATTGAACCCTGGCTTCGTCTCTCGTGCACGATGTTGTCATCGTGCACGAGAGACGAAGCCTTAACCACGAGCCATCACGATATAAAGAAAAAGAAAGAAAGAAAAAACGTTTATTCTGCACAAACAAAACGCACGTTACAAATAAAAAACAAAATAATAATTAAAAATAAAATAATAAAAAGACATAAAATATACAACGTAGCCAAAAGCCTCGTACTCAAGCGCTGATATCACAAACCTGATAATCTTTGAAAACAAAAACTTACCTAAATGTAGGCGGTATCAATTCTGGGGGCAGTTTAGCGGGCACAGGCTCGCCCTGTGTCGCCTTCTCACACAGGTACATAGCTAGGACAAACTCCTCACATCCTGCGGGAGAAGAGAACAATTGTCATTTATTACATTTTTTTTTTAATGATTTGACATAACTTGGGACCCTTTTTTTCTCTCTTTCTGCATTGCGGCAATTTGTTAGACACAACAATAAGCCACTTCTCTGTCTGATCCTTGTATCAATTTAAGCTTTGTAGCTGGGTGAGACCCTTCTCAGTTACCCTAGGGTGGCAATATTTACCGGTGCTGGCAATATGTAACATCTCTGTAACAATGTTACATCTTGCTCTAGAGTGGCAGTACAATCCAGTGTTGTCAGCATTACCCTAGAGTGGCAATATTTACCAATGCTGGCAATATGTAACATCTCTGCAACAATATAACATCTTGCTCTAGAGCGGCAGTATTGGCCAATGTCGGCATCATTACCCTAGGGTGGCAATATTTACCAGTGCTGGCAATATGTAACATCTCTGTAACAATGTAACATCTTGCTCTAGAGCGGCAGTATTAGCCAATGTCGGCATCATTACCCTAGGGTGGCAATATTTACCAGTGCTAGCAATATGTAACATTTCTGTGACAATGTAACATCTTCTCTAAAGTGGCAGTATTAGCCAATGTCGGCATTATTACCCTAGGGTGGCAATATTTACCAGTGCTAGCAAAATGTAACATCTCTGTGACAATGTAACATCTTCTCTAGAGTGGCAGTATTAGCCAGTGTCGGCATCTTTACCCTAGGGTGGCAATATTTACCAGTGCTGGCAATATGTAACATCTCTATAACAATGTAACATCTTGCTCTAGAGTGGCAGTATTAGCCAGTGTCAGCATCATTACCCTAGGGTGGCAATATTTACCAGTGCTGGCAATATGTAACATCTCTGTAACAATGTCATATCTTGCTCTAGAGTGGCAGTATTAGCCAGTGTCGGCATCATTACCCTAGGGTGGCAATATTTACCAGTGCTGGCAATATGTAACATCTCTGTAACAATGTAACATCTTGCTCTAGAGTGGCAGTAATATCCAGTGTCGTCAGCATTACCATAGGGTGGCAACATTTACCAGTGCTGGCAATATGTAACATCTCTGCAACAAAGTAACATCTCTAGAGTGGCAGTATTGGCCAGTGTCGGCATCATTACCCTAGGGTGGCAATATTTACCAGTGCTGGCAATATGTAACATCTCTGTAACAATGTCACATCTTGCTCTAGAGTGGCAGTAATATCCAGAGTCGTCAGCATTACCACAGGGTGGCAATATTTACCAGTGGTGGTAATATGTAACATCTCTGTAACAATGTCACATCTTGCTCTAGAGTGGCAGTAATATCCAGAGTCGTCAGCATTACCCTAGGGTGGCAATATTTACCAGTGCTGGCAATATGTAACATCTCTGCAACAATGTAACATATCTAGAGTGGCAGTAATATCCAGAGTCGTCAGCATTACCATAGGGTGGCAATATTCGCCAGAGCTGGCAATATGTAACATCTCTGTAACAATGTAACATCTCTAGAATGGCAATATTAGCCAGTGCCGGCATCATTACCCTAGGGTGGCAATATTTACCAGTGCTGGTAATATGTAACATCTCTGTAACAATGTCACATCTTGCTCTAGAGTGGCAGTACTATCCAGTGACGGCAGTATTAGCCAGTGTTAACAATATTAGACAGTGTTGGCAATTCTCACCTAGCTTCCCGTCGGAGTCGAGATCCGCCAGAGCCCAGATCTGCGCCAGTGCCTGCTGCGCTAGTCGGGATTGTAACATGATGGATCTGGCTTGTGCTCCAGACACGGCGCCGGTCTTAGCGCGGTCTGTGGCGTTGAACAGCTGTGTGTATCTGTGGGGGAGAGAAAAGTTAAGAGCGTTTACGTTGTACGGCATTTCATAGAAACTTTCAAACCCTTGTTTTTCGAAATGAATGGACCGATTTTAATGAAACTTTGTACGCATAAGCAGGATACAAAGGTCTAAAAAGCAGGTCCAGTGAGTAATGTTATAGCTTCTCGTCTCGCACACTCGTTGTTCGCCAAAACTCATTTTTAGTAGCTAGCTCTACAATCGCCGGCGGGGGGACAGGTGCCTAAATCAGTCAATCTCCCTAGCCTTTTTTCAACTATGTTCAGGGGAGGGGAGGGGGGGGCTTTCAGTCTAACCGGATGCAGCTGAATACCTGGTTAGGTATCTTGATATCAACTAATTTCAGCTCGGTAACTTACTTAAGTTTCTGTGGCTGTGGGATGCCCCACTCCACCGTGGTGGGGGGACTCATCACCCCCATGGGCATCTCCGTGGGACTTGTCACCAAAGATCCTAGAAGAAATCATTTATGAAAAGCAGGGTCAAGTTAAATTAGCACAACTCCGCAGTCGTGATTGGATGGGCGTTTTGGAGTACTGTCTTACGTAATTTTTACGTTCGAGAAGTACTGATTCGATTCTCAGAAATCGCGCAAAAAAAAAAAAAAATGAGCTGTTCCCTACATTTATGTTCGCATAACTCGTCAAATGAAGGGAACAGCTGATCTTTTTTCGCGATTTCGGGTTTGGTCCCATAGTACCTAAAAGTTGCTCATAATGATGAGTACAATGACCCCTTAACGGGGTTGTGCGTTATTTAAGCCAAACACAAACTCAAAGCATTTATTTCAAGTAAACCAATTACAGGCACTTTTGAATTGTCAAGGGGTCGGTCAGTCAGAAAGATGAAGCTAGTTGCCCATTCCAAAGCGTAGTAGGTACCTGTGGAGAAGAACGGGCAAGAAACTCCACGGACACTCTTTTAAATCATAAAATTTGTTACAAAATTTTGGTTACATCATTCAAGTTGAAATTATACATGTGAGAACGATGTAGAAAGACGTGCACGTTAACCCTTTACTGCATGATATATTAAATAAGTGACATTTTTTTTTTTTTTTTAAGTTAATGTCTTTATTAAAGCTTCAGAATTAATTATAGTTTTTTTTTTATGTCCAAGTGGTATGTGATGATAGACAAAATAGTTGTGTTTTATTATTGCCAATGATATGACAAACAAACCCCATTAGGATTTATACGCTAGTTTTTTATTTTTTTAGAGTAAATAAACTGTAAACATGTCAAACCATATATGGTTTCCTATGCGGTAAAGGGTTAAAAGCGTCCGTACTAAAAAAGAAAAAACAAAAAAAAAAAAAACAATTCAGAAATGAAAATAATTGATTAAAATAAAAAAACAACACCTTGTATAGAAATAGTCAAATAATCTTACCTGGTTTAGACATACTATCACTCTTCATCAAAGGAGTAGACGTCACTGGCTGGCTCACCACACCACCAACAGTATTCACTCCAGACGGAGGACTATTCGTTAACGAGCCTATACCCGACATAGGCTGGGAACCCAACGGGGACTGGACCGCCACGGGCTGCGACACTATCGAAGTCTGGGAACCCTCAGGAGGCGAGCCAAACGATCTACCTTGACTGGGGGGTAGGATAGGTTGAACTAGTGGTTGGGTATTCATAGAAAACGCCTGGTCTATTGGGAGGTTTGGGATTAAAGGGGGCTGTTGTCCTATTAAAGGATTCATAAAAGGCTGAGATGGTAACATTGGTTGTTGTGGTTGCCCAGCAACCATTGGCTGGGAACTTATCAACGGTTGGGCCGCAACCATGGATGGTGGACCACCTATCAGCGGTTGTGTGTTAACCAAGGACTGCGAAGTCATTGGTTGTCCTGGCTTTACTCCAGAAATTAGATCTGGCACGTTGGGTACCATGGGGTTAGAGGGAGCAGCAATTGGTGGGATCATTGGAGGTTGGGGGTTAACCAGCGGTGGGCCTACTAGGTCCCCCAGTAGTGAATGGTTGCTCGTGGTTGATGTTAGGCCGGAGATTAGTGGTTGTTGTGGCTGTGGTGGTAGGGACGGCATGGGTGGTATCGGTGGCTTGATTGGCGCGGGGGAGGGGGACGCGAATTGTGGTTTTTGTGTCGCTGTGGAGAAAAAATTGGGATTATTTGCTGTTTCATAGAAAAATGCAATAGTTTAAAATTAATAATCATCAAGCATATAGGCTTGGCGTAGGCTTCGGTGATTCATTTCAAACTAAATTAATTTGTAAGGAGGATGCGCTAAAGCCGCGTCCGCGAATAATATTTGGATCAATATAGGACCTGCATGTCGATTCTGTAAAAATCTCACCGGAAAAACTTACGTGGAGTGAGCTGTCAGTGTCATCCCACTGATGCTAGAGATTGACCAAGTAAACATATTACAATCATAATCCAGATTTTAATTATATTTTATGCTAATTCTATTGATAATTTTAAATAATTTGAAAATTAGCATTTTAGTTGTCAAAACTACTATTTAATGGGGCATTAATTTACAAAAAAAAAAAAATTATTGATATTCTGACTAAGTTTCTTGTATAAAAAATATTAATAAAATCTTGATTATGATTGTAAATGTATACTTGGTCAATCCCTAGTATCAGGTGGGATGTCACTGACAGCTCACTCCACGCTCACTTCACCTAAGTTGTCACGGTGAGATGGTTACAGAATCGCACTGCAGATATTGACCGCATATTGCAAAAACACGTAAGTAAATTTGAATTTTGAAAGCTTTTGCCGTGTGACTTACCGGTAGGACTGAGGGAGGCAAGTAGTGACGGGGGCAAGGCTTTCGGCACTTCTATATTGTGTAGCTTCAAGTTGATTATCTGGAAATAAGGTTTTATTTCATTAGTTTATTTAGTACTACTTTTTGTCCGCGGATTACCCATCGGGAAGCTTCTACCGGGAGGAAATCTGCCCTATATCCTAAAACAGGTCATAGCGTACTTGTGCGCCGCGGTTGATCGAAATCAGTGACGTAAAGATGGAAAAGTAACAGACAGACGGTATCACGACAACACAGAGAAGTAAAATGTATGGAAATATATGTAGACGCTTGTAAGTTTCCGTCTACCATAATGTAATGTAATAATGCACGTATTCCCCTACATTTTACGGACGTGGACGTCCACGATAATTTCGACGTGTTAGAAATTATAAAAAAAAATTGGTTGTCCGTAAAGTCGGTTTACGGACGATTTTTTTACGTGATAACGTCATAAGAAAACATTGATGAAAAATTGCATACTTTTATGAATTGAATTGAATTATTATCACTGAATTATCATTATTTTGAATAATACAAAGGAGTTCATTGAAAATTAAAATTTTTTCGAGAGGGATAGATGCGTCACAAGCCGAACGCATAGTCCGATCGTGCCTCTCTATCACTTGTTCCGCCCTCTCGCTTGCACGCTCGGCTCAGGCGGAACGTGACAATGAGTTATGTGCTTTTTCGTGCGTTCAGCCGCCGTTCATCGATTTATAAGACGTTATCACGTCAAAGTAAGATATAGAAACGTGACAGGAGAATGGAAGAAGAAAACGTGCGGCGCCGACCCCAAGTGACATGGGACAAGAGCAGGAAGATTATGATGACACTAAGATATAGAAAGTGACTAACCTTGCAAGCTATGGAGAACTCTCTGAGGTCCAGTTTTCCGTCCGCGTTGGTGTCGGATAAGGACCAGATTTGTCCCAGAATCGGAGGCGGCAGTTGAGACTGTCAAATAATAATATTATGTTATGAAATAATAATTAAATTCGAAGGCATGTGACATCTACCAACTCGCACCGGGCGGTGGAATACGGCCCACTCCCTCCCAACAAGAGGAGGCCTGTGTATTAGCAGTGGGAACTTTATTTAGGGTGACTGGTAATTAGTGACCGATACTTAAACACATGATTCTACTCATGACAACAAACAACTTTTACTATCGGACCAAATCCAAAATCGCGAAAAAAAAATCAGCTGTTCCCTACATTTATGTTCGTACGAGTCGTCAAAATGTAGGGAACAGCTGATTTTTTTTCGCGATTTCAGGTTTGGTCCCATAGTAAAAGTTGTTTGTTGTCATGAGTAGAATCATGTGTTTAAGTATCGGTCAATAATTACCAGTCACCCTATTTATTTATTTAAAAAAACGATTACAAAAATAAAGACAGTTAGTACACATACACATAAAAGAGAAAATATAAAAACGTCGAGCCTTTAATCCCTTTGGGCCTTTTTCTTCCCACTGCTGGGACACAGGTCCCCTCTCTTCTAGAGGGAGGGGGTATAATCTACCACGCGGGCCCAGTGCGCGTTGGTAGATGTCACATGTCTTCGAATTGTTGGTTCTAGGACATTTCTTCACGATTCTTCACGATGTTTCCTTCACCGTTGTGAGAGCAGTGGTGACGAAATTATTTAGAAAAAAAAAAATGTTTATTTCAATTACAATGAGCATTTAGATACATATTTTTGGAGATCTCCTTTTAAGCAAGGAATTGCTTGTGTTAGGAGTCTCCGCACTTCCACTTATCATTAGTTACTATGCAATTGAAATGTAGACAGACGTAGATGTGTGCAATTGACATGCAAGAGTAATAATGAAAATAAAGATAAAAGAGGTAAATAACATTTTATAACACATTTGCTAGTAAAAGGTCTCTTACTGCATCAATTTCAATATCGTAATGTATCTCATTACGTACTTGTGCGTAATTGTAATGTAAAGCGCACGGTTTATCAAGATGCTCCGTCTAAAACGAACGGTACTTTTTTAAATCTTAGCAAAGAGTCTTTATGTCAGAAAAGTGGTCAACATTTTATGAATAAAATTAACTTTGGGAGATAAATATAATAAATAAAGATTTAATTCTTTAATTTAATTAATTTTGACAATTAATTACAACTATTTATCTGTAACAAAAACACAAAAGTATTAATTTACTTTATTAGTAATATGTATATATTTATTTAATATTATGGCTGTTTTTTGTGCCTTTGCCATAAACAAAAGACGCTGATGCGCGCGCATCGCTAATTTGTGAAAAAGTAAAAATTAACTTATTTATAAGGTAATCTTCTTATTAATTAAGTAATTTCCTCACAAATGTGTTATAAAACGTCGTATGACATACGTGCGGTTTGATAATTACAGCCTCTGCTTTCTTATAGCCCTCACCTACGGCTCGGGCTAGCAATATCGCCTCAGCTGTAATTTTCAACTTACCGCACTTATATCATAATGTACTATTACAAACGAACTGCAAAAGAATGAACGATGTACAGGAAGAAGGCCACATCGCGCAAATACGTGTGATGTGTGTGTCACAAGTGGGTATGTTAGTGTGTAAGTGAGTGAGCATGGGTGTGGGTGTAAGGGTGAGTAGTGGGGTTGTATGGTGTGTGAGTTATAATAAGCGATGTTTAGCTCATTTATCGTAAATGAATATCCTGGCTTGCATTAAATACAAAAGTGTGCCTTTTTTTTGTTATGCGGGTGAAACCGGAAGGCGATGCTAGTATAGGTAGATAGGTATAAGCGTACGTTAAATTGTAGGTTGTTGGTTGTATGGCTAGCCCTACGACGATGACATAGTATAAAGAGGGGAAGTAAGTTATCTTTATACAAACGCACCGCGCGCGGCTTGTATGTGTGCGCCAAAGTATCTATGCGTCGCGCACGCACACTTAAACAAAATCTCGACCCGTTTCTCACAGCGCCAGTCGGGGCTAACACCGCACGAGGTTCGCGCGTCACGGCTTTTCGGCACCGCAAAATTAATAAAAAATGTGTGATAATGATGCATTTTGTAAGAAATGTGTGATTCAATAGATATATTTGTATTATTTAAAAATAAAAATAAATAAATGGTCCTTTATGTGTACATTGTGCCTATCAAAAAAAAATACAAAAAACTGACTAGTATATAATTATACTAGTCAGTTTTTTGTATTTTTTTTTATGATGATATATTTATGATATACGAGCTCTTAGTCTATAAATATTTGTTAGCGGTTTGGGCGACAACCGAATCTGACGAAGCGCGGACAGTCGCGCCCCCACCGCCCCGCCGCGCGCCGGTTTATTTTATCCCTTTTTTTATAAATAATACTGCTCTGAATCTTGAATACATTTCTGTATTTGTTTTACATTTCTGTGTTGGTGTGCACTGAATTAAAATTTTGCTAAAAGTGACAACCCTGAGACAGTAGGCAATTATATCGTGGATTGGGCCGGAGATAGCCTACTTCCCCTCTTTATACTATGACGATGATTAGACAAAGTAAAGTGCCTGTCTGGGTTCAAACCTACGACCCTACAACTCGTAAGTCACGACCGCTGTCACTGAGCCACCACTGCTCTCAGGTAGGTATTTCTTTACGAGTTAGGAAACAGCCGCGGGCGAAATGGTTTGCGACATGGCTCCGCAAACACACCCTACTGCCATTGCATCAAGACAGAATGGACTTACATCTTCCCACTTGTGTCCAGAGACGGTTCAGGGACTTCCAAGTGGACCACGGAAGGTTACCAAATAGCTAGTGCAAGAGTACATCTACAGTCCGCGCGCGAGCTCCGAGGAATGATAAGGAATGTTGACGTAATGAGCTAGAGTTGTGATTTAGAATAATCAGTACTTGAAGAATTTGATGTACTATCGTCACTCTCCTCACGCACTTCAATAATAAATGATTCGACAACATTCTCCATTAAGCCATCCCTTTGACAGTAATGTTCCTCTAATGCCAAGATATGTTTATCATATCCACACGAATCTTCTTTTGTGACTTGCGTGATAGCTTTTTCAGTGATCTCCTTCAGTCTCGTCAGAGAAAAATCTGAAGTAATGTTGTGTTCCCTCACGAGCCTTTTGACTTTTGCCCATGCGAGCTCTATTGGGTTCAAGTCGCACATACATATAAGGCGGTAATCGCAGTACATCATGACACAAAACAACTTATAAGTGTAGTACTATTTATAGTAGAAAATAACACTACCTACTATCCCAAAATTAAAAATGCCTCGATAAGCGTGTTCTCGCGTCAAGGTCGACCCACCGATTCCTCGGAGCTCGCGCGCGGACTGTACATACCTGTAACATGAACCGCTTCGCTTGCTCCCCGGTGAGGTGGCCATTGACTGGGCCGAGGTTGCGGAAGTGCTCTGTAAACTTGGCATGCTCATGCGGCTGCACGATCCACGGGTCTGACGCCATACTGCTGGGGATGGAGAATTTTATTAATAAATTAAAAAAAAAGCAATTTAGGGGCCATTCCAGTATTACGTAACCACAACGGGGGGGGCAGGGGGGTCTTTGCTTTGTTTATTTTTGATGACATGTGGGATGGGGGGGGGAGTATGGATGGTGATTACATCAGCAGTATTTATTTCACTACTTTTTCGGATTTTCAGACCCTTTGCGTTCAGTGCACCTTTTTCTTTCTATTTCATTAAGAAAAGGACATAAGATAAAAAATATTAGTTAAGTCCTGTCAAATTAGTCAGCGTCTGACGCAAATTGACGTATTTTTAGTAGCTAATTTTTTAATCATGTCTAAACTTGTCTATGGTGTATCTTAATTTGACAGAATTAAACTAATATTTATCTTCTGTCCTTTTCTTTATGAAATAGAAAGAAAAAGGTGCACTGAACGTAAATTTAGTTTGTAATATAGATTCACGAGATATTACGAATCTATTAGTGATTTAAAAATATGGCATTAAACACATTTGAGTTAGATTATTTATTAATCAAAGCATAACTTAAGACCCCCACTGCACATTTTCACCTGCCAGGCACATAGTCACCCCATTCGACTGTAACTTTAGTTTCATATCTAACCAGGAAAAACTGATACGATAAGTCCTTATTTACGACAAACTTACCTACAATTACAGAGATAATTTAAATACTAACTAAAGCATTGGCTCATTCTATTTGGCCAAAGAACAAGGATTGCCTTTCAATGTGCTAGTCTTCTGGGCACGTTTTTGGATGACAGTGATGCAGAAAAATACTTCAACGCCTATGTGCTTGCATAAAGAACCGGGTTCCCGGTAAAGACCCGTTGGTACCGATGTTCCCACATTAACTTACGCACTCACACATAAAGAAGCAGGTAAAACATGTAACCGTTTCCTTCCGATGATCAACCAGCAGAGATCTGAGAGTCGGGACCTAAAACCCCCTTCTTTATGCAAGCACCGTAAGTGTCCTTTTGTTTTTGTATAAGTACCTACTTACTTCCTTCTAACTATTTACACTAGGTACTTTAATGTTAGAAGCATTTTAATGCTTATGAAATAAAGATCAGGTCAAAAATTCTAAGTTTAAACCCTGCAGCGAATTACGTCACATAAGTACCACCCTTCTGGTACACACCCTTACAAATATTCATAGGAAAACCAACTGAATTGTCCTTTAATCTTATCTCACATACTTCCTTTATATTTATAGTCGTTTATCAAACATTATTCTACGCGATTTACTATCACAATGACGAATTCTAATCCGAAAACAAATAGTTCTAAACATATTTAGATAGAACAACTTTCTTTATAGAAAAGGGGTGTATAAACGAATGTTGAGGTGTTGTAGCCATGTTAAATGTGTTTACTTACATGTCCTGTGTTCCTCTGAAGTTCTGTAGGATGTGATACGCCCCTCACAAATTATTTTGTTTGAAAAACACGAAAAGGAAATCGTCTGGTTGAATTATTGATCTTGATTGAGCTGTCAGGTAGCGCGTTTCAGTTCTTGTAACCTACTTTAGGTGCAGAGAGATAGCGTACTGAATCCGCGTTTAGAGTAAAAGAGTAAGACAATTATTGTATGTTTGAAAAAGCCAAAAGTGAAGGATCAAGTTTTGGAACGTTGAGAAAGTCAGTTGAGGTTTCGTTCAGAAAGTATTGCTAGTGTTTACAAAAAAGTAATTTTGTGTTTTTAAGTTTTTCTCAGTTGTTTACCCAATGTAATAGCTTGTTCGTGCTCAGTTCCAGTAAAAATTGTTTATTCATGTTTCCTGTAGCTTGGAGCATTACCGGACGACGAAAATGAATAATTCAAATTATAAAACATTACGATTTTGAACAGCTGTTCAAAGATTGGGTCTTAACTTGAGTGAAGGAACAAAACGATCAATCAATGTCATTAATTACCTGTCTGTGTTGACATTGATAGTAGTGCATTGTTATACTTTCTGTATTTTCAATATATTCATTCACATAAAAAAAAAAAAAAACTCAAAAACCAAACAAAAATGACGAAATCCGTAGCCGACAACGTAAATCCTAACATATACGACAAGGAATCTGAGCGGGAAAAGACTGCAGCCGACCACGATGAAGACATCGAAGATTTATTTGACGAACGTGAAATTTTCGATCTAATTCGCAATATCAATGATCCGGAGCATCCCCTGTCGCTGGAAGAGCTGCGCGTGGTGGAAGAGAGTAACATTAGAGTCGATAATAAGGATAATACTGTGTTTGTAAACTTTACACCGACGATTCCTCACTGCAGCATGGCTACTCTAATTGGTGAGTTTCACTAGCTTCTATGTTTTAAAGAACAGAATATCCTCTGCTTTTCTGACTTCCTGTAAAACGTTATACTTGTATAACTTTAGTACGATAGATCACCCATCAATCAAGTATTACAATTTTTTTTTTTAATTCTGGAAATAGGATATGGTAGTCACTTTTACATGTCATATTAAAATAGGTAGGATGTCGGAAGGTAGATGAAGTCGACATTTCCTATCTGACTACCCCTGAGAAGGCGAAATGAACTCTTGAGTCAAAGTCTGAAAGTCCAGGCATAATCTTGCTCAGATCACATGAAGACCTGTCCAGTAATTGTGTAGGTCAACTCAGAACTGAACCATAGAGTATGAATCACCAGAGAGGTTGCCTGCAGTAGTTTTTTTGTTAATTTAAAACAGGTTTGCATTGTATTGGTTATATTATAGTGGTTTTTCATAATTAGGGTAGTCAGAAGCCCAAAAGTTTGACAACCAGTCTTGCCAAGGGGTATTGTGTTACCCAGTAACTGGGTTGTGGAGGTCAAATAGGCAGTCGGTCCATGTAAAATATTGGCATTCGGCTGCATCCAGTTAGAATGGAAGCCGTCCCCAACATAGTTATGACAAGGATAGGCAGATTGATGTTTTACTAATATTTATGAAACTAAAAGACATTTCTTCTCATTCCAGGCCTATCAATTCGCGTACAACTCCTCCGCGCACTGCCGAGTCGCTTCAAAGTGACCGTGGAGGTATCGGAAGGCTCCCACGTGTCGGAGCATGCGGTGAACAAACAACTAGCGGATAAGGAGAGGATCGCAGCCGCGTTGGAGAATAAGAATCTCGTGCAGATCATTAACCAGTGTATCGCTGCGGTATGATTCACTGTATGAACATATAACTTACTATTATAGGTAACACATAATGAGCTGAATCGGGACGAAAGGGCTTTGAAGGTTCGTGGCATACCTACTGTCGCGCCATTATTTTTTTTATTTATTTTTTTTTTTCAATATGGCGGCCATGCATGGAACTTGTGCTGACATCAATGCAAAGAGAAAATATAATAAGACCAAACCAAAGCGTCACGTTTCCGAGATTTTAACGTTCAACGTTGATCACTTGACGTCCATATACAATGCCGCCCATGGGCATGTATCCACCTGTACTTTTCTGAATATTCATGAAAAATGATAGAAAATTAATTTTAAAAGGCGGGTCTATCTTTAATAGTTTCTATGTTATTCATTTTATTCAAATACTGTTTTTTTTTTAAACTAATTTCAAAAGGGGGTTTATCTTTAATATTGTCGATGTTATTCATTTTATTCAAGTACTGATATTTTTTTTTAGAAAAAAATGTGTTCTCTGTTTTTTTTCATAGTCGACTTTTAATAAAAATTTTTAATTAATCCGATACAAAAATATGGCATAAAATATAAAGCAAGGTCACAAACGACATGAAAAATTATCGAAAATTAACTTTAAAAGGCCCCCCTCCCCCCTTTTTAAAGTTATGAATTATTTTAATTGTGTATGTTGTGTAAAATACGTAATTAAAGAATAAAAAGAGCTGTGAAGGTCTGTGGAATAACTACCTGTCCGCGATTTTTTTTTTTAAACATTTAAGCAATGAGATTTGGTTTAATGCGTGACCACCATTTTGAAAAAAAAAAAAAATAAATAATAGTAATAATAATGGCGGACAGCTAGGTATGCCACGGATCTTCGAAGCCCTTTCCTAATCGCCACATTGTATATCTCTTACTTATACGGGACCTGCAATCTTTTGTATGTTTCTTGTGCAAGAAAATCGTTGGTTCCTTATGCCCCATTGTAAATAAAAAACGATGTATAAATATTAGAAATAGTTTATATTTCCAAAGTGTAACATGTAAAATAATGTGAATAATATAAATGTATAAAACAAATGATAAATATTTTATTTTATTTTCACTTAGAATTCTTTTCCTTCGTTTCGTTTTTGATATCTTCATAAGATGTCTGGTTCTGTAACGAAAAATGTACATGTAAGTAATTTAATTAAATACGCAAACGATGGATTTGCGCCATTACGCGGTTTTTACTGCCATACATATATTAACCTTTTATTAGTAAAATAAAGTTAAATCCACTAGTCCGAGAGAGCATCAAAGTAAAAAATAAATAACGTTAATCGCGTAGCTGCTACGCGATTAAGGTTATTTATTTTTTACTTTATGTTAAATGTAACAAAGTTGAAATTGGTTTGGCAGGAAAATGCGTTGCGGCCCGGTCGTTCACACCGACGCTGTTCTGTACAATATTTCAGAAGATATAATGTTGTTACTGGATAACACGATACCCCTTGGTAAGACTGGTTGTCAGACTTTTGGACTTCTGACTACCGGTAACGACTGTCAATGATTTACGAATGAAAGCCGGGACCAACGGTTTATCGTCCTATTGGAGGCACGAAGGCGTCTTGGTATGTAAGGATGTTGAAAGTTTACAAACTCCCATAAGTCCGAGAAAGCATCATAGCGGACGAAGTTAGTCCGGTTCGCAGGGGCGCGTTTTTGCCGCGGCGATTTTTTTTTGTGAACTGGATTTTAACGCACTGTTTAGAGCTGAGAGTTGAAAATCCAACATGGTGTTTTTTGGACGTGCTGGGATGCGCTCTGTTGGTTTCTCAATGCTCGGCTCAACAGTCGACATCGAGAGTTCAAAATCCGGTGCGCGATAAAATCCCGTCTCGATATTTTTACGTCACTGTCAAAAGCAAATTGATCTTTATTTACGTTGAAATAAGGTTGCGGTTGGATTGCTACCACTCACAAGCCTGTCAAATTCACATTGATTCACATTATGATTGAATAGTGTGTTACGAAATTTGCGTGGCTTTAGTAGCAGTAAGGGCGATTTTCGTAGTGCAAGTGTTTCTATTTAATTTCGACTTTATGTTTACTTCGACAAGGAAGATATTTATTTGACATGGACAACGCATGACGGCACCGATTCCCGCACGGAACAAATATTTGTATGACCTACAAGTAGTTGTTCCGGGTCTGGCTGTCTGTGTATGTGACTTTAAATGTTTGTAAACGCACCCACAATACAGAAGAAATTCCTAATGTGGGGCAACGATTCAAAAAAAAAAAACCTCGCCGCCCTTATACTCACGGCCCACATATCACTGTCCCATTCTGGGAACAGTTTCTTGAACACGCTGGGTTCCTCGCCCTGCTTCACGAAGACCACGAGAGCTGTGTCCACTGTACGATCCAAACCGTCGTCTTCTATGTATTCCTGTAATAAAGAAAACAATTTTGACAAATTATAAAGAGCACAAGTACAAGCAACCCTTAACGTCCACTACAGGGGGGGGTGAAACTTATACAATGTGTAACGTTAAATGCGCAAAACCTCAGACACCCCAACTGATTTTTAATTCAATTGACCTATTTCAGAGAGAAAATAAGTCATTAAAAAAATTGTAAACGCTTTAGAATAGAATAGAATACAATAGAATACTCTTTATTATGTACACCATATAGATTACAGACATAAATATAGAAATTTTACAAAGGGTGACACAATGGGCGGTCTTATGGGTGGTCTTGGTCGGTATGTGCTGTTTTAGTTTTACTGGCCATTCTGATCGTTTCTTCTTAGAGCAACGTCCACTAGACATCAGGCTAATTGTGTAACAAACTCCGTAGCAATGGGTTTCATTTTGACAGTTCAACAACATTCATTGTGTATTTACGTTGTTGAGCAGACACATTTTTCGAAAATATGGAGCAATGGATTAGCAATAGGCTTCAAAATGATTCAAATTGAGAATAATAGTGTGTAATTAGGGTGCTGGCACGGTTAGATATAATTACCTAGGTATGTAGGTTTATGTGAAATAAAACACAATGTGTTAACAATAACGATACGAGAATATACGAAAACACTGGAAATGCTAATTTGAACTGGATATAATAAACATATATATTAAAAATAGAACTCAAAAGATTGTCGTGAATGGTCATCTGTCTGATGCAGCGCATATAACCTCGGGTGTTCCACAAGGTTCAATCTTGGGACCATTGTTGTTTGTACAAGGTGTAATTTAAATAGTGTTGGA
Organism: Eremobia ochroleuca; assembly: GCA_949629135.1. Lineage (NCBI taxonomy): Eukaryota > Metazoa > Arthropoda > Insecta > Lepidoptera > Noctuidae > Eremobia > Eremobia ochroleuca. The sequence goes on from OX451414.1 coordinate 9,324,385, forward strand.
TCTGAAAGGAGGCCATTGTACTCATCATTATGAACAACTTTTACTATGAAAACAAACCTGAAACCGCAAAAAAAATGAGCTGTTCCCTACATTTTGACGAGCTATGCGAACATAAATGTAGGGAACAGCTGATTTTTTTTAAATTGGATTTTCGTATACAGACTGGGAACGTCGCTAGATATACGCAGTTTAATTTATTGTCATAGTGTCGTCTTCACCTTGTACGTTGAACCATGTTTTTTTTTCATCTTACCGTGACAATGTCACTCTTTGCCATCTTGACACGCTCGGGGATGTTCTTTCCCTGCCACACGTACAGCTCTTCGCCAGTGTCCAACACGTAGATTCCGTCTTCAGACAGGTCCTGTAAAAAAGATAGTTTTATTTTAGAGGGTAATTGTAATTCCTGGAGACATAAACTCGAGATGCAGGGCACCGTTCGGCCGATTTTTTTTTGTTTTTTTCTAAGCTGTCAGTTGTGCTGGAATTCAAGGTCGTGAAGATTCTTTGATGGATAAAATCAGGAATAGAATAGAATAGAATACTCTTTATTATGTAACTACACCATACGAGCATAACTTACAGACATAAATATAGAAATTTTACAAAGGGTGACACAATGGACGGTCTTATCGCTAAGAGCGATCTTTTAAAGATAACCTTTGGATGGATTGAAAAGGGAAGGAGAGACAAATACTGTAGGTAGTCTGTGGTGTACCATTTACACGATACAATGAATATACAAGTATACATAAAGTATATTATACTAATCTAAATAAATATATACATATAACAATAGACACGAAACAGGAGTAAAGATAATATAATGATGCTATGCTAATGTTATCCGGGAAAGAGCCGGAGTAACCGACATAACTTGCAGAGTGAGCAAACTGAAGTGGCAGTGGGCTGGTCATATTTGTTGAAGGACCGATGGCCGGTGGAGCAGGCGAGTCCTGGAGTGGAGACCGCGTATCGGCAAGCGTAGTGTGGGACGCCCCCCAGCTAGATGGACGGACGACCTAAAGAAGGTGGCGGAAGGCGGAGGACAGGGTGTTGTGGCGCAGTCTGGGAGAGGCCTATGTCCAGCAGTGGACTGCGATAGGCTGAGTAGACTTTGATAGTGTCGAGTTCCCTCGCGGTGGAAAACATGATTGCCGTCACAGGGACGCTACCGTTCAGTTCGAATAATGTCATTTTTCGGTGACGGCCTAGAGGCGGCGGTAGCAAACGCTCTTAAGGTTTAAAGACGTAGGAACAGGGTGTGAAGTTCACTCATCTTCCATAGATCGCTTTACGAGTCGCGAGACTAAGCGGACGTGTGTTCTGTTTTTGATTATAATGAAATAAACAATTACAACAAATAAATATATTAATGCTCCGTCAGTATAAAATTAAAGTGTGTCGCGTGTGATTTGTAACCGACTTTTGTACATATACAAGATGAACTAAGTAAATAGACCTTTATAAACTATAAATAGTGTTTCTGGTAGTATGTCTACCCCCGGAGCGAGCCCGTTTGGTCGTAGCCAACTGGTACAGCGAAGTCCTCCACAGACGCCTACCCGACCATTACCCCCCAGCTACCCAAACCCACCAGCACCCACGGAGAATGAATTGCCGCCTGAAGTCATCAGTACCCCGGAGATTCAAAAATGGATTGTTTCTATAGAAACAATCCTGGGTGAAGTTTGCGCTATTGTCGGGGATGGGAAAATGAACTCGGACCAGAAGCTCCGTGTCTCCGCTCTTTGCCGTAAGGTCCAAAGTGGGACATCTCAAATGGCCGTCTTATATCAATCATTGAAGACAAAAACTATCCTAGCCCATACCACAATCCAGCACCTTCAGGCTCAGCAGAATGTTGGGAACTCTCTCCAGCAGTTTAGAGAGCTCGTAGAGACAAAAATCAATCCGCCGGAAAATACTTCTTATGCTGGCATGGTTAAGAAGGGTACCGATATCGTCCGTCCTGCAAATTTGAGATCAGTCGCCATCTATCCCAGCGATAAAACTCAAACAAGTGACGACACCAAGTCTCTTGTTCAAAAGATCATCTCCCCAGAGCAACTGAAGCTTCATGTTCGTGGCTTAAAAAAGGTGAAAAATGGGGGCGTTTTGATCAGCACCGAGAACAAAGTCGATATTGAAAAACTTAAGAACTCGGAAAAATTAGCATCATCTGGCCTAAAAATAGAAGAACCCTCCAAACGCCAACCTCGGATTGTTGTCATTGGTGTCCCCGTCGCTCTTACTGAAAAGGAGGTATTTGAATGTATTTACGAGCAGAACTTATCAGATAAGTTGCCGAATATAGCTCGCGAGTCCTTCCTAGAGTGCATCAAATTGAGCCATAAATCGGGCAAGAGAGACCTTCAAACTTGTAACTACATCTTGGAACTTCCTGCTAGCATAAGAAAGGTTCTCATTAACCAAAGCCGAGTTTACATCAATTGGACTTCATGCCCGGTGAGAGATTTCACCATAGTCACCAGGTGCTTTAATTGCCAGCAGTTCGGACACGCAGCCAAGTTCTGCAGGGAAACCAGTCCCACCTGCAACCACTGTGGAGAGAGCGGACACTCATTTAAGGAATGCAGCAGCAAATCTTCTCACCCTCTATGCGCAACGTGCAAACGCTTCAAGAGGAAATGTGACCATCCAACTGGTGATGTAAGTTGCCCGGCCTGCAAACATGCAGAAATGAACTATATAAACTCAATTGACTATGAAGGCGCCTAAGAGCGTCGTCTAATAGTTTAATTATTTAGCAGATAAACAAGTAGCTTATATTTATTTTCTTTTACTTTTTAAATTGTCATGACAAATCAGCTAATTTGTGATCTAGATAGTTTTTCTACACTAAACGCAGATAAAACAAATTACATTTTATTTACAATGAGAAATGCTAACACACCGCTTAATAACCTAAACATTCACGCACATATTAACTGCACATATGCTGACACTGTATGCTCTTGCCCCACATTAGCCAGAGCTGACTATTTAAAATATCTAGGTGTCACGATTGACACAAATCTAAATTTCCGTAAACATATCGAGTTATTGTGTACAAGAGTTCGCAAATTAATATATGTTTTTAAAAATTTACGGAACATAGCCGGTTACAAATTAATTAAACAGGTCTATTTGGCTTTGTGTCAATCCATTCTTACATATTGCATAACTTCTTGGGGCGGTGCGGCTAAAACAATTTTACTACCGTTAGAACGTGCTCAAAGAGCAATTCTTAAGGTTGCAACCTTTCGCCCTTTCAGTTTTCCTACGCATCAGCTTCATAGCGTGTAAAGTGCTAACAGTGCGGCAATTATTTATTTTAAACATAGTACTACTCCAGCATACTACACTTTCGTTTGACCCCTTACCATCCGACAAGAGAAGGAAGGACTTGGTTTGCATAAGGCCTCAGACCAGACACGCCTTTGCTAAGCGTTTTTACGTGTTTTTAGGACCTTTTCTGTATAATAGGCTTAACAAAGTTCTGAGCTTCTATAGTGTAACGTATATAAAATGTAGTAAGATGTTGTCAGAATATTTAATGATACAAAATTACACAGACACAGAACACCTTCTAGAAATTTTGGCATAATGCACATCTAATCCCCTCGTTAATGTTTATTTTTGTATACTTTCATATACATAGTTTTTAGGTATTATTGTACCATAAGCTTATTTTCGTATATAGTTATAGTTACAGAATATATTTTTGTAATAGTTTAGCTAATTTTAAATTTTACTGTCGCTTTAAAACTGAAATGTAAAGTGATGGCCTGAAACACAGGTTAAAATTAACCTAGTTCGGGCGGTCCACTAACAAACACGGCACATCCGAACCACGATTATTTGCACCTTTAACCTTTTGACCGCCACGGACGGCTATAGCCGACAAACGTAAACGTGCTAAACACGCCACCGACGTCTACAGCCGTCAAGAAAACGACATTTTTTAAGTACAAAATAAATATACTAAATTAGAAAAGATTTATTTTGTAATTAAAAAATGTCGTTTTCTTGACGGCTGTAGACGTCGGTGGCGTGTTTGGCACGTTTTCGTTTGTCGGCTACAGCCGTCCGTGGCGGTCAAAAGGTTAATAATATTTTAGTTCTAGTATATTTTTAGGCACTGAACTGTATGAATAACCTTATTACTGTTGGCTTAATGTACCTTTTTTGTAAACTTTATTTGCAATAAATTTATTATTATTATTATTTATTATTATAGAAAACGGAAGATCCTCCGACCAGACTGGTGTCATGTCTGGTGGGCAACTGCCCGACGATTGATTTCGGGACGTTGTGTTCGGGCGCCTCCGGCAATCTTCGGCTGCTGTCGTGGACAGCGGAAGGCGGCGGGCGGCGGCTAGAGGTGCGGCGTGCGGGACGCGCGCGGTCGGGCACTCCGCACTTCACTTCACTACCGATCTCGGACGACGGCACGCGCGCGCACTCCATACGTTTACCAACATTAAAATTGTACCTATTTGGATTATATGCCTTTAAAAATACAGTCCATTGCTTTTGAATTCAAGTCCTTAGTTAGGTCCCTAACACGTTGTATACAACATTATTTTTAGTATATGGGAAACCCGAAACAAGTGTCTAGTATTTTAATGTAAAGTATCTATGTACAAAAATTTCAAAACTGTATCATGAAAAATCACGAAGTTATAAGCTTGTTATGTTACCCGATTGTCCGTACAAAAAGTTGGTTACCACTTAACACGCGCCGCCGGCCGACCGGCTGTGACCTGTGTTGTGCGCATATGATTGCGGATATGTACTTAGTGTCGCTCGGTGTCCAACTTGTTAGCATTTTAAGTATTTTTGGGACAAAATATAACATAGTGTAAACATTATTAGAATCGATTCAGTTACTTATTCTGAATAAACTATACTTAGCCGGTCGATTCTGTAAAAATCTCACCGTGAAATCATAAGTGAAGTGAGTTTCAAATGAGCAATGTCAATAGTGTTAATCCCTAATGACAGCTCACTTCCCGCTCACTTCACCTAAGTTCTCACGGTGAGATTTTTACAGAATAGCACTGCTGGTTTGCAATATACTAAAAATAATGTTGTATATGCTAGTTGCTCGGTAAACTCTGCTTGCGAGATGCAGGATTTGCGTGGTATCAGTATAACGCGTAGTTTGCATGTGGCGTTGTAGATACCGCTACAGTTTCAAAACTGTTGCCAATTTACCTGCTGCGTAAACTCCGTGTCCAGGTCTTCAAACTTGATCTTTTTGGTGACGCTGACGGTGACAGCGGTCAGAGTGCGCGGGGTGTTGATTTTCCGGTTGACTGCGTTCCTCCAGCCTGACGGGTCCTCCTTCTCCTCGGGCACACCACCTGGAACAATTGAGTTGTTGTAACTTCATAATTGAAAGTCTGAAATTTATTCATTGACAGCCTATATTTCTGGGTTTAGAAGCATGATGCACTAAAGTACAGCATGTATCTGAAATACAGCATGTATCAGAAATGTGTGGACATATTTACGGGTGTGTTATAGACCATCAAACTGAACTACTTTCTCCATGGGACCAACATCGTAATTGCGAAAAAAATCTCAACAGCTATCTCATACAAAAATTCAATGCCTACTCAAAATCAAGATTTATCGAACGTCAAAATTACAAAAGACAGTCCCCCGGCACGCCCGCCCTTCACCACTTCCTAGTGCTTTCGCTGGGGAGAAGAAGTGGCGCAACAAACTCCCCAGCAGCACAGCTGTCTGTTCAGTTAGAATATACTTGATTGAATACAATACAAGGTATGCAAAGTAATTAACATTACAAGACACAGACCACAAAATAAGATCGAAGAACTATACGTACTCAAGCAAAAAAAATAATATATCAAAATTAAAAATGTAAACAAAAACTTACAAAAAAAGCCTCGAGCCGTGCGATTCTGTAACCATCTCACCGTGAAAACTTGGGTGAAGTGAGCGTGGAGTGAGTCGTCAATAGTGTCAATCCCTAACATCAGCATGATTTACAGCTCACTCTAAGCTCACTCCACTTTAGTTATCACGATGAGATTTTTCCAGAATCGACTGGCTGGTATAACGGGCGTGACCGCTGACATATTTATGCAATGCTGGGTTCAGTTTACATACTCGACCCAGACACGGTAATATTATAATACAGTAGTGTAACTCGGCCGCATGATAGAAATAAATGCCTACAGCCGCGCGGTACGTAAACATGCGTTAGGGCTGCCCGTCTCCAGCATTTTAATTACATTTGCCTACTTTCTGTTTCTATTTAGTTTTGTGCTTGTTAATATCCTTTTTATATAAATAAATGAAATACTTTGTATATTGAATAGGAAGTGTTCAATAAAAATGCGTGTTGTTTTTTGATTGGTAGATTTCATTTTTTTTCTAGTATTATTCATACACACAGATAATAAACAAATATTATTAATAATAAAATACCACGTCTTTACTTTGAATTATGCAAACTAACAAAACATACATGCACCGAAGTTTTAACACAAGCGTAAGTAGGTAGGTACCTACCGTATCATGATTCATTCAGAACCGCATATAACTACCTATTTCACTCGTCTCAATAACTTTCCGTTACTCTATTCGCTTTATTTATTAATCCAAACACCTTTTTTTTTGTGAGATAAAAGGAAATACTTTATCCATATCCATACTTATCCATTAGAGAAAAAATCGCGCGGTTATTGTTAAAAAAACAACACACCGTCCGTTCGACACTGCGGTACAGCCGTGACTGTCTGCGCTCCGAGCGCACGCCGAGATCGAGGCGCGTAGGTATAGCTCGCGTTTCGTCCGTTCGACACTGCGGTACAGCCGTGACTGTCTGCGCTCCGAGCGCACGCCGAGATCGAGGCGCGTAGGTATAGCTCGCGTTTCGTCCGTTCGACACTGCGGTACAGCCGTGACTGTCTGCGCTCCGAGCGCACGCCGAGATCGAGGCGCGTAGGTATAGCTCGCGTTTCGTCCGTTTGTATGAAGTTGGAGTACTGTATTATATTACCGTGACCCAGATGTATTGGATGGACTGTGCGAAAGACGATATGGCTGTAAAGGGAGGTACCGAGATGATCACTACCTAATAAAGAATTGTAGATGTTGCGCTGATCTACACTAATATTATAAAGAGGAAAGATTTGATTGTTTGTTTGTATTGAATAGGCTCCGAAACTACTGGACCGATTTGAAAAATTGTTTTACCATTAGAAGCCGATATTATCCCTGATGAACATAGACTACTTTTTACCGCGGGAAAATGCTTCACTCCTACGGGAAAACGGGTAATAGGACAACGGGTAGTATGAACTATCCTTCCGTACTTATCTTTTTCATATCACTACATAGTATAAAACAAAGTCGCTTCCCTGTCTGTCTGTCCCTATACAATGTGTAACTTAAATAACGCACAACCTCTTAAGGGGTCATTGTACTCTTCATTATGAACAACTTTTACTATGAGACCAAACCTGAAATCGCGAAAAAAAAATCAGCTGTTCCCTACATTTTGACGAGTTATGCGTACATAAATGTAGGGAACAGCTGATTTTTTTTTCGCGATTTCAGGTTTGGTCCCATAGTAAAAGTTGTTCATAATGATGAGTACAATGACCCCTTAAGAGGTTGTGCGTTATTTAAGTTACACCTTGTATATGCTTAGATCTTTAAAACTACGCAACGGATTTTGATGCGATTTTTTTTAATAGATAGAGTGATTCAAGAGGAAGGTTTATATGTGTAATACATGCGTAATATAGTAGAGAAACACCGGTAATTTTAGAGGTTTCTAATGTAATGTCGTAAATAAACACATTTTTTTGCGCTTACATTGTAAACGCTGGCTGAACCCGTCGAGATAGATCAAAATAATGTACTACAGTATTGTACACCTTAAAAAGGTCTACAAAAAAGTCCGCGATGGTATATGTCTACCTCTTAGGGATAACCCACAATAACCATTTTTTATCCTATACTTTTTACGAGAAATAATGGCTCTAAAATTATCAGTGTTTCTCCATTGCACCCGTGCGAAGCCGGGGCGGGTCGCTAGTAACTTCTAAACGGCTCAACCGATTGGGTTGAAATTTTATATGGGTATTTCGATGGTTTCCTGGATTGTTTTAAAAATATAACTAGACCCGGTAGGTGGCGCTGCTGTCGGTATGTCAACTACTAAACGGCTTGACCGATTGGGTTGAAATGTTGTATGTGTATTTCCATGGTTTCACAGACACGAATGTATTAAGCCTACCTAATCTATCTTTCTATATAAATAAACCAATTATATTAACCTCACTATTTAAGCAACATATTTTTAAACGGTGGGAATTTCGAATTCTACGCAAACGAAGTTGCGGGCGGATGCTAGTTCTAAAAAACTTCTTGGTCGATTTCGCTACAAAACTAATCATGTCCATACGCATCGATTGACACCAAAACAAAGTCATATGCATAATTACCTCGCGAGAAATCGTTGACGAAAAATGTGTTCACATACATACATACACACACACATACAGTCCGCGCGCGAGCTCCGAGGAATTATAAGGAATGTTGACGTAATGAGCTAGAGTTGTGATTTAGTCGATATTGCACTGTCGATACTAATACATCTTGAGCCTCCGCGCGAGTGTACTTCATGAAATCATTTTATGAGGGTATTATGTACTTGAAATAAAAAAAAATGATGAAAATAAACTCTCCTCACGCACTTCAATAATAAATAAGTCGACAACATTCTCCATTAAGCCATCCCTTTGACAGTAATGTTCCTCTAATGCTAAAACATGTTTATCATATCCACACCAATCTTCTTTTGTGACATGCGTGATAGCTTTTTCGGTGATCTCCTTCAGTCTCGTCAGAGAAAAATCTGAAGTAATGTTGTGTTCCCTCACGAGCCTTTTAACTTTTTCCCATGCGAGCTCTATTGGGTTCAAGTCGCACATATAAGGCGGTAATCGCATTACATCGTGACAAAACAACATAATTATAAATGCAGTACTATTTGTAGTAGAAAATAACACTACCTACTATCGCAAAATTAAAAATGCCTCGATAAGCGTGTTCTCGCGTCAAGGTCGACACTAGTACTGGGAGAGTGCGGGGGATGGAGCGACGGTCGGGCGCGGCGCACACCCGCCCGCTTCCTCAGCCACCGATTCCTCGGAGCTCGCGCGCGGACTGTACATCCACTTAAAAACTGTCTAGGATTACTCAGGACATCTCAAAACGTAAAGATATCGATTTCCAAAATCGGGGTGATTACTATAAGTTCCTGAACCTTTTGAATGTCTTAAGTTACACAGCTCGACATAAGCAATTGTCTTTCTATTGTGTCTCTAATTACGGCATTCGATGAGTTAATGTTAAAATAATTGCTATAAAAACTAACGTACACCAAACCATATGACGTGTATGTTAACGACGGTGTTTTTTATGTGGTTAGCAGAAAAAAAGGTGACACCGTTGACAGAACTGGGTTTTCGGAGCGTTCAAGGGGTTAGGTAACACGGGCTGGTGTCCGCAACTCCACGTCAATGCGTGTATTTTGCGTACCATTCAAGGGGTTAATCAGGAAGTTAATAAATTGGCTGCCACCTACCCAAAGCTTCCCAGAACTCGTCAGGCTCTTCTCCCTGCTCAATGGTGCTAATCTCCTTTTCGTTCACCACTTTCTCGACGAAGCTGGCGACAGCCTCCTTCTCTGTGTCATTTGATTCCTGTGAATAAAAGTTAATACAGTAAATGATTACCCTCATCATCATCTGCCTAGCCTTTTCCTAAGTATTTTGGGGTCGGCTTCCAGTCAAACCGGATGCAGTTGCATACCAGTATCTGACCTCCACAACCCAGTTACTGGGTAATACGCAGTGGTGGACTAACCCCGTCAGAGGCCCGGGGCGGCAAAACTGAATGAGGACCCAGATTAAAAAAAAAAGTAGTTTTAAAAACTTTTTATTCAGTTGACATTTGTATGTATAAATAAGTGTTTATGTTCATTTCGAATCGATTCGATCGACAAAAAAAATTTAGATAAAATAAATCAGAGATAGTTTTTTTATTTTTTGTGGCGTGTTATATGTGTTTTCGTGCCTTCAATTTACTGAACTCCTCAATAACTTCTGAATTTTTTCTTTTTATTGAAAGCACGGCTAGGTTAACAGGTCGCTCTTGACCCATTGTACATACATCGAAGATATTTTTAATTAGTTTATGTTTCGAAAAACTCCTCTCGCATGATGCAACCGAGATGCAAATGGTCAAGAAGTATATCTTGATGAAATTATGTAGGTACTAAGCACATTTTTAAAGTCTTGTTTAGGATTCGATCAGGGGAACGCGGAGGCATTTGGGGGCCCCCCAAGACCGGAGGCCCGGGGCGGGCCGCCCCTTCCGCCCCCCGGTTAGTCCGCCACTGGTAATACGATACCCCTTTGTAAGACTGGTTGTCAAACATTCGGTCTACTAGCCTTATCTTTGTTTTCTGTTTCGTCAAACTCAAACTCAAAGCATTTATTTCAAGTAAACCAATTACAGGCACTTTTGAATTGTCAAGGGGTCGGTCAGTCAGAAAGATGAAGCTAGTTGCCCATTCCAAAGCGTAGGTACCTGTGGAGAAGAACGGGCAAGAAACTCCACGGACTCGTAGTTTTAAGGTCTATTTGTTTTGCTGTAATGCCAATAAACGCATTCTTCTTTCATATTTTCCTTAGTATTAGGACCCCGTTGGCGCCCTTTGGATACGGAATCCTAAAATACATACATAAATTCATGCCATCTACTAATGGGTGTAGGTAGAAACTACATAACACCACCTGCTACGATTACGACATACTTCTTTTGCCTCGTTTACGTTCACACACCTGTCGGTCGATTCTGTAAAAATCTCACCGTGAAATCATAAGTGAAGTGAGCACTTAATAGTGTTAATCCCTAGCGAATGACAGCTCACTCCACGCTCACTTCACCCAAGCTTTCACGGTGAGATGGTTACAAAATCGCACGGCTGCAGTGCTATTCTGTAAAAATCTCACCGTGAAATCATAAGTGAAGTGAGTACTTAATAGTGTTAATCCCTAGCGAATGACAGCTCACTCCACGCTCACTTCACCCAAGCTTTCACGGTGAGATGGTTACAGAATCGAACGGCTGGCCTTTTCTTTCTATTTGAGGTTCACAAAAATTATACTATTTATTACACGACTTCGCTCGTGAGTTCGATCGACCTGTGCGGCTGTTACTATTTAGCCACGGGCCCCTCATCCAGCTCACTCCACGCTCACTTCACCCAAGCTTTCACGTTGAGATAGTTACAGAATCGCACGGCTGGTCATACACGCACACCGGTTGCGAGTACTACGCATCTGACCTTTCTGAAGAACATCACCAATAACGTCACTAAATGTCCTCCTAGGGCGCCCCCTCCCGGCTTTTCCGCTCACATCTGCCTTGTCACAATACCTTTTGTTAATCACCATTCGCTCATCCTCTCAACATGACCAAACCATCTAAACATACCTACTCTTTTCATTTTTTGTCACTAGGTACAGACGCCAGCACATCAAGCTACTACAATCTGTCAAACTTCTTTAATAGATTTTCAGCTTTATCGCTAAAGCGTTAGGTTCAAAATTGATTGGGAAAATTTGACAGTTTCGGGTAGCTTGATGTGCTGGCATCTGTACATCTTCTTTTAAACCGCACCCTTGGTCAATGTTTGGAATCCTAAAAAGGACCGAAATATTAGGATCTTACCTTGCCGATCCAGACATAGACGGTGTCTTTAGTCTCCAGCACGTATACGTCATCATCTTCCAGACTGTCGCCTGTTTCCACCACTTGGATAGCTCTCATGTCCACTCCCAGCTCTGTGCCTTCCACCTAAAAATGGAAACATTTTTAAATAATTATTATAGGGAAATAATTTATTGATCCTTTAAAAAACTTATTGACCTTCTAATAGTGGACATCTTTCATATTTAATGAACTGTAGCGTCACGCGTTGTTTTTATTTGTGAACGAACATTAGAATACGTGACGTCGCCTGTGTTATGTTTATACAGAGTTACTTGTAATTCGACGTATATCCGTCAGGAACTGTCCGGCGGGCCAAAATGCAACAAATAAAAAAAATATGTACAACAAATCTTTTTATTTTTCATTATTATTTTGTTTTTTTTTTTTATATTTTTAACGTGCGTTTTGTTTGTGCAGAATAAACGTTTTTTCTTTCTTCTTCAACAAAGTGCTCGCGTGATGTCGCGTCAGATCAACATTTACCGTAAAGGAATATATTAAAGTTTCAATAATATTTTATTTGATAATCTTATTTTTTGTTATGTATTTTCTGGTGTACAATAAAGTATATAGGGGCCATTCAAGTATTACGTAAGCACTACGGGGGGGCGGGGGGGGTCTTTGCTTTGCTTATATTTGATGACATGGAGGATGGGGGGGTCCAGAAGGTGATTACGTCAGAAGTATTTATTTCTTCACTTTTTCGGATTTTCTACAAAATTTTGTCAATTTTGGTTCGAACACATATTATTATGGCAACCCTACTTGTCTATGCTTGAAAACGACACGCATTTTCAGGGATTCCCGGAAATAATTAAATAAATAGTTATAAGAGCAGTAGGCTCATGAATCAATAAAGAAACCAGAACATATTGAAAAATTGCATGTACCTACCAATGTTTACGTAAGCATGGGGGGGGGGGGGGGGTAATAGCTTTGCTGACGAGGGGGAGGGGGGGAGTTAATAATCGCAAAAATCTGCTTACGTAATACTTGAATGGCCCCATATAAATAAATAATAAATAAACAGGGAGGTTTGGAATGAAAAGGAGAATGCCTTTGCCCACCAGTGGGACACAATATAGGCTAACAAAAAAGGTACTTACTCTGAATAGACGAATGTTGTCATCTTCGTAGGATCCCTTAGAGTTGTCGGGTTTGTCCTTGCTTCCAAACAAAATCGCAAGATTACCTGAAACAACATAATAGATTATTCACTAAGGGGATAAAGCACTGTCTTATGTCACGGGTCACGGGCGGTCCGCGGTATACTCGTATTGAATCCCGAACGTAACAATGGATTCTAGAGCTCCCGAGCGCCGAGGTGTATGGAATATAAAAGTCCGCCTTTGTAACTTTTTTGTGTGCGAAAAGTTTAAATAAATAAATATATAATAATATACACCAGCGGGTCATAATTAAATTCAGTACAATATCATTGCCCGGTTAGAACTACTAGGGTTTTAATGACTTGCTTTAGGTTATTTTAGTACCTAACTGGTTTGCATGGCATATTATTTGACACTAGCGAGGCGATGGGACTTTATCAGAATTCTCATCTTATGAAAATTAGGGCTGTTTTTTCAATTGACAGTTATTTTTTATTTGTGGAATAAAATTGACGTCTGACAGTTTCTGTATGGAAGAACTGTCAAAACTTAAAAATCATTCTTCCGATAAATTTATCTGGAGTTGGAAAACTCAGCCTTTATTAATACGTGGGTGGATCAAATATAAACCGGACTTAAGTAAAAAAATACGCACGTATTATTATACTCGTAAAAAAAAAGGAATATATTTTATTTTTCTACATAATCTCCCCTTCTATTAACACATTTTTCCCAGCGCAAGGGATGTTTCTTGATGCCAGAATCGAAGAATGTAGTCGGTCGTGCCTTTAGCCAATTGCACACAAATGATTCCACTATCGGGTCAGTGTGAAAACGGCGTCCTCCAATTGAATCTTTTTTTGTGCCATCCTACACTTGAGTTCTTGAAAGCGTATTCTTATCGAACTGTAGAGTCAATGGATGCAAAATTTCGGAAGGTTTTATGCCCTCCCGTGTTAAAAAAATTATGATAAGTCGTTGCTCAACAGACTTATATACCTCCTGCTCATACATGATGCTACTGGCGCGCAATAAACTAAAGTGAGCCGGAGCAGTATACCCCCCTCCCCTAGATGATCCCCCCTAACACATACAACAGCACCAAGCGCGTCACTTCACTCAGCGACCAGTAATAAAAATAGTCCTGTTTATATTTGATTCACCTAATATCACTACATAGTATAAAACAAAGTCGCTTCCCTGTCTGTCTGTCCCTATACAACGTGTCCCAGAAATCAACGTCAAGCCGAAAACGGGCAATAGGCCAAGTCGTGACAGCTATTAGAAAAATATAAAAAAAAATCTTGGTCATGTACTTTTCGAATTATAAGCATTCAAAAATAAATCTCAAAAAGGGTGTCCCCTGTGATGATTTTTCAAGTCCTGTGACTACATTATTAACATTTCGGTAGTTTTTTTCTCTGTGATCTAACCATGAATAACCCTTCTGTAAATTACAGTTAAAAGTTAAAACGTAACTGCCTCAGTTTTAAATTAAATGTTAGATTTTTGCCCAATATTGAATTCAAAATAATGACATCACCCAACTTTAACCGACTGTACTGAAAAAAAAATCTACTACACTATTTTGGCAAGTAACTTTAAAAGATGGCGCGTTTAGTCAGGATTCCAAAATGGTATAACACATACTAATTGCTACTTCTTAATTGAGGAAAAAAAGTACATTGTTGGTTTTAGGTGCATTTGAAATAAAATTCAGTCGTTGGATTTCTTTTATTATAATTTTTATTAAATCAGATTTACGAAGTTTTATAACAAATGTTCAAACTGTTTTCCTTCAGCTGCAATGCAAGTTCTACATCTCTTTAAAAATGATCGCGTAATAAGACGGGCGTATCTTCTTGAGTTGATGTATTCAGCGGCTTCTGCAATTCTTTGGCGCAGCTCGTATAAATCTTGAATTGGTTTAGAGTACACTTTATCCTTTATCGTACCCCAGTAAAAAAAAATCTATGGGGTTTAAATCGGGTGAACGGGCAGGCCACGAAATTGTACCACCCCGCCCAATCCACCTATCGGGGTATTCTCGATTGAGAAACTCTCGTACAGTGAGAGCATAATGCGCTGGGCAGCCATCTTGTTGATACCACATGCTGCCGTAAATGTTCAGTGGCACTTCTTCCAATAATTCTGGTAATTGGTTCTGTAAGAAGTTCAAATAACCCTGGGCATTTAAATTCTCCGGCAGCTCGATTGGACCAATAACTTTACCATTCAAAATTCCCGTCCACATATTTACTTTAAACTGGTACTGAGATCTATCTTCCCGCATCAAATTTGGATTTTCCACGTGCCATTCGTGCAAATTGTGGAGGTTCATGTAACCGTCCTTTTTAAATGTTGATTCATCGGACCATAGAATTTTTTCAAAGAATCGCGGGTCCTCTCGGTGCCTCTGCAACATCGTTCGACAAAATCGTACTCTCTCTGGGTAGTCTCGGGGTAGCAGACTTTGTACTCGTCGTACATGGTATGGGTGAAACTCGTTCTTTTTTAAAATACGATGTGCAGTACTTTTGGGGACTCCTATGCTCTGTTCAATTCCACGTACTGAGATACTTCTGTCTTCTTCAACTGCTTGCAAGACTTCGGCTTCGTAGGGCATAACGGGTCTTCCCTCGCTAACCATTTGGCTAGGAAATCGACCCTCTGATAATGACCGATGCACATTAATAAATACTCGATGATCGGGATGACGCTCAGCATTCGGGTATCTCTCACGATACACTCTTGCTGCGGCATTGGCGTTGCATAAGCATTCTCCATAAATGAGATGCATGTTGGCGTATTCCTGTGCGGTGTATCGAGATGGCATGATAAAACACTACACAAACACGGGGTTGCGATTAAAACAAGTCCGGGGTTGTCAGAAACGGTGCAGATAAATCCAAATTACAATGCAAATCAAGTCCAATAAACAAAGCCACAGTTGTAAGTACGAAGTCAATACGACTACAAAAAGATGTGCAGTCAACGAAAGAGCGTAACGTACTGCAGTATTGCACAATTTGCCGACGCATCCCTGTTTAGCCAGAGTAGCGTCTCTATCTGTTTCACTCACACATATGAAATGATGTGTCAATCCGTCTCCCTCTTAGTTAGATAAAAGTAGCGTCACTATCTATCTCGCTCCCACTTGTCAAAGTAGCGTCACCTCACATTAGCTAAAATGAATCTTTCTCGCTCACACTAGTCAAAATAACGTCACTCTTCGTCTCAATCGAACTTTTATGAAATACGGCTTCATAAAAAAAAAATGTTTTTTCTCAATTAAGAAGTAGCAATTAGTATGTGTTATACCATTTTGGAATCCTGACTAAACGCGCCATCTTTTAAAGTTACTTGCCAAAATAGTGTAGTAGATTTTTTTTTCAGTACAGTCGGTTAAAGTTGGGTGATGTCTTTATTTTGAATTCAATATTGGGCAAAAATCTAACATTTAATTTAGAGCTGAGGCAGTTACGTTTTACTTTTAACTGTAATTTACAGAAGGGTTATTCATGGTTACATCACAGAGAAAAAAACTACCGAAATGTTAATAATGTAGTCACAGGACTTGAAAAACCATCACAGGGTGTCACTTTTTGAGATTTATTTTTGAATGCTTATAATTCGAAAAGTACATGACCAAGATTTTTTTTTATATTTTTCTAATAGCTGTCACGACTTGGCCTATTGCCCGTTTTCGGCTTGACGTTGATTTCTGGGACACGTTGTATATGCTTAGATCTGTAAAACTACGCAACGGATTTTAATGCGATTTTAATAGATAGAGTGATTCAAGAGGAAGGTTTATATGTATAATACGTGCATAATATAGTAGAGAAACACTGATGATTTTAGAGGTTTCTAATGTAATGTCGTAAATAAACACATTTTTTTGCACTTACATTGTAAATCGCTGGCTGAATCCGCAGAGATAGATCAAAATAATGTACTACAGTATTGTACACCTTAAAAAGGTCTACAAAAAAGTCCGCGATGGTATATGTCTATCTCTTAGGGATAACCCACAATAACCATTTTTTATCCTATACTTTTTACGAGATTTAATGGCTCTAAAATTATCAGTGTTTCTCCATTGCACCCGTGCGAAGCCGGGGCGGGTCGCTAGTATTTTATATAAATGACAGTCGCACGGGTCGATATTTAAGTTCCACAATCATCATCAAAAGTCATTATTTTCCATCAGCCTCACCTTTGAAGATGGTCAAGAAGTGCTTGTTCTCCTTTCCTTGAGGGACCTTCACGACGGTCGGGGCGCCTTCGAGCTCCTCCTCAATCTGTGACACCAGCTCCAATGCTGCTTTCTTGTCGTCAGCACTCGCTTCAGAACCCTGAGGACAAAAACCTAATAGCTAATATACAAGGTCACATTAAATTAGCTAGCTAAATTCCGCAGATGTGATGGGTATCGATATTTTTAACACGATAAAACAAAAAAAAAGGTTTGATGATTATATAATGTAGTTACTTGAAGTATGAGTTTAGAAAAACAATTTTTAATACAGAGTAGGTATCAGTATAGTAAGACGGGCATGGTGTCCACAACTCCACGCCAAAGCGTATTTTGAATTTTCTGTCTGACAGTTCACTTCACGCAAGTTTTCACCGTGAGATTTTTACAGAATCGACCGGCTGTATTTATTTTAATATACCTACATATATTTTAGGTAAAATAGTTTACCATTTTTAACCCCCTATAAAGGCATGGCCTAACATTGGTCGTGATTAACAAAGGAATTGACGTGGTTTCGAAGTAAGGGCTCGTAGTGAACTAGAGCCGTGATGGCCGCTTGCCTGTTTGTTCAGAGGGATCCCTTCTTTTCGCATAATATTCTTTTTCCTAATATACTTTGGCATAATTTGTTTTGCCGTAATAACACTTTGCCATATTTTTTTTGGCATACAGTTTATGTTGGCATAATTATCTTGAAGGCTAATTTGTTTTGGCATAAATTTAATTCGCATAACGTTACTAGGCCTCATGAATATTAGCATAATAATATAGTGTCTAACATTTTAGGTGTTATTTATGGGATCCCTTCTTTTTGCAAAATATTCTTAGGTACAACTATTTCAATACTTCGAATAAACTACTAAAATTACGATTCTGAATCACTTTTTCCTAGAGTCGGAGTGCCCCAAGGTCTAACACATCTCGATTTAGTAAAAAGGCAATGAGAACTTAGGATGCAAGAGCGAGCTCGGGAATTGGGGCACCCCGACACGGACAGGTTAGGTTAGGTTAGGTGTTCTTTAAACCCTGCAGACAGAAATAGGGGCCCCGCGAAACGGGGCTCCGTCGACTACGCCTTATAAAGTTATGCTTTAGAGTGTTATGCTTAAAAAATGTATGCTTTAGAATGTTACTAGCGACCCGCCCCGGCTTCGCACGGGTGCAATGGAGAAACGCTGATAATTTTAGAGCCATTATTTCTCGTAAGAAGTATAGGATAAAAAGTGGTTATTGTAAGTTATCCCTAAGAGATAGACATATACCATCGCGGATTTTTTTGTAGACCTTTTTAAGGTGTACAATACTGTAGTACATTATTTTGATCTATCTCGACGGGTTCAGCCAGCGTTTACAATGTAAGCGCAAAAAAATGTGTTTATTTACGACATTACATTAGAAACCTCTAAAATTATCAGTGTTTCTCTACTATATTATGCATGTATTATGCATATAAACCTTCCTCTTGAATCACTCTATCTATTAAAAAAAACCGCATCAAAATCCGTTACGGAGTTTTAAAGATCTAAGCATATATAGGGACAGACAGACAGGGAAGCGACTTTGTTTTATACTATGTAGTGATGCTTACTCATTATTATGGTTAGAGAAATTATGCGTAAAAAAATTATGCGTAAGCTGTTATGCGTAAATAATTTATGCGAAAATATAATTAGGACAAACAAAGGTATGCCAAGTTATATTAGGTCTTAAAATTTTATGCAAATGGATAGGGAACCTGTTCAGATGAAGTAGTACTTACAATCCAGTAATAGACTATGAAGGCGTCGGCTTCGTTCGCGTCAGTGTACTCGTATTTCACGACGTAGACGTCACTCTGATACAGCACTGACACTCCCGACGCGAACTCCTCCGACACGTCTTCTTGATCCCCTGAAGATATCCTGAGAAGAAAGGTTCTATTTGAGCACATTTTTAAAAGCTTCGGTGGGGGGTCGTGGATAAATGAAAACAACCGCACGGTCGAGCGCGTCCTCTCCATGCCTCCGAAAACACCTAAACTGGTTGGTCCCAGCTGTCGTTTGTAGATCTTTGACAGTCGTTAACGGTTGTCAGAAGCTCAAAAGTCTGATAATCAGTCTTACAAAGGGGTATCGTTTTACCCAGTATCTGGGTTGTGGAGGTCAGATAGGCAGTCGCTCCGTATAAAATACTGGTATTCAGCTGCATCCGGTTAGACTGGAAGCCGACCCCAACATAGTTGGGAAAAGGCGACGCAGATGATGATGACCTTTTTGTATGCAAGCTTTTCCGTGACCTGTTTGTCATTCTTTTCTTTTTAGTGGAATTGCGACTTTATTCCATGTAGACAGAAAGTTTTAAATCAAAATCTCACCTGGTGACGGTAAGGCTGCCTTCGCCCTGGTCTGGCATGTATCCCCTGGCGGCTGCACTCTTGCCGATCTGCTTGGCGGCTTGCGCCGAATGCTCAGCATCCTCGGAGTAGTAGCCGGCATCTGTGACGAATAATAATATAATAATAAATATACAACGTGTAACGTTAAATGCGCAAAACCTCAGAAACCCCAACTGATTTTTAATTCAATTGACCTCTTTCGGAGAGAAAATAAGTCATTAAAAAAATTGTAAAGGTTTTATGTGCTGTTTTAGTTTTACTGGCCATTCTGATTGTTTCTTGCGTCTGCGAAGACGCTTTATCGAGGGAGGAGTCGTCACCGGGCCGCTGCGCAGCGCTGACATTGGCTTGCTTGACCTATTAATAAATAGACACGGCAACGTTTTTAATGAATATTTTTTTTAAAATGTGACCTATATTAAAAAGTGGTTCAATTAATTCTGCTCGTTATTCTGATCAAACTATTTTCAGGTTTTGCACATTTAACGTTACACGTTGTATATTATGAAAGAAAGTGTCCAATGTGCGTGCCGCTAAAACTCGGAAATGAGTCCCGGTACGATCAAGGGAGTTATATGGTGTGGTGAAAAATTCAATAACACCTTGCCCGACCCGGGAATAAAACCCAGGACCTCATGCTCAGCAGAGCCAATGAGGCGTTCTTATCCTAAATAATATAAAATAAAAACCGGTCAAGTGCGTGTCGGACCACGCATAATGAAGGGAATGAATGAATGAATTTATCCTAAGAACAAACTTAACATTGTAGTTGAAAATGATGTTCTCCCATAACATTGCAACTGCAAATGTAAGTTGGTCGACTATTACTCGTAAACTTGTAAAGCCTACTTAGCTGTGATAGTTTTCCTTTTAACTTCGTTATATCTACTACTACCGTGAATTTTTGCACATATCTAAAAATAACCATTTAGCTGGCAGGGGACGACGACGACGATGACACTTGAATCTAACAAAAATTAGCACTTTAAAGCTTAATATTTCACTAACGTATCACTGAATCGAAAAATTGTTTTCACAAACCCCCGTAATATTTTTAAATGGCCTATCCAACGATACTCCACACCATGGGATAGACGAGAAAGAGAAACATCCCCACTTTACGTGAACAGGAGGAACCCCAAACTTTTTTTTTCTTGATTTTATTTTACTACTTTGTCGGCGTGATTAATATGTATATCTACGCCAAATTATAGCTTTCTAGTACTAAGAGCCTCTTAGCTAAGCTGCGGAAGGACGGACAGACGGACATGGCGAAAGTATAAAGGTTCCTTGTTGACTACGGGACCCTAAAAACGATTCGTCGTGACCTATCAAAAAACAAGCAAAAACATATCGTGGCCCAAAAAATAAGGTACCTACCAGATTCTGTGACCATCTTCGAGTTGGCAGAGATGGATTCCCAGTTGGTGAAGTACTGCTTGAAGGTGGAACTTTCAGAACCTTCCGACACTTTAGTGACATTCACCTAAAAATAAAAAAAGTGGAATTAAGGCCATAATTGAGGAGCGTCGGAACAAAACATTAACTTAACTAAACTTAATTAAGACATTTTTTTTTTAATTTTTTTCTGTTACAAAATGTTTAATTATACACCCTTCAGGAAAGAAATCAATTAAAAAACAGTTACATCCCTCTTAAAAAAAATATCAAAATACTGTGGTCAAATCAAACCCGACAAATACATTTTTAAATTCAACATGTTCTTGTTGTTGGATTAAAAACCGATAATTCTTATTAAGTTTTACACAATTCAACAATGGTCGGTTCAAATTCAATTCAGTTCAATACCGACATATCCATTTTGGTTTCGTCAAAAACCGATATATCCAAATGATCGCGTCAAAAACCGATATATCCATACTTGTCCGCCAAGTATCTCCCTAAATTAAGTATCTACCCTCCGTCAAGTTTCACACATCAATCGATGTCACTTTAACTGCAAATTGACATGCTATAATTTTCCACTTTTGTAACATTAAAAAACTTACAAGCTTTTTTTTAATTTGTGAAAAATATGGTAAACTCGATATATCGGTTTTCGTTCCGACGCTCCTCAATTAGCAAATCATCCATAACTGACATAGTTAGGAAATCTGGCGCTCGGCGGCCGCTGCCGCGGTACGCTCGCTTCGCTCGCTCGCCTTCGCGCGTTATGTGGTCACAGTTCTAACCATTTTTTTTTTTTTTGTTCTCTGGGTGGAAAATCTTCATGGATGTCCGCCGCCCTGGGGCGGGCGGCAGGGTCTGTTAGACTCTTACTGACTAAACACCACCTAAAACAGTTCTAACCTAACCTAGCAGTTTTTAATTTTGACTAACTGTTTATTGTCTAAACATTGTTTGCTGTAATAAAGATTATGTATGTATATTATATTATGCCCTGTCGGCGAAGAGTCCCTTTGAAGTAAAGTCTTGTCGGTGTTCAGTCTGTCGGCGAAGTGTCTGTCGGCGTTTAGTGGTAGATACACTGCCTTTAATGATTATTTTATTTTATTTTATTTATTAGGGAAAACAAATAGTGACACATCACATTTAGTAGGAAGAAATACAAAAAGATACGGCCAAATGATGTAACCAACGATATTTTCCACGTAATACACATAAAAAATAATAATCTTTACAAACCATGCTATTTATACTAAAACCTACAAACTCCAATAATTTAAGTTAACACAAGAAATGTTTTCTTAAATAGTAAAACAAAAGTAAATTTAGCAAACAAAGCAAAAAGAAGGCATGCAAATAATTAAATAATGATCAGCCGGGCGATTCTGTAAAAATCTCACTGTGAAATCATAAGTGAAGTGAGCTTGAAGTGATAATAATAATATTCCACAACTTTCACACAACGCCATCTAGTCCCAAACTAAGCAGAGCTTGTACTATAAGTACTAGACAACTGATAAACATACATATATATTTCTAAATACATACATATTATAGATAAATTATACCCAGACAAAGAACAAATGATCGTGCTCATCACACAAACATTTGTCCTAGGTGGGAATCGAACCCACGACCTTCCGCATAGCAGTCAGGGCCACTGACCACTAGACCAACAGGCCTGTCTGCCTCCTGATCAGTGTCAATAGTGTTAATCCCTAATGACAGCTCACTCCACGCTCACTTCACCTAAGTTCTCACGGTGAGATTTTTACAGAATAACACTGCTGTACTAACCCCGGTACTCAGAGTCATTACTTAAAATGAATCAATCATTAACTTTAATGGACAAGTATAAATTGGAACGCAGTCAGTCAAAACTATGTCAGATTGAGAACATTTTTGTTGACATTTGTGCCAAGATATGCTGGTTTATAAAAGTTACTGATTGATTAATTTTAAGTGAAGTCTCTGAGTGCGGCAGTTAATAACTTAAACAGCCGGTCTATTCTGTAAAATATCACCATAAAACATAGGTGAAGTGAGCTGTCATTCCTCCTAATGCTGAGAAATGTCATTTTTGACAGTTCTCTTTTTTTATTTTATTTATTGACACACCAACGACTTATTCACTAACTCATTACATTAGATATATTCTATTTAAACAACGTTGTGGTGAATTCGTCACTTATAGGTGTGCACAGCACTTGTATAATCGTTACTAAAAAAATTAAATGGAAATGTATGGTAACAAAATTAATAATTTAGTAATTTAGTAAATCAAAATTAAATTTAAAATTTCGAGTAGCAAAATTGAACTAAAATACAGCATAATTAAAAAAAAAATAAAAACATCGATTAAATTGCAATAGAAAAACAATTATAAAGTAAAACTACAAAAATACAAATAAATTAGGACATAATACATTAATTACAATTAGAATTGAAAGAATATCTTTCTTGGGATTGTAAGATGGTACTTACCCAAGAAGGATAGTTCTTCGCCTCGAAGTATTTATTGGAAATGTCGTCGTAGGACTTTCTGACGTCAGCGTCGACTCCGGAACCTATCCACACGTACACCCCTGAGCACGGAGTGTCCAGGATGTAGACCTCCTGCGAATTCAGAGAAAAAATCCATACTTTATCATCATCTGCCAAGCCTTTAATAATAATAATAATACTCATTTTATTATCATGCAACTAAGGCCCATATATAAAATACACAAAATAATTGTATACAAAAATAAACTAATACATAATAAAAACCTTAAAACTATGACTATACACGTAACGTTGTCGGCGTCGTGTTTCGCTGCGTGGTGTCGCGTTACAGTCCTCGGAAACGTCGATATACGACACCTTTCGACCAAAAGTCCTCTTTCAGGCAGGTCTGTAGATGCTGCGTTGGAACTCGTACCACGAATGACTTAAAGTTGATGTTGTGGCGCGATTCCAACCTTTCGACCCTCAGAGTCCAGTTGGTCTTCACCTTCAAATACTGCACGACTTCCTCAGTTGTCGTGGAGTGATGCAGACGCGAAAGATACAGCTGCGTCGTAGGCACAGCAGGGCGCAGCAGCATGTTGGGTCCACTCGGTGCGGTGCCACACAGGTTACGAGGACAGGGCTTCTTCTTCTTCCTTTCTACTTTCGTGAAACCCTCCTCATTGACTTGTCTGGCTCTTGGCAAAGAGTTACGAACCGCAGTCAGGGCAGTTTGAGCACCCTGTATCAGTTTTTCCTTTGCCCAACTATGTTGCCACCGGCTTTCCATCTAACCGGGTGCAGCTAAATACCAGTAGTCTACATGGAGCGACTGCCTATCTGACCTCCACAACTCAGTTACTGGGTAATACGATACCCCTTGGTAAGACTGGCTGTCAGACTTTCGGGTATCTGACTACTCGTAACGACTCTCACAGATCCACGAATGACAGCCGGGACCAACGGCTTAACGTGTATTACGAGGCACGGAGCTGTCCGGACCGACCTTGGCAAGAGTAGTTTAACGTCTGGAAGACTATTATAATGTTAAAATAGTTGCTTCACACCAAGATTTTGTCAGGACTTCAAGAGACTGTCACCTCTGAGTTTGTTTCGGCCTTTCTTCTCAGAGTAGTTTGATAGGGAATGCTTTATCTAGAGTTTTTTTTAGTAATATGACGTGTAAAAGTGTTTCCGAGATCCTATTTACAGAATAAACAAATTCATTTCATTTCACTTACATCGGAGGACAGATGCTTCTGTTTGTACGGCTTGTTGAGTGAGATCAGATCGAGCTCGTCTCCAACGACGACTCTGTACAGGTACACAGCAGAGATGTCCTCGCGGTAATAACTCTGAAGAAATATAATAAAACACTTAAGAGAGAATACAACAATTAAACATTCAAACAATGTCTGAAAAAAAAAACATTTTGAGAGAAAGAGTTTAAAGCATTTATTTCAGTTAAACTTGTCAATAAAACATGCACTTTGAATAGTCAAGGCGTCGGTCAGTCAGAAAGATGAAGCTAGTTGCCCATTCCAAAGCGTAGTAGGTACCTGTGGAGAAGAACGGGCAAGAAACTCCACGGACATTCTTTCAAATTATACTGTTACAAAATATTAGTTACATAAATATTAAAAGTGTGAAGTAAATGGAGGCGATCCTATTCCTGATCTGCTATACAGCCGTGCGATTCTGTAACCATCTCACCGTGAAAGCTTGGATGAAGTGAGCGTGGAATGAGCTGTCATTCGCTAGGGACTATTAAGTACTCACTTCACTTATGATTTCACGGTGAGATTTTTACAGAATCGACCGGCTGTTCTTGAATACATAAACGTAACATCACACCCACTTTCTAAAAGAGTTAGGCAGAGTTGTACCTATAGCACACCCAGCAGGCTAATTGCGTAACACACTATCAGTAGCAATGGGTTTCATTTTGACAGTTCAACAACATTCATTGCGTTATTTGAGTATTTCTCAAAATAGTTGTACATTTGTGGAAAAAAACATGTCCCAAAAGTTTGAGTCAAAATATTAAAATAAAATGATGAAACTTCTTGCAAGATATTTGCGAAGGGATGAAGAAGTATACTCCTGATTAGGATTAGATATCGCAAAGACCGAAAATACTTCATAAAATTGTGTAACGCTTCAAGTTGTCACTATCATGATTTACTTTTCCATACAAAATCTTTTTGTCTCAATGGGTACCAACGACTTTGCCGCTTCAAAAAATACTACTTGACGTATGTCTAACGTTCTAATTTTCTGTAATTAGCACCTTGATCGTATAATCTAGTTTAAGGTTCAAACTTGATTGTATCCTGCTTTCTTTAAAATATATTACGTTTCACGCAATAAACAAAATGTCTCACCTTTTTTACTTTTTAGTCACGTACTCTTTAGTCACGCCATTTCTCAGTAATTTTTTTAATTTCTCAATGAATCTGTAGTATTTTGTACTGGAAACACTAAAAGCGTTCTTATTGGGCGATGGTAAATATCAGCGCCATATATTTTTTCAGTCAAAAACTAGATTCTCTTAGTGCGGTTTTACTGTTTCGATACGAAAGAAAAATATTACTTTTTTCGGGGTAAGTACTTCTGAATTATATATCAAGTTAATAAAAATGTATGTTAGGATAATTGTTTAAGCGAATTACATTATTAAAATTCATTTTGGACAAAAAATCTACTTCTTTTACAGGATATGGGTTATAATTCCTTTTACTGTTTCGTTGTTTTTCGTCACGTAACGAAATAGTATGTTAAAAAGTTTAGTTTACTAATTTCGTTACTTTGTAAACTATTTCGTTACAATATTTCATAACAACTTTTTCGTTACGTGTACATCTTTCGTGAGAAATACTCATTTACGTTGTAGAGCAGACACATTTTTCGAACATATGGAGCAATGGTAATCCATTGCTCCATATGTTCGAAAAATTGCTAATGCAATATGCTTCAAAATGATTCAAATTGAGAGTAATAGTTTGTTACGTAATTAGGCTGCTGATTTGGTCAGTTATTTGAAGTCCCATTTAATAGGGGGCGAACATATTGCCTTGGATCGGGGACAACTCCAGAATCCAGATTGCTACTGAGAAATGTCCTTGATTATCTCCGTGGCTGGCGTGAACACATTGACATGTCGACTTATATGTTTTTGTTTTTATTGGCTTATTACATCCTACGCAGTAGGAATTTATATGAAAAAAATTGACAGTTCCAAATATACATAAGTTTTGGAGCAATCGACTTTGGTGATATGTTGACATCTCGTATTTTTACGTGTCTAACTTAACAAAACCACATGTCAAATTAGCAATTCACATGTTAGTTATTGTTATCATTGAAAAGATAGAACAAAATAACCTTTAGAACAACTTAAACACACACATGTTAAACTAATTTACCGATTTACCAGGAGACGTCAAAATTTTAAAATGGGCGCCCTGACAAATTGCAATTTTAGACATGTCAACATATTCACGCCAGCCACGGATCTATAGTTTAATGAAATACTCACAGAGCCGGAATCGTCACTGGCGATTTCATCTCTGGATCCGGAACCAAGAGCTTCGAAGAACAAGCCATAGTCTTCGTCGGAAGAATACTCATCTGTAACAATATTTAACGCTTAATTAAGCAAATTAAATTTATTTGGACATAAAATTAGCTCTATAGTAAGGAAAAAATATTTAAAAAAATATAGAAATACTTTTTTTTTCTAAATTGTGGAAATTTACATCTTTATGTAGGTAAGGTCAGGTGGGGTAAGAGAGACATACTTTATTTTCAGTAAAATATTTTGACTGCTAGGAAGAACAGCTAAAGTCTTTTAAGATCTTTGAAACACACACAACTTGCCTTTGTGTATTAGCTTCCCGTGTGCTAAATATCATTACGATAATAACAGTTCTTACGACGATATTGACATAAATGTCAAGATTAATAATAAACGTTCCTCTTCCCCCTCACATGGGGAAAGAGGGACAGTCATTGTATTTCTTAAGATTGGAGTTTGAATTAAAATATTTGTTGCTAGTTCGTTAATTTGTAGGTAGAACTGCTTCGGTCAATATTGGATCTTAATGTCTATGAGAGAGATGAGATAAGGTATCATTTGGATTGAAAAAGAAGAAAAATCAATTCGGGGTAAGAGGGACATACAGATTCGATCAGGGGTGGCAAACTAAAAAGAAGTCGACAAGTAATAATTCTATATTTATTTAATCATACAAACAGTACCTAATAATAAACAGTCTCTCCCTAACTAGTTGTATTTCTACAGTTATGGTCCCTAGTCCCTCTTCCCCCGGTGTCCCTCTTAGCCCAGCTGAACGAATCTACTGGGAACAAAATGAGTTGAATATCTCTAACAATTGGGGAAACCCCGTGCTCTGTGGAAACGTAAATATGGCATTGGATTGTTTGATGGAAATTTCCATCACGATGCAGTTAAGGGTTAATATACAGCGTGTAACGGAAGGGGGGTATCAACCCTGAAAGAGGTGAATGTGCTCATGAAACTCAACAACTTTCCCTAAAGAACATAGGTCGAAATATGAAAAAAAAATTTGGCCCTCCCTTACAAAACTGACTACCAGCTGATTGATTTACTATGGGAGGGCCAAATTTTTTTTTCATATTTCGACCTATGTTCTTTGGGGAAAGTTGTTGAGTTTCATGAGCACATTCACCTCCTTCAGGGTTGATACCCCCTTTCCGTTACACGCTGTATATAAATAAGTTTGCCCCTTTTTATAATGAGGGATGTATCTATGTTCATCTGTTCCCTCATAATTCCTAAACTACTGCCGTGCGATTCTGTAACCGTCTCACCGTGAAAACTTGGGTGAAGTGAGCGTGGAGTGAGTCGTCAATAGTGTCAATCCCTAGCATCAGCATGACTCACAGCTCACTCTAAGCTCACTTCAACTTAGTTATCACGGTGAGATTTTTCCAGAATCGACCGGCTAGTCTTATTTTGACAAACGAGGTATCATTGCAAAGCTTCATGTTGTTGAAGTGTCAAAATGAAAGTCATCAAGACTATGGCTTGTCGTGCTATGATTCAGACGCGCGCCACACGGATCACACGTCGTGCAAAAAACGTTTACGCATTGCAGATATCACGCAGATTAAACAATATACATCACGGATATCATATAGACAAGCCGCTGATATCGCCTCCAATTTGATTTTCCTCAATTTAAGCTGATAATATATACCTATAAAGTTTTTCAGGGAAAAGATAACGTTTTTTTTTTTGTGCATTTCGGTGTTCCCCTTTAGGTAATTTGTTTTGATCGTAATCAAATAAACTGGCGGTGCATAGTTTAATAGTACATTATGATATAAGTGCGGTAAGTTGAAAATTACAGCTGAGGCGATATTGCTAGCCCGAGCCGTAGGTGAGGGCTATAAGAAAGCAGAGGCTGTAATTATCAAACCGCACGTATGTCATACGACGTTTTATAACACATTTGTGAGGAAATAAATAAAACTCCGAATCAATACACCGAAAAGAAAAAGCGCGCGGAATAATTTTTACTTTTTCACAAATTAGCGATGCGCGCGCATCAGCGTCTTTTGTTTATGGCAAAGGTACAAAAAACAGCCAGTATTACTAATAAAGTAAATTAATACTTTTGTGTTTTTGTTACAGATAAATGGTTGTAATTAATTGTCAAAATTAATTAAATTAAAGAATTAAATGTTTATTTATTATATTTTATCTCCCAAAGTTAATTTTATTCATAAACTGTTGACCACTTTTCTGACATAAAAACTCTTTGCTAAGATTTAAAAAAGTACCGTTCATTTTAGACGGAGCATCTTGATAAACCGTGCGCTTTACATTACAATTACGCACAAGTACGTAATGAGATACATTACGATATTGAAATTGATGCAGTAAGAGACCTTTTACGAGCAAATGTGTTATAAAATAATTATTATAATCGATTAGGTATATCATGTTTGCGACTGCAATAAGGATTTGTCACTTAATGGTGCCGATTCTGTTGTTAACAAACTAATATAAATTTAAGTTCAGTGCATCTTTTTCTTTCTATTTCATTAAGAAAAGGACAGAAGATAAACTTTAGAATAGAATAGAATACTCCTTATTATGTACACCATATAAATTACAGACATAAATATAGAAATTTTACAAAGGGTGACACAATGGGCGGTCTTATCGC
This sequence comes from Eremobia ochroleuca, assembly GCA_949629135.1. Classification (NCBI taxonomy): domain Eukaryota; kingdom Metazoa; phylum Arthropoda; class Insecta; order Lepidoptera; family Noctuidae; genus Eremobia; species Eremobia ochroleuca. Next base: position 9,354,073 of record OX451414.1, read on the forward strand.
TAAGAGCGCTCTTTTAAAGACAACCTTTGGATGGATTGAAAAGGGAAGGAGAGACAAATACTGTAGGTAGTCTGTGGTGTGCCATTTGCACGATACAATGAATACATAGTATAAATAAAGTATATTATACTAATCTAAATAAATATATACATATAACAATAGACATGAAACAGGAGTAAAGAAAATATAATGGTGCTGTTTAAGGAGAGAGGAAGTGGTGTGTGTGTGTGTAGTTTAGTCCTGTCAAATTAATCGGTGCCTGACGTACCTAAAATGACGTAATTTTAATAGGCAATTTTTTAAACACGTCTAAACTTTTATGAATTAGTATCAGGCGCTGATTAAAGGGAAAAATCATATTTTTCTAACAAATGTTTTACGCATAACATTAAAAAATACTATTTTTTAATTGAGTTTAGCATTCTGAACATGTTTTAACTATAAACTTGTTATAAAAATATGATTTTTGGCATTTTCAATCTCAAATAGCAGCCGAGGGGTTAATTGTAGACTTTCGTTGTAATAGTAAAAAAACGCTCAAGAGGTAATTTCCTATTAGAAAAAAGTACTTTTTTTTTGGTTCACACATTCATATTTTTCTCTTCAAATTCTCACACACTATTGCCTACATTTATTTTTTACTTCTCCTTTCTCAGGTCTGCTGGAAGAAATTTCTTAAGAAATAAGCAGTACCTTTGTACTCAAATTATAATTATGTCATATCCATATATTTTTTATTGTGTGTACATAAATAATAAAATAAATAATCACAATAGACTTACCAATGATCTCAATAGTAGCTCGTCCATTATGATTGTCATCCCTCAGCTGGTTGGCAACGCTGATGATCTTCCTCCTCTGAGTGGCCTTGGCCCCCTCTGGCATCAACACGAAGATGTCGTGGTCCACCTCAAGGATGAAGCAGTGGTCCGTCGTCAGAGAGGATGCGTCGGCTTCGACCTGAGAGCAGGGAGAAGAAGATATGCCGAGGAATGAGGAAAATCTCGTGAGGAGAGTTTTGTGTATGAGTGTGATGACTTTACGAGTAAAAAAAGTCCTCCAGACTGAAGTTCGGTCATGGTGACCAATCTCAGAGCAGAGGCCAGCCTCGGCACGGCAGATATTATAGTGCACAAGTACAGAGTAGAGAGAAGAGTAGAGTGTACCTGTGTCTGCGAACACGCACAGACACAGGTACAGTCTCTTCCTTTTTTCTTCTTGTCCGTCACATGATCTGACCAAGATTATGTCTGGACTTTAAAAGAGACTGTGACCTCTGAGTTTGTTTCGGCCTTCCTTCTCAGAGTAGTCAGATAGGAAACGCCGACCTCATTTAGTTTAAAAAAAAATATGATTGACATGTAAAAGTTTTTGTACAAACCTACTTACAGAAAATAAATCATTTATGATTTATCATTTACCGATGGGACGGCAATCCAATCAGGCGCACAAGACCAACGGGGCAGTGTCAATAGTACCTAGGGGACAACCAAAGAAAAGGTGGATGGAGGATGGGCTGTTTGAAGAATGAAATGGCTAGAAAGGGGTGTCTACCGAGATGACGACTGATAGAGAAGTCACCATCTGCCTGCCTTATCCCAACTACGTTGGGGTCGGCCTCCAGTCTAACCGGATGCAGCTGAATACCAGTATTTTACATGGAGCGACTGCCTATCTGACCTCCACAACCCAGTTACTGGGTAATACAGTACCCCTAGGTAAGAGTGGTTGTCAGAATTTCGGGCTTCTGACTACCCGTAACGACTATCAAAGATCTACGAGTGACAGCCGGGACCAACGGTTTAACGTGCTTTCCGAGGCACGGAGGGGTCTCGGTATGTAAAGGTCACCCATCCGCAGACCAAACGCGGCAAGCGTAGCTTGACCTGATCGATTGACCTGTGCGGCTGTTAGACGACTAATAGAGTAGTATGGAAGAAAAATCCCTGTTGCGCCGACCGCGAATAAACTGGGAAAAGAGAAGAAGAAGAAGAAAGAATGTAACTAAATAGCATTATTTGCCCATTCCAAAGCGTAGTAGGTACCTGTGGAGAAGAACGGGATTGGCGGGATTGATGAATGCAAGGTCGCATTGCGACCTTGCATTCATCATCAATCTTCTTCTTGCCCGTTCGTTGCGTCGCATCCTAGGGATTGTTTACTTACCAGGCAGAGAAGTCCATCAGTGCACCTTTGTTCAGCTGTTTAAGCGTACTAAACCTCTTTACTTTCTTTTCACGGTATTACTTCAGTTAGAATTTCAGTATTATAACTATGGCCGTTTCTATTTTAATATCGAGAATAACTATATATACAACATTGTTTTTAGTACACGTGTCTAGTATTTTTATGTAAAGAATCTATTTACAAAATTTTAAAACTGTATCATGAAAAATCACGAAGTTATAAGCTTGTTATGTTACCTGATTGTCCGTACAAAAAGTTGGTTACCATTTAACAGGCGCCGCCGGCCGACCGGCTGTGACCTCTGTTGTGCGCATATGATTGCGGAAAAGTACTTAAAAAATTATGAAAAATACCTTTATTCACATATTTATAAGAATTGTGGATATACAATTTTTTTTTAATTAAAAATAAGGTCAGGTGGGGTAAGAGGGACACCGGGGGAAGAGGGACTAGGGACCATAACTGTAGAAATACAACTAGTTAGGGAGAGACTGTTTATTATTAGGTACTGTGTGTATGATTAAATAAATATAGAATTATTACTTGTCGACTTCTTTTTAGTTTGCCACCCCTGATCGAATCTGTATGTCCCTCTTACCCCGAATTGATTTTTCTTCTTTTTCAATCCAAATGATACCTTATCTCATCTCTCTCATCGACATTAAGATCCAATATTGACCGAAGCAGTTCTACCTACAAATTAACGAACTAGCAACAAATATTTTAATCAAACTCCAATCTTAAGAAATACAATGACTGTCCCTCTTTCCCCATGTGAGGGGGAAGAGGGACAGTATTATTAATCTTGACATTTATGTCAATATCGTCGTAAGAACTGTTATTATCGTAATGACATTTAGCCTACGGGAAGCTAATACACAAAGGCAAGTTGTGTGTGTTTCAAAGATCATAAAAGACTTTAGCTGTTCTTCCTAGCAGTCAAAATATTTTACTGAAAATAAAGTATGTCTCTCTTACCCCACCTGACCTTAACAAAAAATTCAAAACTCAAAAACTATTTATTATTTTTTAATGGGACCAATTTTAAGTCTTATAAATATGTGAATAGGTATTTTTCATAATTTTTATGCTCTTTGTAATGGTTAAAGTCATTTTGGAATTTAACTGTAAACTATCATTTTGGGGTACAAACTTTGAGGGTGATTTCACCCCTTTAAAACGTTTGTTAGCAAAAAAGAAAAAATACGTATCTCATCATTTTTCATGTAGATTATTATAGTAAAGCCGCAACTAAATCGGTGAGGGACACCTCGCGAGGTTTCCTTGTTAGTGTCGCTCAGTATCCAACTTGTTACACATTTTGACAGTTCAACAACATTCATTTCGTTATTTACGTTGCTGAGCAGACACATTTTTCGAACATATGGAGCAATGGATTAGCAATATGCTTCAAAATCACACCACACCACACGATACCACATGTATGTTACCTCCTCAATTCGCATGTTGTCACAACCGGAGAGCTTCAGCAGCCTCTTCTCAGCGCCCGCGTTAGTCTCCACCTCTGTGAAGCCTGACTCGTTCCCGCCCTCCATGTACCTGATGGCTGGAGAGAAGGATTTGTTAGTCATCATTACAGAGCTTATTTAAATATATAGGGTGACTGGTAATTAGTGACCGATACTTAAACACATGATTCTACTCATGACAACAAACAAGTTTTATAATGGGACAAAAAGAAAATGACGAAAAAAAATCAACTGTTCCCTACATTTTGACGACTCGTACGAACATAAATGTAGGGAACAGCTGATTTTTTTTCGCGATTTCGGATTTGGTCCGATAGTAAAAGTTCCGCCGAATCACCTACGTGCTGTGTGAGGCAGACAAAGTAGTCCTCCAGACTGAGTTTCGGCCATGGCAGCCAATCTCGACGGAGACTAGCCATCTACGTAGGAGATATGACAGTGCACAAGTGTGTGCGCAGACAGAGCTGCACAAACTCTTGCCTAATCTCTCTCAGGTCGTGCCGGATCGTCGTCCCATCAGACTATGAGAGTGAGGGAAGAGAAGCAGTCAAATCATAATCATGACAGTAGATGGTCTACTTACCAGGTTTAAAATACCCCAGGAACTTGCTGGACTCATGTCCTTGCACCTCCCTGTGATGAACAGCTTTGCCTCCCAGCATATCGTCGAGTGTCACGGTCCATATGGCAGCAGAACCCTTCTTATCTTGAGTTGTCTTGCTGCCAATCCAGAAGTGAGCATCATGGTTGAGGGACGAGTTGTTTTGGCCTGTAGTCTGGAAATATAACATAAATTCACGCCTGTATTCCTAGAAGGGATTGACAGAGGTGTATAGTGCAGCCAGATTTCACCAAAAGACCTTTTTGTTAGCCTACAGTAATCCGCTGCTGGAGATACGCCTCTCTTACGGCACGCCATTCAGCAACTCTCATGCAGCTGCTACCAGGCGCCCTGCGAAGATCGTCGCGCCACCTTGCTTGTACGTTTGCCGCATAGACAATAGAGGATGGACAGCGCGATCCACTCAGAAAATTGTCCACTTTGTTAGAAAGGGACAGTGCGATGATACTCCCCTGCTCTGTCTCTCTCTGTAGGTTTGCAGTCTCCGTACCTGCAGAGTTGTGACGTGGACCAATCAGAATTTTAGAAAGAGCAACAGGGGAGTATCGGATAGCCGTCTCTCTCACACGTTTTCTGACCATATTTTAGTTACTGCTAGGATAGGGATTGCACAGTCCATCCTCTATGTCTATGGTTTGCCGATTCCAATTCTCCACTCAAGTGCGACATCGCAACGCAAGCGTGCTAACGAAACACCCAGATCACACGTAGTCACAGTGGGGTAGGTGTGTGAATTGTTACGGTCGGGGGTGGAGGGTATAGGGGTTTTATGGTCACACGACATTACCACAGCAATGCCAACAGCCGACTGGATACACGCGCTCCCAAACAAAAGGTTCGACTTACCTTCAGCCTTCTCCCTGGAAGGGGCCACATCTCGAGACGCAAGCGCGACACTATTTTGAATGCGTATACAAATTTACAGCTGGTTATGAAATTTAATATCTTTAACCTTTAAGTAATGATGTGGGTGTCTCACAGACGTCGGCCGAATAAATTTGAACGTGTCTCTAAGAGTGCCAAATATATGTTGCTTAATTTGAATCAAATAAATGTTGATCTCATATGAATATTTTGTTGTTTTCTAAGGCATGACATTCTAAGTAAATAAATAATATATGGAAAATTTTAAATAAATAATGTGATTATAAGTGCGTAATCATACTATTTATTAATTATTTATGTAGTCTGAGATACGTCACGTCACCATCTATGACCTGGCTAAACCACGTCAGAACTTAAAGGTTAAGCTAAAAATCCTGGGCTAAAAGAAATTTACCTTTAAAACAATGTAGGAGTCTCCGTTGTAGAATTTTCCATATTTCTTCGAGTCAATCTGTACTGGCTCGAATTGCTGAAAAAAATTGTCAGTTTGTAAAATAGTAAATTACATATTCCTATTTACTTTATTATCTATCTATCTGCCTTCCTTTTCCCAACATGTTGTCGCCGGTTTCGAGTCTAATCGCATGCAGCTGAATACCATTATTTTACATGGAGCGACTGCCTATCTGACCTCCACTTACTGGGTAATACGATACCCCTTGATAAGACTGGTTGTCAGACTTTCGGGCTACTGACGAGCCGTAACGACTGTCAAAGATCCACGAATGACAGCCGGGACCAACGGCTTAGCGTGCTTTCCGAGGCACGGAGGAGTCTCGGTACCTGTGTAAAGATGGTCACCCATCCATGGACGAACCGCGGCAAGCGTAGCTTAATCTGATCGATCGACCTGTGCGGCTGTTATTATTTAGCCACGGGCCCCTCTATTTACTTTACAAAATATCCTCTATTTACTTTATCAAGAAAGAAAAAAAAAAAAAACGAAAAAGCGTTTATTGGTGACCTTCTAAGCATTACGAAAAATGTTACTTCTGCCAAATTGTAAAGCAGTTTGTTGGCATATGTAGCAGCTCCCATGTACAATATTGCCTATATTTTTATGTAAATACCTACTCGTAGTTACTTTTCCATCAATAACAAGAATAAACATTAACTATAACTAAACACAAATATTTTACAATATCACAAACTACTAGTAGGTACACTTTCATTATTATTTTTTTTTTCTGGTAGGTATACTTTTATTTATACTCAATCAGTCAATCAACTCAGCCCATCGCAGTCCGCTGCTGGACATAGGCCTCTCCCAGACTGCGCCACAACACCCTGTCCTCCGCCTTCCGCATCCAGTCTACCCCAGCCACCTTCTTTAGGTCGTCCGTCCATCTAGCTGGGGGGCGTCCCACACTACGCTTGCCGATACGCGGTCTCCACTCCAGGACTCGTCTGCTCCACCGCCATCGGTCCTTCGACAGACATGGCCAGCCCACTGCCACTTCAGTTTGCTTACTCTGCTCTTTATTTATAGTAAGCATAGTAAAATAATAATTTAGATAAGAAAAAAAGCCGAGCAGTGTCGTGGGATACCCGGTTGGAACAAAGTTCCTTTTGCTGAATATTATGTATTAAATAACAGGCATTTGAAAGAAATTTCACTAACAACGTTTTCAGAGAGACCTAATTAATTTACAAAAAATACGAGGGTAGATTGAGAAATAGTCGACCTGCCACAGATCCAATCAACACTAAAAAACAAAACAATCACCTTGGTTAGTTCAATTTAATCGTTGTTAACTGTGCAAAGTTTGAAACGTATGCGATAGTTAGTTGTGATTTCAAAAATTTATTTGAGAAGTAATCCGACGCGATTTCCGCAAATGGAGCAAATCGAGCAGCGTGCTGTCATTAAATACCTCCATAAGAAGGGTTTATCACCGAAGGCGATCCATGAAGATTTGGCACCATCGGACTTCCACCTGTTCCTAAATAAAAAAAAAAAAAACACCACCCAGGTGGTTTTGAAGTCAAAACTTCTTTAGCGGCGTTGTACACTTTTTTTGTAACGGGTAAAAAATGTAAAACTCGCGTCAGGACACGTGACCCTGATCGAAAATTCGTAAGACTGATGGTGAGTGCACAGCCGGCGGCGCGGCGTAGGCGAGGAAGTATCCCCCTCTCTTTCTACGGCGCGGCGAAAATGTATGCCTGCGCCTGTTGTTTAGTTTAGGTGGGGCAGGGTGCTTGCGCGAATGTTCGTGTGTGTTTATGTTACAGAAACAAACTTAACTTAAATGAATGAATTAATTAGAAATGTAGTTAGAATGTATTGATAGACTTGAAGGTACATCTCTCGACAATAAATCTGCAATTTGGGAACTAGATAACTGGTGGAACATATGGCACACCTCCGGTGGACGTGAAAAAATTAAAAAATTAATAAAATAATGGTTCTGGTAATAATGATGGTGAAAAAGTCGTCGAAATTATGGATGGAAGTTGATTTTTCTGAGAGATAAACTTTTTAATGTAATATAAGTTGTCATGTTTGTGCAAGATAGCGCAATAAATAAATATTGTATTCTACGACATAAATGATAGTACTTTTATACTGATAACTAGCTGCGAAACCCGGCGTTGCCCGGGTTATGATACATCCCATGTTTAATGGCATGAAAAATTTATGCACACCAATATTTTTTTAACTTACATATTACAGATTCTTATCTCCGATATGTAGATATTCCACAGAATCACAGTCGACAATGCTTAATGCTTTCTCTTCCATTATTATTCTATATTGTTTTTATTTTTATTTATTTTTGTACAAATTGTATAAATTGTTTTTTTTTTAATTTCTGATTGTGTTAATATTATGTAAAAGTTAATTCTATAGTCTAGTACTTGTGGCACAATTTTACTGTTACAACATATTGTAACAGTAAAATTTCTTACAACTACTGTACGAAACTTTCTTACTGTAAGAAATTGTTATACTAACCCTAGATTGTAGTACATTGTAGTTTTAAGTTTTATCAGTATTAACAATTGTTGGTTGGCCATTAAAGTTAAATAAATAAATATCTATTTCAGCGAGTTCAGATTCCGTAATAAAATAGTTGGCGAGCCAACTTTTAATTTAAGGCAGTGTAATGACATTCCTGGAACATTCAACGAATTTAAAAATTCAGTAGGAAAATTCACGCTTTCATCTTGGTCAGTCATTGTATCAATTGACATGTAAACTTTTTCTTCTCCTGGAATCATTTCTTGGACGATCCTGTTGATGTTGTTGACAGCGTCGTTCTTTGTCGCTAGAATAATTCGCTCTCGTAACCATTCTGAATTGGTATGATTTTCGAGAATATTCGGGTATACTTCATTTATGACTTGTTCAGGTGTTTCAACAATATTACATAAGTTATTAGTGAATACGATTTGGCAAGTATTTTCATCTACTGGATAGGTGCCTTCTGCTTTTTGTAAAAGTTTTTCAGAAAATTCTTGTGCCCTTTCATCTCCTGAAATGTACGCTCTCACGTTGTCCTGCAGTTAGTAATGCTAAAGTTCATTGCCCCCATAGATGTGACTCCAAAATTTCTACATATATAGTGTCTGTATTCATTTAATAAGCATGAAGTTTCACTTCTATCGGGCGTGGTTCCCACGCACAACCTTTTTTTATAAATAATCTAGATCATTCTGGAATTTTCGAGAACATTCTAGAACGTTTGGGAGCATTCTGGTGAATAATAGACCGCTCTGAATCATTTTAACATCTCTGAATTATTTTTTGAATAATCTAGATCATTTTGGAATTTTCGAGAACATTCTGGAACGTTTGGGAGCATTCTGGTCAATAATAGACCACTGTGAATCATTTTAACGTCTCTGAATTATTTTTGAATAATCTAGATCATTTTGGATTTTCCTAGAACATTCTAGAACGTTTACGAACATTTTAGACGATGACAGACTATGCTATATCATTTTAACATTTTTGGCTAATAGTAGATCATTTTAGAGCATTCTACAATATTCTGGCAAATAGAAAAATTTCTATGTGTTACAAAAGGACAACAATATATTATTCCAAATTTTCGCCACTCACAACCATCCACTTTTACCCACCGCGACCAAACTCCCTTATTCACAGCAGGAGACCACAGGGTATTCACCACCACAACGGGGAGTAGATTGCCGTTGGTGGTGATAGAGAAAACCTACCATTATGATATGTATAGATTCATCTTTTAACGTAAATATGCACTCATTTTCAAACTTTCTAGATCATTCCAGAAGTTTCTAGAACGTTCTCGAAGATTCCAGATTGATTATAATAGTTTGCACTCATTTCGGAACCTTCTAGATCATTCCAAAAGCTTCTAGAACTTTCTAAAACATTTGAAACTTCCTAGATAATTCCATATATTTCTAGATCTTTCTTGAACATTCTGAATCGATTATAATAGTTTGCACTCATTTTCGAACTTTCTAGATTATTCCAGAAATTTGTAGATCATTCTCGAACATTCCAAATCGATTATAACGATTTTACTCATCACTCATCTTAAAACTTTCTAGATCATTCCAGAAGTTTCTAGAACTTTCTAAATCATTTCAGAAATTCGAATCTTCGAGAACATTCTCGAAGGTTCTAGATTGATTATAATAGTTTGCACTCATTTTAAAATTTCTGAGATTACTCCAGAAATTTGGAGATCTTTTCATAAGTCCTTATGAGTTAGAAAAGGACAGATATATATTTATTCACATTTTTGCCACCCACGTCCACCCACTTTCACCCACCGCGACCAAACTCCCTTACTTTCACTGTGAGACCAAGGGGTGTTTACCACCCCAACAGGAAGTTAATTCAAGTTGGTGGTGATAGCGAAAATCCTGTCTTTACAAACGAACATTAGCATTTTATATATATATATAGATTAAAGCAATTCGTGCAAAATGATTCCCTAACCATTCCAAAATATAAAAAATGCACAACGTTAATATTTAAGTTTTCACTTCTGCCGGCACTCCCGGAGTGCAACCCGTCGTTTTTTTTATTTTTTATTTGGGATCAGGTGGAAGTAATTTTCTATAAACGATGATGTGCATTGAACTTGACGGTGATTATGTAGAAAAATAAAAATGTAATTAATTATGTATGTGTTTGCTTTCTTGGTCAGGTCGAGTACTTTTCAATCAATCCATCCAGTTACCTAAATACACAGACACACACTTGTAAACATACAAAAACATAAGTGTCGTGACGGTTCACCACCCTTGGTTGATTGGTAAAGAATCCCTAAGGCATTAAGTCCGCCTTTGTACCTTTTTGTGTGCGAAAAGTTTAAATAAATAAATAAAACTCTCCACTTTTTTCGTTTTAGCTCTCATTCGCCAAGTGTGCAGAGTACGACATTAGATTTGGAACTTGGTTCCAAAAAAAAAATACAATATTAAAAAAAAAAAATAGTTTTTTCTCGGCATATCGTCAATTTGAATATTTACTAACCTCAATAGTCCAAATTTCAATGCCGGGATTACCCCCTGCTTCAGCAAACGCCGGATGGTCCATTTTGATACACCACACTTGGCTCGAGAATCAATACAGTAATGATTTCATTTTTGTGTACGAAGCGGTGCGAAAGATAAGTTATCTTTGTATCTAGTGAGTCACGGTTAGATAACGATATGATTATGATAATTTTGATAAATATAAGTCCCTTCTGATCGATCAGGTTAAGCTACGCTTGTCGCGGTTGGTCTGTGGATGGGTGACCATCTTTACATACCGAGACCCCTCCGTGCCCGTTGGTCCCGTCTGTCATTCGTAGATCTTTGACAGTCGTTACGGGTCGTCAGTAGTCCGAAAGTCTGACAACCAGTCTTACCAAGGGGTATCGTATTACCCAGTAACTGGGTTGTGGAGGTCAGATAGGCAGTCGCTCCATGTAAAATACTGGTATTCAGCTGCATCCGGTTAGACTGGAAGCCGATCCCAACTTAGTTGGGAAAAGGCTAGGCAGATGATGAGGTCCCTTCTAAGTACAGACGCCAGCATATTAAGCTACACGAAACTGTTAAATTGCCCCAATCAACTTTGAACCTAATATTTTAGCGATAAAGTTGAAAATGAACCTTTAAATGCATGATTTTTACTTTTTAAGCAAATTTTTATTTGGATGTAAGATTAGTTCTATAGTAATGAACTAATATTTAAAAAAATATTGTCATAAAATTCTGAAATAAAAAGAAAGAAGAAAAAAAAAAATAAAGAAGAAAATTAATTTCATTGTAAAAAAGCGTGGGGTGCTCGATATTTATTGCTGTAAACTATACAACGTGTAACGTTAAATGCGCAAAACCTCAGACACCCTAACTGATTTTTAATTCAATCGACCTATTTCAGATTCGTCATTTTAACGTTAAATGCGCAAAACCTGAAAATAGTTTGATCAGAATAACGAGCAGAATTAATTGAACCACTTTTTAATATAGGTCACCTTTTTCAAAAAATCTTCATTAAAAACGTTGTCGTGTCTATTTATTAATAGGTCAAGCAAGCCAATGTCAGCGTGGCGCAGCGGCCCGGTGACGCCTCCTCCCTCGATAAGGCGTCGTCGCAGACGCAAGAAACGATCAGAATGGCCAGTAAAACTAAAACAGCACATAAAACCTTTACAATTTTTTTAATGACTTATTTTCTCTCTGATATAGGTTAATTGAATTAATAAACAATTGGGGTGTCTGAGGTTTTGCTCATTTAACGTTACACGTTGTAATATTAGCTAACAAAGTATCGTGGCTTGTGGTGTGGGTCACATGTAACAGAGAGCTTGGAAAAGATTGAAATAAAATACATTTTGTTTTCAAGAAATATATTACAACAACAAAAAATGTGTTATATTTGTTATCAACATAGAAATGCTTATGAGAAACTAATGTTAGTAATGATTTACACTAAAAACTAAATACAAAGAATTACACTATCGGAAATTCCGATACCCATAAAAATGTACAAAAATATAAAAAATATTTGCACCTTTCAAACTAAATAAAGTTTGTACACAAAACTCAAAACATTTATTTCAAACTGGTTTCAAATAAACCAATTACAGACACTTGAATTGTCAAGGGATCAGTCAGTCAGAAAGATGAAGATGGTCCTTAGGTAGGAGAACGGGCAACGAACTACATGGACACTTCTAAATTATATTAGTTACATCATCAGTGGTGGGAGTAGTTAGAGCTGTTTTGCTACTTGCGACATGCGGACATAACATGGATATGCCAAATATTTCCCGGAATCCCGGGAATTCTCGGAATTAAAAAACCATTGTTTAAGTAGTTTTTATAGGAGTAGGTAGAGGTATTTTTGTTATTTGCTACATGCGGACATAACATAGATATGCCAAGTATTTCCGAAAATCCCGGGAATTCTAAAATTAAAAAATAACAACTATTTAAGTAGTTTCTTTTGTCAGTGCTTAATTGGAACGTTATATTGAAATGGATAATCCACTTTTATTAGTTTACTATAGTAAATTGAAGACATGGAATATAAATAAAATGTCATGATTGAGTTAGATATATAATTTAATTTGCAAAACCCATATTAACTCACTTAAATCAATCGACAATTTCAAAATCCCGGGATTTCAGAGGCATATCCATGTTAAAATCAATGTTTGCGGTCATTCACCCCAAACAGCTCTACCTACTCCGACCACTGTACATCATTAATAATTTATAATTATAATTATGTGGGAAATATGTATAAAAGACGTACACGTTAAAAGCGTCCATAGCAGAGCAAATAGAAACAAAATATACAATTCAAAAGTAAAATAACCAAAATAAGCCCGGCGCCCGTTCACGAACTGACGCATGGATCAGCACCATTCAGCTCAACCATTTTGAAGGGAGTTAAATGATCCAACACACGTGCCACCATTAGCGAGACACGAGGAGGAGTTAGAAGAACCCATGCAGAATATTTATAAACGGTAGGCGTCATATACCGTTGAAACGCAACCCTCATGCGAAGGCCCGGATCCCGTTCAAAGTCCACATCCACACTGCAAAATGATTCACTCATTAGCGCGCCTCCGTTTTCGCCCACGTATTTTTTCGCCCGGGAGCTGTGCTGCAGAATGCCAAATCCTCCAGCAAACCCCAAAACAAAGAAATACGTCACACTGCGTGCACTTACTGTGAACCAATTTGACTTCTTTCATTCGAAAGCAAATCGTACACCTTTTTCTTGCATTCCGCCCTTTCAAATATTCAGGCTCGTGCAGGATATCTCGTCTCAGCCTCATGAGTTCCCCTAACGGCAGACTGATCTCTTGTAGACAAGGGCGATGCCGTCTAAGCAGAGCTTCAGCAAGCTCATAACGGAACTCCCGATACGTCACAGGCAGTTTATGGCGCCGTTTCAGCGAACTCGCATACATCACAATAGCATTGTGAATGCTTACATTCAGCAACCTTTTAAACATCTTCGTGTACCATTTCACGCCTCTCCTTCGCTCTAACAGATACATGGAGAGTTTTTGATCTTTGAGTTCAACTCCCCCCATGAATAGGTTATAATCCCTTACACACACAGGTTTCACAAGTGATTTACCGGCCTTAGATCCAATGTAAGTATCGGGTCTGTGATAGGTAGATATAATATTCACCATTTTGGAGTCCATCCATGAAATGATAGATACGTCTCCACAATGACGAGATATTATTGTCCCCTTACTCACTTTCTTCGGTACTTTAGCAATGTCACTAGGTACGTTTCGACGGCATACACGAAGATCTCCTAAGCAATCAAAGCCCGAACTCTTCAGATATCGTGCTAATGACGGACAATTGTAAAAATTATCCATCACTACACAATGCCCCCGATGTTCAAGACCTTGCAAAAGCTCAAGAACCACTTTCGTACTTTTCTCCCCCAAACTGACACCAAAGGAATTGTCTCCACCGGCTCCGTCAAACTTGCCCGTGTAGATTTGGAATCCAGCCATATAACCTGTACTAGACTCACACAGTTCATACGACTTTATTCCAAATCGGGCAGACTTTGACCTTATCGTTTGGATCCAAGACAAGCGACCCTTGAACAGGGCCAAAGACTCGTCGATGGACACGTCAGGCTCTAAGTTATAGAGGGATTTGAACTTCTTTCCGAGATGTTCAATTATAGGTGCCAGCTTACCCAGCTTAGCTGACAATTTTACTGAGGAAGCATCTTCAGTTTGAGGCAATTGCTGACCGGCGACATCGGTATTGTCTACAAAATGAAGAAACTTACTCAGCAAAATGTACCGATTATAAGGCAAAAGACGCCTGAACCCTGGTAGTTGGAGAACCGCGTCTTTCGTCCAATACTCGGATAACGACGGCCGCGGATCGAGGGCCATATACATGAACACCGCGAAAAGAAGCATTATCTCGTCTGCATTCGTGTCCGTCCACAAATGTAAGCGAGACGATGCGGACAAAGTCCCTCTGTTACGATAAGCCTCGATCGTCTGCTGGGCGTAGCGGTTCGTTTCACGGACGATCAAGTCTATGATATCTTTATCCCATATGTCGACAAACGCATCATAAGGCGAATCGTAATCTTTGAGTGGCCCAGGGGTGGGTCCGGAGAACTCCTCACGAACACCCCTGAACGACTCAAAGTCCGACAGCCACGTGAAACTAGGTGACGTACCGAGTAGCCGATCAGCTGCGTCGTCCATCCCCGTATCTATCATGTTTATAATTTCCCGCATGGGTCCTTCTAACTCCTCAGTGTCGGGAATGTCCTTCCTCGAAGGACCTGGCATGGCCCCGACGTCGAACTCGTCTTCGAACTCGCTGTCCACGTCGCTGCCGTCCACCACGCGTACATGCGTACATGCCTTTCCTGACGCTGTCTGCAATCCCGAAGTTGATGGACGAACTTCAACCTCGGAGTTGGTGACAGTGAAACGATTTGGCCCAAGCAGATCCAGCACCCACCGCCCGACATGCCAGGGGGCCTCCTCCATCATCTCCTCGGTTTCTTCCTCCGACATGTCCAATGCCTCCACCCGCTCGATTACATCGAAACTGCAAGTACAATATTGTAAAAATATAACCTAAATATAAATAATAATAATAATATAATATTCCACAACTTTCACACAACGCCATCTAGTCCCAAACTAAGCAGAGCTTGTGCTATGAGTACTAGACAACTGATAAACATACATATATATTTCTAAATACATACATATTATAGATAAATTACACCCAGACAAAGAACAAATGATCGTGCTCATCACACAAACATTTGTCCTAGGTGGGAATCGAACCCACGACCTTGTGCATAGCAGTCAGGGCCACTGACCACTAGACCAACAGGCATGTCCATGTGTATATGAACACGTACCAAGAACTTACTCTGTAAAGGAGATCTAACTTACCAGAGAGGCACGGACGGCACGACACGTCAGATGCGACCACCGGGGGTATGCTCAACGGGCACAGCCTCGCCTTGACCGTTCACACCACCTGGTGTCGGTACAACCGGGACATCATGGAGGCGGCTAAAAACATAACAAATACAAATTATTCCACTGAAACTAAATATGTAAATATTGGGGATAGGCGAGGATCGTGGCGCGAGTCAATTAATCCCATAATAGCGCGACCGACGCTCTCTCTGGGCGACCCCCTTTTTTATCATAAAACGAATCATTTACCAAAGTAATGGCCTAAAATTCATTCTATTTGAGGTCATTCGCCTTTTTTGAAGTCGGTAAAAAAAAAAAACAATAATCTCTAATGTGTATGATTTGATGTTTTCTTTATACAACGTGTAACGTTAAATGCGCAAAACCTGAAAATGCAGCAGAATTAATTGAACTACTTTTTAATATAGTTCACATTTTTCAAAAAAATCTTCATTAAAAACGTTGCCGTGTCTATTTATTAATAGATCAAGCAAGCCAATGTCAGCGCGGCGCAGCGGCCAGGTGACGACTCCTCCCTCGATAAAGCGTCGTCGCAGACGCAAGAAACGGTCAGAATGGCCAGTAAAACTAAAACAGCACATAAAACGTTTACAACTTTTTTAATGACTTATGTTCTCTCTGAAATAGGTCAATTGAATTAAAAATCAGTTGGGGTGTCTGAGGTTTTGCGCATTTAACGTTACACGTTGTATATCCTGAAAGTAGACCGTATTCCTGATAGGAAAATATGTATATAAAAGAAAAAAAGTACAACTGATATTACCTGTGGGATGCTTAACTTCGTTCTAATTGTGATTTTCGTTTGATATATTTTCAATAAACTTAATTTAAATTTTTTTTCAGCCTCCAAATTTTTATAGGGTGTTCTACTCATGAATATGAACAACTTTCACTACGGGACCAACTCTGAAATCACGAAAACAAAAGCAGCTGTGTAATACAAAACTTCAATACCTACTTGACCAAAATGTATCCCTTTGCAACCGGGAGTAAAAATTTTGCATACATCAGTAAAAACTTATTAATCCTTTGAAAACTGTTCAGAGGTCCTGGGACGACTACTGGAGAAAATCTCATGCAACCTGGTCTTCAGCAGTCAGATCCTCACATACGTGAGGTTCAGGAATAATTTGCTAGTCACTCGATCATGCTCAGAATTTTGTAAAGTCGAAACTCAAGATCATTTCAACTCGGTTGGAAAGGGGTATGAAACAGCTGATTTTTGTTTCGTGATCTCAGAGTTGGTCCTATAGTGAAGGTTTTTCATATTCATGAGTAGAATACCCTGTAAACATTTGGAGACTGTAAAAAAAAGGATCCAGTATAGAGCATAGAGCGCACGTAACAAGCACATCCTTTTTTATGTTATTTAAATGTTCTCATGTTGCTGTACAATTTATTCAAAAGTTGCATTGTCCCCCTCCCTGCGCTCATAGACAAATACAAATGAAATGATTTAAATATCAAGATCATAATACCTGAAAGCCTTGTATGAGTTTAATAATTATTTGATGGGTGCAGATGTTGATGGACATTGGAGTGACAAGAATGAAGACTAGATAAGCAGTGTAAAAGTTAAAAATGTTGAAACTTTTGTTGATTAATTTCATAACT
Organism: Eremobia ochroleuca; assembly: GCA_949629135.1. NCBI lineage: Eukaryota > Metazoa > Arthropoda > Insecta > Lepidoptera > Noctuidae > Eremobia > Eremobia ochroleuca. The sequence goes on from OX451414.1 coordinate 9,371,337, forward strand.
TCGCCTTTCTGTAAAACCTTCCTATAATAATAAGATTAATTGCAAAATTAATGTTAAATGAGTATATTCAAACACCATATTCATTCTATTTTACTAAAGAAATTAGTAAAATGTAAATGTAATGATTCATGCAGGGGATGGCGCAAAAATAAGGCCTTATCGATACCCTTTCTTTAGCAAGTTCTCTCAGAAACCAATGTGTTACATTTATATGTTACTGGCCAGACATAAATTACTTTTTAATCGTTTTTTTAGTTATTTTCTTATATTTTGTTTCCAGCACGGCCCTCTATCCACATCTATATATTATTTGTTATTACGAATTCACAACATCTGTTGCGGCAATTATAACGTGTTAATAGAGTACATTCCTTGAGTCTAAGAAACTTTTAAATACGCTACCACGGACTAGAAAAAAAAGAAGGACTCCGCGCCACGCATATCGAAAGTGAAGCACAGTAAGGGTGCCGGACCGTTTGTACAAACGTGCTTCACGCACACATTTACATCATAGAAAGCCGGCCGGCCGCCATTACGCGACAAGACAGCGTCTTTGTAGGTACTATTTACGTGAAGTAATAAAATAAAATAATGCCATCTTGTGTTTTGAAAACGTGTAAAAATAATTCTACATCCCAGAAAAACTGTCAAGGAATAACATATCACAGTTAAGGCACAATTTTACTTGTTGATTTATTGTATTTTTGACATTAAGACATTAAGACATTTGACATAAGTGTTGTCAGAAAATAAATGGTTAAGTGTCCCGAGAGATTGGGTAATTTTTTTTTTTGTGTTCTTTGTCATTTTTTTGCAAGTATTGACTATGATTCTTTTTATAAATTTCCTACAGCAAATCATTCATGGAACAATGATTAGATTATAATAATAAGAAACTACAGATGTGAAGACCATTGCGTTCCGTCGAAAACAAGCGTGATATGCTGTATACATTTTGATACAAATCATCAATTGGCGAGGGTTCTTAGATTGGAACGGATTAGCGTGCTTTTGTAATGTTTCTTGGATCGATAAAGAATGCAGTGCGGGTTAGTGAGTGTATGTATGTGTTGTGAAGATTCTGATTAAATCATTTGAATAAATATTTCACTTTTATTTTCCACAGAACGTTAAATAGTTTTCTTATTATAGGTAAAATACACCTTGTGTGTTTTAGGTAAGTAAGCTTTAATACACATCCCCCTATCTTCCTAATCGGTAATTCAAGACAATCAATTGAATTACGTATTCTACAGCAGCGTTTTTCTAGTCATCCATACAAAATAAACACTTAATTTTGAGTTTTCAGTAGTATATTTTTGTAATTTCAGTTAAGTGGACTTCTTATATCGCTTTATTGTAATAAATCAATACACTGTCCAAATATTTAAAACATGGGGAAATTTTCATTCATCTGGTATCCCTCAAATCACGCACACATAGACCGGTAGGGTGCTTCACTTTCGATACGCGTAGCGCGGAGTCCTTCTTTTTTTTCTAGTCCGTGTACGCTACCTATATATTTTTCGAGTTAAACGGGGGCCGTGCCGAAAACGTTTGGCTGGCACGGCTCCCTTTTTTGTATATTTCTTCAAAAGTACAGAGGTACATACATTGAAAAAGAAACAGGTGCATAATAATATACTGCTATTTCAGAAGCGAGTACATTGCATTGGTGCACACCTAAAACGAAAATTTTGCGGGGTCTTGCGGGGCAAACGTACATGTAATTCTCTATAAACTTTATAAAAGATTACTCACCGCTTTCGTATTGCGTACATTTTTCAATAAAAACAACACAGAATCTCGACAAGAAGGGCGTCACAAGTTCACAACACAATCGTCTCGCTTCAAAACAAAAACCACAGATGCATATTCTAAAACTTTTTTTTGGTTAATCCTAGTGGTGTTCCCTTTAAAATGTTACTAAAACTGGTCAAGTATGAATCGATTAGTCGAATGAAACAGCCACATCGTGTTGCAAGTGCAAATAAACGTAAAATACCATCGTCCAATGGGAGCCGTGATGGTGTTCCGCTGACATTTCGAGCACTTTTTCTGCACTTTTCTTTTTCTTGGTATACCGTATACCGTTGACGCTTGCGGGGTTAACGCCCAAGATACTAACACGTACTGTTTGTGATGAAAATATGGATATCGCTACCTGGGGGTAGAAGGGTAATAAAAGCCATAAAGGGTTTATGGCTTTTACTACCTTTCTACCCCAAGGTAGCGATATTATGTGGGGAGAAAGAGATGAGAAATAGGTCTTAACATATAATGAGGACTGTCATAGGAGATTAAAATTAATAGATTTTACTACAGAATGTACACAATGTGTGGATTATTTATGCGATAACCATGACCATAAGCGGGTCCTAGATAAACTATACTCCGACATTGTGACTGCCCTTCGGGATGCGGCAATGGTGAATGGGTGAAACGCGCGGATGTGCGGGCGTGTTGCACGCTTGTCGGGATGGAACAGGCATGTGGGCGAGGCTCACAGGAAGGCCAGGGTAAGGCTTAACGAGTGGGTACTGTGTGGCAGACCTAAGTCTGGTTGTATGCATGAGGAGAATATAGATGGACGTGTGAGGGAACCAGTGGCGTGCCAGCAGCGGGCGTTCGTCTTGTTAACCCTTTACTGCATGATATATTAAATAAGTGACCATTTTTTTTTTAAGTTAATGTCTTTATTAAAGCTTCAGAATTAATTTAGAGTGTATTTTTTTAAATTTTTTTTTTGTTAATTTTTTTATTTTTATTTCCAAGTTGTATGTGATGATAGACAAAATAGTTGTGTTTTATTATTGCTAATTATATGAAAAACAAACCCCATTAGGCTAGTTTTTTTTTAATTTTTTTAGAGTAAATAAACTGTAAACATGTCAAACCATATATGGTTTCCTATGCGGTAAAGGGTTAATGGCGTATTGTCGACAAGCGGCTGGATTTTTGCCGAGGCGGTGCCGGGCCGTTACTGCGCTGGAACGGCGCGGTTATAATGAGTGATGACCTTTAGTCCGCCACTGAGCTTCAGCAGCTTCAATCTCTCGGAACCGATTTGACCTTGGCTCACGGCAATCAGGATGTGTAAGAATTATTATTAACTCTGATTAAACTATATCAGTGAATGATCTTATCACGGCATTTATTTGGACAAAAGTCCATGATCGATAAACAGGTATATAATAATTATTATGATTCATTGCACATATAGCTCGTATCAGAATTATTCATAAAAGGAAAAGCCAAACATGAAAAAAAGTATGAGTATTTGGAAAAAGACTTTAATTACTTACTACTGTTTACTGTTTGTCTCTGCATCACCCTAAGGTTGACTGGTGGAATATGCCTACGGCTTTAAGTCCGTCTCTGTAAAGTTATGCGCTTGAAGTATTAAATAAATAATTGCTACACAATGAAGTTCAGTTTACGCCTCGGAAAGCATGTTAAGCCGTTGGTCCCGGCTGTCATTTGTGGATCTTTGACTGTCGTTACGGGTTGTCAGTAGCCCGAAAGTCTAACAACCAGTCTTACCAAGGGGTATCTTATTACCGAGTAACTGGGTTGTGGAGGTCAGATAGGCAGTCGCTCCATGTAAAATACTGGTATTCAGATGCATCCGGTTAGACTGGAAGCCGATCCCAACTTAGTTGGGAAAAGGCTAGGCAGATGATGATTACATCACGCCTGTAATCCTTGAAAGTTTAGACAGAGATGTACGTATGGTACACCCATATTTCTTCAGTTATTGAAGTCCCATGTAATAGGGGGTGAGCCCATCGCCATCAACCGGGGACTCCAGACTCCAGGCTGCTACTGAGAAATTCCAGATGGAAAAATCCAAGAAGAACACTGGCCGACATGGGAATCGAACCCAGGACGTTCATGCTCAGCAGTAGTCCTTGTGACCAATACACCAACTGGTAGTCGACTTTAACTGTATAACACAATAAAACAAATTTACTAAATCAATAATCTTTTATTAAACGACAAGAAATTTAATATACACACAATACATACATAATTTATAAAACATTTTCCATTGAACATTTAAATCATTCGTTGAAATCAGCTATCTTACTAATCGTAAAAAAAAACGAGTGTTTGAGATCCACCTATTCCCAAGAGAGCTATGAACCAGAGATAAGTTATTTTCTCAAGGTTTAATAGGTACTAGTCAGCCTAAACCATAAATTAATATTAGATTCGGCCCCAGTATAGAGCCTTGTGGTACACATCTACCTTAGCATTAATTAGCCTATAACGTTCTCACTGCTGGGGTACAGGCCTTCTCTTTGTGAGGAGTGGGCCGTAACCAACCACGTGGGCCCAGTTTAGGTTGGTCGATGTGACATGTCTTCGATTTTTTAATTCTAGGACATGACGGTTTCCTCACAATGTTTTCCTTCACCGTTTTGAGGGCAGTGGTGATGAAATAAATTACATAAAGCGCCTGTCTGGGTTTGAACCCACGACTGAAAGTCGGGGCTGTTACCCAGGCCCGCCGTAAGCGGGCGTGCAAGACGTGCACCGCACGCGGGCGGCACGTCCAGGGGGCGGCAAATCGAGCGACTCATCACGTAATATTCAAAATCATTGTCATAATACCCACCCCACCTACAGAATAAGAAATGTCATAGCATGGAAAAAAAACCCGACTAGTGGCGCGCAATCTTAGCGTTAACACCGCCATCTATTACTCGTATTATCTGTTAAAACTAAGATGTAATGAATGCCAAACATCGTCGTAGAAGAGGTCAATTTTTGTAGATACGAAAATAACTATATACCCAATCAAAATAAATGTTTTATCTTTGTTATGATTTTTTTTCTTTTTTCCCACCATAATAAGAAAACATTAAATAGCCTTTTTTTGACAAAACTCAGCGTAAGTAGTCGTAGGGCGGCATAATCGGTATTGCACGCCGGCGACTAAACAGCTAGCGGCGGGCCTGCTGTTACCAATTGGCCTCGACTTCTATCTTGCTGACCATTACCTATTTTTTAAGCAAACGTAGCTATCAATTTTGAAAACCTTAATCGAAATTACTTTTGGGACCAACATACACCCTTGAGAGACACCCTTTTGATCTCATAGAACAGCCTATTTTTTTAAGAATTAGTGAGATAACTGAGTTCCTCATATCAATCAATTGTTATTGTTGACTAGACGCATATGAAAACATAAGATAACACAGCTGCAATCAGTGTTATTCCGTTGCTGACCGTGCGAAATGCGTCTTTTGAAACACTTTGTGAGGGCTGCAACAAGAAAATGTTTGGTACATTAGCCATTTCTTTATTCTACTTACCAGAAACCTACATGAAAAGGGGTCATTGTAACTACCTGTTCATAATTTTGGACAATATATGACCAACCTCGAAATCGCAATAAAAATAGGCTTTTCCCTATATTTTGTCAATTTGAAACAACTCAAATACTACCAAATTCATCCTGATTTTTATGGTATACTCAAACTCAAACTCAAAGCATTTATTTCAAGTAAACCAATTACGGGCACTTTTGAATTGTCAAGGCGTCGGTCAGTCAGAAAGATGAAGCTAGTATAGTCGACATCATAATCTCTTTACCATTCTTGACAACCTTTTTCAGTTAATAGAAACTTTATTAAGGTCTATATAGCAAACTGACACATAGACAAATAGACCTTGTCGTTTTATGACCTGCAAGTGCCATTCAACCTTAGGGTTGGCTATACCAATCGATAGAGTTAATCATAAATATAACATCTTTTTAAAACGAGTACGGGCTCCATTTGAACTGCACACCAGCTGCAAAATGCAGTTTGGATGCCATTCTAGAGCAGTTGAAATAGCTATATCAAAACTGCCAAACGAATGCACAGTCCACTTGCAGCCGGTGTGCAGAAGTGCTGAACGTCTTGATGGCTAAGGACCCGGATGTCGACATTATGTATTTATGTAAAGCAGTAAATCTGTGTTTATTGTTTGTACCAAAAAGTGTTTTAGTTTAAGTAGCGAAAAAATAATCAACTGTCCCATACAAAACTTCAATATCTGCTAGCCCCAAATGTATGGGAACGCTGATTATTTTTTCTCGCTTACGATGTTGGTCCAATGGAGAAAGTTGTTCAGTGTAATGGTCTGTATGTACAGACGCCAGCATATCAAGCTACTACAATCTGTCAAATTTCTTTAATACATTTTTAACTTTATCGCTAAAGCATAAGGTTAAAAGTTGATTGGGAAATTTTGACAGTTTCAGGTAGCTTGATGTGCTGGCGTCTGTATCACTCCCTTAAATATGAGCACTCCTTTAACATATCCATCACCTCAGCCTATCGCAGTCTCTTTCTGTATATAGGCCTCTCCCATGCTGCGCCACAACACCTGGTCCTCGGCTTCCGCATCCAGTCCGTCCCAGTCACCTTTTTGAAGTCATCTGTCCATCTAGCTGGGGGGCGTCCCACACTACGCTTGCCGATCCACGGTCTCCACTCCAGGACTCGTCTGCTCCACCGGCCATCGGCCCTTCGAGAAACATGGCCAGCCAACTGCCTCTTCAGCGTGCTTACTCTGCAAGCTGTGTACAGACGCCAGCACATCAAGCTACTACAATCTTCCTAAATTTTCTACTTTATCGCTAAAGCATTAGATTCAAAGTTGATTGGGAAAATTTGACAGTTTCGGGTAGCTTGATGTGCGGGCGTCTGTACTTGGAATTCGGACGAACTCGGGTTCTTTTCCGAATAACTTCTTTCTTTAAGATATAATATGCTGTATAAATAAATAAAGTGTTGGAAGATCAAGAAGAGAATACTCACAGTGACTGTCCCGCTAAGCTTCTGCCTGTCGTTGCATCTGATCTCATCGACCGATGTCCGGAACCTCTTCACGCTCGCTACGTCTGCAGAGTCCGGTTGGAATCTGAAGCTGTGAGTGTTAAATAAGAACAAACTAGTTATACAGCACTCTAATTGCGTAACACACCTTAATCTCAATTTGAATCATTTTGAAGCATATTGCTTATCCAGTGCTCCATATGTTCGAAAAATGTGTCTGCTCAACAACGTAAATGACGCAATGAATGTTGTTGAACTGTCAAAATGAAACCCATTGTACACAGTAAATTCTCAGTTTCTTCATAAGACATACTTTGGAGAGCATCCTTGAGGATTCTTTTAAAATTTGTATAGTTCAGAGAATAAATGTTTGCTTTCGAGTTTAGTCTATTATAGAGGAGAGGTCCGTGGAACAGGTAAAATGTCGATAGAAAAGAATGATTTGTTTAATTTTTTGGACAAACTATATCTTTACGTCTTTTATTAGTATATCTAGCGCTGTAGGTAGAGCGGTGTGTTGTTTTAATACAATGCCCGCTGTCGAACTGTTAATACTTCACAAGATTTGTAAAGGAGGTTATTAGGAAAAGGAAAGGGCAGAAAATAGACACTTTGAGAATCGCCCTCTGAGCTCTCTCATTGTTTTACCCGCACCACCCCATGTGGTGATACATTAAGTTAAAATCTATTGACACAGAGCAAAGTAAATCGTAACGAGGTATACCGTATGGGTAACAACTTACTTGCTCCTCCGTCCTCCTATAGATGTGCCGTCTGACTCCTCCTCCTCTTCTTCCTCTGTTTCTTCTTTCTCTACTGTGACCAGCTCGACGGTAGCTGGAGGTTCTTTCGCTACCTCCTTTTCTTCTGAACCGTCTGTCTTGTAGTCTGCACCAAATACAGCAATGAATCTACGTATGGTTACTTCATTTATTTAGATAGATAATATTTACATCATTTAAAAGCAATCGGTCAAGCCGTTTAGTAGTTGACATACCGACAGCAGCGCCACCTATCGGGTCTAATTGTATTTTTAAAATAATCCAGGAAACCATCGAAATACCCATATTTTCAACCCAATCGGTTCAGCCGTTTAGAAGTTATGTGAAAAAGATAAGTACGGAAGGATAATTCATACTACCCATTGTCCTATTACCCGTTTTCACGTAGGAATGAAGTATTTTACGGCGGTAAAAAGTAGTCTATGTTCATGAGGGATAAAGTCGGCTTCTAATGGTAAAACAATTTTTCAAATCGGTCCGGCAGTTTCGGAGCCTATTCAATACAAACAAACAATCAAATCTTTCCTCTTTATAATATGTATTAGCGTAGATAGCGTGCTCTAAAGTAAATTTAACGGAGGCACATACGTGCGATAGGCAAGCGATTTGCAACGTCGCGTCGTCGCGCGCTCTTTTATTCGTAGGAACGGTCAAAATTAGGTAAATCCCGCTAATTCAACGCGCTGCCATGCCAGCTTGCTTCGTCTTAGTTCCTTCATGACATTGTTCATCACACACATAATAGATATCTGAGGTCATCGGAAAACCTGAGACTAGAGATGCCGATGCATTCCACAAGTTTCTATGACAAATCTTTTACTGTTCAAGCAGTACGCTTATGGAATGACTTGCCCGTGTCGGTAAGGCGTGCTCAATCTTTGTCCACTTTTAAAATTATGATAAAAAAGCACTTCCTCTCTCCTTAAACAGCACCATATTTTCTTTACTCCTGTTTCATGTCTATTGTTATATGTATATATTTATTTAGATTAGTATTATATACTTTATGTATGTATTCATTTTATCGTGTAAATAGTACACCACAGACTACCTACAGTATTTGTCTCTCCTTCCCTTTTCAATCCATCCAAAGGTTGTCTTTAACACGTTCAACGCCATGTCGGACATTGCTGGGTGACACTTAACTTTCCGTATAAGCCGCACAAAACATTTAAAATTGACAAAAAATCGACTTTTTGTTTTATTAATAATATTATTAATGCAAGAACATTATCAGAAAAACAAACATAACTCTCTAACATATATATTTTTTTAGAGTGCTGATGTGATTACACTGTTCTAGGAGATCGCGCGTGTCATGCTGGCCGAATGGAAATTTATCATTTTATTCCGTGGCGTTGAACGTGTTAAAAGATCGCTCTTAGCGATAAGACCGCCCATTGTGTCACCCTTTGTAAAATTTCTATATTTATGTCTGTAGTTTATATGGTGTACATAATAAAGAGTATTCTATTCTATTGTATTCTTCGTGTTGTAAACTCAGCGACGAATGGATTGCTTATCGGGCGCGCGCTAAAACTGATACCTTAATTTTCTTATTTGTTTTGATAACTTTGAAAAAAAACATTTTTACTTAAACGACGATAATTCGTGTCTACTTGAAGGCAATTACTTAGTTTGCACTAACTAAAACCATAATTACACGATATTTTTCAAGAATTTATATTTGGGAAATGACAATTTATTATGATTGTGTAACAGTAACTGCACCTCCTATTTCTATTTGTCGCAAGTTTTCAATTTTATCCTGTATACATATAACAAACTGATTGTTGAATTTGCTCCACCCGGTAGGGAGAGCTCTCACAGTACTACAACCAGTGTGTCGTACTCACCAGCAGTATCTTTGTATATCTCTGCCAGTTCCTTCTCTATCCTGGCTTCATCCTCGTCTTGGTTCAGTCCGTCTGTTTTCTCGACCTCTTTTACACTTGCCTGCTGAAAAAATACGTTCATAATTATGAGGTTATTTGCTCCACGAATGAGCGGATGTTTAAAAAAACAGTCAGGCTGAAGTGGGAGTAAGCTGGCGACGTCGCATGAATGCACCCGAAAAGATGGGCAGAGATCGTCACTCACTGGACGCCTGAGGGAGGAGACATCCTTGTCGAGGAAGACCGCGGCGATGGTGGTGCGACAAAAAACAAAAGGCGATCGCGCCCCTCTGAGTTAAGGAAAACATCGTAAAGGTCAATCCATGAACTCAGCCTATCGCAGTCCACTGCTGGACATAGGCCTCTCCCAGACTGCGCCACAACACCCTGTCCTCCGCCTTCCGCATCCAGTCTACCCCAGCCACCTTCTTTAGGTCGTCCGTCCATCTAGCTGGGGGGCGTCCCACACTACGCTTGCCGAAACGCGTTCTCCACTCCAGAACTCGTCTGCTCCATCGGCCACCGTCTTTCGACAGACATTGTAAAGGTACGATTTTTTAAAAGACCGGTGACTGTCATGAAACGTCCACAATTTACCGTCCAATGACGTCATTGAAACTTTATTTATTGAAGTAAGTTAGTGTGTTTTCCTAGAGAGCGCTTTTCGACACCGTCATCTAACTGGGGGGCGTCCCACACTACGCTTGCCGATACACTTTACTGATTTGGGAATCAAATCCAGGCCCCAGGACCGTGAGACCAAAGGGGCAGTTACTTAGGGGCAGTTACTTAGTTTAGTTGGAATATAAGTGAAATACAAACAGTAGTAGTTATTTTCACATCTTTCTTGCTAGCAGGTGCTGGAGTGTCTCTACTGGACGTCTTCAACGAAGCCTTCTCGTCAGCTTCTTCTTCTGTAGATGGCTCCTCATCTAAGCCCATCGGAAGTTCTGAAAGTTGTGAATGTTTCAATAGGTACTACAAGAAACAATTCATGTCGTAACATCACGCTTTTAATACTCGAACGATAAGGCAGAGTTGTACCTATAGTTAACTAACTTTTGGAGGCCACTGTTACAGGCGATTTGGAGGTATCGCCTGTAACAGTGGCTTCCAAAAGCCACATTATGATTGCAAATAAAAACATATCAGGGCTAAGGGATTACTTGATTTTTAGGGTTCCGTACTTAAAAAGGATTAACGGAACCCTTATAGGATCACTTTGCTGTCCAGCTGTCTGTCTGTCTCTCAAGACCCTTTACCTCGGGAACGAGAGGAGGTATCGAGTTGAAATTAAAATCACATACTCAAGTCTACAGTCCCTTGAAGCTGTGAAAATATCAAACTTCTAAGTTAACATAAAAAACAGTTATTGCTATTTATGCTGCAAAAAACGTACTCGTATATTTCGACACTCACAGGGGAATCAAAATTTATAAGGTACTTCCCGATGACCTAGAATCATGAAATTTGGCAAGAAGCAATATCATGTAGCACAAGCAAAGGGAAAAATACGAAAACCGTATATTTGTAGTTACATACCTACAAAATTGTACGGAGTCCTCGGTGCACGAGTCCGACTCGCATATGACCGGTTTTATTCGTGATAAGTCAAAGGTAGTACGGAATTATTCAATAACAACGACAAAGCAGTTCAATCATTTGGATCACCAGCCGCTCGATTCTGTAAAAATCTCACCGTGAAATTATAAGTGAAGTGAGAACTTAATAGTGTTAGTCCCTAGCGAATGACAGCTCACTCCACGCTCACTTCACCCAAGCTTTCACGGTGAGATGGTTACAGAATCGCACGGCTGAATTTTAAATCATAATGTGGTATGTCAAAGCTGAAGTGGAAAAATACTAACTAACTGTAGGAGGCCACTGGCGTCGATTCCCTTGTTGACAAACTAAACTAAATTTAAGTTCAGCGCATCCTTTTCTTTCTATTTCTTTAAGAAAAGGACTGAAGATTAATATTAGTTTAGTCCTGTCAAATTAGTCAGCGCCTGACGTAAATTGACGTATGTTTAGTAGCCATTTTTTTAATCACGTCTAAACTTGTCTATGGAGTATCTTAATTTGACAGGACTAAACTAATATTATTTTATCTTCTGTCCTTTTCTTAATGAAATAGAAAGAAAATGATGCACTGAACTTAAATTTAGTTTAGTTTGTGAACTAGAGAATCGGTGCCATTGTATGTTTAAGTCCCATATAACAGGAGGTGAGCCAATTACCATCAACCGGGCACAAATCAAAATCAAAAGTCATTTATTCAAACTAGGCTGAGAATCAGCACTTTTCGAACGTCAAAATGACAAAAGACAGTCCCCCGGCACGCCCGCCCTTCACCACTTCCTAGTGCTTTCGCTGGGAAGAAGAAGTGGCGCAACAAACTCCCCAGCAGCACAGCTGTCTGTTCAGTTAGAAAATACTTGACTGAATACAATACAAGGTATGCACAGTAATTAACATTACAAGACACAGAACACTAAATTAAATTATTTGCCATATGTCAGCTAGCAACGCCAATATACCAATAAATACAATAAAAAACTATACGTACTCAAGCAAAAATTAATAAATGAAAATTAAATAAAAGCCTCCAGGTATAAAGGGCGTGACCGCTAACATATTTATGCAATGCTGGGTTCTGTTTACATAGCTGTCGCTTGAAGTCACAAATGATAAACTAGGACCATCGAAGGAAACTAAATAAACAAGTTATTACTAATGATAACAATAATAAAACCATGGTCAGCAAGACGACCAGTCACCACAAGCATAACGCAAAGATCAGCCATTACCGCCCTCGCCATATTTGAGGGAAGGAGGCAACCCGACCTCCGACGCTACCGCAAGCAGTGACACCTAAGGGAGCATGACGAACTTGCTGCCGGTTCACACCGGCCACAAATCTACACTAAGGGCTGCTACTGAGATCGGTAGCAACCCTTAGTCTAGATAGCCCGGTTTTCGCGTTTTTGCCCAATCATTGTGTGATTGGGCATAAACGCGAAAACCGGGCTATAAGGCAGGCTTCTTAGTCTAGTGGTCAGTGGCCCTGACTACTATACGCAAGGACAAATGTTTGTGTGATGAGCACGATCATTTGTTCTTTGTCTGGGTGTAATTTATCTATAATATGTATGTATTTAGAAATAAATATGTATGTTTATCAGTTATCTAGTACTCATAGCTCAAACTCTGCTTAGTTTGGGACTAGATGGCGTTGTGTGAAAGTTGTGGAATATTATTATTCTTATCTAACACTGCTCGGCCGGGAGCGCTCAGTTCAGTTGAGTAACTGGTGGAACAAACTGCACTACACGAGGAGGCTTCTTCGTGCATTTCAAAAACTTGACTTTGACTGTATAGATCCATTTATTTTATTTTATTTTCAGTTATTGACATACTCTACCTGACTACAATGCAATGTACGGATCCTCCCAATAAGTTGTTTTGCAATATGGTAAATATTTAATTTAACATAATAACTTTGTATAGAATCAGCAGGGTGATTGCGTAACACACTATCAGTAGCAATGGGTTTCATTTTGACAGTTCAACAACATTCATTGCTTTATTTACGTTGTTGAGCAGACACACTTTTTGAACATATGGAGCAATGGATTAGGAATATGCTTCAAAATGATTTAAATTGAGAGTAGGTAATCGTGTGTTACGCAATTAGGGTGCCGTTCTTCTGCTGGGGAGGTTTTTGCGCCACTTCTTCCCAGGCACTTAAAGCACTAGGAAGTGGTGAAGGACGGGTGTGCCGGGGAACTGTCTTATGTAATTTTGACATACAGACGCCAGCACATCAGGCTACCCGAAACTGTAAAATTTTCCGAGTCAACTTTGAACCTAATGCTTTAGCGATAAAGTTGAAAATCTATTAAAGAAATTTGACAGATTGTAGTAGCTTGATGTGCTGGCGTTTGTATGTAAAAAATGTGCTGTTTCTCAGCCTAATTTAAATAAATGACTTTTGTTTTTGGGGTTGCAGGAAACACAGATGATTGTAGCAATCTTCGTCGACATCAGTTTGCGTGGCCTAAATAAGTTTATTATTTCAAATGAAATGTAAAAAATGCTACCTTTAACAGGAGTTCCAATTTCAATTACTTCTTGCCCCATCGATTTAGTTAACATCTTCACGTTACTCTTGCCAGTAACCAAGTAGATGAATGAGAAAAGCACTATTATTAACGTCAAACGCATTATTTGTTTGTTTCTCAGTATTTTTCTGTGTATTTTGATTTACCTATAGGACGAATGGCTTCGGCGACCAACGTGATTGACGAAATATCGAGCAGCCATCCCGATTTGAAAATTAAAATGAAAAAAAAAAATGCAAACATAAAAAACTCACGCCTCCTTCCATGTAGGTAGGCAGAAACTACTGAACATCACCTGCCGTGCGATTCATTTTTGACAGACCCTTTGGTCTAGTGGTCAGTGGCCCTGACTGCTATGCGCAAGGTCGTGGGTTCGATTCCCACCTAGGACAAATGTTTGTGTGATGAGCACGAGCATTTGTTCTTTGTCTGAGTGTAATTTATCTACACTAATATTATAAAGAGGAAAACTTTGTTTGTTTAATTGTAATGAATAGGCTCAAAAACTACTGGACCGTTTTTTAAAATTCTTTCACCATTCAAAAGCTACATTATCCACGAGTAACATAGGCTAAATTTTATATTGGAAAAAAATAGGGTTCCGTAAGATATTTGGGTTTTTCGGACACAAGGTGTAAAAAATCAACCACAAAAGTTACTTATTTTGCGTACGCTGCCTAAACTATAAAAGATAGAACCATAAAATGTTCTAATTAATTGTAGATCTTATGAATATCTACAAAAAAGTCCGCGACACACTATACCTATCTATGTTGAGTGAGGCACAACAACGATCTTTTTATTTAAAAATATTGAATTTTTTTTGGACTACATTTAAACGCATGTATTTTACTCATGCTATTAATCCTTATCAAAATAAATTATTTCATCACTAAGTACAGTTTATGTAGATAATATTTGGTCCTTGAATGATTAAAATTGGACGTTTAGTTTTGAAGTTATGGCGAAATTAAAATATTACGATTTCTGCTGCACGGCCCGTTGCGAAGTGAGCGTCACAAAGACCAAGATCTGTGAGTAAGGTACCCGCGCGGCTCAGACGCGAGGTCGGCTCCCTACGCAGCGGTCGTGCGCGAAGTCTAATAATTTTCGTGCGATTTTTTTTAGATTTCGTTCTTAAAACTACACCTACGCAAAAGTTCTTCTCAGAGCTAAACAACAGTTCTTCTCAGAGCTAATCAACAGTTCTTTTCAGGACTAACCAACAGTTCTTTTCAGGACTAACCAACAGTTCTTTTCAGGGCTAAACAACAGTTCTTTTCAGAGCTAGAATATTACACGCTATTAACATTTTCTTAAACATTTGAAAATGCCTAAGAGAGCTAGGTCTCAACTTTCTAAACATAGCTCTCAAGCACGGGCAGCAAAAATATGTCGTATGCGAGAATCTTCACCTGAACGTTCACAACGCCTTGCTGAACAAAATCAGAGAAACTCTCAGGTCCCCGCACGAGAGTCGACTGTCGAACGTTCGCAACGCCTTGCACAACAAAATCTGAGAACCTCTGAGTTACGTGCACGAGAGTCGAGGCTGGAGCGTTCCCAACGTCTTCATGAACAAAATATAAGGACTTCTCAGTTGCGCGAAAGAGAGTCGAGTGTCGAGCGTTTGCAGCGACTTAGAGCTCAGGCAGAGAGACAGCAGTTATCCACAAATAGAGTTCGCAATCGAATTTTAGCTAACAGCAACAGACTGGCTTTCAGATATGATCCGCAGGTTGATTATGCACAACAAGCGTCCGTCCAAATCGGAGTCATGAATAAGATCTGCTCGAACTGCTCTGCCAAAAAATGGTCGGACGAACCTAATGGTATGTGCTGTGCTTCAGGTAAAGTTTGTCTTCCTGACCTTCAGGAGCCGCCACAACCAATAAAAAATCTTTTAACTAATAACCATCCATTATCTGGTCATTTTTTAACAAATATACGTAAATACAATAGTCTTTTTCAAATGACTTCTTTTGGCGCAAAAGAAATCAGGGAAGGTAATTTTATGCCCACTTTTAAAATTGAAGGACAGGTGTATCATCTCATTGGTAGCCTTTTACCACCATCAGGCCAAAACCCACAGTTCTTGCAAATATATTTTATTTCGGATGCAGACCAGTTATCGTTGCGATCAAGCATCGCACCAACCTTAAAAATGGATTTAATTCGTGAATTACAGACCGCTCTGAACAATCATAACGTGTATATACGAAGTTTTAAACAAAACTTAGAACTCAACTCCTCAGATAATTTAAAGTTAATTGTTCATTCGGATCGCACTCCACAGACAGCACACAGAGGCAGATATAATGCTCCTACTGTAAACGAGGTAGCCGTTCTCTTGGTCGATGAAGACAAAGGTCCCAGGGATATAGTCTTACACGGTAGAGACGGACAGCTCAAAAGAGTTTCTGAGCTACATCGGTCCTATGATCCACTACAGTATCCCATAATGTTTATGACAGGAGAAGACGGTTATTATTTGACTATCCCTCAGCAGGGTTCTGCGCGTAATAAAACTGTTTCGTGTATGCAATTTTATGCATTTAGATTAATGTTTAGAACTAACTCTTTTAATCCGTTACATTATTACAGAGACTTATTTAGTCAATATTGTGTTGACATGATGGCGAAAATGATATCGGAAAGATTAAATTATATTTCTCGGAATCAACAAAGACTAAGGGCTGATGACTACATTCATCTCAGAGATGCCTTAAATCATGACGCAAATGTTAACCCATCAAATATCGGTCAACATGTCATATTGCCATCATCATTTACGGGTTCTCCGCGTTTCATGCACGAGAAAACGCAGGACGCGATGACGTACGTCCGAAATTATGGTAGACCTGACTTATTTGTCACTTTTACATGTAACCCCGAATGGCCTGAAATTAAGGCGGAGCTGCTACCAGGACAACGGTCTTTCGACCGTCATGACATAATTTCACGTGTATTTCATTTAAAGATGAAGAAATTCATCAAATTATTTGTCAAAGAACAGATATTCGGTAAAGTAAAATGTTATGTGGCAAGTGTGGAGTGGCAAAAGCGCGGTTTACCTCATTGTCATTTGCTGTTCTGGCTAGAAACTAAAATACAACCAGATGAGATCGACAGTGTCATAGTTGCGGAGCTACCCGATCAAGAAATTGATCCGGTACTACACGACATTATAACTAAAAATATGGTACATGGACCCTGCGGAGAACATAATTTAGCTGCACCATGCATGAAGAACGGTATCTGCACAAAAAAATATCCTCGCCGTTTCATGAACGATACCCAGACCGGAGAGGATGGGTATCCAGTTTATCGTAGGCGCGATACAGGAAATGGCGGTCGGAGCACTACGCTACAAATCAGGGGCAACATGGTGACGATAGATAATAGGTGGATTGTTCCATACTCCCCGCTACTATGTCAGACTTTTAACGCTCATATAAACGTGGAGTATTGCCACTCTGTCCAAGCCATTAAATATATATGTAAGTATATAAATAAAGGTTCAGATCAGGCAACTTTTAGCCTTAGAAACCCACACGATGAGGTCGAAAAATATTTAAATGGCAGGTACATAAGCACATCTGAAGCTGTCTGGCGCTTATTTGAATTTCCCATTCACGACCGGCATCCTACTGTAGTGCATTTGACCGTTCATCTAGAGAACGGTCAAAGGGTGTATTTTACACCAGGGACAGCTCATCAAGTTGTCCAAAACCCACGCAATACCACATTACTGGCATTTTTTGCTCTCTGTAATGAAGATGAATTCGCGAAAACTCTTCTGTATCATGAAGTCCCGCAATACTATACATGGGCAAATAATAAATTCGCTAGAAGGAGGCGTGGTGAAGATGTAGTTGGACATCCGGGGATAAAAAAAGATGCCGCTTTAGGTAGAGTCTACGGGATACATCCATCACAATCAGAGTGTTTTTATCTTAGGATTCTACTGCACCACGTACGCGGTCCGACCTCATTTGCATACCTTAAAACTGTAAACGGTATTGTCAAAGAGACGTATCAAGCAGCTTGCCGTGACCGAGGTTTACTTGAAAACGATGAACATTGGGGTAACACTTTAAGCGAAGCTTCGTTATCACATTGTCCAAAAAAACTAAGGGAGTTGTTCGTAGTCATACTTTTATTTTGTCAACCATCGGAACCATTGAAGTTATGGGATACTTTCAAAGATCAGTTCTGTGAAGATATTAGACATCGTATCAGACAACAAAATCAGGATAACACTTTACCCTTCACTGAAGTCATTTATAATGAAGGATTAATTGAAATAGAAAACAAACTTCTAGAATTAAACGACAAAAATTTAAGTGATTTTGGATTACCTTCTCCCGTTCGTACCCAGAATAATACTATTGACACAATGGTACAACAGTGTAACAGAAATGATCTAACAGCGTTTGTAAATGACAATGTGCCAAAATTAGTACCAGATCAAAGACATGCTTATGAGACTATTGTGGATAGCGTCAACAATAACATGGGGAGATTATTTTTTTTGGACGCACCGGGAGGTACCGGAAAGACTTTTCTCGCAAATTTGATACTTGCTAAGATACGCCAATCAGGGAAGATAGCGATTGCAGTTGCTTCATCAGGAATTGCTGCAACTCTCTTGAACGAAGGAAAAACTGCTCACTCTACGTTTAAACTCCCGCTATCCGTATCTTTAGATCAACGGTCTACGTGCTCTATTCGGAAAAATGGGCCTCTTGGTAAGTTACTGCAAGACGCGTCGTTGGTAATATGGGATGAATGCACCATGAGTCATAGAGCTCATGTGGAGGCCGTGGACCGTACTTTAAAAGACCTCCGAAGCTCTGCTAATGTCATGGGTGGTATCACTTTTGTATTTGCTGGAGATTTCCGACAAACGCTTCCAGTCGTCAACAGAGGTACGCGAGCAGATATTATGAAGGCATGTTTAAAATCGTCTCAACTTTGGACATCTGTTCAACATTTGAATTTGCGCACCAATATGAGAGCTCATCTACATGGAAATACGCATAGCAATTTTCCACAACAGCTGCTGAAACTTGGAGAAGGAATTTTTCCATCTTTAAATTTGGGCACCGATTATGCAGTTACTTTGGATGAGTCTCTAGGCCAAATAGTCCATAATTTAGATAGTCTGATAGATGCTATATATCCTGACATCGAAAACTTACATCAAAATGATTTTCGTTGGCTGTGTTGTAGAGCAATAGTGTCTCCCAGGAATGAAACAGTCAACGAAATAAACAATTTAATTATGCAGAAAGTACCGGGTGAAGTTAAGTGCTATAAATCCATAGACACCGTCACTAACATCGAGGACGCAGTATACTACCCCCAGGAATTTTTAAATTCTCTGAACCCCGCTGGGCTGCCACCTCATGAACTGTCGTTAAAAGTTGGCACGCCGATAATGCTTCTCAGAAATTTAAGCCCCCCCAACATGTGTAATGGCACGAGACTTCTTATAAAGGAGCTAAAAGATAATTTAATAGTAGCGAAGATTATCACCGGCCCTGCAGCTGGTGAATTAGCTCATATACCAAGAATACCCATGATTCCTACTGATTTGCCTATACCCTTCAAAAGGCTCCAATTTCCAGTAAAAATTTCTTTCGCACTAACGATAAACAAATCCCAGGGCCAAACATTCAAATTAGTAGGAATTGATTTACGAAAAGAATGTTTTACGCATGGGCAACTTTACGTTGCCCTATCACGGGTCGGGGCTCCCGACCATCAGTATATTTTGTTACCTGAAAATAATTTAACCTCAAATGTTGTTTATAGAGAAGCTCTACAATAATCGCTTTAGTTATCTATCCTAAAACAACGGCTTGCACTCCGGGACTGCCGGCAGAAGTGAAAACTTAGGATTCATTACATTTAAATATTTTCATCATTAACAACATTAACATCCTCATAAAGACAATCTATGCAGCCTGCGGATAATGACTGCGTCGTCGATGTTAGTCTCGGTGTCTGTGATTGATCATTTTGCTGACCGTGTCTTTCCTGGGTAGGCTTTTTGCAGCGGTAACCGACATCCACGCGGGCGGAGCCGCGGGCGACCGCTAGTCTATAATATGTATGTATATAGAAATATATATGAATGTTTATCAGTTGTCTAGTACTCATAGCACAAGCTCTGCTTAGTTTGGGACTAGATGGCGTTGTGTGAAAGTTGTGGAATATTATTATTATTATTATTAAAATTGACAAAAAATCGACTTCTTGTTTTATTAATAATATTATTAAATATGTACATTGACATAACCGTGGAAATCTTTATAAATGTGAAGATAACTCATGTCGCCCAACATTGTCCCCCATGGCCTGCTGCGTATGATTATAACTTTCTAACATATATTTTTTAGGAGGTTCTAGGAGTTCGCGCAGGTCATGCTGCGTACAATATTGCCTTGTATTCTTGACCGACGGCTCAGAAGAGACGTTTAGACAAAGGTCTGACTGTCGGACAACATTGTCCCCCACGGCCCGAACGGAACATACTGCTGTCGCCCAACAATGCCCGACATGTCCTAAATGGAAATTTATCATTTTATTCCGTGGCGTTGGACGTGTTAAATATCTCCCAATGGCATTGGCTCCACACAAATCCAGACTCCGAGCTGTTACTGAGAAATTACTCTTGCAACTGTATGCACACACAATTTAACTCTAGATCTTCGCTCAGCCAGTGAAAATGTAGGTCTGTAGCCCAGATAACTAGAAAAATTAGTGTCAACGGAACCCTTGCCAAAAGAATGAGTTAGTTAAATTTTAACCGTGGCTCAGTACACTTGTTTGGAACTCACGTGAAGGTAATTAAAACGCTTTCTTTAATTTCTCATTTGCACGTTTCAAGGTCATTCTTCAAGCTTCTGACTTCACGTAATGGGTTTCAAAAGTGTTAAAAATTGAACTACGGTGTAAGAAAACGATGGTTTGATTGTGTGAAAGGTAATACGAAGGTAAGGTTGGTTTATGATATATATTTATGCAGAAGCTACATCACAGACAATATTTGTCTCTCCTTTCTATCTAAATCAATCCAAAGGTTGTCTTAAAAGATCGCTTTTACCGATACCCGGGCCCGACCGGTATTGATTAGAGCGCCCATTTGTCACACCTTGTAAAATTTGTACATTTATATTGTGTACATAATAAAGAATATTCTATTCTATTCTGAAATATCATCATTGCATCTATATTTTTGCTTCGATAAACTATCTAGCCGTAACATGAGGCTCAGATTGTTCGCCGTGTCTGGGAGTCGAACTTACACTCTCAGCGCTCAACCCTCTCTTTGGACGTTAAGTCTGACTGTGATTTGTTAGCGGATGAATGGAGGAAGATCTTGTCAGTATGTCCGGAGTATTGTGAGATGAGCGTATGACGTGTCGTGTAAAATGAAATGACATTTACTCGTTTTTCGTTCGTCTGGTTTTTTTGATTTGTAAACTTCATATTGGTACCGATTTTGTTGTTCACAAACTATACTAAATTAAAGTTCAATGCATCTTTTTCTTTTTATTTCATTA
This sequence comes from Eremobia ochroleuca, assembly GCA_949629135.1. NCBI lineage: Eukaryota > Metazoa > Arthropoda > Insecta > Lepidoptera > Noctuidae > Eremobia > Eremobia ochroleuca. Next base: position 9,392,545 of record OX451414.1, read on the forward strand.
AGAAAAGTGTGGCCGCATGGGTCGATCGATCAGGTTAAGCTATGCTTGCCGCTGTTGGTCCGTGGATGGGTGACCATCTTCACATACCAAGACCCCTCCGTGCCTCGGAAAGCACGTTAAGCCGTCGGTCCCGGCTGTCATTCGTGGATCTTTGACAGTCGTTACGGGTCGTCAGTAGTCCGAAAGTCTGACAACCAGTCTTACCAAGGGTATCGTATTACCCAGTAACTGGGTTGTGGAGGTCAGATAGGCAGTCGCTCCGTGTAAAATACTGGTATTCAGCTGCATCCGGCTAGGCTGGAAGCTGACCCCAACATATTTGGGAAAAGGCTAGGCAGATGATTCATTAAGAAAACAAGACTTACTTAAGATAAATTTTAGTTTAGTCCTGTCAAATAAATCAGCGCCTACAAACCACCAACCGCCAACTTCAATGGGAAGCCTTTGCCCTCCTGTAGGAACAGCCGTGCGATTCTGTAACCATCTCACCGTGAAAGCTTGGGTGAAGTGAGCGTGGAGTGAGCTGTCATTCGCTAGGGATAAACACTATTAAGTGCTCACTTCACTTATGATTTCACGGTGAGATTTTTACAGAATCGACCGGCTGTAGAGCAAAGGGTTCCCATTCTTCTTCTTTACCCCCCCTTCCCCCCCTCCCCCCCCCGAATGAATGAAAACATTTATGGTTGTTTCTTTTTATTTGTGTTGATTCATAATATACTTTCTCATTTGTCCTATAGATGGCGCTAGATGTTCGTTTATCTCGCGATGTGGATGAGCCATGGGGCTTCGAGATCTTCGGAGGAGTTGACGACGATATGCCATTAACTATTGAGAAGGTAATGATATGATTTGATTTGAACTAATAAAGTACTTTATTACTTTATCGTGTACTCGCGGCCGAAAGGGTCTGGAGTGGCGACCGCGTACCGGAAGACGTAGTGTTGGAATGTGGACCGATGAGTTTCTGAAGGCCGCAGGAATCCGCTGGATGCGAGAAGCACAGATCTTATGAAATAAGCATCACCTTTGGACCTATTTTTCTGTTCTGTTTTTTCTTGTCTGTTTATACAACGTGTAACGCTAAATGCGCAAAACCAAACCAAAATAGTTTGATCAGAATAACGAGCAGAATTAATTGAACCACTTTTTAATATATGTCACATTTTTCAAAAAATCTTCATTAAAAACGTTGCCGCGTCTATTTATTAATAGGTCAAGCAAGCCAATGTCAGCGCGGCGCAGCGGCCCGGTGACGACTCCACCCTCGGTCAAGCGTTGTCGCAGACGCAAGAAATGATCAGAATGGCCAGTAAAACTAAAAAAGCACATAAAATCTTTACAATTTTTTTAATGATCTCATTTCTCTTTGAAATAGGGCAATTGAATTAAAAATCAGTTGGGGTGTGTGAGGTTTTGCGCATTTAACGTTACACGTTGTATATGTGTGTACATAAATGGTAAAAAAAAAACCAAACCAATCACATCTGTGAAGTTTACACAAAATACAGCTTTTTATTTTGTTTGTTTTTTTTCAAGTGACTATCATTTTTGTGACTATTATACTATTCACCGCAATTGGTGAATTGCGGGGGGAGTTTAACGCCTCACTCCCCCCCGACACGAGGAGGCCCGCAGTGGCCGGCACCAACCGGGGGTTGCGGAAGTATCGCTCGTTCCCGCGACCCCCGGTGCAGGTGAGAGATGGAACACCGGGTGGTTTTTAGCCAGTAAGAGTCTGACAGACCCCGCCGCCCGCCCCAGGGCGGCGGACATCCATGAGGATTTTCCACACCGAGAACAAAAAAAAAAAAAACAATGGTGGACAACCTTTCCAGTACTATACCGGGTGACATGACATCGACGCGCAAACTGTAACCATAAATTCAGTGATTATGAACTCCACGAAGTTGAAATCTTTCCTAGGTTATTAAAAAAAAAAAAGAAACAACAAAATTAGCCGTTCCATACATTTTGACCGCGTATTGCACTTTTCTATAATAAAACAGCAGATTTTTAATTTTTTTTAATTTTGATAAACCACGAAAAATTTCTACTCCCGCGTATGTTTTGTACTGCATTTTTTTATGAAACAGCTGATTTTTTTTGTTTGATAACTTACGAGAAATTTCTAGTCTAGGGGGTTTGGAATAATGTGTTGAATTCATGCACCTCTGCCTAACCTTCCGTGGAATACAAGCGTGATATTATGAACTATTCTAACACGTTACGAATCAGCCGGTAAATTCTGGAAAAATCTCACCGTGATAACTAAGGTGAAGTGAGCTTAGAGTGAGTCTTGCTGATGCTAGGGATTGACACTATTGACGACTCACTCCACGCTCACTTCACCCAAGTTTTCACGTTGAGATGGTTACAGAATCGCACGGCAGCTGTCACTAACATATAGATTGACATTGGTACTAAAATAAATCGATCGCTGTCGATACACTATTTGTTGGCAGCGTCTCTCGCGCCCTTGTGTCCAATTTCCTAACCAATCAATGTTACTAATGATTTAATTCAGCAAGTATCTGATTGACGATAAACTATTTTAGTTTAAATAGTTCGTACGTCCTACGTTGGGGTAGAGGGGCCCGTGGCTAAATAATAACAGCCGCACAGATTGTCGATGGGTGACCATCTTTACAGACCCCCCCGTGCCTCGGAAAGCACGTTAAGCCGTTGGTCCCGGCTGTCATTCGTGGATCTTTGACAGTCGTTACGGGTCGTCAGAAGCCCGAAAGTCTGATAACCAGTCTTACCAAGGGGTATCGTATTACCCAGTAGCTGGGTTGTGGAGGTCAGATAGGCAGTCGCTCCATGTAAAATACTGGTATTCAGCTGAATCCGGTTAGACTGGAAGCTGACCCCAACATAGTTTTATTTATTTATTTATTCTTCAACAAATTTACATTTGTGTCGAACAGTGGTTTTGACAATAAATGTAACACAAAATTAAATAATCATCACAAAGTCAGAAAAGAAACAAAAAAAATAATAATAATAATAAAAATATTACATTCCACATTGGTCACAACATTATTAGTCTTAATATTAATTATACTTTTAATTTAACTTAATATTACTTAACTCAAAAATTAAGTAATATAAATTCAATTAAAAGAAATGTATGTCAATAAGAGTCATGATAGAATGTTGAATATATGAAATAACGTCATTCAAATACATTAGTACACCCAGTATATTAGTGCCTCATATTAGTTTGAAATACTATTATCTTTGAGAAACTCTTCTATGCTGTAATAACATTTCCTCAATAACAATGACTTTAATTTTCTCTTGAATTCGTTTGGATTCATAGAGGTTTTAAATTCTACAGGCAATTTATTATACAGATTTACTGATTGCACTCTGGAAGCATGTTTAACAACATTAAGCTTAGGCTGTATGAAATTAGGTAAGATCCTTTCTCCGCGTTTTTATTCTAATATGTCTCTGTTGGGAAAAGTTGGGAAAAGGCTAGGCAGATGATGATGACGTCCTACGTTGGGGTAGCCACTATGTCCTTCTAGGACGTCCCTTACTATTGTGTTGTTAATAAATAAATATTTATTCGGAGAGCCGAGGATTAAGTAATTTAATAGAAAGGAGAAAAATATAAATATAAAAACTATTCACCATCATTTGTCACCAATTCAGTTATAGAATTTAAACATTTATTTAACAGCCGGTCGATTCTATAAAAATCTCACCGTGAAAACTTGCGTGGAGTGAGCTGTCATCACACTGATTCTAGGGATTGTCCAAGCAAACATCATAATCAAGATTTTAATAAAAAACATTTTTTGTTGCTAATTCTATTGATAATTTTATATAATTTTAAAACTAGTATTTTAGTTGTCAAAACATAACTATTTTGCGGGGTTTTCAAATAAAATAGCAAAACATAAACTTAGTCACAATATTAATATTATGTTGGTTTTCATTTTTTTCCTAGATTAAAACCCCACAGAATAGTAATGTTTTGACAATTAAGAAACTAGCTTTGAAATTATATAAAATGATTGATGGAATTATCATAAAAAAATATTATTAAAATCTCGATTATGATTGTAAATGTATTCTTGGTCAATCCCTAGGTATCAGGTGGGATGACACTGACAGCCCACTCCACGCTCACTTCACCTACGTTTTCACGGTGAAATTCTTACAGAATCGCACTGCCGGAATACTTTAAGTTACCTTTGAATAGAGTACTTTTGTAAATCAATGATCGTAAGTCAGTAGGCCACCTATTAAATAATTATAGTTACTGCTAAGTATTTAGAGCAATGTTTAGCAATATTAAGTTTAGGTGCACTTTTATTTTTTATAACTTTTCTTCTAGTGTTCTCTCTAAGTTCACGTTCTTCTTGTGATTTATGGCTCGTGTACGTATTTTGCAAAGTGGCATAGGAGAAATATTATAATAATATTACACGGCGAGATTTTTACAGAATCGACCGGCTGACTTTCTAATGATACACACTTTTTAATTTAACGAACCTCTTAATAATTCTTTTTCGCATTGAATAATGAACTTTTTAAATAATTGAGCTTCTTTTTAACTATCTGGCCTTTTCTTCTACCCGTAACGTACTATCTATATGGTGTACATAATAAAGAGTATTCTATTCTATTCTTTCTATTTGAGGTTCACAAAAATTATACTATTTATTGCACGACTTCGCTCGTGAGATCGATCGACCTGTGCGGCTGTTATTATTTAGCCACGGGCCCCTCATCCATCATCTGCCTGCCTTTTCACAACTATGTTGGGGTCGGCTTCCAGTCTAACCGGATGCAGCTGAATACCAGTATTTTACATGGAGCGACTGCCTATCTGACCTCCATAACCCAGTTACTGGGTAATACGGTACCCCTTGGTAAGACTGGTTGACAGACTTTCGGGCTCCTGACTACCCGTAACGACTGTCAAAGATCCACGAATGACAGCCGGGACGAGGCACGGAGGAGTCCCGGTATGTAAAGATGGTCACCCATCCACAGACCAACCGCGGCAAGCGTAGCTTAACCTGATCGATCGACCTGTGCGGCTGTTATTATTTAGCCACGGGCCCCTCAGTTATTACAAAATAATGTGATTACAAAGCTACGGAAAAGAACCGGAGTAACCGACATAGCTTGCAGAGTAAGCAAACTGAAGTGGCAGTGGGCTGGCCATGTCTGTCGAAGGACCGATGGCGGTGGAGCAGACGAGTCCTGGAGTGGAGACCGCGTATCGGCAAGCGTAGTGTGGGACGCCCCCCAGCTAGATGGACGGACGACCTAAAGAAGTTGGCTGGGGTAGACTGGATGCGGAAGGCGGAGGACAGGGTGTTGTGGCGCAGTCTGGGAGAGGCCTATGTCCAGCAGCGGACTACGATAGGCTGAGTTGATTGATTGACAAAGCTACCATCGTTTATCCTCATTTCCAGATTGAAGCCGACTCCCCAGCGAAGCGAGCTGGTCTGCTGAATGGCGACAACGTCCTCACTATCAACGGAGAGGAAGCGATTGACATGTCCGTGGAAGCCGCCAATCGCAGAGTTGAGGAGTCTGGTCACAGCCTTACTGTCGGAGTGCTGCGGTAAGAGATTACTATTATTTATTTATTTATTCCTTTATTTCAGGCAACTAAGGCCCATAGAAAAAAACAATTTATACTACTACAAACAAACTTATAAACTAATACATACAAAATTATCACAAATACAATACTATAATAATATAACTTAAAAATACTATAAATAAATACAACATAACACAACTTACTTACACACTACTGCATACGAAGTGTCGGCGTCGTGTTTCGCTGACTGGTGTCATGTAGCCGGCCACGAAACCGGCGATACACAACACCCTTTGGCCAGAACTCTTCCTTGAGGAACTTCTCGAGATGATGTGTCGGAACACGCACCACGAACACACACACACACACACACACACACACACACACACACACACACACACACACACACACACACACACACACACACAAACACACACACACACACACACACATACATCCACTTAAAAACTGTCTAGGATTACTCAGGACATCTCAAAACGTAAAGATATCGAAAAAAAATCGATTTCGAAAATCGGTACTATAACTTCCTTAATCAGGAAGTTAAAAAAAAAAAAAAACTTTATACGTATACAACGTGCCGCTACAATGACATTAATTTAACATACGGCACGGTAATTGCGTAACACATAACACACTATCAGCCGTGCGATTCTGTAACCATCTCACCGTGAAAACTTGGGTGAAGTGAGCGTGGAGTGAGCTGTCATTAGGGATTAACACTATTGACACTGCTCACTTCAAGCTCACTTGACTTATGATTTCACGGTGAGATTTTTACAGAATCGACCGGCTGTACCTAGTGGGTTTCTTTTGACAATTCAAAAAAATGTTGTTGAATTGTCAAAAGAAACCCATTAGGTACTAAAAAGAGAACAACATCAAAATCTACTTGGTATTATTTATTGCCTACAGCAGGCTAATTGCGTAACACACTATTAGTAGCAATGGGTTTCATTTTGACAGTTACACACATACACGCACACACACTCACAAACTTTCGCCTTTATAGTTAATATTTATTTATTTATTGGTTCACCAACGATTGTTTACACTAGTTAAGGGTATAAAAAGCAAGCAAAAACAGATAAACAATAGTGTACAATCACTTACAGGTAAACTCCGCATGCAAAACGAAAGTTGTTCGTACGATAGAGAAAAACATGGAAAAAAAAAAAACTTAAAATCTACTAAAAAAAAAAAAACAACAAAAATGAAAAATTAACTGCTAGTATCTAAATTGTAACATGTAATTTAGATGTATATTTTAGTGGTGATAGATTAGTTATATCCATTGATGTATTAAAAACCTTTTACTTATCGAAAATCCGAAATCCCATCCTTTTTTATCGTTCTAGAAGCTATATTTTTACAATTTCTCAGCGAACACTTCGGCATTTTTAACGACCATGTAGTAACGCGGTTGGTGCGAGACTATTTGAAAAGAAGTGCACAATTGTCAAGTGTGCACGTATTTCATGGGGACGATTTTGAGACGCCGATTGTGTATCTTGGATTTTTAATACATCAATGGTTATATCCTTCAAAATAATTCAAATTGATATTGGTAGTGTTTTACGCAATCAGCGGGCCTAAAAAGGCCACTTTAAGCAATTCCTCTAAAAGTGATTCATTTCCTGAATTCCCAGCAGATCATTAGCAATTCCTCTAATTTTCGTAAAATGGTGACACATTTTAGCTGAATCACATTCAATCCATTTCATAGCAGAATCATATTTGGTATAGTGGCCGGACTAGTGGCCAGTAATCATAAAAATTATAACAACATAAAATAATTCGTAATTTGAAAACGAGATGAAAAAAAAAAAGCCTGCGCCGCTCGCCGAGATAGTAGGGCTTTCGCACTGTCTTTCAGTTCGTCTACTCTTTGCTCGTTATTCGTTTTAATTTTATAGACTTTCACTGGACGGCCGGCCCCCTAGACAAGTTCGAAGCCAAGCAGGCGCTTTATTTTGTGTGAATAATTTCATCATCACTGCTCTCAAAACGGTGAAGGAAAACATCGTGAGGAAACCGGCATGTCCTAGAACCAAAAATTAGAAGACATGTGACATCTACCAACCCGCACTGGGCCCGCGTGGTGGATTACGGCCCACTCCCTCTCACAGAGAGGAGGCCTGTGTGCCAGCAGTGGGGACATTATACGCTGATTATGCTTACCTATGTTATATTAAACTACTTGACAGTCCCATTGTACAGACGCCAGCACATCAAGCTACTACAATCTGTCAAATTTCGTTAATAGATTTTCAACTTTATCGCTAAAACATTGTGGCTAAGTAATAACAGCTGCACGTGTCGATCGATCAGGTTAAGCTATGCTTGCCGCGGTTGGTCCATGGATGGGTGAGCATCTTCACATACCAAGACCCCTCCGTGTCTCGGAAAGCACGTTAAGCCGTTGGTCCCGGCTGTCATTCGTAGATCTTTGACAGTCGTTACGGGTCGTCAGTAGCCCGAAAGTCTGACAACCAGTCTTACCAAGGGGTATCGTATTACCCAGTAACTGGATTGTGGAGGTCAGATAGGCAGTCGCTCCATATAAAATACTGGTATTCAGCTGCATCCGGGACTGGAAGCCGACCCCAAAATAGTTGGGAAAAGGCTAGGCAGATGATGATCGCTAAAACATAAGGTTCATAGTTGATTGTGAAAAGGGGTTCGGGCATTTTGGTCCTTATGACCAATGGACTTGAATCATACATCGATGGATAGGTCTTTTCAAGAGGAAAAAAGTTATTATTGGGTTATATTTGGACTTGTTGTCCGATTCGAGATATCGGCTTATATAAAATATGTGTTTTCAGTATCTTGGATAGTACGCAAAAAGTCAATGAAATACGTATTGTGTAGTGATTACTAAGCTGGAATGAATATGTGAACTCATTCCACATCAGCAAAAACTGCATAAAGATATTTATACAACGTGTAACGTTAAATGCGCAAAACCCCAACCAACTGATTTTTAATTAATTGACCTATTTCAGAGAGAAAATAAGTCATTAAAAAATTGTAAAGGTTTTATGTGCTGTTTTAGTTTTACTGGCCATTCTGATCGTTTCTTGCGTCTGAGACGATGCTTTAACCTACATTGGCTTGCTTGACCTATTCATAAATAGACACGGCAACGTTTTTAATGAAGATTTTTTGAAAAATGTGACCTATATTAAAAAGTGGTTCAATTAATTCTGCTCGTTATTCTGTTACACGTTACACGTTGTATAGGTACGAACTTACCTAGTTTTTTTTAATCTGAATTATTATTTAGGTGAAAAGGCATTCATATAGATTTAGGCTTACAAGTTGTAATTATTACCAAGCAATAGCCTAATTCTGCGAATAGGTGGGAGATCGAAAAAAAAATATAAAATATATCAATAATACTTAGAGGTATAATCACAAAATGATTTAATATTCAAGTTACGCGTACTCCGATCGGACAATATATCAGGACAAGCGCCATACCTATTCGAACTCTATGAGAATATACCTTTCTAACGATAGGTATACTATTTATATCTATTGGGTCCAGGACCAGAGACCATACATGTGTGCCCAAGGTCCTTTGACAGTTTCGAGTAGCTTGATGTGCTGGCGTCTGCACCTTATTACAACAATAATACCTACAATTTATTTTTTGACTTTTGTTCTGTTCTAAAAATTTCTGAGGAAATTGTCAACAAATTAATCAGAAAACCTACCTGTGGATGCCAAGTTGGTAGGACTACTTACAATGTGAGCGCTTTCATTTGTTTGTTGGAATAGTTAAACCCGAAATTCTAATTTTAAATCACCAGCGCGCGTAAGCTGCTGTGATTGGTTCAATGATTTATGCCGTGGGTCCCGGTTGTCATTTGTCGACATTTGACAGTCGTTAGGGGTAGTCAGAAGCCCAAAAGTCTGACAACCAGTCTTACCAAGGGGTATCGTGTTACTCAATAACTGGATTGTAGAGGTCAGATAGGCAGCCGCTCCATGTAAAATACTGGTATTCAGCTGCATCCGGTTAGACTGGAAGCCGAGCCCAACATAGTTGAGAAAAGCTAGGCAGATTGAGATTTTGAAGAACTTGACTATCGCTCTACCGGCCTCTTTACAATACTTTGCCAAGTCTAATTAAAGTTGTATTGACAGCCGATACTAAATTAGTAATTAATCACTACATAGTATAAAACAAAGTCGCTGCCCTGTCTGTCTGTCCCTATATATGCTTAGATCTTTAAAACTACGCAACGGATTTTGATGCGGTTTTTTTTACTAGATAGAGTGATTCAAAAGGAAGGTTTATATGTATAATACATGCATAATATAGTAGAGAAACACTGATAATTTTAGAGGTTTCTAATGTGATGTCGTAAATAAACACATTTTTTTGCGCTTACATTGTAAACGCTGGCTGAACCCATCGAGATAGATCAAAATAATGTACTACAGTATTGTACACCTTAAAAAGGTCTACAAAAAAGTCCGCGATGGTATATGTCTATCTCTTAGGGATAACCCACAATAAGCATTTCTTATCCTATACTTTTTACGAGAAATAATGGCTCTAAAATTATCAGTGTTTCTCCATTGCACCCGTGCGAAGCCGGGGCGGGTCGCTAGTGTCACATAAAAATAGCCATTTGTCCTTTAACATTACTTGCCTCGCATATAAACGTGTTTCTAATCTGTATTTGGCTTTTGATTTTTCATTTGACAGTTGTTAACGGCGCGAAAACGATCGATTTTTTTTTTTGTTAGATACCTAGTTTTTTTTTTTTTTTTGTAAAATGAGGTTTTACTTGCTCTATAAGGACCAGTGAGTATTTTGTGATATTTTACTATGATGTAGTGTAAAAAGTGTAGAAATAATAGTGACACACTTATACTTAACACAAGAACAAAGTGTTTATATCATAACTAGCTGCGCCCCGGGGTTTCGCCCGCATAATTTTCGATCCCGTAGGAATATCGGGATAAAAAGTATCCTGTGTCAATCCTGTTCATGTTTTATCTGTTTGCCAAATATCATTTAAATCCGTTCTGTAGTTTTTGCGTGAAAGAGTAACAAACATCCATCCATCCTCACAAACTTTCGCGTTTTTAATATGTATACCTATAATAATAATAAAGTAGAAGTACGTTAGTAGGATATCAGACTCACACAAAGTGGAATGGACTTGTGTAAGTGTAAAGTACAATCAACACTGTTCTAAGTTTTAAAATAATTATCACGTAAAAAATTAAGTAAGATTCAAATTGTTTAAAAGTCTTAAAATCTTAAATCTCGCACATTCTAATTAATTACTATTACAAATTAAAATTAAATTCTAATTATTTATTATTAGAGACTTGGTCTTTTTAATAAAGGATTAAAAATGCGTACTATAAGTATTTTTTTTGTTTTAAAGGTGGAATGTCTTGCCCGTTCTTCTCCACAGGTACCTACTACGCTTTGGAATGGGCAACTAGCTTCATCTTTCTGACTGACCGACGCCATGACAATTCAAAAGCGTCTGTAAATGGTTTACTTAATTGAAATAAATCATTTGAGTTTGAGTATTACCGTATGGAAAGAAATTGTAACTATTTGAAAAAAAAAAAAAAAAAGAAATACCTTTAGAGACTTGCGAAATTGCTATGAAAAATACTATTGTTACATTTCATATTTTAGAACATTTATAACATTCTTGTTTTTTTCTATTTAAAATGTAAATGTATCATCACCCTAATACCTACTCTCTACTCTCCCTCTCTACTCGCTACGTAAGCAGAGGAGTATTGTTCACCCCTATTTTGTCTACAGTTTTAATAAAAAAAGAACACTCAAAATCAAATTCATTTGTTCATAGATATTTATTGTTTTTAACTTTGGCTATAAGAGTAGGGGAAGACCACATCAACGATGGATGGGGGTGAAAGGGGGTCACTACACGGAGAGAAAAATCTTAGAAAAATTACCGTGCTGTCTCATAATCTGGGTGCATTTGACTGGCAATGAAAAAATTACTATACCAGTATGGTAAAAATTCCCATGCTGCATAATATAATTTATTGAACTAATAGCGAATTTTTCCCAATCTCACTTAGAATATCTTCTGTAGATGTCACATGCACTCACTTTATAGTGACGAGCACGGTAATTTTTCTATGAATTTTCTCTCCGTGTAGCGAGGTACCGACTAATAGAGAAGTAGTGAAGAAACGACACGTTGCGCTGACCGCAAATAAATTGGAATAAGGACAGGAGAATCGTTATGAACTTTCAAAGTCATTTGCAGTTTATTTTTAAACGTACTGTTCGCCAATAGTTTGCTATAATCAGACAGTATTTGCTTGATAACCATCCTCTTTTGATCTTCTAGCTGTCAGACAGCCATCTTACTTTAATTTTTTTTCATAAAAATGAGTGGCCAAACTGTTAGTGAAGTGAGATTGTTGTCGATAGTGATAACAAGATATTACAGATATGATTATGAAAACGTTAGTATTCTCATCAACTTCATGGATGTCCGAAAATCGTCTTCCTACATTATTATAAGTTTTCTTTCACCTCACCTTTTCAAAATTCAAATCGGAATCATCTTCATTCGCGTTACGTCCGCTGTTGTATCCTATTGCATTCTTTGGGGTTGGCGCAACGCATGTGTCAATGTGTCTTCTCCTTCCAAACCTCTCTATTAGTTGTAATCTCGGTAGTCACCGCCTTTCTATCCATACCATCTTTCACACAGTCCATGTATCGTTTCTTTGATCTTCATTCAAATTAGTCTGAGAATCACCACTTTTCGAACATCAAAGCTGTCCTCAATACATTCATACTCAAAGCTTTCCTCATAACAATTTCCTTGTTTCTTCGCACCATATGCTCGTACCATGACAACCGGCTTCCACACCATTTTTCTTTCTTCATTTTTCTTTTTCTTACTGACCAAAAACAGTAATTGTTCCTAGTTGCGTGGATGTGACGCATATTTTCCCCCAACTTGTTTTTTTGTTTGTGTTCTTTCTCTGCGTCAAGTTGACGTATTTTCTGTCTTTCAGTCGGAAGTTTTTGTTCAATTGTAAATTAATGCGGCCTGTCGGTTTTTGGGAAAGAAATTTATTGTTTCTTCTGTCATGAGTTCATGACATTATCTTTTATGTGACCTTGAAAGACAGTGGGAATTGCTTTCAAGAGACAACAAATATCCACTGTCAGCAATGACCTTGAACCACATAATTACTTTAAGCATCCTTATCTAAAATATAACAAGGGCGGCCTAGATGTGGTCAAGGTCAAAGTTAGATAATTTATTTCAAATAGGCACTTTTTAACGTCAAAATTTAGAAGAAAACAGAAGTTATTGATTCCAGCCGGTCGATTCTGTAAAATCTCACCGTGAAATCATAAGTGAAGTGAGCAGTATCAATAGTGTTAATCCACCTTTTTTTTTTTTTTTTTTGTTTCGGGGTGGAAAATCCTCATGGATGTCCGCCGCCCTGGGGCGGGCGGCGGGGTCTGTCAGACTCTTACTGACTAAAAACCACCCCGGTGTTCCCTCTCTCACCTACGCCGGGGGTCGCGGGAACGAACGATACTTCCGCAACCCCCGGCTGGTGCTGGCCCGCTCCTGCGGGCCTCTCCTCGTGTCAGGGGGGGGAGTGAGGTGTTAAACTCCCCCCGCGACGTCTAAGAGGGGCGCGCGTGGAACACTACGCGCCGCCGCCTCGGGTCCAGATGTGTGGGGGGCGACGGACGTCCCCAAGTCCGTCGCCCCTGGACCCATTTAGGGGGGCTGGAAGAGGGCGTTATCCGCCCTCCGCCGACGCCCGGTGCGCCTGCTGCGGGCGGGGTGAGGGGACGAGATCTCCCTCTCCCTTTCCGCAGCCTCCTTCTGCGAGACGACTGTTTCGCAGAAGGAAACCACCGCGTCCCAGGACTCCTCGCTGCCGACCATAGACTCGACCACGGCCGGCAGCGATAGGTCACTGCCTACTCCTGAGATGAGGGCATGGCGTGGCTCCTCCCAAGCGGCACACTCTGCCAGCGTATGCCACGCCGTGTCCTCCCGACAGTCGACGCAGTGGTGACACCGAGCGTCCGGCTCCCTGTTTATGCGACACAGGTACTTCCCGAAGCAACCATGCCCCGAGAGCACCTGCGTCACCCGAAACGACAGGGAGCCGTGCCTCCTCCCGAGCCATTCGTCGAGCACTGGTCGGATCGCCCCGACAATAGCGAGGCCGGCGGTAGGGCGTAAAAGCCTGTCCCGCCATTCCGCCACCAGGACCTCGCGGAGCTGAGACCGACGCAGCTCCCAGTGTCGCTGCATCGGTCGCTCGCCCCGCGCCCTCATTTCCTCGCGCCACCGATACAGCGACGCGAGTACTTTCGCCTCGAGGTCCCAGGGCGGGGATCCGGCCAGTGCACAAGCCGCCTCGTAGGAGATCGTGCGATACCCCCTGATGACTCTGACGGCCATCGCCCTTTGCGGTTTCCGCAGAACAGCGATACTGCCGGCCGTCAGGTCCGAAGCCCAGACCGGGGCCCCGTACAGGGCCATGGATCGCACGATCCCCACGTAGAGCCGCCTACAGGCGGCGCTCGGGCCCCCCAAATTGGGAAGCAGCGTTGACAGCGCCCAAGCCGCGCCCAACAACTTGGGCGCCAGCCGCCGGAAGTGGGGCTCGAAATTCCACCGGCTGTCGAGCACCAATCCTAGGTATTTCATGGTGGACTCGACAGCGATCCGAGCCCCCCCGACCACGATGTGTGAGCCGGGTGGCGGCGCCCGCCGGGGGCCATGAAACACCATGGCCTCCGACTTGTTGAGGGCCACCTCCAGGCCTAGGCGACGTATGCGGCCCACCACCTGTGAGACCGCAGCCGTCGCCAACAACGCTGCCTCCCTGTGCGAGCTCCCCCGGGCGGTGACCAGCGTGTCATCGGCATAACACGTCAGGTCCACGCCCGGTTGGAGCTCGCCCCTCAGCACCCAGTCGTACCCGATGTTCCACAGGAGCGGGCCCAGGACCGAGCCCTGTGGAACACCGCACGACATGCGGCGCTGGTTTCCGCCATCACGTCCCACGTAGGTGACACACCTCTCGGACAAATAAGCCCCAACTATGCGGCGGAGGTAGGGAGGCACCCGGTGATACCGCAGTGCCTCCCGAATACAACTCCAGGGCAGGGTGTTGAAGGCGTTGGAAATGTCCAAGGACACCGCCAACAACACCCCACCCCGGGACACCGCTTCCTCCGCCAGGACTCTCACCCGCGACACAGCGTGTATGGTGGAGCGCCCATGCCGGAAGCCGAACTGGCTTTCGTCCAGGTCCGGCCCCTCTCTGCACAAGTGGCCGACGAGGCGGGCTGCGATAATCCTCTCGAACAGCTTGCCCACCTCGTCTAGCAGCACTATGGGCCGGTACGCGGACGCCGAGTCCGCAGGGCGCCCCGCCTTCCTGAGCAGGACCAGACGACCAGATTTCCACAAAGTGGGAAACTGGCCCCGCTCCAGGCACGCTGTGTAGAGTCCTCTCAGTTGGGGCTCAAGCTCCTTCAGAGCGAGGGCCAACACGCAGCCGTGGATCCCGTCGGGCCCCGGAGCCACGTTCTTGGCCCGGAGCCGCATCACGGCTGCCCCCATCTCTGCCTGTGTCACCTCTGGGACGCTGATGGCGTTCTCCTCCGTAGACTCTGCGGCTGTGGGCAAAGCCATCGGCGGCGGAGTATGCTCCGCTCTGGCCGGGAAGAGGGCTGCGACTACCTCCTCCAGCAGCTCGGGTTGGAGACTCTCCGTGAGTGGAGGCGCCGCGGCTCGAAGCTTGCCTCGAACCGCTCGATACGGGCGCCCCCACGGATCTCCGTTCAGAGTCTCCAACATCTCTTCCCTGCCTCGCGTCTTCGCCTCGCCGATGGCCAGCCACAGAGTCTCCTTCGCCGCGCGGTACACCTCATACAGCGCGGCTTCTTCGTCAGGGACCCGACGACGTCTCCTCCGGTATCGGGTGTACTGGCGCCTGACCGCCACGCACGCGACGCGCAGCTGCGCGATCTCGGCGGTCCACCAGTACACCTGGCGCCTTCCTGACTGTCTGTGGACCCGGGGCATGGACGCGTCGCTGATTTGCGTCATCGCCCCGCGGAACCACAGCGCCTCCTGCTCGACGTCGACGGGTCCGTTCGTTGCCGACTCCCGAACCCAGGCCTGGACAATAGCAGCTTCCTCGAGAAGCTCCCTGTCGATGCGCTTACGCGCCCAGCGCGGACCGTCCGTTCGCGGGGCCGGTGAACCGCGGCCGCCAGTGGTCTGGGCGGAGACGTCGAAACGGATGTAACGGTGATCCGACAACGTCTCCACCTCCACGGCGACACGCCAGTCGCGGACACGGCTCGCGACAGCGGGGCTAGCGAACGAGACGTCCACTATAGACCCGCCCCGCTGCCGCACGCACGTGTGCACCGAGCCCCGATTTAGGACGGTCAAGCCAGTCGCGACCGCCCATTCCTCCAGCACCTCGCCCCTAGCATCGGTCACAGGGGATCCCCACGCCGCAGACTTGGCGTTGAGATTCCCCAGCAACAGCACAGGGCGAGGGTGGAGTTGGCCCACGACGGCACCCAACTCGACAAGGAACCTCTCGAAGTCGGCGAGACTCTTGTTGGGCGAAAAATACGCCCCAACTGTGCCAATGCCGTCCGCGAGGGCGGCTACCCAGCCGTGTCCTCGGGACGGGTTGACAAGAGCCCCGCCAATGATGGCCACCAAACCGTCCAAGTCGCCCACCCAGTTATCCCTGGGGGGGACAAAGTACGGTTCGGCGACCACAGCCACGTGAATCGACCACTCTGCCATGCTCTGGAGCAAGAGATCCTGAGCTCTAGCAGAGTGGTTGATATTGCCCTGGAGGAAATGGTAGATCGCCATTATGCGCAATCCATTCCCTCCGCACCATTCCTAGGCCGGGAGTCGGCCGAAGAGGAGCCAGGCTGAGGGGGGGGTAAAGGGCCCCCGGCAGCCTTGGCACCTCTTCTCTTCCCTTTCTGGGCGGGTGCGCCACAGGCCTTTCCGCCCGCTCTGTGCCCAGCGGGCCTCCCTGCAGCTGTACAGAGGCTGCAGTTCGGCGCCGCGGAGCACTGGGCCGCCTTGTGGCCGGCCACACCGCAGCGATAACACAGCTCGCTGCGGTCTATTTCGCCGGTGCACCGTGCCCGGACATGCCCAATGTCCAGGCACCGGTAGCACCGTATGGCCCTGGGTTGCAGCAACTTAACCCTCGCTGCAACCCATCCCACCAACAGACGCCCAGCGTCGGCGACTTTGTTCGCCGCCGCCACCGGGCACCGCACCCAGATCGTGCCGAGCCCGGAAGCGTCGGCGCGAATTTCGCCCGTGCGGACATCATCAGGTGGACATCCACCGCTTCTCGCGACGGCCGCCACGACCTCAGCCGGGGTCGTCGAGTCGTCCAGGCCACCGACACGCAGCTCTGCGGTCTTCATAGGCCTGGAAACCCGAACGTCCTCCGGGTTGAGGACCTCCCTCAGTTTGGCGGCCAGGATGTCCGCCTTTTCGCCACTACAGGCACCCGACACCTCGAGCAGTCGCGCCCCCGTCATCGCCGGCCTCACTTTGAGGCCGGACGGTATACCAAGGTCGGGAAACGCGACCTTCGCTTTGGCCTCCATCAAAACCGCCTTGTATGATAGGCCCCTTTCGATGGCTCCGGGCTGCAGCGTAATCACTACAGCCGCGGAGCGTGGGGCACGCACTTTAGGCGGCTTTTGGGTCCTCTTGGGTGCGGGTGCGGGCGGAGCGGTTGGCGGCGCCACCGCCTTCTTTTTCTTTTTCCGGCCCTGCTTGCCGACCGTCGTCCAGACTCCCTCGGCAGGAACGGTCGCAGCCGCCGGGGGCACGGACGTACTATCAGCGGGCTTCCCGGGCGCCTCCGAGGGCTTTTTGGCCCCCTTTGCCGCCTTTTTGACCCCCTTGGGCTTCCCGGCTGCGGCCGCCGGGCCCGGCTTAGCGGGCTCCTCCTTCCTCCGGCTATCCGCGGCAAGCGGCGGCCGGAGAGTCTCTGCCGGGAGGAGCCTCGACTCCAGGCCCTGCAGACGGGCATTCATCATGCCCCCACACTGAAGCATGCAGATGCGAACGATCTTCTCGATCTCCGCATCTGCATGTGTGGGGGCAGGGACTGACGGCGAGGCCGACGGGGCCGACGGTGCCGACGGTGGCGGGGTCGCGACAGGAGCGGAAACGGTGGCCGCAGGACGCCTCTGCTGCCATTCCGCCCTCTGCGCGGCAAGTTCCCGCTCGAGGTCCTCGAGCTTGGCTTGGAGACGGGCGTTCTCCTCCCACAGCCTCGCCGTCTCCTCCGAGCTTGTGCGACTAAGGAGGACCCCAACTGCCTCCTTGATGTCGCCAGCCGCCTCCTTCAGAGCGCGCGTGAACGTGCCCTTCAGGCTGCCAGATTTAGTGGCAACCTTCAGGACGACGTCCACGCCGTCCAAAACTTGGCGACTGAGCGCCACCGCCGACAAGCTCTCTCCAGCAGCCGCCTGAGCAGAGCGTCGCTCTCGGGCTAGCCGGGCCATCTCGCTGACCTCGTCAGCCGCCACCGCCTTCCGCTGCGCCCGCTTCGCTGCATTCGCCTCCGCCTTGTTGCTTTGCAACATCAGCGGGGACGCAGCGGAGTCCTCGCTTGGGTCCCCCTGGGTCCCATCACTTTCCGCGCTCTCCAGGCGCACTGGTGCCGGCGTCGCGGGCCGCAAAAAGCGACCACGTGAGTCGCGGGCCACGCCCGACCCCGCACGGCCTCGCCCTCTCTGCGCGGTTGGTATTTTTGCGGCCGACAGGTCTTCCTCGCTAGAGGAGAGCCCCATCGACCCCAAATCCTCGCTGCGCGGGCGCTTCCTCCAAAATTTGGAGTTGCACCCGCGCGTGTCCTGGTCGGACATGTGGTCCTGACCAGGACCTGAGCCTCCTCGGCTCTTGTTGCCGTCGGTGACGACAAGCGGCTCCTCTCCTGCGCCACACAGGCGCTCCAGGCTAACCCGGAGCTCCCTTTCTTGCGACGCAAGAGCTTTTGATGGGTTTAGTGATAATTTTTTGGAATCCATAAAGTTCCCACGAGTAGAAAGCAACTAAAGGTCAACCCGGGCAGAGGCTTAAATACCCGGGCAAGCCTACATACTGCTGGGGGCGGCAGGTACCAGCAGGTGGGAGCGCTAACGACCGTACCCCCTACGGCCATTCATCCCCTCGCCGCGCTCCCGAAACTTGGGATTGGGTGGTTTTTTATCTTAGAGGTGTCCTTCCTCTGGGGCCGGGCGGTTAAGCCAAGCCCCCCGACGGCGGCATTGAGGCATGCCTCCGTCCGCTGTCCGGCCATCCCGACACAGCGGACCCGTCGAAATGTTTGCTCCTCAATGAATGAGGAGACAAACGTACGAACCCCGCTTGGATGCGCCTGCACCCAAGCGGGTGTGGTCGCGTCCTCGCCCGATCGACTACGTCGACGGATCAGGAGCGACCCCTCCTGCAGAAGTTTGCTCCGGACAATAATACTCCTCTACCCTACCCCCCGCGAAGAGATTATTGTCCGTGACCCAGGGTGCACCAGGCCCAGCGACTGCTCTTCCCCCCGGACGTATCCGCAGGGGACCAGCAGCCGCCGAGCGCACGTGGAGGTCTTCTGCACGCACCCCAGTGTTAATCCACCTAACCTAACTTCGCCTAAGTTCTCACGGTGAGATTTTTACAGGATAGCACTGCTGTACTGACAACCCCTGATTGCGGCAGTCGTCCGATACACTCCCTCCAGTATAAGTAGGATTTGCCGACCGAGGCATACCCTTACCATCCCCGACGATGTCACGACCCTCCTCCAGGAGTAGTAAGGCCACCAGTACTCTCAGGAAGTACAAGTCCCCGACCGCAGTCCTTCTATCCTCGTCGCCGAGATCCACCGGGACGTCCCATTCCATGTCCGCCCTTGCTCGAGCCAGCCCGCGCCACTGAGTCTGTAGATTTAAATTTGTTTCTAAATAATTCTGTTCCAGCCTGTCCCTTGCTGCGCTCCCCAAGCGACGCCCTAAGCCGAGCTCCGTACCCCACAGGGGGTGCCCTTAGCGTGTAGTCACTTAGTTTTTAAGTTTTTTAAGCCCTGACTGGAGGCCTTAATTTATTGAGGCATCCACAGGCTAGTCCGGTTAAGCAGACAACCTACTAAGTTGAACTGCGATACATTAAAAAAAAAACTGTAGTGGCAAAACCAGATGGTGGTGTCACTTTCTATTTTGGCCACGTATCGCAATAACGTGTAGCGTTGTCAGGACAATTTTAATTGCTAGTGAATTTACTTCACCAAAAACCGTACTATTTACTAAACCAGCGCTAAGGTTCTGTCTCGTATAGGGTCTAGCATTTTGCATGGATGTGACATATTTCCCCCAACTTGTTCTTAATTTTGTGTTCTTTCTTTGCATGTTTAGCGCAAATAAACGTATTTTCTTTCTTCTTTCTAACGATCAATTTCCTGAACTTTACAATGTGCGTGCAGATATAAAACCATCCTTTCTCTTTGTTGCAGCGGTCTCTACGACCCGGTTCTGGACGACACAGAGCCCCTTTGTTACGATTACGAGGAAATTTTAGGCCGACAATCGGAACCGACTGAGGTAGTCTTTCAAATTCAACAATTTGTAGAACCCTCGGACATTGGCAGTCACCCCATAGACTTCGGCAGTTCTCCAGGATTGACAGAATCGAGATCCCTAACTTCCTCCCCTTTTGTAACTCCAACGAAACCCTACCGTCCCTTTTCCACTGAACCTATAGTCGAAGTCCCTCCTCTAGAAGACCCAATTATCCTCAATCCTAATTACCGAGATGAATTCGGGAAATCTCCCATCGATAATGATCCTGATTACCTTATTAACGCGTTTGGTAAACATGACTTGGGCGAGAGTAAGTATAAGCTGCCCATTTCCGAGCAATATGACCCAGATGGAACCAGATTTAAGCAGAATGCTGAAGTCACTGAAAAGCTACTTAAGTATGAAAAGCATGTTAAGAGTTTGAGTAAAGATTTAGAAGTACTTGATGTTACAAAAGAAACTAAACTTGTTGACTCTGTGACTGGAGAAGCCTTATCCAAAGATGTGAGGAGAGAAAGCATGAAAGAAGATGTCAAAGTTGAGAAGAAGGGAGTAAGAATTAGCGAAGAAGTCGCAAAACATGAAGAGAGTATGAGAAAGGATAGTAAATCTATGGAAAAAAAGGAAATATTCAGGGAGGAAGTAGAGGAAGAATCGATACGAGAAGAATTGCAATATATTGAGAAAATGAGGCAAGAGATGGACTTGGAGCAAATAGAAGAAACAGCAATGACAGTTGTAGAAGAGAGTATTGAGAGAGCTGTGTCTGTGGCTCAGGAGATAAATAAAGAGATCTATGAAGAGATGAGTTCCTCTGAAGCCCAACAAAAGTCTGAATCTGAACAGAAACAAAAATCAGTAAAGTCTGAAAAAACACAAGAATCATCCGAAATCATTGATAAAACTGATAGCAAAGAATACGCCGAAAGAAAAATGAGTAGAGAAGAAAGAATTGAAACCCAAGAAGATGGTTCACAGAAAATAGAAAGAAAAGATTTCAAGGAATCTGAAATATCGGAAAAAGTTACCAAGGATGGTAAAGACGTACATAGAACTTCTCTCATTTCGGAAGAATATCAACACGAAGAAGTTAGGGAAGAATCGAGAAGACGAGAATCTTCTGCTCAAGAAGGTAAGCTCGATGTTAAAGCCAAATTCAAGAAGGCTGCGAAAATTGCTGCTTCTAACGTTAAAGGTGAAAAAAGTTCCACTGAGCAGAGAGCTTACACTATGGGCTTACAAACTATTCCTAATATTAGAGGCACAGTACATTCTTCCTACCATTACGACCTGCTTTTAAGAACCTTTTTCTTACATCTAACTGATGTTATGGTAGCTTTGTCTAGATTTCTACTAAGTCAACCTGCCTTCAACCAACTAGAAAGGTCTTCTGTGAGCGAAACTCGTACATATGAA
The DNA here is from genome assembly GCA_949629135.1 of Eremobia ochroleuca. NCBI lineage: Eukaryota > Metazoa > Arthropoda > Insecta > Lepidoptera > Noctuidae > Eremobia > Eremobia ochroleuca. The sequence goes on from OX451414.1 coordinate 9,414,207, forward strand.
AGCGGATATTCGAATGAGAGAAAGAGTTCACAAGAAGTCATTGAGAAGGTAGAAAAAAGACAAGAAGCAACAATTAAAGTAGCAGAGAGTAAACAGGATAGAAGGCAGCTTGTAACTCCTGTACCAGTTGAGAACAAACACGAAGTGAAATCTGTTTCTCAAAAAATTGAAAAAGATACAAAACTTGAATCCGTCCAAGAGAATAAGATTGAAAAGAAAGAAGTAGTAAGGCCTGTACCTCTAACAGAAGTGAAACAGGAATTAAAAGTTGAAAAGTTAGAGGTAAAACAAGAACAAAAGATAGAAAAGGCGGTAACAGGAGCTCAGATGGCTCAACGTTCAGACAAGAAACTTACGCCCGATATGACTCAAAAGCTAGACGCTGTCATATCCGAATTTCAAACCGTCGCAGTGGAAGATGTTAAGAGAAGATCCAGAAGCAGAAGCAAGATCGAAGAAGAAGTTATGAAAGAGGGGGATCCTTTAGAATGGTTAGACAAAGTAGACAGCCGAAGAACTTCGATGGAAAGAAGTGAAACGTCTAAAAAAGACTTTTCTTCCACTGAAACTATGCAAAAGAAGAGTTTTGTTGAAACTGTACAAGAAACTAAATACAAAAAGCCTAAAACACCAAATCAAACTTATGTAGCTATAGTAGAGTCACATGTTTACACCAATAAGGATGCTATATTTGAAGAATATGTAGCTGATTTATCCGAAACATCTTCAGTACAAAGTGCTGAAGAAATCAACACAGCAGTGGAAACTATAGAAACAATAAGCTCTGAAAACGTAGCGATTGAAAGAGCTATGAAAGAATTGGAAACTGCCAAGGTTGTTGAAGAGTCTCATCAACTAGCCACAGTCACAGCTCAAAGCGCTGCTACTGTACAAAAGATTGAAGAAGTCTTGCATGATACTAAAGAACTAGTACAAGAAGAATTTAAAAAGGAAACTGCAATAGAATCTACTGATATTCAGGAAGTTGTAATCCAAGAAACAAAGGAGATTTTGGAACCTATTGTAGAAATTAAAGAAAAGAAAATTGAAAAAGTGGAAAAAGTCGCAATAGATATTATTGAATCGCTTTCTGTTGCCGAGTCGGCAGAAGTAAGCGTGCAAGAATCGAAGACTGAAGAATTTGCCAATGTTGAAATGAAACAGGAAACTGTTGCTATTGTAGAAGAAGAGAGAGCTGTAGAAAAAGTAGTCGAAACCAAACCTGAAGTCGTCGAACCAAAGCCAATAGAAATTGTAGAAATATCAGAAACTATAAAAATAAAACCAAAAAAAGAAAAGTCTACTCAGGAAGAGTTCGCTGCCCTGAAAATAGTAAAAAAGGTTGAATCCGACGCTATTCTATCACCTGAAATCATTGAAGTTGAGGATATATCGGAATTGATTTCCAAAACTGCTGTTAGCAAAGTCCAAGTTGGAGACCAAGTCACGATTGACGCGTCAAAAGAAATGTCGGAGAAATCATACGTTAGTACTCAAATTGGTCAATCCGAAGCGAAGAATGAATCAATCGTAGATATCTCCCAAGCTAGCCAGATGTCTGTCACTTCAGAAATTGGTGCGATATCACAAGCAAAGAGAGACTCAGTAGTTGATATCTCTCAAATAACAAAGAGGGAATCTATAGTCGACGTCTCTCAGACTAGCCAAGTATCTTCCCAGATCGCAGCATCTTCGGTTAAAAAAGAAATAGCTGTATCGCAACAACTTGAGTCATTAAACAAATCATCTGAAGTGGTGCTCCAAGAATCATCGTTTACAGCTAAATCCCAAGATAGGAAATTAACTTTAAATACAGATTTGGCAAGGCAGGTATCACCCCAAAGTCCTCCAAGCACCATTGACACTCCTACACCGTCCACAGTCCCACCTACTCCTTTAACCGACGAATATGTGTTCAAATTATCTCTTCCTTTGCCTAAAAGTAGAAGCGCTACTCCGGTACCAAGAGACAGCACTCTAAGTCCCGAAGATGAAGACCCACATATAGTCAAAAAGCATCTAGTTCCTCACATAGAAACGACTATTGAACGGGTAGTGTACGATTCTCCCTTATCCACCCCAACTACAGAAACTCCTCAGTCTCCAGTTTATACGAAACCTGTGTTAAACGGTGGTGCGAGTAAAGTTAGGCCGTTTTATTGTAAGCCCGGTTTGAAGGGCGGTGCGGGTAGGGCTCGGTTCCCGGTTTATAGAAAACCGGGTTTGTTTGGCGGTGCTGATAAACCAGAAGATTCGAAGGTATGTAGGATGAGAATATGATGAGCAGCATTGTATGAAACATTATATCATTGGCTTTTACTACAGAAACTGTCGAATGCCGAATAGTATTCATATTAACCTCTCCACTCCTCAAGCACCTCAGGATACTTTGCCCCCTTGTCGCTACGTCACTATGTGCTAGTGGCAGTGTCCGAGGGCAAGCCACTCTCTGCCATTTTATCAGTGTATATATAAAATATTGATCGAGCAGGGGCCATAGTTCGAGGTAACCAGTTCACTTTAGCCACTCAAACCCACACTAACAGAGGGTAGTCCTTGGCATAGTGCACAGGGGGATAATTTTCGGTTGGTGACTCATTCCATTAAATTCGTTTAACTGGCCTGTGCGAGTTGGCTTCCGCTCCTCGTACGCCTTCCAAAGGTGCTCCCAGAGTCCCGAGAAATGTCACAGACATAAAAGTAATAATAATTATTATAAGCCTTTATTGTTGATGGCATGCAAATCCTTTAAGGAGTCCAGCTCATCCCAAAACTAATACAATGTAAAAATCTTAATGATATTTTTCCTGTTCACAGCATTCAATAGAGTCCATGGTTTTTATTTCTTATGTCTAGAAGTATGCATCAATCCGTACCAAACAAAGTACCACCCGATGTAGTTACTCTTTAAAAGTCTCACCGTGAAGACGTAGGTGAAGTGAGCTTGAAGTGATATGCCGGTCGATTCTGTAAAAATCTCACCGTGAAATCATAAGTGAAGTGAGCACTTAATAGTGTTAATCCCTAGCGAATGACAGCTCACTCCACGCTCACTTCACCCAAGCTTTCACGGTGAGATGTTTACAGAATCGCACGGCTGTTATTCCAACTGATGCTAGAGATGGAGAAACTATTACCAACTCACTTCATATAAAATATCACGATGATAGTGCATTAGACTGATAAGCAATATACACACACAAACACATCTCAATTACAATTCTGTTCCTGTGCCCGTTTCATCTGGTTTTCTAAATCAATAATGCGTTATTCAATTTCTTATCCAAATACTAATCGATTCAATATAATCAGGAGGAGATCAGAGAAATCGAGAGAAAGTCCTCACTACTAGCGTCAGCGATAGACGAAACTATTAAGAGCATAGAAGAATATAAAGAAGAAGTAGGAATAGACACAAAGAAAGAAGTAAACATCCAAGAATTTAAAGAAGAGAAGATAACAAAGAGTTACCAAGAAGAATCCTACCACAAAGAGGTCAGAAGAGGTTCAAGACAAAATGGATTTGACGAAAACGATACCAGAATTGAAGAGGTTATCGAAAAATGTAATGCATTAGCGTCTCTTGAAAATGGTGGAGCTAATAACGTAAACTTAGAAGAAATCGAAAACACAGGAATTGTAACCGAAGTGGAAGAGAAAGAATCTAGAAAAGCAAGTATAGAAATTGAGATCAAGCATGAATATGAACCTATAGTTGAACAGGAATCAAAACCGAAGGAAAAGACAGTAAAATTTGAGAGCGAGATCAAAATTGTTGAAGTTGAAAATGGAGGAGATTCAATCATTGTTGCTGAACGAAAAGAGAGTTTACCTGATGACATGCCTCAAAATGTCGAAATTAAACCCAGAGCAAGATCACCACCTCCGATAGCAATTATTCCAGAAACGCCTGTAGAAGTGAAGTCCGAACCAGTAAGAATAGCCCATGTAGAGGCGAAGGAAGAAAAACCTGACCCTCTGCTTGGGTTTAGACCTGTAGTTTTTGACCCGGAGAATATACAGAAGCGCGGTGCTGGTGGACAGTATTGTGATACAAGTAATGTTTATATTCAAGTGAGTATATAATTTGGTTGATTGCTGTTTATTTGCCTGCCTCGTCGATCTAGTGGTCGCAAGCGTGTCTGCTGACCGTGCGGTCCTGAGTTCGATTCCCAGGTCGGGCGAAGTGTTATTGGGTTTTTCCATCACGGATTTCTCAGTAGCAGCGCGGAAGCTTAGTTCGTGCCCAGCCAATGGCAATAGTCTCGCCCGTCTGGCGAAATGTGGGGAACCAAGGCGTGATGTGTGAACCTGCTCGTTGATTCTAGGAGCCCCCCAGTGCCCCCCGAGATCCGCGGCTATCTCCATACTTGACAGAAACCGGTGAGAACATTGGCACTATACAAGGAATTGTCGATGGGCTTGAAGAGCCTGTGATGGATCCAGAGATTGCCAGTAAGTATTCGTCCATATTCATTTTTAACCGTATCTATAGATATTATAAACTAGATTTTGCCCGAGGCATCACCTGCGTCATCATCATCATCCAGTCCACTGCTTGACTTCGGCCTCTCCTATTGCGCGCCATTCGAGTCAATTTTCGGCAATTCTCATCCAGCTGCTACCAGCTGCGAAGAGCGTCGCTCCAACTAGCCTGAGAGCGTCCTACCTTACGTTTGCCGATTCGCGGTCTCCACTCAAGAACACGTCTACCCCAAGGGTGGTCGGTTCTACTGCTAATATGACCGGCCCATTGTCACTTCAAACTTCCATATAAATAACATTAGTAGAAACAAAGTCGTTTTTGATGTCTATTTACTTTGTAACGGCGTTGAACAGATTTTTATACAGTTTCCATCATCATTCAGAGACTATTAAGGTTTGTGTATAATGCATTCATGTTCGAGTTACATATTAACACATTGAACGCCGTGGTGGTCACCAGTGAGCACCACTGACCACCACTGAACTTTCCATATGGGCTGACGCTGATTCGCGATTTCGGCAAATTTTACACGTTATATTTTATTGGCTCATCTATTTTATCGGTTCAAAATAGTCAAAAACCCCACTCTAAATAATTATTTCTTATCACTATTCAAAGAATTAACTAAAATAATTGCTGTCGCTCGCCGGTGACCACCATGGTGTTCAATGTGTTAATAAACATAAGTATGTAAAAAACTTTACAGAACTGCTTGGTAAACCTGGGATACCGAAAGAAGAGATAAAACCAATAATATCAGGAGGTGATGACATGTTGAGAGAGGCACACGTTATGGGGTAGGTATAACTTATTTATTTACAATAAGTCTGTTCATAACCAGCCAGTCGATTCTAGAAAAATCTCACCGTGATAACTAAGGTGAAGTGAGCTTAGAGTGAGCTGTGAGTCATACTGCCGGTCGATTCTGTAAAAATCTCACCGTGAAAACTTGCGTGGAATGAGCTGTCAGTGTCATCTACCTGATGCTAGGGATTGACCAAGCAAACAGTTATAATCATAGTCGAGATTTTAGTAATATATTTTTATGCTAATTCTATTGATCGTTTTATATAATTTCAAAGTTAGTGTTTCAGTTGCCATAACATCGCTATACAGCGTGTAACGGTAAGGGGGTATCAACCCTGAAGGAGGTGAATGTGCTCATGAAACTCAACAACTTTCCCCAAAGAACATAGGTCGAAATATGAAAAAAAAATTTGGCCCTCCCATAGTAAATCAATCAGCTGGTAGTCAGTTTTGTAAGGGAGGGCCAAATTTTTTTTTCATATTTCGACCTGTGTTCTTTGGGGAAAGTTGTTGAGTTTCATGAGCACATTCACCTCCTTCAGGGTTGATACCCCCCTTCCGTTACACGCTGTATAAGGACTAGTCTAGGAAAAAAAAAGAAAAAGAAAAAAAAACAACATTGAGATTCTGACTAAAGTTACTGTTTTGCTATTTTATTTTAAAACCCCACAAAATAGTAATGCTTTGGCAACTAAAATACTAGCTTTGAAATTATATAAAAGGATCAATAGAATTACCATAAAAAAAACATTATCAAAATCTCGATTATGATTATAAATGTATGCTTGGTCAATCCCTAGTATCAGGCGGGATGACATTGACAGCTCACTCCACGCTCACTTCACCTAAGTTTTCACGGTGAGATGGTTACAGAATCGCGCTGCTGATGATAGGGATTGACTCTATTGAAGACTCACTCCACGCTCACTTCACCCAAGTTTTCACGGTGAGATGGTTACAGAATCGCGCTGCTGATGATAGGGATTGACTCTATTGAAGACTCACTCCACGCTCACTTCACCCAAGTTTTCACGGTGAGATGGTTACAGAATCGCACGGCTGAACTTACATTAGGATACAGTAGACTATATAACCCGATTATCACTACGATTAATTAGAAGCTCCAAAGTCTGACAAGCAGACTTATCGAAGAGTATCATGTTACCCAGTAACTGGGTTGTAAAAGTCAGATAACCAGTCGCTACACAGGACTACATCGTTCTCACATGTCATGTATAATTTCAAATTGAATGATATAACCAAAATTTTGTTTGTTTTTTTTTTAATATATAAGAGTGCCCTTGGAGTTTCTGCCCGTTCTTCTTCATAGACAGATACCTACTACGCTTTGAAATGGGCAAGTAGTTTCATCTTTCTGACTGACCGACCTCTTCGACAGTTCAAAAGTGCCTGTGATTGGTTTAATTGAAATAAATGTTTTGAGTTTGAGTTGGAGGCGACCCCAACTTATTTGGGAAAAACCTACACAAATGACATGCTAATATTTCACCCGTCACAAAATCACCAATCAAATAAACACTAATATTTCCCATTGTAACAGCCTCGCGAGAGTGTTGAACTCACACATGCATCGCGCTGACGATCCAACTTCAGAATTACAACCAATCAAACCGATGATTGGCTCCCTAAAGGATTCAGAAGTCATAAAAGCACTCAACGAAGAAATGATTAGACAGAAAGAGGAACAGAGAAAGAAGGAAGAGAAGAAGTGGACGACCTTCTTGCAGAAGCCGAAGAGGCCCGTGCCGAAGGTGAAGTTCGGGTACCAAGGGTGGACTGAGGACGACCACGTTGTGGCGGTGAGTTTAACTAAATCTGTTATCATATCGCACGCTTAATCAAATACTGTCACTATCCAAAATTTTGACAAATCGACTTTTTAATACCATCTATTGGGAAACGTGGGTGGAACTACACGTAATCCCGCTTATATTGGTCTAAAAGTAACAGAAATAACCACTAGATGGCAGTGGTCCGCTTCGTCACTATTATGTAATTATTAAATATGTACTAGCGACCCGCCCCGGCTTCGCACGGGTGCAATGCTGATCACTATCACTACATAGTATAAAACAAAGTCGCTTCCCGCTGTCTGTCTGTCTCTATGTGTGTATACATGCATAATATAGTAGAGAAACACTGATAATTTTAGAGCCATTATTTCTCTTAAGAAGTATAGGATAAAAAATGGTTATTGTGGGTTATCCCTAAGAGATAGACATATGCCATCGCGGACTTTTTTGTAGACCTTTTTAAGGTGTACAATACTGTACTACATTATTTTGATCTATCTCGTAGGGTTAAGCCAGCGTTTGCAATGTAAGCGCAAAAAAATGTGTTTATTTACGACATCACATTAGAAACCCCTAAAATGATCAGTGTTTCTCTACTATATTATGCATGTATTATACATATAAACCTTCCTCTTGAATTACTCTATCTATTAAAAAAAACCGCATCAAAATCCGTTGCGTAGTTTTAAAGATTTAAGCATACATAGGGACAGACAGCGGGAAGCGACTTTGTTTTATACTATGTAGTGATTTATTTTTTAATAGTAACTATACGAGTATATTTTTTATCACTGCTACGTTAAATAAAACAGTTTTTGGCAATTAAACAATAGTTTTAAAGTTTTTATTATTTCATTTTTGGTTGAAAAGTAAGTCCATAATGCCACTAAGACGAAATAAAAGTGACACTTTAATATAAATAGCGATAAAATGTAAATGTATATTAGTAAATTATTTTTTTTTCTTCTCAAATTTGAAACACAACTCTTACAGATTATTTCTACATATATCAAAGAATAACTAAAACATGCGTAGATTCTTACGTACCACTCATATTCACATCACAAAAAACGTTTTTTGGCTCTCCTGAAAGTTAAAGTTTTTGGATAGTGTCAGTATTGGTTTAAGCGTGCGATATTAATTATATCAACACATCTGTTTTTACGGATAATGTACGCCAGGTGAAAGGAAGTGGATATTAAAATAGACTTCTTTTTAAAGTATAAATAATACTAAAATTATTTTCAGCATTACGCTGAGCGATGGCAGTTTTGCGTGGATGTGACGCATGTTTTCCCCCAACTTGTTATTTTTTTTTTGTGTTTGAGTTATTTTTATGCGTCGTGTTTACTGCAAATAATAGTAGATTTTTACACAAGGGTCGAAATGAATTCATGACTTTCACCCGTGTTAATCACTCTACTTTTGATTTCGAATATAAGGAAAGTAAAAAATAGTAGTTTTTCTAAAATATTTATTGATAGTAATAACATGAATAGTAATAATAGTCTTTATTTGAATTTTAAATATGGAGCACACCGCGTCACTGCCGCGGGCCGTCCCGCTTATACGTATTTTTTTAAATTCACACTGGCTGTTTATACACTCACGAGACCGCAGCATTTTACTTAGTTATGTAAAAAATTTCGTAGTTGACTACCTAACCAAAAGTTCTATTTATAAAATTCATTCCCGCCCTAGAGAGGGAAGCAATAACTATGAGTCTTTCCCGCCCAAAGGTAGGAAGCAGCGTCTTCCACCCGCTATTCGGATCGAACAAACACTACTTTCCGAGTATGAGAAATGATAAGAATTTTTCAATTCCGATTGCAAGTTCCAGAGATTAGCGCGTTCAAACAAACTCTTCAGCTTTGTTTTTAGTATAAAATCATATAGAATAGAATATAAATATCATCTGCCTAGCCTTTTCCCAACTATGTTGGGGTCGGCTTCCAGTCGAACCGGATGCAGCTGAATACCAGTATTTTACATGGAGCGACTGCCTATCTGACCTCCACAACCCAGTTACTGGGTAATACGATACCCCTAGGTAAGACTGGTTGTCAGACTTTCGGGTTTCTGACTACCCGTTACGACTGTCAAAGATCTACGAATGACAGCCGGGACCAACGGCTTAACGTGCTTTCCGAGGCACGGAGGGGTCTCGGTATGTAAAGATGGTCACCCATCCACAGACCAACCGCGGCAAGCGTAGCTTAACCTGATCGATAGAATAGAATATAAATATAAATAATTATTACAAATATTATAACACTAATTAACAGATTATCATTTTCACAAAGGTGCACAAATTAAAATTAATATAACGATGAAATTAATTATATCATAGACAGATATGATGACACTACTGACAGATATATAAAATGCCAAAACAACGAGATCAAGTTTTCATCGCGGTCAAAATAATAGTGATCTTTATTGTCGTTAAAATAAGGTTCCTGTTGGGTTACTGCCACTGACAAATATGTCAAAATAACAGTGATCTTTATCCTCGTAACAATACGGTTGATGTCGCCTTGCTGCTGTCAGAGCAAATACAGGGTGTTTGGCAGAACGTTGAACATACGAAAATGGTGGATAGGTGGGGTCATCTGCTACTTACTCAGCTCTAATTTATTTGGCCCTGGCCCCCTAGATATTTTTTTTGCTTACTACTAGTTTCACCACTTTCTTAACTTTAAAGTGTTAAGATGTAAAGATTAAAAAAAAAACAAATATTGCCTGTTTTACCCATTTTCAATAAAAATTACACTTTAAAGTTAAGAAAGCGATGAAATTAGAAAAAAACAAATTTTTTTTTTTAAGTATCCACGGGGCCAGGGACAAATAAATTAGGGCTGTGTAAGTAGCAGCTGACCCCACCTATCCACCATGTTCGTATGTTCAACGTTCTGCCAAACACCCTGTATAAAATAACTAATTTATTTGATAATTTGACGACGAGCTATTTCACACGTCACACGATCTATATTTTCGTCAATATCACGGTCAAGTACTGAAGAATTCACAAATCTATTTATACCAGCTTCCTTATTGACAATCGATATATTTCTTTCGATTTGACATTCAGAATTTCTGGCAGAAACTCAATGATAGACTACTGGCTAAGATGGAAGTACTATATTCAGTTTTTGTTCGGTTCTCTAGCGGGTGGTCGGTAGCCACATAGATTTTTATATAGTGAGTTTTTTCATTTCCAATTAGCGAATTTTAAATAAGTTTTTACATAGCTATGAGTGTCGTGTACTTCTTAATTTGTATTGTCCTCGTTATTATATTTATTATATGGGTATAATAATTTTTTAGTTTAAATAGAATAGCTGCCGTGCGATTCTGTAACCATCTCACCGTGAAAGCTTGGGTGAAGTGAGCTGTCATTCGCTAGCGATTAAGACTATTAAGTGCTCACTTCACTTATGATTTCACGGTGAGATTTTTACAGAATCGACTGCCTGTCCTCAATTTTTAAATTTTTCTTGTTGATTGGTATGAGTATATCGTCCATGTAGGTAGCTGACTGTATCCAGACATACGAATTTACATATGGATCATGATTTTTCGCTTTTGATCAAAGCTTAGTGGTTTAGTGATTTTAATGATTATTTTTATTTTCAGGAGCCTTATAAAGTGAAGATAGTGAAACAGGCCAAGCCTAAAGTCGCACCTGACTATAAGCCGGAGGTATAGCTTCATCATTTGTTATTATTAGTGATTTAACATTAATAGTTACTACTTTATTAATAACAGCATGTCGATTCTACAAAAATCTCACCGTGAAAACTTGCGTGGAGTGAGCTGTCAGTGTCATCACTCACTGATGCTAGGGATTGACCAAGCAAACATTTACAATCATAATCGATATTTTAGTAATATTTTTTATGCTAATTCTATTGATCATTTTATATAATTTCAAAGCTTATATTTTAGTTGTCAAAACATCGCTATATAAGGACTAGTCTAGGAAAAAAAAGAAAAAAAAAACAACATTGAGATTCTAAGTTTCTGTTTTGCTATTTTATTTTAAAACACCACAAAATAGTAATGTTTTGACAACTAAAATGCTAGCTTTGAAATTATATAAAATGGTCAATAGAATTAGCATAAAAAATATTATTAAAATCTCGATTATGATTGTAAATGTATTCTTGGTCAATCCCTAGTATCAGGTGGGATGACATTGACAGCTCACTCCACGTTCACTTCACCTAAGTTTTCACGGTGAGATGGTTACAGAATCGCACTGCTGTAGTTGTTCTTCTGATTCACAATTTATTTGAATGTAAGTCAGGATTGTTGATTTGCTTTTAATAATATTTTATAATCAATATTTTATTGGAAATGTTTTGAAATTTTTTCAATACTTTCTCTTTTAAATCTTGGACTTCACTGTCGATTATAATTTATTTTGTTTCTGCTTTTAACTTTTAATATATATTTAAGTTGATGTTAATGATTTTATTTGGTAAATAAATAAATGAATATTTTCAGTTATAGTCTCAGCGATTTATTTTACTGTATATATTTTTGATACTTTGGTCATATATTCATGATTGTTTTTATTTTGAAATAATGTAAAATAGCAAAGTCATTGTTCACTGCGGCACTGAGAAATATTCATTTGTTTTACATGCTTTCTTAATTAAAAATACTTGTTTATAACATTTGTGGCTGTCCGAGACACATTGATGACGTTTTTATGTCTGACATTATCCAGGGATCATTGTTCAGATGGTCATTCTAAAAGGTTTTGCCTTCTTACGGGCAAAATTGCTAAAATTTTTGTAACTGAGGAAAAATATATTTTAAAAAAATAATTGTTTGCTCACTATAATTTTTTGGTGTTTGCTAATACATGGCGTATTAGCGCTTGTCAGATTTCAAATCAAAATTGATTTTTGATTGAGAAGAGATACAGTTGGTGACATGCGTGGTGAAAAGAGTAGCTCGAACAAGACAAGTGACAGATTATAGTCATTCAGCGTGACACAAAGCGTCAGTGTGGTCAGTGCAATAGTGAAACCATGAACTGGATCTTTATTCTGTAAAAACTTCACCATGAAAATTAAAGTGAAGTGAGTTTGAAGTGAGCTGTCATCACACCTGTCAATTTATTTTGTAAAAATCTCACCTCACCTCTTCACGATGAAATATTAACAGAATTAAATTCGATTTATTTATTCAGTAACAATTCACATTGCGTTTGAATATAATCCAGCATGAATCACAAGAAGAAGGAATGGTTATATGAGAAATAGAATGGACACTATTGACAGCTGAATTCAAGCTTACTTCACCTCAGTTTAATGATGTCCTTCACTTCAGAACGTGTCTTACATCTATAATATAATCTTTATCAACGTCAACTGTATATTTTCCACCATCACCCTTCGTTCTCCATCACTTCTCCGCAGGACTTCGAGACAGGTCCCTTACCTTGGGAAGAGAGGGCTGTGATAGAGTCTTCACTTCCACCAGTAGAGCCTGAAGAACCTATACTTATACCGGAGGTACCGGAGTTCTTGGAAGCCGTTGATCCATTGAAGGAGAGCGAGGTTCCTGATCTTGAAGATACTGGTGAGTTATATATAGTGTTATGCCTTTATGCCAATTTATTTAGGGTCGCCGCAACGTGTCTTTCTCTTCCATACTTCTCTATTAGTCAATCTATGTATATATACAACGTGTGACGTTAAATGCGCAGAACCTCAGACACCCCAACTGATTTTTAATTCAATTGACCTATTTCAGAGAGAAAATAAGTCATTAGAAAAATTGTAAAGGTTTTATGTGCTGTTTTAGTTTTACTGGCCATTCTGATTGTTTCTTGCGTCTGCGACGACGCTTTACCGAGGGAGGAGTCGTTACCGGGCCGCTGCGCCACGCTGACATTGGCTTGCTTGACCTATCCATAAATAGACACGGCAACGTTTTTAGTGAAGATTTTTTTGAAAAATGTGACCTATATTAAAAAGTGGTTCAATTAATTCTTCTCGTTATTCTGATCAAACTATTTTCAGGTTTTGCGCATTTAACGTTACACGTTGTATAGGTAGTCTCATGTCCTTATACCAATTTATTTAGGGTCGGCGCAACGTGTCTTTCTCTTCCATACTTCTCTATTAGTCAATCTATCTATATATACATATATATCTATATACATATATATCTATATACATACGGGGTGTCCCTGGAAGTATGGATCAACACGAATAGGGGCGTGGACAAGGTCATTTCCAAACGTTTTAACCCTGAGGAAGTCGGTGCAATCGAATAAAATGTTTGCTCGAAAATTGAATAAATTTTTTACCAGCACGTAGCCTATGCAGTAAATGTTTTTTTCTTATTAAACACATGGTTTCTAGCTGCGTAAAAGTATTACCACAGGAAATATCAACTCTTCTACAATGTCCTGAAAAGAAATTGAATTGATAGCCTTGATAGTTTTTTTTTTAAATGTTTTTTTCTTTGAGCACTATGCGAAGTGGTTGAAAAAAAAAAACAAAAATTGATAATAATTTTTGAATCGTAAAAAAATTCACCTACATTCTCAGGGTTAAAAAGTTTGGAAATGACCTTGCCCACGCCCCTATTCGATTTGATCCATACTTCCAGGGACACCCTGTATATCTGTTAGTCATCTCGTAGGTCACCCGCCTTTTTGGCCATATTATTATCATCTTTCACACAGTTCATCCATTTTTTTTTAGTCGACCATCCACATTCATATTCAAAACGTATCGTGTTACCCAGTTACTGGGTTGTGGAGGTCAGATAGGCATTCGCTTCATGTAAAGTATTCAGCTGCATCCAGTGAGACTAGACACTGAACGCAACATAATTGGGAAAAGGCTAGGTAGATAAATTCGGTCAAGAAAGCGATGCAGCCGTGCGATTCTGTAACCATCTCACCGTGAAAGCTTGGGTGAATGAGCGTGGAGTGAGCTGTCATTCGCTAGGGCTTAACACTATTGAGTGCTCACTTCACTTATGATTTCACGGTGACATTTTTACAGAATCGACCAGCTGATATACTATAATAAGCCAGAGGTAGTCAAGTACACATAAAAAAAAAAGTGTGGGGTCGGGGGACTTCATTCCTGCCGGGGACGAAGTTCAAAATCAAAATCCAAGACGACGGACGGCTGAAAAAATGTAAAAATTTTCTTCATTATGAAAATTTCGCAGCCGCCATCTTGGGTTTTCATTCTGACCTCACTATTGGCTTCGGCACCCTCAAAAACCATGAAAACTATCCCTCCCTCTATCTTTATATAATATACAACGTGTAACGTTAAATGCGCAAAACCTGAAAATAGTTTGATCAGAATAACGAGCAGAATTAATTGAACCACTTTTTAATATAGTTAGGTCACATTTTCAAAAAATCTTCATTAAAAACGTTGCGGTGTCTATTTATTAATAGATCAAGCAAGCCACTGTCAGCGCGGCGCAGCGGCCTGGTGACGACTCCTCCCTCGATAAAGCGTCGTCGCAAACGCAAGAAACGATCAGAATGGCCCGTAAAACTAAAACAGCACATAAAACCTTTACAATTTTTTTAATGACTTATTTTCTCACTGAAATAGGTCAATTGAATTAAAAATCAGTTGGGGTGTCTGAGGTTTTGCGCATTTAACGTTACACGTTGTATAATAACAAGTCGCATGGAGAAGCATAAAACTTTTTCGTTACGTGACGATTTCTAAAAGTTTACTCCTACCGCAAGCTCCGTTAAAGAACTTCCTTCCAAATGTCATAGTTACTAAACAAATGTTTATTCCTCAGGTATACCATTACCGCCACCAAGAGAACCAACCCCTCCACCAGTAACAGAAGAGCAGACACCACAACCTGAACCCATACCAGAAATCGCAGAAGAACAAGAAGTAGTCCAACAAGAAGAGTCGCAACAAACAGAAGATTTGGAGAAGAGTATGGCTGAGCAGCTAGTAAAAAGCGTACAGAAGATGGTTGGTGAGTATAAATTGGGATAAGTGGGGGGAATGGCGCTCACTTAAGGAAAAGGCTTTATATTCTCGTTATTAATATCTTTATTTTAAAATTAGGATAAAATAGCAATATATTAACTATCCAACAATCAATATTCCTGAACAAAATTTATGAAACTTTTATTAATTTTTAGTAGTAAAATATTGAAAAAAGGTACAGGTTTGAGCGCCATTACCCCTGACCATGGGTAATGGCGCTCAAGCAACGGTGTAATGGCGCTCAAGCAACGGGGTAATGTATGCAAAACAAACGAATAAAATAAACTTTAACTTTAATAGCAAAACTATCGTTAAACACAATGGATAACTACTTTAATTTATAATAAACATAACAAAAAAGTATTAAAATTTTTGACTGACCAAAAAAAACATACACCAAAAAATTTAGATCAGCGCGACCGAAAATAAACAAGTGCACTTCTTTATCTCCTGCTGCGAAACTAGCCAAACTTGTCACTACCTGCCGGTCGATTCTGTAAAAATCTCACCGTGAAATCATAAGTGAAGTGAGCACTTATGGTGTTAATCCCTAGCGAATGACAGCTCACTCCACGCTCACTTCACCCAAGCTTTCACGGTGAAATGGTTACAGAATCGCACGGCTGCTTACGCGTCACTTTCCCCACACTTCACTCCTAGTCCCATATTTTTACGCAATGTGGTTGGCAAGATATAGGTATGAACGCCATTACCCCGTGAGCGCCATTACTCCGGTTTCCCCTAAATAAATAGACTGCAAGTTCACCTCCTCAAATGCGGGTTCATGGAAGGCTCCAGACCTCTGGTGTGTATTCGGTGTTTCTCCACAGACAATGGCTCATCTCCCATCTTGCACTTTTGACAGTCGTTACGGGTAGTCCGAAGCAGGATTCTTACAACCAGTCTTACGAAGGAGTTTCGTGGTACCTACTAACTGGGTTGAGGTCAGATAGGCAATCGCTCCATGTAAAATACTGGTATTCAATATAATACTTGCGTCTAAACGCTTTCAATTTAACCTTTTGAATGTCTTAAGTTACACAGTTCGACATAAGCAATTGTCTTTCTATTGTGTCTCTAATTACGGCATTCGATGAGTTAATAGTTTTGTTGATGTTTCTTTCCAGATCCAAACGCAAGTCTGGACCAGCAGCTGGCTCAGATGCGCGCGCAGCTGGCCGCGCTGGCGCAGATCCCAGAGGTCATCCAGCAGTCGCTGGAGCTAGTCACGCAACAGCTCAGCAAGATGACTCATCAGGTCTTTTTTTTTTGGTCATATTTAATCGAACCCCAAATATTTCCCACTTTGATGTCCTAAAAATATTGATGAACACTCTTTATAATAAATGTGACTTCTTTTTGAGTCTCAAATAATTTTCATATAGCTGTCCTAAAAATACTAAAAGGCCAAGTAACTCGACCAACTTGTATGTAGTGGTTGGTAAAAGGTATTACATAACCTAACCCATTTTGGTCGGGAAACTTATTAACTGCGAATAACTTCAGAAAGTTTAAAACACAAAACATTTATTTAAAAAAAGCGTACATCTTTCATTTTTTAAGGTCCCGAAAAAACGGAACCCTTATAGGATCAGTTTGTTGTCCGTCTGTCTGTCAAGAATCTTTTTCTCAGGAACGCATGGAGGAGTCAAGTTGAAATTAATAAAAATGTACAGGTTTACGGTCCGTCAACGCAGTAAAAAACACGGCCATTTATGTGACATATTTTGATACATGCAAATAAATCAAAACCTATAAGAAAAGCAAGGTCTCACAGCACGAGTAAAGGAACAGTCTTTCTATTCTGTAAATATCTCACCGTGAAAACAAAGGTGAAGTGAGTGTGAAGTGAGTCGTCAACAGTGTCAATCCCTAGCATCAGCAAGACTCACAGCTCACTCTAAGCTCACTTCACCTTAGTTATCACGGTGAGATTTTTTCAGAATCCACCGGCTGTTCAATCAGAAAATCGTTAATAATTTGTTAATAATTTAATATTTGCTTTATCACATTCGTATCATTCTGAATATCGATTATAAACATACAATGGCTGTTGGGGAATTGACGGTGATGTATATCGATGTATGGGAGAACATTTTTAACGGCATAAGTACGTATGGTTAATAAAAAAAAGTAAGTATTTAACCAATACCAAACGACCAATACTCATGCCATCGATTTTAAAAATGTTTTAACTGGCACCCTGATTGCGTAACACACTATTATTACTCTCAATTTGAATCATTTTGAAGCATATTACTAATCCATTGTTCCATATGTTCGAAAAATGTGTCTGCTCAACAACGTAAATAACGCAATAAATGTTGTTGAACTGTCAAAATGAAACCCATTGGTACTGATAGTGTGTTACGCAATTACCCTGCTGGTCGGTATAACTGCATTAACGTTTGTTGAATATCATCCGTTTTGTAGTACAATAAATTAATTTATATCTCATTTTATTTCCAGGAGTCTCACGAGCAAGTGACTCAAGAGAGCTACCAGCAAGAAGGTTTGTGTCGTTTCTCTTGTTATTTAAATAAGCTTACATAACACCAGCCGGTCTATTTCACCGCGAAAACTTAGGTGAAGTGAGCTGTCAATAGTGTCAGTCCCTGAATTCGGTGGAATGACAGCTCACTTCACGCGCACTTATCCTAAGCTACACACAGTTTTACTGTAGATCCCATGAAATTAGGGTTGGTATTGGTACTCGATACTATATCATCTACAACGTGTCTTTTTGATATCCCATAACTCTAGGGTTATATTGTAGTAAAAATAATACAAAAACTACTAGTCCTTAAAAATGTATAATTTTGAAGATGGTCCAAAATGCATAGTTTCGAAGATATTATGTTCTTATCTAAGTTTCATTGATATTCAGTATAAATATTTAGTTTAGTCCTGTCAAATTAGTCAGCGGCTGACGTAAATTGACGTATTTTTCATAGCCAATTTTTTTTTATCTCGTCTTAATATCTCTATGGAGTATCTTAATACTCAATACTCAATCTTTTATTGCATTCCACAATGTGCCAGGAAAAAGGAATGTATTTGACAGGACTAAAGTAATATTTATCTTCTGTCCTTTTCTTAATGAAATAGAAAGAAAAAGATGCACTGAACTTAAATTTAGTTCAGTTTGTGAACAAGAGAATCGGTGCCAAACGGTTCGCGTATTGCATTTTACACTCGTGTTATCTTCGAAATTAAATGTCTGATTCGAATGAAGCAAAAAATAATAATTATTATTATTATTTTATCTCCAGCTCAGCAAGAAATGCCGACAATACAAGAAGATAATGAAGCTATAGAAGCAGCGCAAAACGAAGCACAGCAGATCGAAGCACAGAAAAACGAAGCAAATAAGGTTGCGATAGAAGAAGTTCACGAACAAATGGAGATAGGACAACAGCAGAGACAAGAGAACATAAGAATGACACCTGTCATGACGGAGGAAGAAATTAGGAACGAAAAACAGAGGAAGGTTGGTGATGTATTTTATTTTATAGCATAAGCGTTAACAGCCTATTATGTTTCCACTACTGGGACAGAGATGGAGTCTCTGTGGGAGGGGGTGAGCCATAATCCACTACGCGAGCTCATTGCGGTCGGTAGCGTTCACAAGTCTTCGAATTTTTGGTTCTAGAAGATCGCCGGTTCCCTCACGATTGTTTCTTTCTTCCTTCCATCTTACCACAGAACACGGAGGTCACTGCTAAAGGTGGCATTGTCAGCACTTTCTATAAAAAAAACCAAGCTTGTCACCGTTTACTTGCACTACGACTCTAATGCAGTATTGAAATTAACGGCTTTGAGGGTATCAACTCAACGTAGGTACGTTTTCATATGTACTAAATTAACAATAACATTTTTGATTGACATGAGGAAGTCGGTTATCTCACTAATTCTTAAAAATATAGGCGGTTCTATGATAAATCAAGAGAGTTCCTCAAGGGTGTATGTTGGTACCAAGTGTAATTTTGATTGAGGTTTTTCAATTGATAGCTGCAACTCAATGCGAATTGTGTGCTTAAAAAAATAGGTAAATGCAAGTTAGAGGTGGAGGCTCCGACGTTCAAGCCCAGGCAGGCTTTATTTTTGTACCTAATGTATTTCATCACTACTACTCTCAAAACGGTGTAAGTCCGTGCCTCGGAAAGCACGTTGTCATTTGTGGATCTTTGACAGTCTTTACGGGTAATCAGAAGCCCGAAAGTCGCCAGTTTTACCAAGGGGTATCGTATTACCTAGTAAATGGGTTGTGGAGGTCAGATAGGCAGTCGCTCCATCTAAAATACTGGTATTCAGCTGCATCCGGTCAGACTGGAAGCCGACCCCGACATAGTTGGGAAAAGGCTTGGCAGATGATGACACTCTCAAAACGGTGTAAGAATGAAAACATCGTAAGAAGACTGGTATGTTCTAGAACAAAAAAATCGAAGATAATATGTGACATCCAGTAACCCGCGCTGGTAGTGGGCCCGCGTGGTAGATTAGGGTTAATTCACATTCTCAGAGGGCCTGTATCCCAGCAGTGGGAACGTTTTAGGCAGTAGAATCAAGTACGTAAGTAATCAAGACGTATACAACGTGTAACGTTAAATGCGCAAAACCTCAGACACCCCAATCAGTTGGGGTGTCTGAGGTTTTGCGCATTTAATTCAATTGACCTATTTCAGAGAAAATAAGTCATAAAAATTGTAAAGGTTCTATGTGGTGTTTTAGTTTTACTGGCCATTCTGATCGTTTCTTGCGTCTGCGACGACGCTTTATCGAGGGAGGAGTCGTCACCGGGACGCTGCGCCGCGCTGACATTGGCTTGCTTGACCTATTAATAAATAGACACAGCAACGTTTTTAATGAAGATTTTTTGAAAAATGTAACCTATATTAAAAAGTGGTTCAATTAATTCTGCTCGTTATTCTGATCAAACTATTTTCAGGTTTTGCGCAATTAACGTTACACGTTGTATTTTTGCTTACACTCAGAATTGCAAAAGTAGCTATCAAATGCTTTCAAAATAATGAAGAATTCCTAATGCTTTGAGCATAATTTATTTACTTATTTATTTTATTATTTATGTACACACAGTAAAATACATATGGATTTGACATAATTAAAATTTGAGTACAAAGGCTTATTTCTTAAGAAAATGCTTCCAGCAGACCTGCGAAAGGAGAAATAAAAAAGAAATATAGTCAATTGTGTGTGATAATGGTTGTAGAAGCTTATTTAAATACTATTTTTGTGTGCATTTTTCATTCTTTGAATTTTGACGCTTTAACAGAAATTGACACTATGTTAAGCTTACGATTCTATTTACAATTCCAACCGGACGTAAAAGAATATTTTCATCACCTTCACCTAAGCACGTAATCCTCAAAACCTAACCTATGCGTCAAATCTACCCACAAAAATCTAGGAGCAGGAAAGGATAGGACACGAGTCCCGTTTAGTGAAACAACACCCGACGCCGCGAGTCGCCGTCGCCAAACCGAAGAGGATGTTCGGGCCCCTGGACCCCGACGAGGCCAGGGCTGTTGTGCTTCCTGGGGGGCGCCGCTGGAGGCAACAACAGGACGTGTATGACGAGCAGATGATTAAGGAAATGTTTGAAAAGCAGTCTGAAGTTATCAAGGGAAAGGCGATTGGGTATAGTTTATTTTTTTGCTAATTTTAAGTTTGCTTCTTAAGGTCCCGATGACGGCCTTGCTTGCGTAGCATGACCAATTCCACCTCTATTCTGTCAAGAATAGACAATGTTCTTTCTATCGAACTCGACATCTCTTCTACCAGAGCACGGGGCGACCCGTAGACTTGCATTTCTATGAAGACAAAGACATATAATATACTTTCCTTAGCAACGGGAAGCAAATGTCTAAACCAATATTAAATTCTTGTTTTTCAATAGTCACATAACTTTTATCTGAAGAATAAATATGACAGTTTGACATATTTTACATACAAAAGCTGTCAAATAGCAATATTTATTCCTCAGATAGAAATTATCTGATATTGAAAAATCAGGCCTAAGTCCAATATTATGTAGAATTGTAGACTATTGGACATTTGTTGGGTAGAAACTGTTTCTACCTAAAAGTGTCAAAAGTAGAGAAAAATTGGTCGTCATGCTTGACATTGTAGACTTTTGTCGACTGAAGATTAGGAACATTTCTTCTCTTCATCGCCATGAGACGGTAGAAATCTTTCTACAATCTCATTTTGTCTATTCTTCCGTCGACAAAACCCGTTTCTACGGTGGTTATGCTACGCGTGCTGGGGGCCTACTTTCTAAGTCCGTCAACGAAGATACGGGCCCGTCTGACACAAGGGGACTGTCAAATCGTGTTGTCATTGATTCTTAGTTCGGGTCCCGAAGTAATCTTATGTCTGTAGGTGATACGGAGCTGGACGCGCTTGTAACTTGTAATGACAGTTGTCGTACTTAGAAAGTAGACACCCTGAGGCTGAGAATTAATCGAACATATTTAGTAAAGAAATTCATACATTCATGAATTTGGCATTTCAAAGAACATTTTTAACCATTTCTAGCGTATAGCTCGGATTTTTAAACCGACATTCAAATTCCTGCCGTGCGATTCTGTAACCATCTCACCGTGAAAACTTGGCTGAAGTGAGCGGGAAGTGAGCTGTCATTAGGGCTTAACACTATTGACACTGCTCACTTCAAGCTCACTTCACTTATGATTTCACGGTGAGATTTTTACAGAATCGCCCGGTTGTTTTCGTTTTTAATTTGATTCTTTAAAAATATAATCTAACACTTTCAGTGCCGCTGATACACCCCGCGTGTTCTGAAATCTTTAGTAATATTTTGAAAATTACGTTGTATCAAAAAGCAAATCTGAAATAATCCTTGTTCTTTTTCTTCCTCTAAAATATAATTTTCACGCAAAGCTAGTTCGTTGACAAGTAGAAATAGTATTACTGCAATAATAGACTTCACGTAATACCAGCAGTGCTATTCTGTAAAATTCTCAGCGTGAGAACTTAGGGGAAGTGAGCGGGAAGTGAGCTGTCATTAGGGATTAACAACTATTGACACTGCTCACTTCAAGCTCACTTCTCTTATGATTTCACGGTGAGATTTTTACAGAATCGACCGGCTGTTTTGTTCTAATGCTTTTTGATGTATCAATGCTGAAACACTGTTAGTTTTTGATATTCTTTGTAATTTTTTCTGCCACATCGCCACGGCTTGTGTATGAGAAATGGACTTCGTAACTTAGTTGATGGTGTTTTCTTAAGGTAGGGCATTAGTGTTTAAAGGTAGGGCATTGCCCCACAATGCCCCCCCTAGCTACGGCCCTAGGACTTCTAAGTAGGCGTGGCACTGAAATTGTTTATTTTTTATCATTTATAAACATGTTGTGTATCATTTTAGGTTCCAAAGTGATCCAGTCCATGACACCAGGTTTGACATGTCATTACATTAAGTACATTGTTTAAGTTGTAGGCTCATCATTTTTTTCTGTGAAATGGTTTATCGATTTTTCTTAAATAAATAATTTCCTTTGTCATATAAGCAGTCTTTCCATGTAAAATACTGGTAGTCAGCTGCATTGGGTTAGACTGGAAGCCGACCACAACATAGTTGGAAAAAGGCAGGCAGATGATTAAGCAAGGGGATTGAAAATTTATGTATAGAGCATGGCATATCCGCCATTTTTTTTATTATTTTCAAAATCTGGCTACGCATGAAACCTATATAAAGCGATAGCTGACATTAATGCAAACAGAAAACATAATAAGACCAACCGTAAAGTGTCACGTTTCCGTTTATGTAGGATATACACGTTTGAAAAAAAAAAAAATACTGGTGGACAGATAGGTATGCCACGGATCTTTAAACCCATTTCATTCGTCGGAGTTGCTTTATCTTCACTGTCAGATACATACAAGACAAAATGTTGAAGATTTGAAGTACAATTGGTAAAGATCTCCCCAAACAAGGTCTGGGGTTTATTTCCTCTCGGTCTATTTTGTTAAATCTCACCGTGAAAACTTAGGTGAAGTGAACTGTCATTCCATCTACTGTTAGGGATTGACACTGTTGACAGCTCACTTCAAGCTTATTTCATCCAAGTTTTCACGTTGACATTTTTACCGACGAGCGCAGCCAGCTGCAAAACAACTGAATAAATCAGAAGACCAATTCCCGTAACTAAAAACGTTAAAAAACTATTCGCAGTCTCACCTCAGCGACAATCAACTTGTCTTAATGTAGCGAAATTTGAGGTATTTTTGACAGATTGAGACTGAGATCAGAGAGATCGTTCATAAAATTACGAGAATTACTTAATTTATATATTATAGAGAATTACTTAATTAATAACTTAATTTTTCTTTCGTCAATCTGTCATTTCACAGAAAAGATTGAGGGCTTTGTATTATATATAAAACATGATATTTTCTAAGCGACGGATAAATTATGGACTCGACTCCTAAACTATGGTAACACTTTTTTATCTATGCTTCAACCGGTCGATTCTGTAAAAATCTCACCGTGAAATCATAAATGAAGTAAGCTTGAAGTGAGCAGTCTCAATAGTGTTAATCCCTAATGACAGCTCACTTCCCGCTAACTTCACCCATGTTTTCACGTTGAGATGGTTACAGAATCGCACGGCTGGACATAGTTTGAAGTTTCTTTGCAAAAAGGTGTACAGTTGACCTCGTAATTGCTTTATCGCCCTAAGATTCAATGTCACTTGCGCATCATAATATAGGGTCAAATACAAAAATCACCACTGCTACACTAGGGATAGGGGTAGTATATAAAGAAAAATGGATTCTGTCCATGGTGCAAGCGCAGAAATTTTTCCTTAATTAATAATAAAAAAAAATTGTTCCATACATTTTGACCGCATAAAAGGGCTTGTGGCTAAGTAATAACAGCCGCACGGGTCGATCGATCAGGTTAAGCTACGCTTGCCGCGGTTGTTCCGTGGATGGGTGACCATCTTCACATACCAAGACCCCTCCGTGCCTCAGACCGCACGTCAAGCCGTTGGTCCCGGCTGTCATTCGTGGATCTTTGACAGTCGTTACGGGTCGTCAGTAGCCCGAAGGTCTGACAACCAGTCTTACCAAGGCGTATCGTATTACCCAGTAACTGGGTGGTGGAGGTCAGATAGGCAGTCGCTCCACATAAAAATACTGGTATTCAGCTGCATCCAGTTAGACTGGAAGCCGAGCCCAACATAGTTGGGAAAAGGCTAGGCAGATGATGACATTTTGACCGCATAGGTATTGCATTTTTCTATGAAACAGGTTTTTTTTTTCATGTCAATTTAATCGGAATCAAAAGTGTTAGCAATTACGAAGTGGACTAACAGTTTGTAATAAATACCTAAATAGTTTTTCTACTACTAAGACGATCAAGTCAATTTGGCAAGGTGTTCTTCATTTCGTAATGTTTGGCAACGTCGCTCCAATGAGACAAGTAATGTCTGGCAACGTCGCTAAAGACATTGCGAAGTGCTGCGAGCGAAATAGTCACAAATACCTACCGTCGCTTAGTAAATATTGAATTGAACGATCAAATAATACTTAATTAACCTTTTGACCGCCATGGACGGCTATAGCCGACAAACGAAAACGTGCCAAACACGCCACCGACGTCTACAGCCGTCAAGAAAACGACATTTTTTTAAGTACAAAATAAATCTTCTCTAATTTAGTATATTTATTTTTTACTTAAAAAACGACATTTTTTAAGTACAAAATAAATCTTTTCTAATTTAGTATATTTATTTTTTACTTAAAAAATGTCGTTTTCTTGACGGCTGTAGACGTCGGTGGCGTGTTTGGCACGTTTTCGTTTGTCGGCTATAGCCGTCCGTGGCGGTCAAAAGGTTAAACACACGGATCAGCAATTTTCTGAAGATTTTTCTGTCATTTAAGGTGCCACCAAAGCCCAACACTCATTCGCTAACGAAAATGAGTTGTTTTTTTTTTTAAACTGAGCCAAAAAGACTAAGGGTTGAACCGCCGGTGCTTTGGTGTTTAACCAACGATGATGATCCGTGTGTGTTAGTGTGATTTCACCCTTATACTGCATGATTTAAGATCCTTATTTACTTGTAATTATTTTGACTTACACTCGGTTCTAAACGCCTTTTGAATTTTGCACTCTAATTATTGTGTACCTAACGCAATTTATTTTGTGAGATGGTTACAGAATCGCACTGCTGGTTTAGAAACCGAGAGTTAGTCATAAATTGTTAATAGTTTATTATATTGTGGTCAGCAATACATTATAATTATATAGGTATACGAATAGTAATTAGATTTAAATATCTTTAGGTTGGTAGGTAACTTAATTATTTTTATTATTAGCAATATCGTAGGTGTTTGAAAACATAGAGTGTGTTGGGGTATGTTCGGCCCTGGGATATGACCGTACGAATCAAATTAAGATACTGTTTTTCTTTGAAAAAGAAAACAGACTCCCGGATGATTTGGCAATATTTTAACATGCGGTCTACCCAAATGTCCTTTCTTTGCTTTTTCTTTGGTATTATTCGTTGAATCGTGAGGCTCCTCGTGTTCTGAGTTGAGCTGCATGATTTTTGCCAAATGCGTGCACTGACTGGACAGGTCCGCTCAATGTGTGTGGTTCGTTCCTCAAACGACCATTTCAGACACCAATCTACATGGTCTTCACATGATCTGACCAAGATTATGTCTGGACTTTAAAAGAGACTGTGACCTCTGAGTTTGTTTCGGCCTTTCTTCTCAGAGTAGTCAGATAGGAAACGACAACCTCATCTTGTTAAAAAAAAATATGGTTGACATGTAAAAGTGTTTGTACACACCTACTTACAGAAAAATAAATTCTCACTACTACATTTCACCAGCCGGTCGATTCTAGAAAAATCTCACCGTGATAACTAAGGTGAAGTGAGCTTAGAGTGAGCTGTGAGTCATACTGATGCTAGGGATTGACACTATTGGCGACTCACTCCACGCTCACTTCAACCAAGTCTTCACGGTGAGATGTTTACAGAATCGCACGGCTGTTATATTAATTCCTATGTAATAGGGGAGATCGTATTGCCATCAGCCGTGAACAAATCCCGACTTCGGGATCCCAGATTTTTCTTTGCCCGACCTGGTGTTCAACCCAGGACTTTATGCACAGCAGTACTTAGCGTTTGCGACCAGTAGTCCAACGACGCTATATTTTTTAATGCTGCCGGGAGCACAGGACCTTTTTGCGCCACTTCTTCCCAGTTAAAACACTAGGAAGTTGTGAAGGACGGGCATTTTGGGGGACTGTATAATGTCATTTTCACGTTCAAAAAGTGCTGATTCTCAACCTTGTTTGAACGGTCATATCCCTACGCCGAACTTCCCCCACTCATACTACCTAAGTATAATATAAAAGTAATACTATTATGCTCGTGTATAAATATGTAAATGTGTATATTATGTACAGACGCCAGCACATCAAGCTACTACAATCTGTCAAATTTCTTTAATAGATTTTCAACTTTATCGCTAGAGCATCAGGTTTAAAATTGATTGGGAGACAGTTTCGGGTAGCTTGATGTGCAGGCGTCTCTACCTCTGTATGTATATGTTACAATTGTATGCGTCCATGTTTTTGTCCGTAGTAGAGTAGAATTATTGGTGTATGTGTTTTTTACGCATTGAGGGGTCCGTGGCTAAATAATAACAGCCGCACAGGTCGATCGATCAGGTTAAGCTACGTTTGCCGCGGTTGGTCTGTGGATGGGTGACCAACTTTACATACCGGGACTCCTCCGTGCATCGCAAAGCACGTTAAGCCGTTGGTCCCGGCTGTCATTCGTGGATCTTTGACAGTCGTTACGGGTAGTCAGGAGCCCGAAAGTCTGACAACCAGTCTTACTAAGGGGTATCGTATTACCCAGTAACTGGGTTGTGGAGGTCAGATAGGCAGTCACTCCATGTAAAATACTGGTATTCAGCTGCGCCCGGTTAGACTGGAAGCCGACCCCAACATTGTTGGGAAAAGGCTAGGCAGATGATGCGTTTTTTACGCATTAAGGCACGATTAAATAATTCGTCTTACCTTAAATCTTTTTCTACAAAACATACCTAATACTTATTAACTATTAAACTAGAAAGTCTAAAAGGACATGAAACCGGAAGGCCGATTCCCATAATTAAACACGTTCAAAATCTAAGTGGCAAGCTCATCTCAGCGACAATCAGTGTCAAAAATGTATAGAGGTGTTTTTGACAGAATGAGACTGAAACTAGAATCCGAACGTTGTTAAAAATACGGAAATTGCCCTCTGAAAGGTATGCACTTCGGTAATCATCGTATTTCCAAATTAGCACGAACGTTGCGCCCCACAGTAACCCCCCGACAGAGGCAATGCTTCTAAGTTTTGTACTGCCGCTGTTAGTACTAGTGCATTTTTGTATGACGTTTTCTCTCCGTCGGGTCCATGTCGGGTCACAGCGGTCGCAGATCGTCATTTGTTACTCAAAACTATTCAAAAGCTTTTTAGAATAGCATAGAGTTGTTAATCTGTAATATTTTGTCATCAGTCTTTTACAAAATAAACTTGCAAGTATTATAACTCCGTGGTTGTAACAGCTCTACGTTAGATCGCATCGTCGCGCGTTCGTATTGTCGAAGAAAGACGATGATGCCCGAAGCGCGAACTTTTCTTCGGAAAGGTGTGACGAAATATTATATTAAAAAAAAACTTTTGTTATTTGATTTGTTTACTTTTATTGATTGTGCCCCAGTGCCTTAAGGTAGGTAAAATGAATATTATGTAGGTATATTCGACCACGAAATTGCGTTACCATCTTAAGGTCACCTACACATAATCAAACGTCAAGCATAACAACCATCCGACACGCTATCGTATCGAAAATGACACATTTCGATATCCTGATTTTCCTTGCTCTGGACAGTAAACAGCTGTCAGAAGAATAGCGGTCATCTGTTTGATTGAAACTGACCACATTTTTGGGTTTTGGACTTATGAATAGTGTTTAAGACGACTCCTACGATAACATTGATCAAAATCAGAATCCGAATCAGAAATATTTATTTGCCAACAATGTAGGTGCAGTTTTGAGGTGGATTGATTGATGTTTGATACGGCACGGAAGCGTATCCAGTGGTTCTGACTAGTTATGCTCGTCTATTTTCGCTTTAGTGGGGAGTTTGTTGCGCCACTTCTTCTTCCCAGCGAAAGCACTAGGAAGTGGTGAAGGGCGGGCGTGCCGGGGGACTGTCTTTTGTAATTTTGACGTTCGAAAAGTGCTGATTCTCAGCCTAGTTTAAATAAATGACTTTTGATTTTGATTTTTAAAACCAATGTGAAGGTTAGATAGTTTCAACTGTAGTGAAATTTTACTGGGAGTTTTTTTTTTTTTTTGTGGTAATGTAATTACGAGTGCGAATATACATAAGTAAATTGTTTATGTGAATTTGTGTAAGTATTTTATTTTCGTGAAACATGTTGTGTACGTACGTATTTGTATTGTCCATGTATATGTATCGTGTTATATCATTATATGTATAATGTATAGTATTTTTATGTATATGTATCGTTTTAGAGTGTCTAATTACGTAACACCCATAATGGCAATCAATCTCAATGCCTTTCATTTTGACATCCATCGCGTCATAGGTTTGAAAAATTCGTCTGCTTAGCAACGTAAATAATGCAATGAACATGTTTGAACTGTCAAAATTAAATACTTTGCAATCGATTGCCATTATATGTTACCCTAAAAGTACACACGGAAAAATTGGTAAATTTTCATCCATCGATAATAAATGAATCTAAAGTCTCATTCCGTGCGGAATTTTATAAAGGATGGGCTCGTGACTAAATAAAAACAGCCACGCGTATCGATCGAAAGTTAAGGTACGCTTGCTGCGGTCGATTCGTGGATGGGTTACATTACATAAAAAAACACCTCCGTGCCTCGGAAAGTACGTTGAACCGTTGGTCCCGGCTGTCATTCTTAGATCTCTGACAGTCGTTACGGGTCGTCAGAAGCCCGAAAGTCTGACAACCAGTCTTACGACGGGGTATCCACATTTCATTGTATATTTCTGTATAAATATCCACGTTATAGTTGTTGCAGTTCATGAGCGTGCGTCAATTAATAAAATGAGGGCTATCGCGCTTGAATTCGCCGCGAGAGGCGCTAGTGTAGAGTAAGGTCTCTACAAATGTCAAATGTCACTAAAAGTTCACTGTTTGGGGCTTTTTTAATGCGTAATTTTTGTAAATATTGGGACTCGTGGCTAAATGATAACAGTCGCATGGGTCGGTCAAAGGGCTAAGCTACGATTGCTGCGGTCGATTCATAGATGGGTAACCATCTATTACATACCGAGACGCCTCTGTGCCTCGGAAATCACGTTAAGCAGTTGGTTTCAGCCGTCATTCGTTCGTAGATCTTTGACAATTGTTACGGGTAATTAGAAGCCCAAAACCTGACCTGTCAAATAGGCAGTCGCCCCATATAAAATACTGGTATTCAGCTGCATCCAGTAAGACTGGAAGCCGACCTCAACTTAGTTGTTAAAAGGCAGGTAGATAAAAATAAATGTATGCACTTAAACATATCAAATAAAAGTACCAGACTGACAGGACCTTACTCGACAGTGGCGCCAACTGGTGAGCACTACCGATAGCCCCCAATTTAAGTACAGAAAAGCCACATGACGCGTTCGTAATTTGAAACAACTATAAGTACCTAGTTAGTTTGCTTGCTTACGTGTCTGCTTTCTGTTTGTTTGCATGTGCGCGCTGCAGATTGACAATTGGAATGAAATTTGGCCGTGGGGTGATACCAAGTCACACTGTAGGAAATATAGGTACGTAGCTATTTTTATAAATTTAATTTTTTGCCTCGGAAAGCACGTTGAGCCGTTGATCCCGGCTGTCATGTATGGATCTTTGACAGTCGTTACGGGTCGTCAGAAGCCCGAAAGTCTGACAACCAGTCTTAATAAGAGATCTTACCCAGTAACTGGGTTGTGGAGTCGGGAAAAAGCTAGGCAGATGATGATAAATTAAAAAATAAATGAATAAAGAGTGAGTTTTTTTTGGGCTTTATCAATCGATTTTCACCTGGAGAGATCGAGCAGGCCCATTTCGCAATAAAAAACTTTTTTTTTTGTTTGTTGAGGGATTTGGTAAAAATACTTAGGTGCTGCCGCTGTCAGATAAGCACCTCAAAAATAACCAATTATTAAAGAATCATGGCCACGCTCCTAACATGCTTGGACTAGTCAAATTTATCAAAACGTCCCTTGGTGAAACAAACGTTGTTTCATTTGCGTATACATATATGTAACTAAGTGCGGCCTTTATTATATTTTTAAAAGATGGGCGAGTTAATTACTTGAATTAAGAATTTTTTTTTTGAGGTTAGGTGGTATATTATTATTAATCTGTGGCTCTTTGAATTTGGAGTTTTTTTTTAATCTATGATCACATACGTAGACCAACGTAGATTAGCAATAAACTTCAAAAGTTATGACAGATCAACAAACATGGCGAAACTTAACCAGCATACTGTCTTAGCGCAAGTTCTGGGTTCGATTCCCAGGTCGGGCAAAATTTTATTGGGTTTATTAACAGGAATTTCCCAGTCGCAGCCTGGAGTCTGGATTTGTGTCTATTTTATGGCAATAAGCTCACCCCCTGTTCCATGGCACTTAAACATAACTGATGAAATGTAGGTGTACTATTGGTAAATCTCTGCCTGACCCTTATTATAGTATAATCGGGCGTGATATTGACTTCTGACTGGTGAATGGCATGCAAGCTACTTGTCTGCTGTGCGAGTTGTAGCATATGTATTACAGGTTTAACTTTTTTTTTTTCTAATTTCAAATAATTCCAGAGAGTCGAACTGTCACCTAGTAGACTTTCATAGACTACGCGAGACTATGATTGATACTTATGAGAAATTGGTTGAAGTGAGTTACACATCGTTTTTGAAGATCGCTTTTTTAATCATGGAACACTCAGAATCAAACTTTTTCATTGAATCACTCCAATTTGCTAATTTTTAGGCCGTGAAATTCAAATTTTCTTAGATAGATATTA
Organism: Eremobia ochroleuca; assembly: GCA_949629135.1. Classification (NCBI taxonomy): domain Eukaryota; kingdom Metazoa; phylum Arthropoda; class Insecta; order Lepidoptera; family Noctuidae; genus Eremobia; species Eremobia ochroleuca. The sequence goes on from OX451414.1 coordinate 9,445,438, forward strand.
GATAGTTCTTATGTTTCAAAAATAGTTTTTGTGAGACACTGTGTTTCACAAATACTTTTTTGTTATGCTAATCGAACCTGTTTCTTGAAAGGATCAAACAACTCTACAGCGTGTAACGGAAGGGGGGTATCAACCCTGAAGGAGGTGAATGTGCTCATGAAACTCAACAACTTTCCCCGAAGAACATAGGTCGAAATATGAAAAAAAAATTTGGCCCTCCCTTACAAAACTGACTACCAGCTGATTGATTTACTATGGGAGGGCCAAATTTTTTTTTCATATTTCGACCTATATTCTTTGGGGAAAGTTGTTGAGTTTCATGAGCACATTCACCTCCTTCAGGGTTGATACCCACCTTCCGTTACACGCTGTATAAGACTGACTGAGGTTTGAGAACTAGAAAATTCAGAAATCGAAAAAAAAAAATGTAAACCATCCAGTCATTCTCCCTTCGTCTTAAACGATCTAAATGATCTAAAGAAAATTACTTCAGATAATTTCATTATTTTAAAAATTCTCAGAATTTCAGAATAAGCGGCAAGCCATATAATTTGGTTTTCAAAGTAAACCAAATTACTTATACATTTTGTTCTCATTTTTTATTTTTATTGATCATTATCGGCCAGGTGCGTTACCACTAAAGCGGAGCTGGGCGGAGAGGAGCGGAGACGTGTAGGAATCGTCCAATCACAGACGAGAAGAGTGACGCGATGAGGATTTCAACCATTGCAATTAGCCGATTCCTACACGTCTCTGCTCCGTTTCGCACAGCTCCGCTTCAATGGAAACGCACCCTTATTGTAGCGGCCAGTCTAGCCATCATGAAAAAATAAGTTGAAAGTCTCACTTCCTAAGAAATGTTTAGGAAAAGTATTTTTCTAATTTCATACTTTTCTAATATTCAAAGCTCAGTGGGTCCGATAGTTTTTCGATGCTTATAAGAAACAGTGTTTGTGAAAACTGCTCATTCTTTCGGCGACTGTAAAACTTTTTTTGAATCTGTGAATGGATATCAAAATTTCTCAAAAAAAAAAATAAGGAATGTTTCCTTAGACATTTTTTCTGTAACTAGAACAGTCAAGGTCTACTTTGTATATACTTTCACTGCTCCACAAGCGCAACACGTCACACTCATAGCTACAGGTATACGCATGTCGGTGTGGCGAACTCATAAGATTTTCTCCCACCAAAAATCGCCCGACACACGCGCCTCAAAGAAGTAAAAATCTTACCGTGAAAACTTAGGTGACGTGAGCTGTCATTCCACCTGACGCTAGGGATTGACACTGTTGACAGCTCACTTTACCTAAGTTTTCACAGTGAGATTATACATCGGCTGGAAGTCCATAGCTTGTTAGTATTGTCAACGCATGCTAATTATTTGTCGAATGATTTGCTGAAAGACCGTACTCACTGCGAGCATTCTCGTTGCGAATTTGTTTTACAAACATTCAGTCATTTATTGCGTGAGCTTTTGCTACAAACATTCATTCGCGAAACGAACGTACAGACGCCAGCATATCAAGGTACCCGAAACTGTCAAATTTTCGCAATCAACTTTGAACCTAATACTGTATAGTGATAAAGTTGAAAATTTATTAAAGAAATTTGACAGATTGTAGTAGCTTGATGTACTGGCGTCTGTACTTTCACGAGCACCAAACTGTTTTTTTTTCGCAAGTAAATGTACGGTATGTAACAAACGTTCACGCAAAGAATGTTATTTGCAAAGACAACTCGCGAAGCGAATTTAGGTATTTATCTCGCGGTGAGTAAGTAGGTACTTAATGTTTTTCTTGTAACTTTTTTTCACAATTAATTTTATTAAGTATTTTAGTTTTAAATTCCTACTTGCTTAGAGTGTAAGTATGAGAAAGAGTTATTTTTAAGCTTAGTTTAGCCAACCTCGTAATTTCTTTGTCACCCAATAGGTGTCTACACTAAAACGCCGCCTGGCTCATTTTAAACAAAAATTGTTTGACATGCAACGTTTTTAACCCGCTGACTTTAAAAAGTTGCAAGACGGACAATTTTTCATCGCGTTGCAAGTTAACGTGTAGACTCCTTTAAGATTGAACACAACGACAAGGCCTATTTGTCTGTGTGTCAGCGAGATTATTTCAACCTTAGTATTCTGTAAAAATCTCACCGTGAAATCGTAAGTGAAGTGAGCTTGAAGTGAGCAGTGACAATAGTGTTAATCCCTAATGACAGCTCACTTCCCGCTCACTTCACCTAAATTCTCACGGTGAGATTTTTACAGAATAGCACTGCTGGGCATTGTGGTTAAAAGTGTTAAATTACGAGGTGGAATATACTTCGTAAACGTAAGTAGGCCGGCAAAATTTGAACATAATCTATTTTCGTTCGTCATCATAGGTATATCTTACAAAATATAGGTATTTCTATCATTCTCTATGTTAGCCCTGTGTTGCTATTTTGTAAAAATCTCACTGTGAAAATGTAGGTGAAGACCTGTCAGTAGCGTCATTTCACTTGATGCTAGGGATTGACACTATTGACAGCTCATGTCGCAGCATCATGCTGAGATAGAAGCCTTTTCTCTTCGTGTCGTATACGAAGAGAAAAGGCTTCTTCCAGTTTTTTTTTTTTGTTTATACTGTGTTTTTACATGATTTTGGTTTTTTGTTTTTATTTATTTTTGTGTTTAGTTTAGTTTGTGATCTTCTTGTACGAGTCACAATAAACACTTTTTCTTTCCCACTTCAAGATCACTAAACTAAGTTTTCACGGTGATATTTTCACATACTTTTTTGAGTACACACTTTATTGAGTACAGAACATTAATCAATGTACAGACGCCAGCACATCAAGCTACTACAATCTGTCAGATTTCTTTAATAGATTTTCAACTTTATCGCTAAAGCATAAGGTTGAAAGTTGATTGGGAAAATCTGACAGTTTCGGGTAGCTTGATGTGCTGGCGTCTGTACAAAAATAAATATACGGTAGGTATAGGTACAGGTATAGGAACCCGACTTAGACCTACCTATATAAATAGTATAGGTAGGTTTAAGTCGGGTGACCTATGTATTGCTGACCACAAGATATTAATTCACAGTCACCATTATTTTGTATCATCATTCATACTTATTTATTGAATAGTAGCCATTCTAAATATTAATCTGATTGTTGCCCCCCCTCCCCCCCCTTGTGACACCCCTCTAAAGAAGTTAGCGTGCGTCAAGTATAATACTACGAAGCTCGTAATGAACTGTACGCACGGCTACATATCACATCTTAACAAGTATAAGCTGACTTCTGATTGTACGAAATATCTATAAAATGCGTGGTCAGCTAGAACTGGAAATGAATAGCTTGATGTGTAGCCGTGTGTACTCACCGCGAGCATTCAATCGCGAAGTTGCGCGAGCTCATGTCGCACATTCGTTCGCGAGCACGGCTATGCATGGCCCTGTCCGTTAGAACTCTAATGAATGTTCTTCCCGTTAACAAAAGCTCTTGCAACGAATGTTCGCAAAACTTATTCGCGAAGCGAGTGCTCGCGGCAGCACCCCAATTGCGTAACACACTTTCTTTCATAATCCGAAGGATTTTCAAGGAAATTCATAATTCATTGCTTTATTATTTTTAGTATATGGCAAACCCGAAACACGTGTCTAGTATTTTTATGTAAAGAATCTATGTACAAAATTACAAAACTGTTTAATGAAAAATCACGAAGTTGCTTGTTATGATACCTGATTGTCCGTACAAAAAGTTGGTTACCACTTAACACGCGCCGCCGGCCGACCGGCTGTGACCTGTGTTGTGCGCATATGATTGCGGATATGTAGGTACCTACGTAGTGTCGCTCGGTGTCCAACTAGTTACCTTTTTTAAATAATTTTGGGACAAAATATAACATGGTGTAAAAATTATTGGAATCGATTCAGTTACTTATTCTGAACAAACTATATTCAGGTTTGCAATATACTAAAAATAATGTTGTATACAGGGTAATTTGTAAAACACCAAAAACCTCTTAAGAGGTCATTGTACTCATCATTATGAACAACTTTTACTATGGGACCAAACCTGAAATCGCGAAAAAAAAATCAGCTGTTCCCTACATTTACGTTCGTACGAGTCGTCAAAATGTAGGGAACAGCTGATTTTTTTTTCGCGATTTCAGGTTTGGTCCCATAGTAAAAGTTGTTCATAATGATGAGTACAATGACCTCTTAAGAGGTTTTTGGTGTTTTACAAATTACCCTGTATATGAAAACTTCCCCCGCTAGACAGCGTAAATAACGCAATGAATGATGTTGATTTCTTAAAATGGAAGACATTGCAATTATTAGTGTGTTACGCAAGAACCCTGCTGGTACCCTGTTTCACACAAATTTAAATCAAAATATTTACACGTCACCTAACATTTCAGGATAAACTTCATGAAATACGAAAAACCTCCCGTGTCGTTGGAGCACCTGAAGCATTCGGAGGTGTACAAACTAGTGCACGACGAGGACCTGGTGCCACCCAGGAAGGTGGAGATGAGACAACCAGCCATGTGTGAAGCTGATTACAGAGAGGTAAGGGCCCAAAAATTCGAAGACATGTGATCCACCAACCCGCACTGGGCCCACGTGGTGGATTAACCTTTTGAACGCCAGAGTATAAACGTATCGCCGTACCCCTGACGCCAGGCCACTTTTTCTGTCAAATGACCTTCATAAAAAATAGGAATTCCAAAACTTATATCGATATACAACAGTTTTTATTTTCGTCTTTAATTTTCTAATAAACCGTACTTACGACACTGAAATTTTATTTAACCTGCCACTATATTCCAATATAGGTAGTAATCTTTACATTTTTATCTCCTGATACCAACTTATACACAAATAATATACCTACTATGGACTAAAATTTCATATTCATCTTCTTAAGTTTTTATTGATTTTACAATCATACGTCACACAACACTAGCTGTCACATATCTAAGCAGACTACGGCGTGTGAGACACTCCTTTTATACGCGTTTAACATCTACTTTTAAAACAACAAATTTCTCGATATTGGTGGTTTATTTATATTAGTTTCACGTGGTTTCATGCAATACAATATAGACGGAAGCTTAAACTTTTAAATTATATAAATAAAAATACACAAAAGTAATGATTAAATTGTTTATTTCATAATATGGTGCCACGTGTATTTTGTCATATATTTGAGACGTTGGCGTTCAGGGTAAGATTTCGTTTGTCACATATATGTGACAATGGCGTTCAAAAGGTTAAGAGGCCTGTGTCCAGCAGTGACAACATTATAGGCTCTAGGTTGATCATGCAGAGACCAGCCGTGCGATTCTGTAACCATCTCACCGTGAAAGCTTGGGTGAAGTGAGCGTGGAGTGAGCTGTCATTCGCTAGGAATTAACATTATTAAGTGCTCACTTCACTTATGATTTCACGGTGAGATTTTTAGAGTCCATCTCACGAAAGAAGTCTCGCAGACGCGGCGCCACTGTCGCGTGACGGAATCATAAATATTGATTTATTTATTTATCTCGACATCGTATTACAGGCACTGGTTATTAAAATGCATTTAGTTTCACTTATTGCCGCGGGACTTCTTTCGTGAAACGGACTTTACAGAATCGACCGACTGTTCACGGCCTCCAAAGTTGCGACTTGCGTCAAGGGAAACGCGCGCGCGTCACTTGTTTCCGTCCGCCGCTGCAAGTCGCGTCGCGGTGACTCATGGCATACTCTAAACCGCATCTTTCATTTATTTTCTAAAGGTACATACATGCCGAAGATGCCTAACTGCGATACCCCGCGGCTAGCGCCTCCAGCGGCGATAGTCCTCATTCAATATCCTGTTTACAAATTCTAATGGCATTTATTTATACCCACAGCGTTGCCGCTCAATGACACCTGCCGTGGAAAAGAAGCACCTGCAGATACCCCAACAGTTCCACCCTTAATCTTAACAACACAGCATTATAATGGCATCATCCTAACTTTAAACGTCAAAATTATTTTTTTCTGTATTTTTTTCCGTTTCCAAAGCCTTAAATCAGTTGCTTCTCACGCTTCACTCGAGTCACGTTTCATTCCACGTTCACACGACAAAATAATATAGAAAATAATGTTTTTAAACTCGTTTCACTATTTTTTTTTTTTATCATTCGTCAGGCGAGTGAAAATGCCGAGTGCCATCTAAGATCATTGGGTCGGTTCACTCATGTATTCATTTTTCACTTTTGAATCATTTTATGTTCAGACGTTTCACATCGAGTGAAAGGCAAAAATGAACAAAATGAAGCGTCTGATATCAGCTTCAAGGGGCTGGCTAGTTGAATTCAGCCACTTTTTTTAGGACGAAAGATTTTTTTTTTTTAATTTTACTTGCAGAATATACTAAAATCAGTGACTAAATCCGTCTGGAGAATAAAGTGCGACAGAGATGGACGTATCACGAACGTTCTTCTTGCTATTTCGGTTTTTATGAGGCTAATTTGCTGGATGCGGTTACACCTGTCTGAATTCATTAGTTAAGGCAATTGAGACGACAAGATTTGGCCAAGTGAAATAAGCCCATCTATGGCGAGATAAAATAGTTTCATTTGAAAATTTGGCTGAAATCGGTACCGAAAAGTCTCTTTTCTCAGCATAGTTATTCACAACCATACGACGAGTTGTCAAATCGAAAATGACACATTTTCAATTACTAATTTGCCTTGTTTTGCGACAGCAAATAGCTGTTGGAAGAATGACGGTCGTCTATTTGATTGAAAAAGATAAAATCTTCAGGTTTTAGATAATATGTGAAGTGTTTAGAGGACTCTTTTTGATAAAATTAATTTATTGATGTTCGATTCGGCACGGAAGCGTATCGAATGGTTGTGAATAGCTGCGCTGGCGGTCCTAGCGTTTCCTTACCCGTATAAATATTGAGAAAAAAATATCGACATTAAATAGGTACAGACGCCAGCACATCAAGCTAGTACAATCTGTCAGATTTCTTCAATACATTTTCAACTTTATTCCTAAAGCACTGGTTCAAGGTTGATTGCGAAAATCTGACAGTTTCGGGTAGGTTGACCTGCTGACGTCTGTACGTAACCCTATTTCATATATTAGAATTGTAATTTTTTGTACTTATAAAATGGAAGGTTTGTTTTATTAATAAAAAGGTTGTGTTACTGATTTACTTGTTTAATTTTATCCGATTAGGTAAAGATGGCGATTCTGTTTTACACAAACTAAACTAAATGTAAGTTTAGTGCATCTTTTCTTTCTATTTCATTAAGAAAAGGACAGAAGATAAATATTATTTTAGTCCTGTCAAATTAAGATACTCCATAGACAAGTTTAGACGTGATTAAAAAATGGGCTACCTACTAAAAATATGTCAATTAACGTCAGGCGCTGACTAATTTGACAGGACTAAATTAATTTTTATCTTCTGTCCTTTTCTTAATGAAATAGAAAGAAAAAGATGCACTGAACATTTTAGTTTAGTTTGTGAACAAGGCAATCGCCACCAATATCAGAATCTAGTAAATATATAATTACTTTATGGCTTGGTATAACATTTGCATTAATAATATTAAAAATTATACTAACATCTGTTTGAAGATTTAACACTTACTTAGACTAAAGTTTGTTGAACGATTGACGTTTGAATTCGTTTTAGTTTATTTTGATTGAAATAATAATTTCAAAGAAAATAAAAAACAATTATATGTATAATTAAACAGATGGTTTAATCATTTATTGGTCATACAAGGTGTACAATATGAAATAGATTTTTCCGAGAATACTGTCTGATTGTAAGAAAAAGAAAGAAAAATTACTTATTCTGCATAAACAAAACGCACATTACAAAAAAGAAAAAACATACAAAGTTGCCAAAAGCCTTGTACGCAGGAAATAAAAGATTTACAATTTTGTCCATTACTTTATGTCTATATGGTGTACATAACAAAGAGTATTCTATTCTATTCAATACATATTAATCTACGGGTGTTGCGACACTGGCAAATGACAACAAACAACAATTCTTACATTCCCGTCCATTGTGTATTATTATATCCCAGCCAGGTGTTCACAAGCACATTCAAGTTGGCACTGAACTTAATATTTAACTAATACTAGCATAAGCATACTAACATCGGCCGGAGTGGGCTGCAATATACCACGCGGGCCCGGTGCGGGTTGGGAACTAATTATTGATAGATTAGGTACCATATTAAACCAGTTCTTTAAAAAAAATTAAAATAGAAAATTAGTTTAAGTTAACTAAAACTTACTAAATATTTATTTAATACTAAAATTAAAATTCAATCGTAAATGAATTAATATAACGTAATTATATCTCTAAATGTTTAGTTTGACTGATAAATCGATTGAATGATTTGAGCCCAACACAGCCGGTCGATTCTGTCAAAATCTCACCGTGAAAACATAAGTGAGCAGTGTCAATAGTGTTAATCCCTAATGACAGCTCACTTTCCGCTCACATCACCTAAGTTCTCACTGTGAGATTTTTACAGAATAGTACTGCAGCCGTGCGATTCTGTAACCATCTCACCGTGAAAGCTTGGGTGAAATGAGTTTAAAAGTGTCAATAGTGTCAATCCCAAGCTTGGGTGAAGTGAGCAAGGAGTGAGCTGTCATTCGCTAGGGATTAACACTATTAAGTGCTCACTTCACTTATGATTTCACGGTGAGATTTTTACAGAATTGTTATAGGTTATTCTTGCGGGCTCCAAAAATAGGTTTACAAGATCGTAGAACTTAAACAGACCTATAATTTCACTAAATGAACCTGAGTTTTCCAATAAATTAAAGTTAAAATCACCGCAAGTGATAATGGAATTGTTCGAGTTACTTTTGTGAACTCAAACTCAAAGCATTTATTTCAAATAAACAAATTACAGGCACTTTTGAATTGTCAAAGGGTCGGTCAGGAAGATGAAGCTAGTTCCCCTTCCTAAGCGTAGTAGGTACCTGTGGAGAAGAACGGGCAAGAAACTCCACGGACACTTTTAAATGATACCACACTTCACCCATTACCTTTTCAAAGCAGTCAAACAATCCTGAAGGGTATGTACAGACGCCAGCACATCAAGCTACCCGAAACTGTCAGATTTTCCCAATCAACTTTGAACCATATGCGTTAGCGATAAAGTTGACAATCTATTAAAGAAATTTGACAGATTGTAGTAGCTTGATGTGCTGGCGTCTGTACAACTATGTTGCATAATTTAAATTTGTAAAAGTAATTCTGTGTCATTTGTCAAGTTAGACAGTATAAATTCTGAAAATTTCAGTTTTTTTCATTAGTTTTCAAATAACAATGGGTCGTGGCAAACCCGTGTGTGAAGAGCTTCGAAAGCGAATAGTTTGTGGGGTCAATGCTGGCAAATCAAGTTACCAAATATCTAAAGACTTGATACTTCCCAGGTCTACAGTCCAATCTATCATTCAGCACTATAAAAAGAATAGAACGACTTCTTGTTTAAAGAAAACTGGTCGACCACGCATCACAAGTGCAGCAGAAAACAGAATCCTGAAGAAAATTATCATAAATAACCGTCGTGCTCGAGCTGGAGAACTCACGGTGCAATGGAAGGACATGATTCACAAAGACGTCTCAGTTGATACTTGCAAAAGAGTCCTAAAAAGAATGGGTTACGGATTTTACACCGCTAAGGAGAAACCACTGTTGACTGCTGTACAAAAGAAAAAGAGGTTGAAGTTTGCTCGTGATCATTTAAATAGGACTTCCGACCAGTGGCGTAGTATCATTTGGAATGACGAGTCCAAATTTGAAGTGACAGTCGGCGATGAAAGAAAAAAAGTGATTCGGAACAAAAATGAGGCATTTCATACTGATTGTCTCAAACGCAAAGTGAAGTTTCCGGCGTCTCTTATGATATGGGGCTGCATGTCTGCACAAGGTGTTGGTGGTATGCAGTTTGTGGATGGTTCTATCAATGCTGCAAGGTATCAAAACCTTTTGGAAAAGAATTTACTGCCCTCTATTCCGTCACTTAAGCATCAAGATTCCTTCATTTTTCAACAGGATGGTGCTTCCTGCCATACTGCAAGGACAACAAAGACGTGGCTACTGGCGAAAAGCATCCCTACAATCGAATGGCCATCTAACAGCCCGGACTTGTCGCCGATCGAAACCCTATGGTGGAGAATGAAAAAAGTTCTCCGTAAAAATCCATCAAGATCGAAGAGCGACTTAAAGGCTAAACTCTTGGCTGTCTGGGAGTCAATTACGCCTGAGGAGTGTGCAGCGTTGGTTGCAACCATGCCTCTTCGCATTAAAGCTGTCATTGAGTGCAAAGGCGACACAACTAAGTGGTAGACGAATACTTTTGCGTTATGTTTTTTAGAATATTTTTTTTTTATTTTTAATGTTATGTAAAGTCATGAAAGAATTTCAGTTATGTTAAAATAAACTTTAAAATGTTCCTCAAATTGTGGTTTACTTTTTATTAAACGTTCTTAATTATTTTACCAATATTTACTTTCTATATTTTACGCTTTACACTACACAAACAACAAATTTTTCTAGAAATTCTTTTATCAAGGACACAGGTGAAACAACTCAAAGGAATAAGCCTTCTCCAAACCAAGTTCAAAACACCCCTATCAGCCGCACTGGGGGTTCCAGCCACAGAGCTTATCCGCGCTAGCATCAACCTGAACTTCAGTCATGCAGCCCTCACGCCAGAGTCATCTTCCCCGGGCAATACCACCTCCTCCAGCACATGTTCACGTCTGGTACCAGGGGCACCCAGTAAACCTCTGTATAATTTGCCAACTCCACTATATTATGCATTTCCTGATGGAACGCATGAGAGACCAATACTAGAAGGTTTAGCCAACCTCAAAATAGAATCAACTACTTTCCATACTAGACGAACTATTTTGCATCGGGGCTCGTATATATATATAGTAGCTGAAGCTTTTAATGAGTTTTTTGCCAACATACCTATAACTACGACTCGCTCCTTAAATTCGTCCCCGTCTAAAGCTGAAACCCTTTTGCATAGTAGTGTACTTAAATGTATTCGTTTATTTAGTTTCGAACATGTAACCCCACATGATGTAGTTAATGTTTTTAACCTACTAAAGTCTAAAAACACCGGTGACTACTGGGGCATCTCCATTAAACTTTTAAGTAATATAATAGACATCGTAGCCCCCTATCTAGCTGTTACTTTTAATAAATGTGTTGATTTAGGAATTTTTCCTGACCTCATGAAGAGTAGTAAAGTCATACCTTTATTTAAATCAGGTAATAAAAACGACGTTGGTAATTTTAGGCCTATTTCCATCTTACCTGCATTTAGCAAAATATTTGAAAAATTAATACTCAAGCAGTTTCTAAGACATTTTAATTTAAATAGCCTCCTTCATAATGAACAGTATGGCTTTACAAAAGGTCGTTCGACTACAGATGCGGGTGTTGCTTTGCTGAAACACATATTTAACGCATGGGAGAGCTCGCAAAATGCTATCGGAGTTTTCTGTGATCTTTCCAAAGCCTTTGATTGCGTGCACCATGACAAGCTTTTGCGTAAACTAAGTCATTACGGTGTCCAAAACGAAGCTCTCAACGTAATAAATTGTTATTTACATAATAGGTTCCAATGTGTGGATGTTAATGGTGTGAAATCTTCCGCGCTACCAGTTCAGTTAGGTGTACCGCAAGGCTCAATACTGGGTCCATTCTTGTTCTTAGTGTATATTAATGATTTACCATTCCATTTAAAGGGAATCTGTGACGTTGTACTGTTTGCTGATGATACATCTCTTATTTTTAAAGTAGATAGGAATAGACAAGATTTTGACGACGTAAACAGTGCACTCTCAATAGTTACGGATTGGTTTACGTCAAATAACCTAGTTCTCAATGCCAAGAAAACGAAATGTGTAAAGTTCGCCTTACCGAATGTTAGAAATCTAGGACCCAACATCGTCTTAGATAAAGAGGCGCTTGAAACTGTGAGTTCGGCAGTTTTTCTGGGAATAACAGTAGATGCCAAACTTCAGTGGGGACCACATATATCGAGCCTAGTAGGAAGGCTCAGTTCGGCTGCCTACGCCGTCAGGAAAGTAAGACAGTACACTGACGTTGATACAGCTCGTTTAGTATATTTTAGTTATTTTCACAGCGTTATGTCCTACGGTATTCTGCTGTGGGGCAAAGCAGCTGATATACAAAATATATTTGTCCTTCAAAAACGAGCTGTTCGAGCAATTTACCAGCTAGGTGCTAGAGTTTCTCTAAGAGATTTTTTTAAAGATATTGGTATTCTCACGGTTGCATCACAATTCATCTTTGCCAACATCTTATATATTAGGCAAAATATACACTTGTATACTAAAAACAGTGATATTAAAAACAGAAATAAGGACAAACTACGTGCTCCCTTTCACCGGCTTCATAAGGTTCATAACACATTTGTTGCCTTTTATAACAAGCTACCCTCTTCTTTGCTAGATTTGCCTTTTAATGCATTTAAAGCTCAAGTAAAATCTAACCTTTGTTCAAAGGCATACTATTCTATCAACGACTACTTAAACGATAAGAATAGTTGGTCGCCCTGATTAACTCAAGACAATGTTTATGTTCTTTCTCCAGAATTAATTTACAAAGAGTTACTGATAGGTTATATGAGCTCATTATACAATTGTTTTTTTATTGGGCTGTATAAGTCAAATCAGTTTAATTTAATTTTAATTTTATTATTGACATAATCAACCCATTGCAATGTTTTCTAATGAGTTGATTGCAATATGTGGTTAGCTAGTGACCTCGACAATTGATCATATAATTCTTACCTGAGCAACCGGCAGCAAGTTCGTCATGCTCCCTTAGATGTCAATGCTTGCGGTAGCGTCGGGGGTCGGGTTGTCTCCTTCCCTCAAATATGGCGAGGGGGGTAATGCTGACCTTTGCGTTATGCTCGTGAACGGGTGCTGCTTGTGGTGACTGGTCGTCTTGCTGACCATGGTTTTATCATTGTTATCATTATTAATAACTTGTTTATTTAGGTTCCTTATGGTCCTAGTTTATCATTTGTGACTTCAAGCGACAGCTATGTAAACTGAACCCAGCATTGCATAAATATGTTAGCGGTCACGCCCTTTATACCTGGAGGCTTTTATTTAATTTCCATTTATTAATTTTTGCTTGAGTACGTATAGTTTTTTATTGTATTTCTTGGTATATTGCCGTTGCCAGCTGACATATGGCAAATAATTTAATTTAGCGTTCTGTGTCTTGTAATGTTAATTACTTTGCATACCTTGTATTGTATTCAGTCAAGTATTTTCTAACTGAACAGACAGCTATGCTGCTGGGGAGTTTGTTGCGCCACTTCTTCTTCCCAGCGAAAGCACTAGGAAGTGGTGAAGGGCGGGCGTTTTGGGGGACTGTCTTTTGTAATTTTGACGTTCGAAAAGTGCTGATTCTCAGCCTAGTTTGAATAAATGACTTTTGATTTTGATTTTGATATTTTTATAATCTACATTTGTTTCCTTAATTTTGACACCCTACTCGATAAGTTTGGTCGAAAAAAAAAAAATTACGACGTACAATTTAGCGCTAAAAATCCACCATTTCGTTTTTTTTTTTTAACACCCGCCTAAGAACACTTGGGTTCACGAAACGAATCTAACGATACATCAACAATCGAAATCCATTCAGCCGTTTAGGAGATACGAGGTAATAAAGGAATTTACAAACAAGATACGCGCGAAAAACATAACCCTTCCTTGGCAGTCGGGTAAAAAACAATATACAACGTGTCCCAGAAATCAACGTCAAGCCGAAAACGGGCAATAGGCCAAGTCGTGACAGCTATTAGAAAAATATAAAAAAAAATCTTGGTCATGTACTTTTCGAATTATAAGCATTCAAAAATAAATCTCAAAAAGTGACACCCTGTGATGGTTTTTCAAGTCCTGTGACTACATTATTAACATTTCGGTAGTTTTTTTCTCTGTGATCTAACCATGAATAACCCTTCTGTAAATTACAGTTAAAAGTAAAACGTAACTGCCTCAGTTCTAAATTAAATGTTAGATTTTTGCCCAATATTGAATTCAAAATAATGACATCACCCAACTTTAACCGACTGTACTGAAAAAAAAATCTACTACACTATTTTGGCAAGTAACTTTAAAAGATGGCGCGTTTAGTCAGGATTCCAAAATGGTATAACACATACTAATTGCTACTTCTTAATTGAGAAAAAACATTTTTTTTTTATGAAGCCGTATTTCATAAAAGTTCGATTGAGACGAAGAGTGACGTTATTTTGACTAGTGTGAGCGAGAAAGATTCATTTTAGCTAATGTGAGGTGACGCTACTTTGACAAGTGGGAGCGAGATAGATAGTGACGCTACTTTTATCTAACTAAGAGGGAGACGGATTGACACATCATTTCATATGTGTGAGTGAAACAGATAGAGACGCTACTCTGGCTAAACAGGGATGCGTCGGCAAATTGTGCAATACTGCAGTACGTTACGCTCTTTCGTTGACTGCACATCTTTTTGTATTCGTATTGACTTCGTACTTACAACTGTGGCTTTGTTTATTGGACTTGATTTGCATTGTAATTTGGATTTATCTGCACCGTTTCTGACAACCCCGGACTTGTTTTAATCGCAACCCCGTGTTTGTGTAGTGTTTTATCATGCCATCTCGATACACCGCACAGGAATACGCCAACATGCATCTCATTTATGGAGAATGCTTATGCAACGCCAATGCCGCAGCAAGAGTGTATCGTGAGAGATACCCGAATGCTGAGCGTCATCCCGATCATCGAGTATTTATTAATGTGCATCGGTCATTATCAGAGGGTCGATTTCCTAGCCAAATGGTTAGCGAGGGAAGACCCGTTATGCCCTACGAAGCCGAAGTCTTGCAAGCAGTTGAAGAAGACAGAAGTATCTCAGTACGTGGAATTGAACAGAGCATAGGAGTCCCCAAAAGTACTGCACATCGTATTTTAAAAAAGAACGAGTTTCACCCATACCATGTACGACGAGTACAAAGTCTGCTACCCCGAGACTACCCAGAGAGAGTACGATTTTGTCGAACGATGTTGCAGAGGCACCGAGAGGACCCGCGATTCTTTGAAAAAATTCTATGGTCCGATGAATCAACATTTAAAAAGAACGGTTACATGAACCTCCACAATTTGCACGAATGGCACGTGGAAAATCCAAATTTGATGCGGGAAGATAGATCTCAGTACCAGTTTAAAGTAAATATGTGGACGGGAATTTTGAATGGTAAAGTTATTGGTCCAATCGAGCTGCCGGAGAATTTAAATGCCCAGGGTTATTTGAACTTCTTACAGAACCAATTACCAGAATTATTGGAAGAAGTGCCACTGAACATTTACGGCAGCATGTGGTATCAACAAGATGGCTGCCCAGCGCATTATGCTCTCACTGTACGAGAGTTTCTCAATCGAGAATACCCCGATAGGTGGATTGGGCGGGGTGGTACAATTTCGTGGCCTGCCCGTTCACCCGATTTAAACCCCATAGATTTTTTTTACTGGGGTACGATAAAGGATAAAGTGTACTCTAAACCAATTCAAGATTTAGACGAGCTGCGCCAAAGAATTGCAGAAGCCGCTGAATACATCAACTCAAGAAGATACGCCCGTCTTATTACGCGATCATTTTTAAAGAGATGTAGAACTTGCATTGCAGCTGAAGGAAAACAGTTTGAACATTTGTTATAAAACTTCGTAAATCTGATTTAATAAAAATTATAATAAAAGAAATCCAACGACTGAATTTTATTTCAAATGCACCTAAAACCAACAATGTACTTTTTTTCCTCAATTAAGAAGTAGCAATTAGTATGTGTTATACCATTTCGGAATCCTGACTAAACGCGCCATCTTTTAAAGTTACTTGCCAAAATAGTGTAGTAGATTTTTTTTTCAGTACAGTCGGTTAAAGTTGGGTGATGTCATTATTTTGAATTCAATATTGGGCAAAAATCTAACATTTAATTTAAAACTGAGGCAGTTACGTTTTAACTTTTAACTGTAATTTACAGAAGGGTTATTCATGGTTAGATCACAGAGAAAAAAACTACCGAAATGTTAATAATGTAGTCACAGGACTTGAAAAACCATCACAGGGTGTCACTTTTTGAGATTTATTTTTGAATGCTTATAATTCGAAAAGTACATGACCAAGATTTTTTTTAATATTTTTCTAATAGCTGTCACGACTTGGCCTATTGCCCGTTTTCGGCTTGACGTTGATTTCTGGGACACGTTGTATAAGGTGTTAAAACATTAACCTTACAAACTTTAAGAGGTGCTTTAGACCATCAAACTGAACAACTTTCACTATGGGACCAAACCTGAAATCACAAAAAAAATCAGCTGTTCCCTACATTATGACGACTCGTACGAACATAAATGTAGGGAACAGCTGATTTTTTTTTTCACAATTTCAGGTTTGGTCCCATAGTGAAAGTTGTTCAGTTTGATGGTCTAAAGCACCTCCTTAAGTTTGTAAGGTTAATTTTTTAACACCTTATACAACGTATAACGTTAAATGCGCAAAACCTGAAAATAGTTGAATAAGAATAACGAGCAGAATTAATTGAATCACTTTTTAATATAGGTCACAGGTTTCAAAAAATCTTCATTAACAACGTTGCCGTGTCTATTTATTAATAGGTCAAGCAAGCCAATGTCACCGCGGCGCAGCGGCCCGGTGACGACTCCTACCTCGATAAAGCGTCGTCGCAGACGCAAGAAACGATCAGAATGGCCAGTAAAACTAAAACAGCACATAAAACCTTTACAATTTTTTTAATGACTTATTTTCTCTCTGAAATAGGTCAATTAATTTAAAAATCAGTTGGGGTGTCTGAGGTTTTGCGCATTTAACGTTACACGTTGTATAGGGTGACTGGTAATTAATGATCGATACTTAAACATGATTCTACTCATGACAACAAACAACTTTTACTATGGGATCAAACCTGAAATCGCGAAAAAAAAAATCAGCTGTACCCTACATTTATGTTCGTACGAGTCGTCAAAATGTAGGGAACAGCTGATTTCTTTTTCGCGATTTCAGGTTTGGTCCCATAGTAAAAGTTGTTTGTTGTCATGAGTAGAATCATGTGTTTAAGTATCGATCACCAATTACCAGTCACCCTATGTTTAGGAATTAACATTTTGTATAACCCCCATTATTTTCTATGCAGTCAAGTAGACGTTTGCGCATGGACCCTACAATATTACCACATATTTCGGTTCCTCTTAAACTTTCCCACACCTCCATACAATGGGTTTGTAACTGTGGCGTACACCTCTCATCCCGTGACTCCCACCTTTGCACCATCAAACCCCAAAGATTTTCTATGGGGTTGAGGTCGGGTGATCGCGCTGGCCACGGAACAACAATTATCTCCGGGTGATTGTGAAACCACTCCCGCACAGTGCTCGCCCGGTGAATAGGACAATTGTCCTGGACAAATGGTATTTGTGTCAACTCATTAGCTGGGTAAACGTAGCGCACAGTAGGTAGCATGACACCGTCCAATACTTCTACATAAGTAGAACTGTTGGCTCGTGGAGGAATAAAAGCCAGTTCTCCTGGCCCTGCTGCACTCATCCAGCCCCACATGGTAATCGTACTTCGACCTGACTCTGCATTAGGGATTACGTTTCTATCACACCGGCTAGTGTTACCCTTGCGCCATAAATTAAGCCTACCCTTTTGACTGGATTTAAATGTCTTTTCACCTGAAAATATAGTAGTATTCCAGTCAAAATCTAAATAGTCCCGTGCGAAACGTAATCGTTCTTGTTTATTCCTTTCTGTCAAGAAGGGCTTCTTAGCTGGTCTTCTGTTATGCAAGCCTTCAGCGTGGAGGGCACGGCGAACAGTATGCGATGAGGTGTCGAATAGTTCGGCAAAGTGTTTCGTTGGTATGAAACCATTAGATTCATACTCGCCCACCATAAGTCGCCGCTGTGCCTCGCTAATAAGCGCCGGCCTTCCACTTCGCTGCCGACTAGCAAGGCTACCCTCTTCCTTGTACCTTCTGATCCAGAGACTTACAGTCTTCCACTAAAACAAAACAAAAAAGTGATATTAGGCAGCTATAACAAAATACTAAAGTGGCTTCATTTTAATATAATAATATAATTTATTTAATATAATATTAAAATATTAAAACTCTGCATTTATAAATCCAATACTAAACACTGATTATTTATCTTTTAGGCCTCATGATGGGTTTAAAAATCAATAAAAAGAATTATCCATTGTCACCAAATAATCTTAGGTACTTATAAATTTCAAATAAAAATTACATTTCATTAATATAATACTCACATTCAGTCCGGTTTCTTCAGATATTTGTTTTCTATTGAGACCACTTTCATAGAGCCCAATAATCGTCGCCCTCGTCTCGATATTAATATTTGCCTGCATTTTGAGAATAATCAATACCGCTATCTATTAAACCACACGTCACTAACCAACAACTACAACTAAAACGACAATGTTACTTCCAATCAAGTTAAATATTCATAAAACTCATATCTACCTCACAGAAATCTAAATTCTTTATTTAGTTTTCTATGATCTACCTTTTTTTTTTTTTTATATTCTTTATTTTATTTAGGAACTTTTGAACGGAGTTCATGCCAGTTCCATCATAACTTAATCTATGACTAATACAAATGATCTACCTTTTTAACTTTACGAAATGTGTGAGCAAAGCGAACAAGATAAAGAATATTATATTTCTGTCCCATTTCTTCCAATCGAGTAAAAACTTACAAAAAGTCTATACAACGTGTAACGTTAAATGCGCAAAACCTCAGACACCCCAACTGATATTTCATTCAATTGACCTATTTCAGAGAGAAAATAAGTCATTAAAACATTGTAAAGGTTTTATGTGCTGTTTTAGTTTTACTGGTCATTCTGATCGTTTCTTGCGTCTGCGACGACGCTTTACCGAGGGAGGAGTCGTCACCGGGCCGCTGCGCCGTGCTGACATTGGCTTGCTTGACCTATTAATACATAGACACGGCAACGTTTTTAAGAGGGTTCATCCCTTAGAGCCATGTTGTAGATTCAAAATTGATGATTTCCGACGGACAATAAAACCATAATATGTTTAATTTATTGATGAGATATTTACGTCATATTATTGGGAATTTTATAATCTAGTGCATGGCTGAAAAACATTTTCAATTTTTTGTATAGTTTTCTCATCAGAACCGTTTTTATGCAAGCCTTTTTTCAAACTAGCGATCGACGGTCTAAGCAGATGCGAGATATTAGTAAAACCGTATACGACAAACTTATAACAACATTACTTTATAAAAAATAATAACATTTATTAGTGCATGGCTGAAAAAAAATCACGATTACTGTAAGTTTTCATTCAAGAAAAGTATATTCAAAAGTGTCAATTGTGGCCACTTTTCGAGATATTAAACGTGTTAGTTTATGATGAAATCTGAAATATTTATATTTTCTTTTAGACCTAGTAAATTAAGACATTTATGTTCTAAAACATGGTTCAAATATTTTTTTAATAACTTATATGTTTATTTTACTATGAATTATTTAGTATTGCTATAAAATCGGCGCGGATTTACGCCACCGCTCAGCGCGCCGCTCTAGCAATACTAAATAATTCATAGTAAAATAAACATATAAGTTATCAAAAAAATATTTAAACCATGTTTTAGAACATAAATGTCTTAATTTACTAGGTCTACAAGAAAATATAAATATTTCAGATTTCATCATAAACTAACACGTTTAATATCTCGAAAAGTGGCTACAATTGACACTTTTGAATATACTTTTCTTGAATGAAAACTTACAGTAATCGTGTTTTTTTTCAGCCATGCACTAATAAATGTTATTATTTTTTATAAAGTAATGTTGTTATAAGTTTGTCGTATACGGTTTTACTAATATCTCGCATCTGCTTAGACCGTCGATCGCTAGTTTAAAAAAAGGCTTGCATAAAAACGGTTCTGATGAGAAAACTATACAAAAAATTGAAAATGTTTTTCAGCCATGCACTAGATTATAAAATTCCCAATAATATGACGTCAATATCTCATCTATAAATTAAACGCATTATGGTTTTATTGTCCGTCGGAAATCATCAATTTTGAATCTCCAACATGGCTCTAAGGGATAAACCCTCTTAATGAAGATTTTTGAAAAATGTTACCTATATTAAAAAGTGGTTCAATTAATTCTACTCGTTATTCTGATCAAACTATTTTCAGGTTTTGCGCATTTAACGTTACACGTTGTATAGTCCGTGTGAGATTCGAACTCACGGCTCACTGATTCACGCATCTATCTGCAGGCGCTTAGCCGCTAGGCCATCTTGACTTATATTGTAATGTTGAAATTACGAACTACAATCACTTGTTGACGACAATCATGATACATGTGTCTTGAAAATAGAATATCGTAAGTAAAACTAAACGTCAATCTATTGCTTTGTGAAATTGCCTATGGACTTTTGGAGGCCACTGTACATCACACTTATAAGGTTTTTCACCAATGTGAATACGAATGTTTTGTTAAAGTAATCTTTACACTAAAACTACGCTGAGATATATCACACTTGTAAGTTTTTTCACCAGTGTGTATACGGATATGATCTATTAAATCACTCTTGCGTCCAAAACTGCGTTGACATACATCATATTTGGGTTTTTCACCAATTTGTGAACAAGTACTTATGTTGTATATTATTTGTGTACAAGTATGTTGTATATTATTTGTGTACAAGTATGTTGTATATTATTTTTACCTGATTGAAATGACGCTGATGACATACGTAAAGGTCCTTGACATAAGTGCCAGTTTTTGAGGTACGTTTTTGAGTTGTCCGGATAACTTTCGAGTTAGCTTTTTCTTTTTTCGTTTGCTCGCCTGTTATTGCATCTTCTAGTTTTGTTCTTTGTGTGTCTGGTTTCGGTTTCTTCGCAACGGTCGCGCCTGTGATTATAAATCTGGTAAGTACAATGTAAGGAGATTGACTTGCACACGAATCAAAATAACAGCACTTTTCATGATTCACACTAGGACTGAAAAGGAGGAGTATCTGGTGACACCTGTAAGTGTACCCGCATTTTACATGAAGTATTATAGTGTAAAGTGTTGTGTAGGTAAGTATTTGATTATTAGATTAAGTATTTAAACATTTATGTGTCGGAAGTACGTCAGACATTCGTTGATGATTCGGGACGCCAGCACCAGATGTCGCTTGACAGAGTCTAGCCTGAGTTCGTGGGAGTTCGCTCTTGGACATTGGACATCGCACGGACAATAATATTAGAGGCAGCAAAATATTAGGTTGTCTCATAAATTATTGTCAGTTAAAAAACAAATTATTCTTAATATTTTTTATTAATAAAAAATACATTTCATCAATTACCTATATAGTCTCCCTCGTTATCAACAACAGTCAGCCATCTACTGGGCAAAATTTGAATACCCTTCTCCCAAAATGAGGCAGGCTGGGACTCGAAAAAATTTTCAAGTTCAATTAATACATCCCGAATTTTCGATTTTTTTTTCCTAGTAAATGAAATTTAAGAGCTCGAAATAAATGAAAGTCTGAAGGCGCAAGATCCGGGCTATACGGTGGATGTGGAACAGTCAGCCATCCTAGCTCCTCCAGCTGTTTATGTGTTAACTTGGCGCAATGAGGTCGTGCGTTGTCATGCAAAAATTGGACTCCAAGTCGTTTTGGCCGCTTAATTTTTAACATCTCTGCTAGTTTGCGAAGCTGCTGCGTATACAGATTGGCGTTAATAGTCTGATGAGATTGGAGGAGTTCCCAGAAAATCATTCCTTGCCAATCCCAGAAAACAGACAACATAATCTTACGACCGTGTTCATTAAGTTTAGGCTGGGCTGGTGGGTTTTCCCCGCGAGGAATCCAATAGGCATGACGCGTGTTAGTTTCATAGTGTATCCAGCTCTCGTCACATGTAATAATGCCCTTGAGAAAGTCTCGTCTGTGCGGACGAAGTAACAAACTTTGACAAATGGCCACACGAACGGCCCGTTCATGGTCTGTTAACGCATGAGGTGTCCAACGTGACATCACTTTGCGATATCCCATCGATTTGAGATAACGATCTATAGTCGTGTGGGATTGTCCAAGCCTTCTCTAAATCGCGCGTACTATAGTCTGGATGTAGCTCAAGTTCGTGACGCCAAGCATCTTCATCAAAGCTGGTGGGTCGGTCTGGGCGAGGTTGATCTTCGCAGCTTATATCACCGGTGTCAAAACGCTTGTACCAGAAACGAACAGTCCGATCGCTAGTAGTACCCGGTCCAAATGCAGTGTTAATCTTTTTAGCCGTTTCTGTTGAAGAGACTTTAAGTCGATGCTCATATAGCATAATAGCTCGCAGTTGACGCTGATCCATTTTCACTAAAGACCAATTATTGCGTTGCGTCCGCTCTTATTTATACCCTCACCATAAAAGATACTCATCCTTACTAGAAAGATCTAGAACTTTCTTGAATTCACTTTAGTTTAAATACGAGAAAATTCGACAAAAATAAAATATGGCAAATACTTATGAGACAACCTAATACATTGATGCCAATCAACAACATTTTAATAAATCCTTCATTCTCAAAGGCTCTCTTAGCGCTCTCCAAGACTTATTGAACATTCCATTTCGCAGCAAAGACAACTTTGTAATTATTCTCAGAATGAAGGAAATTCTCTACAGGTTAAATCAATCTGGCCTGGAAATTGTCTTGGCATGGATTCCGGGACATACTGGCATATTGGGCAATGAAGACGCTGATTTCTATGCTAAGCAATCTATCCTGACAGGTTGTACATCTTTCTCTCAACATACCGGCTCGGCACGTCCGTTGCCTGGCTAAACCACGTCTCATGAAGTCTTGGGATGATTTGTGGCAAGATCTAGGGTAACTAAAGGCAAATATTCCCAACAATCGTCTTCTACGATGTCCTTCTCACCGTTCTGGCTTCATTCATTCTTCCTTCTTTGTCCAGGCAGTCTTTCTTTGGAATGAGCTCCCTCTGAACATCAGGACGGCAACCAGTCGGTTATCTTTTAAAGTGAAGGCACGTGAACCTATCCGTCAGAAGTTGGCCGTAACATTCCAGCGCTGATGTGCTGGATTCGTTTTCTCCTCTACCGATCATTTTTCTCCTGAGAGTTCATTTTGTTTATATGTATGCATATATGTATCTATCTATATATTGTTATTAATTCTTGTATTGTATAGTTATTTCCTAGCTATCTATCCCGTATGTTGCACCTGCCATATTTTGTCTCTGCATCACTCTAAGGTTGACTGGTAGAAAATGCCTCAGGCATTAAGTCCACCTTTGTACAGTACTTTTTCCTACTTGTGCATAAAGTTTTAATAAATAAATAAAGATTATGGCAATATTAAACCCAACATCCCAGCTAAACCCTGGTTCGTCAGAAATAAGAAACCGAATAAATTAACCACATCTATCATTATACGTTTCAGATTAGGACATGTTTGCTCTCCAGTGGTTTTTGGCTAAACTAAGCATTCAGAATCATTCCCTTTGTGAGTGTGGTGTAGAAGAGGGTACTCTTGAGCACATATTTTTCTCTTGTCGTAATCTTTTAGAATTGGATTGGATTGGAGTCAAGCTCAGTATAACCCGTCAACCTCAGCGAATACATTTTGTTTCCTTCAACCTTGACATTGACAGAAGCATCGATAAAACTATGGAGCCATTACTATAAAATTGGAATTAGAATTGGATCTGGTGAACCATTGGCCTGTTTGCTTACCCACAGATTAATTAACTAATACTTACTTTTCGTATCCCTGACTCTATGTTTCTCCTTAGATAGTTCTCCTTCCACTACAGCTTTAAACTCCATTAAAGGATCATCATCATCATCTATGTCTGACTCCGAATGGTGTGGTGGTATATCTGCTACATCTAGAAAGCTATTGTCAAAATTTTCGGGTTCTAGCTCTGTAAGTAAATAATAACAGTTAAAGAGTATTACTTGTTTTAAAAATGTCTTTCACATATCTCGGGACCTTCGGACCTTTTGAAGGCAAATTAAGGGCCCAAGTTAACTCGCAGAAGCCTGTTAAACGTTTTTAATGAAATGAGGAAGAAAAAATGAAAAAATTAATGAAATGATTAAGTGCACCCAAGGACAAACCCTGGTTGGTGTAGGACTATTGCATGTTAGGGAAATAAATATACTGGATCAAATATATTGGTTCTTAAACAAATATATTTGGGTGGAAAGAAAGAGAGAAAGAAAATACACTTATCTATGGTGGCTAAAGTGAACTGATTATCTAGGACTATGGGAAGACCATGGCCCCTGCCTGAACAATGTTTTATATAAAATACACAGATTGAATGGCAGGGGTGACTTGCACACTCAATAATGGATCCCGGAAACTGTTGCTAGCACATAGTGCCTTAGCAACAAGGAGGCAACATGTCCTGAGGTGTTTGACGAGTGGAGAGGTATTCCATGGCTGTCAGAACAATCCCAGAGCCTGGAAGATGGTCAAGATTCCTACGAGCCCTTACTGGAATACTTCCTTCCTCTGAGCATGTATTCACTCCAGCTGGCCAATGAAGGAAAGCCAGAGATGAGGAACAAGACTACTCCCGGGAGATAGGGTCAGCGGGGTCGCTATTGCCCAACAGCTCACCACAAGCTGCCCTTCGGGATTCTGTATCTCTCTTAGTCTGGCTCCTAACCCTAAACTTGTTCCGGCAAAGTGACCTCTACCAGCACAGGCTTAGAGTTTATTATTAATATTAGTTTTATTTCACAACATGATGTGAAATAATAATTTTTAATTGTTTAAACTTCAAGCGGGCGCGCGGTCATTTGTAACGCCAGCGGTCGCGCGTAACGTAAAAGACCTATAGGATATTTCAGGGATTTCAAACACTAATTATTTAATAATTATTTGATAATGTGATAAATGCAAAAAGCATTTATCACATTATCGTTATGTTAGGACGTATAAACAAAATTATAAAATCAAAATAATATTCTAATTTTCTTTGGATTTGTAAGCAATTTGGCATCATAAATGTATCGAGAATCGATCGAATCGCGGTCGATTCGACGCCGCGCAACTGCTTGAAGGTTAAACATATTATTTACTGATAATATTATTTTTGTTCTCAAAACATACCATCACTTTGATGTTCATCCTTTGGCTCAGTAACGTCACCTACTCCCTCACAAACAGCTGCTAATTCTTCTTGGCTAGAAGTACTTCCTGTTTCATGTTCATCATCTATATGTATGTGCACTATTGGAGATATAATAAGCCCACTGAATAACTCTAAGCGATCTTGGTTTATTAAAGGATTGGGCTGTAAAAAGATGATTATAATATCAGGAAAATATGTTACTGCTCAGTGCCACAAGTACAAACTGTATGCAATATACTAAGTCACCTAAAAGACCCCCACAAGTGAGGGCACTTAAGTAGTCACAATGTACCCAGGAGTCGGCCACGCTAATCACTTCCCTGACCACTGCACAAGCTATTGTTGCATAGTTTGTGTTAACATGATGACATATAAGCTTTATATAATAGTTGTAGAAGTGTTAGGTGTGTATTTACATTTAATAATTGTATGCATCTACATTTGACAAAAGCTTACATATCACCGTGCAACACTCAATGGTACTCATGGCATAAAATCCAGAAACAACAGGTATGAGCTAGAGGCATCACTTCCGCATCATACTGAATTAGAAATTATAAGAATAAATGGCTGTTGAAGAATATCTCACCTCATAATCCTCATTCATCCTCTGAGCGAACAGCTCCTCGGCTTCCAGACATTGTCGCAGTAATCGGTAGCATTGCTTTAGTTTGGAACAGCAGAAGAAACAAGCAAGAATCGGTCTAATGTCTTCTGTAACAAACTGCAACAAAATTTGTCTTGCACTGTTTTATTTTTATGAAGAAAATACTTCTATTCTCTAAAGTAATGCTGTCCAAGCCAAACAGCCAACAGTTGCTGGCCGTTAATGATGTTGCATTGCATCTTACAGAGAAGGCATAAGCATTGATCACCACTCTTGCTTCAAGCAGGCTGGCTACTTTATATAACTACTGTCATCTGCCTAGGCTTTTCCCAACTATGTTGGGGTCAGCTTCCAGTCTAACTGGATGCAGCTGAATACAGGTATTTTACATGGAGCGACTGCCTATCTGACTCCACATTTCAGTTGCTGTACAGGACTGGTACCAAGACTGGTTGTCAGATTTTTGGGCTTGTGACTACCCGTAACGACTGTCAAAGATCTAAGAATGACAGCTGGGACCAACGGCTTAACGTGCTTTCCAAAGAGTAAAATAATACTAGGGGTACTGGTGCTTTCCCCGGCACGGAGGGGTCTCGGTATGTAAGATGGTCACCCACAATCCACAGACCAACCGCGGCAAGCATAGCTTAACCTGATCGATTGGCCTGTGCGGCTGTTATTATTCATCCAAGAGCCCCTTAATATAACTATACAAGTACTTATTTTAAGTCCGGGTTTCCTCAAGCTGTTTTACGGAAGCACTGGAGCCTAAATCTTCGAGTAGGAGACATTAAAAACCTAATAGGTAAATAACTTAACTATTACTCTTATTATCAATACTATAAAGATCGCGGTACGCCGGTATACGCCTGTTTCCTTGATCTCTCCAAGGCGTTTGATCTTGTTTCTTACGATGTGCGGAAATATGTGGGCTACTCCAATATTGGTATGGTAACCAAGTAAATCAGGTGAAACGGGATGATACAGTCTCTGAGCCGTATAGGTTGGAGTGCGGGGTGAGACAGGGTGGTCTGACTTCTCCCAAGCTCTTCAACCTCTACGTGGATGACCTGATAGTCGCACTCAGCAGCATGTGTGTCGGATGCAGTGTTGATGGAGTTAGAATTAACAACATCAGCTATGCAGATGACATGGTGCTGCTGGGTCCGTGGGCAGGAGTAATCGGAGAGATGCTTAAAACGTGTGAGACATACGCGGCCGCACATGGATTAAATTATAATGTTCAGAAATGTGAATATATGGTCTTTGAGGTCAGCGGCAAATGCCGTGGAGAAGGACCCGAGTTACTTATGAACGGGTCACCAATTAATAAAGTGTCAACTTTTAAATACCTAGGGCATTGTCTTGCCGCTGACCTCAGGGACGATGTAGACATTGAGAGGGAGCGCAGGGCTCTAGCGGTCCGGAGCAATATGTTGGCCTGTAGATTTGCACGGTGTACAGACCAAGTAAAAGTTACACTTTTCAAGGCTTATTGCCAGAGTTTGTACACGGGCAGTCTATGGGTCAATTGTGCTAAGAGATCGCTGGATGTCCTGCGCATCCAATATAACAATGCTTTCAGGATGTTGTTGAGGCTGCCTCGTTACTGTAGCGCGTCGGAAATGTTTGCGCAAGCTCGCACCGACGGCTTTTATGCAATTATACGCAAGAAAACGGCGTCGCTACTGAGCAGAGTGAGGGGCAGTCGAAACAGCATCCTGAAAACTGTAGCTGGGAGCCTCGGCTCTCCAATGATACAGCAGTTTGTGCGGAGGTTGATTTGTACTAACACTAGGCAATAAGTTATTTTTTTGTATGTTACTAACACAATATGGATACTTGTGTCCGAAATAAAGTTTATTATTATTATTATTATTACTAAAAATATCAACTTACTGGAATATCAGTCAGTTTCTCATACAGTACGTGCAAGTTCCTGTTGAGCACTACATACATACAAACATTCTCCGCTAAACATATCCTACAGATTGGCAGTTTTTCCATCTTTGAACTCAAAAAGTTTAAGTTAAACTGTTGCGTTGCGTACAAATAACGAGGGAGGGCTTGCGTTTTATTTACGTTTGGAACGTAACAGGTAGTGCATCGATGTTTTTGTAAGCCCTCATGGGAAGAAGCCGTGAGTTTATGTAAGTTTAAGAACTCTACAAGCAACAGAAATTCAGAAAAACACTTAGGTTCGAATACAAAAACTGCAAATATAAACAGCGACTGTAACTTGACAGCTTGCTTGACATGACAGAATTGACACTGACAGATACACTCTGACTCAGACGAAGTTTTAGTGTTTTGTTTTTGTGTGGTTACTGGGCTTTTGAGTTAAGCTTTTCAGGAATTCGGGCAAAACAAACAACCGTCGTTCTATACAATTAGTGAGAAAAATGTAAATGAAAATATATCCAGTTAAAATTAACCCTATTAGTTAGCACCCATTGTGTGGAAACTTTTGCCTGGCGGTCATTCTGCATGCGGCTGCAGAGACCTCGCCCAATCCCATTTGAGCCTGGCAGTCTTCTTGCCTACATCTAACCGTTTTGGAACACAGCAAGGTGCTCCAAATGTTGTCCTGTCTTTTAAAATCCAAGATGCTGCGCTTCATCACTCTTTGGCAAACCAAAAGGCGGAACTTTTGTGACTCAGTGAGCAACTAGGTCTAAGAACCATAGTATAGGA
The DNA here is from genome assembly GCA_949629135.1 of Eremobia ochroleuca. NCBI lineage: Eukaryota > Metazoa > Arthropoda > Insecta > Lepidoptera > Noctuidae > Eremobia > Eremobia ochroleuca. Next base: position 9,474,030 of record OX451414.1, read on the forward strand.
TGGGCAGGATACATAATACATATATCGATGAGTTAGCGCTTAAGGGAGATTAGCAGATCACCCTTCATTAGCGTCTACAGGGATTACCTTTGTTGTAAACTAATAGGGTTAATTTTAACTGGATATATTTTCATTTACATTTTTCTCACTACTTGTATATCACGACGGTTGTTTTCCCGAATTCCCGAAAAAATTAACTCAAAAGCCCAGTATCCACACATTAAATTCCAAAAAAACAAAACACTAAAACTTCATCCGAGTGTATCTGTCAGTGTCAATTCGGTCATGTCAAGCAAGCTGTCAAGTTATAGTCGAAGTCGCTGTTTATATTTGCAGTTTTTGTATTCGTACGTGTTTTTCTGTTGCTTGTAAAGTTCTTAAACTTACATAAACTCACGCCTTCTTCCCATCAGGGTACACAAAAAAATCGGTACACCACCTGAATAAAACGCAAGCCCTCCCTCGTTATTTATACGCAACCCAACAGTTTAACTTAAACTTATTGAGTTCAAAGATGGAAAAACTGAAAATCTGTAGGATATGTTTAGCGGAAAATGTTCGTATGTATGTAGTGGTCAACAGGAACTTGCACGTACTGTATGAGAAACTGACTGATATTCCAGTAAGTTGATATTTTTAGTAATAGTTAAGTTATTTACCTATTAGGTTTTTAATGTCTCCTACTCGAAGATTTAGTCTCCAGTGCTTCCGTCAAACAGCTTAAGGAAACCCGGACTTAAAATAAGTATTTGTATAGTTATATTAAGGGGCTCTTGGATAAATAATAACAGCCGCACAGGCCGATCGATCAGGTTAAGCTATGCTTGCCGCGGTTGGTCTGTGGATTGTGGGTGACCATCTTACATACCTAGACCCCTCCTTGCCACGGATAGCACGTTAAGCCGTTGGTCCCAGCTGTAATTCGTAGATCTTTGACAGTTGTAATGGGTAGTCACAAGCCCTAAAATCTGACAACCAGTCTTGGTACCAATCCTGGACAGCAACTGAAATGTGGAGGTCAGATAGGCAGTGGCTCCATGTGAAATACCAGTATTCAGCTGCATCCAGTTAGACTGGAAGCTGATCCCAACATAGTTGGGAAAAGGCTAGGCATATGATGATAGTTATATAAAGTAGCCATTCTGCTTGAAGCAAGAGTGGTGATCAATGCTTATGCCTTCTCTGTAAGATGCAATGCAACATCATTAACGGCCAGCAACTGTTGGCTGTTTGGCTTGGACAGCATTACTTTAGAGAATAGAAGTATTTTCTTCATAAAAATAAAACAGTGCAAGACAAATTTTGTTGCAGTTTGTTACAGAAGACATTAGACCGATTCTTGCTTGTTTCTTCTGCTGTTCCAAACTAAAACAATGCTACCGATTACTGCGACAATGTCTGGAAGCCGAGGAGCTGTTCGCTCAGAGGATGAATGAGGATTATGAGGTGAGATACTCTTCAACAGCAATTTATTCTTATAATTTCTAATTCAGTATGATGCGGAAGTGATGCCTCTAGCTCATACCTGTTGTTTCTGGATTTTATGCCATGAGTACCATTGAGTGTTGTATGGTGATATGTAAGCTTTTGTCAAATGTAGATGCATACAATTATTAAATGTAAATACACACCTAACACTTCTACAACTATTATATAAAGCTTATATGTCATCATGTTAACACAAACTATGCAACAACAGCTTGTGCAGTGGTCAGGGAAGTGATTAGCGTGGCCGACTCCTGGGTACATTGTGACTACTTAAGTGTCCTCACTTGTGGGGGTCTTTTAGGTGACTTAGTATATTGCATACAGTTTGTACTTGTGGCACTGAGCAGCTGCATATTTTCCTGATATTATAATCATCTTTTTACAGCCCAATCCTTTAATAAACCAAGACCGCTTAGAGTTATTCAGTGGGTTTATTATATCTCCAATAGTGCACATACATATAGATGATGAACATGAAACAGGAAGTACTGCTAGCCAAGAAAAATTAGCAGCTGTTTGTGAGGGAGTAGGTGACGTTATTGAGCCAAAGGATGAACATCAAAGTGATGGTATGTTTTGAGAACAAAAATAATATTATCATTAAATAATAGGTATGTTTAAACAATTAAGAATTATTATTTCACATTAAGTTGTGAAATAAAACTAATATTAATAATAAACTCTAGGCCTGTGGTGGTAGAGTTCACTTTGCCGGAGCAAGTTTAGGGTTAGGAGCCAGACCAAGAGAGATACAGAATCCTGAAGGGCAGGTTGTGGCGAGCTGTTAGGCAGTAGCGACCCCGCTGACCCTATCTCCAGGGAGTAGTCTTGTTCCTCATCTCTGGCTTTCCTTCATTGGCCAGCTAGAGTGAATACATGCTCGGAGGAAGGAAGTATTCCAGTAAGGGCTCGTAGGAATTTTTACCATCTTCCGGGCTCTGGGATTGTTCTGATATCCGTGGAATACCTCTCCACTCGTCAAGCACCTCAGGACATGTTGCCCCCTTGTCACTAAGGCACTATGTGCTAGCGACAGTTTCCAGGGTCCATTATTGAGTGTGCAAGTCACCCCTGCCATTCAATCTGTGTATTTTATATAAAACATTGTCAGGCAGGGGCCATGGTCTTCCCATAGTCCTATATAATCAGTTCACTTTAGCCACCATAAATAAATGTATTTTATTTTTTTCTTTCCACCCTTTATTTGTTTAATATCCTGTACAGGTTGAAATTGAAAACATGCAACAAATCGAAATGAGAGATTGTACTCATCATTGTGAACAACTTTTACTATGAGATAAAACCTGAAATCGCGGAAAAAAAATCAGCTGTTCCCTACATTTATGTTCGCATAACTCGTCAAAATGTGGGGAACAGCTGATTTTTTTTTCGCAATTTCAGGTTGGTCCCATGGTAAAAGTTGTTCATAATGATGAGTACAATCTCCCATTTCGATTTGTCGCATGTTTTCAATTTCACCCTGTATATTTGATCCAATATGTGGGATGAAAATATTGTATTGAGTTAACTAGCGACCCGCCCCGGCTTCGCACGGGTGCAATAGAGAAACACTGATCATTTTAGAGCCATTATTTCTCGTAAAAAGTATGGGATAAAAAATGGTTATTGTGGGTTATCCCTAAGAGATAGACATATACCATCGCGGACTTTTTTGTAGACCTTTTTAAGGTGTACAATATTGTAGTACATTATTTTGATTTATCTCGTAGGGTTTAGCCAGCGTTTGCAATGTAAGCGCAAAAATTGTTTATTTACGACATTACATTAAAATGTTTATTTACGACATTACAGTAGAAACCTCTAAAATAATCAGTGTTTCTCTACTATATTGTGCATGTATTATACATATAAACCTTCCTCTTGAATCACTAAATCTATTAAAAAAAATGCATCAAATTCCGTTGCGAAGTTTTAAAGATCTAAGCATACATAGGGACAGACAGAGGGAAGGGACTTTGTTTTATACTATGTAGTGATGTATGAACGCACCTTATAATTGTTGAAACGGAACGCAGCAGATGAAAGAAAGAGAAGTATGTGTGCGAGTGAGAAAGAGAATAAATGGGGATAGTTAGATTCACGACGGACTTACGGTGTAACGCTGATTTTTTTATTTGTGTGCTAGAAATAAACGGTTTCAAGTATTTTATTGGTTTATTTTGCCATACAATCCCACAAATATATTTGTTTCCCTAGCTTGCAATAGTCCTACACCAACCGGGGTTTATCCTTGGGTGCACTTGCATAGTGCATACAGCGATAATCGTCGGTTGGTGCCTCATTTCATTAAAAACGTTTAACAGGCTTCTGTGAGTTAACTTGGGCCCTTAATTTGCCTTCCAAAGGTCCGAGGGTCCCAAGATATGTGAAAGACATGTTTAAAACAATTAAGAGGGTTCATCCCTTAGAGTCATGTTGGAGATTCAAAATTGATGATTTCCGACGGGCAATAAAACCACAATGTGTTTAATTTATAGATGAGATATTGACGTCATATTATTGGGAATTTTATAATCTAGTGCATGGCTGAAAAACATTTTCAATTTTTTGTATAGTTTTCTCATCAGAACCGTTTTTATGCAAGCCTTTTTTCAAACTAGCGATCGACGGTCTAAGCAGATGCGAGATATTAGTAAAACCGTATACGACAAACTTATAACAACATTACTTTATAAAAAATAATAACATTTATTAGTGCATGGCTGAAAAAAAAACACGATTACTGTAAGTTTTCATTCAAGAAAAGTATATTCAAAAGTGTCAATTGTAGCCACTTTTCGAGATATTAAACGTGTTAGTTTATGATGAAATCTGAAATATTTATATTTTCTTTTAGACCTAGTAAATTAAGACATTTATGTTCTAAAACATGGTTTAAATATTTTTTTAATAACTTATATGTTTATTTTACTATGAATTATTTAGTAGTGCTATATAATCGGCGCGGATTCACGCCACCGCTCAGCGCGCCGCTCCAGCAATACTAAATAATTCATAGTAAAATAAACATATAAGTTATCAAAAAAATATTTGAACCATGTTTTAGAACATAAATGTCTTAATTTACTAGGTCTAAAAGAAAATATAAATACTTGAGATTTCATCCTAAACTAACACGTTTAATATCTCGAAAAGTGGCTACAATTGACACTTTTGAATATACTTTTCTTGAATGAAAACTTACAGTAATCGTGTTTTTTTTTCAGCCATGCACTAATAAATGTTATTATTTTTTATAAAGTAATGTTGTTATAAGTTTGTCGTATATGGTTTTACTAATATCTCGCATCTGCTTAGACCGTCGATCGCTAGTTTAAAAAAAGGCTTGCATAAAAACGGTTCTGATGAGAAAACTATACAAGAAATTGAAAATGTTTTTCAGCCATGCACTAGATTATAAAATTTCCAATAATATGACGTCAATATCTCATCTATAAATTAAACGCATTATGGTTTTATTGTCCGTCGGAAATCATCAATTTTGAATTTCCAACATGGCTCTAAGGGATAAACCCTCTTAATACTATTAACTGTTATTGTTTACTTACAGAGCTAGAAGCCGAAAATTTTTACAATAGCTTTCTAGATGTAGCAGATATACCACCACACCATTCGGAGTCAGACATAGATGATGATGATGATCCTTTAATGGAGTTTAAAACTGAAGGAGAAGGAGAAGTATCTAAGAAGAAACGAAGAGTCAGGGATACGAAAAGTAAGTATTAGTTATTTAATCTCTAGGTAAGCAAACAGGCCAATGGATCACCTGATCCAATTCCAATTTTATAGTAATGACTCCATCGTTTTATCGATGATTCTGCCAATGTCAAGGTTGAAGGAAACAAAGTGTATTCGCTGAGGTTGACCGGTTATACTGAGCTTGACTCCAATCCAATCCAATTCTAAAAGATTACTACAAGAGAAAAATATGTGCTCAAGAGTACCCCCTTCTACACCACACTCACAAAGAGAATGATTCTGAATGCGTAGTTTAGCCAAAAACCATTGGAGAGCAAACATATCCTAATCTGAAACGTATAATGATAGATGTGGTTAATTTATTCGGTTTCTTATTTCTGACGAACCAGGGTTTAGCTGGGATGTTGGGTTGAATATTGCCATAATCTTTATTTATTTATTAAAACTTTATGCACAAGTAGGAAAAAGTACTGTACAAAGGTGGACTTAATGCCTGAGGCATTTTCTACCAGTCAACCTTAGGGTGATGCAGAGACAAAATATGGCAGGTGCAACATACGGGATAGATAGCTAGGAAATAACTATACAATACAAGAATTAATCTACACTAATATTATAAAGAGGAAAACTTTGTTTGTTTGTTTGTTTCATTGTAATGAATAGGCTCAAAAACTACTGGACCGTTTTTAAAAATTCTTTCACCATTCGAAAGCTACATTATCCACGAGTAACATAGGCTAAATTTTATTTTGGAAAAAAATAGGGTTCCATAAGATATTTGGGTTTTTCGGACACAAGGTGTGAAAAATCAACCAGAAAAGTTACTTATTTTGCGCACGCTGCCTAAACTATGAAAGATAGAACCATAAAATGTTCTAATTAATTGTAGATCTTATAAATATCTACAAAAAAGTCCTCGACACACTATACCTATCTATGTCGAGTGAGGCACAACAACCATTTTTTTATTTAAAAATCTTGAATTTTTTGGACTACATTTAAACGCATTTATTTTACTCATGCTATTAATCGTTATCAAAATAAATTATTTCATCACTAAGTACAGTTTATGTAGATAATATTTGGTCTTTGAATTATTAAAATTGTTTTGAAATTATGGCGAAATTAAAATATTACGATTTCTGCTGCACGGCCCGTTGCGAAGTGAGCGTCACCAAGGCGGGGGTGCGCGTGAAGGGGAGTTTAGATCTATGAGTAAGGTACCCGCGCGGCTCAGACGCGAGATCTAGGATAGATGATGCTATACAACGTGTAACGTTAAATGCGCAAAACCTGAAAATAGTTTGATCAGAATAACGAGCAGAATTAATTGAACCACTTTTTAATATAGGTCACATTTTTTCAAAAATCTTCATTAAAAACGTTGTCTTGTCTATTAATTAATAGGTCAAGCAACCCAATGTCAGCGCGGCGCGGCAGCCCGGTGACCACTCCTCCCTCGATAAAGCGTCGTCGCAGACGTAAGAAACGATCAGAATGGCCAGTAAAACTAAAACAGCACATAAAACCTTTACAATTTTGTTAATGACTTATTTTCTCTCTGAAATAGGTCAATTGAATTAAAAATCAGTTGGGGTGTCTGAGGTTTTGCGCATTTAACGTTACACGTTGTATATCCTGACATCGAAAACTTACATCAAAATGATTTTCGTTGGCTGTGTTGTAGAGCAATAGTTTCTCCCAGGAATGAAACAGTCAACGACAATTTCCAGGCCAGATTAATTTTGACCTAAAGAGAATTTTCTTAATTCTGAGAGTAATTGCAGAGTTGTTTTTGCTGCGAAATGGAATGTTCAATAAGTCTTGGAGAGCGCTAAGAGAGTCTGAGAATCAAGGATTTATTAAAATGTTGTTGATTGGCATCAATGTATTTTGCTGCTTCTAATATTATTGTCCGTGCGATGTCCAATGTCCAAGAGCGAACTCCCACGAACTCAGGCTAGACTCTGTCAAGCGCCATCTGGTGCTGGCGTCCCGAATCATCAACGAATGACTGACGTACTTCCGACACATAAATGTTTAAATACTTAATCCAATAATCAAATACCTACACTACATTTTACACTATAATACTTCATGTAAAATGCGGGTACACTTACAGGTGTCACCAGAAACTCCTCCTTTTCAGTCCTAATGTGAATCATGAAAAGTGCTGTTATTTTGATTCGTGTGCAAGTCAATCTCCTTACATTGTACTTAACAGATTTATAATCACAGGCGCGACCGTTGCGAAGAAACCGAAACCAGACACACAAAGAACAAAACTAGAAGATGCAATAACAGGCGAGCAAACGAAAAAAGAAAAAGCTAACTCGAAAGTTATCCGGACAACTCAAAAACGTACCTCAAAAACTGGCACTTATGTCAAAGAGCTTTACATATGTCATAAGCGTCATTTCAATCAGGTAAAAATAATATACAACATACTCGTACACAAATAATATACAATATACTCGTACACAAATAATATACAACATACTCGTACACAAATAATATACAACATACTCGTACACAAATAATATACAACATACTTGTACACAAATAATATACAACATAAGTACTTGTACACAAATTGGTGAAAAACCCAAATATGATGTGTGTCAACTCAGTTTTGGACGCAAGAGTGATTTAATAGATCATATCCGTATAGACACTGGTGAAAAACCTTACAAGTGTGATATATGTCAGCGTAGTTTTAGTGTAAAGATTACTTTAACAAAACATTCGTATTCACATTGGTGAAAAACCTTATAAGTGTGATGTACAGTGGCCTCCAAAAGTCCATAGGCAATCTCACAAAGCAATAGCTTGACGTTTAGTTTGACTTACGACCTTCTATTTTCAAGACACATGTATCATGATTGTCGTCAACAAGTGATTGTAGTTCGTAATTTCAACATTACAATATAAGTCAAGATGGCCTAGCGGCTAAGCGCCTGCAGATAGATGCGTGAATCAGTGACCCGTGAGTTCGAATCTCACACCGACTATATACAACGTGTAACGTCAAATGCGCAAAACCTGAAAATAGTTTGATCAGAATAACGAGTAGAATTAATTGAACCACTTTTTAATATAGGTCACATTTTTCAAAAAATCTTCATTAGAAACGTTGCCGTGTCTATTTATTAATAGGTCAAGCAAGCCAATGTCAGCGCGGCGCAGCGGCCCGGTGACGACTCCTCCCGCGGTAAAGCGTCGTCGCAGACGCAAGAAACGATCAGAATGGCCAGTAAAACTAAAACAGCACATAAAACCTATACAATGTTTTAATGACTTATTGTCTCTCTGAAATAGGTCAATTGAATTAAAAATCAGTTGGGGTGTCTGAGGTTTTGCGCATTTAACTTTACACGTTGTATAGACTTCTTGTAAGTTTTTACTCGATTGGAAGAAATGGGACAGAAATATAATATTCTTTATCGTGTTCGCTTTGTTCACACATTTCGTAACGTTAAAAAGGTAGATCATGGAAAACTAAATAAAGATTTAGATTTCTGTGAGGTAGACATGAGTTTTATGAATATTTAACTTGATTGGAAGTAACATTGTCGTTTGGTTGTAGTTGTTGGTTAGTGACGTGTGGTTTAATAGATAGCGGTATTGATTATTCTCAAAATGCAGGCAAATATTAATATCGAGACGAGGGCGACGATTATTGGGCTCTATGAAAATGGTCTCAATAGAAAACAAATATCTGAAGAAACCGGACTGAATGTGAGTATTATATTAATGAAATGTAATTTTTATTTGAAATTTATAAGTAAGTACCTAAGATTATTTGGTGACGATGGATAATTCTTTTTATTGATTTTTAAACCCATCATGAGGCCTAAAAGATAAATAATCAGTGTTTAGTATTGGATTTATAAATGCAGAGTTTTAATATTTTAATATTATATTAAATAAATATTATTATATTATATTAAAATTAAGGCATTTTAGTATTTTGTTATAGCTGCCTAATATCACTTTTTTGTTTTGTTTTAGAGGAATACTGTAAGTCTGTGGATCAGGAGGTACAAGGAAGAGGGTAGCCTTGCTAGTCGGCAGCGAAGTGGAAGGCCGGCGCTTATTAGCGAGGCACAGCGACGACTTATGGTGGGCGAGTATGAATCTAATGGTTTCACACCAACGAAACACTTTGCCGAACTATTCGACACCTCATCACAAACTGTTCGCCGTGCCCTCCACGCTGAAGGCTTCCATAACAGAAGACCAGCTAAGAAGCCCTTCTTGACAGAAAGGAATAAACAAGAACGATTACGTTTCGCACGGGACTATTTAGATTTTGACTGGAATACTACTATATTTTCAGGTGAAAAGACATTTGAATCCAGTCAAAAGGGTAGGCTTAATTTATGGCGCAAGGGTAACACTAGCCGGTGTGATAGAAACGTAATCCCTAATACAGAGTCAGGTCGAAGTACGATTACCATGTGGGGCTGGATGAGTGCAGCAGGGCCAGGAGAACTGGCTTTTATTCCTCCACGAGCCAACAGTTCTACTTATACAGAAGTATTGGACGGTGTCATGCTACCTACTGTGCGCTACGTTTACCCAGCTAATGAGTTGACACAAATACCATTTGTCCAGGACAATTGTCCTATTCACCGGGCGAGCACTGTGCGGGAGTGGTTTCACAATCACCCGGAGATAATTGTTGTTCCGTGGCCAGCGCGATCACCCGACCTCAACCCCATAGAAAATCTTTGGGGTTTGATGGTGCAAAGGTGGGAGTCACGGGATGAGAGGTGTACGCCACAGTTACAAACCCATTGTATGGAGGTGTGGGAAAGTTTAAGAGGAACCGAAATATGTGGTAATATTGTAGGGTCCATGCGCAAACGTCTACTTGACTGCATAGAAAATAATGGGGGTTATACAAAATATTAATTCCTAAATATAGGGTGACTGGTAATTAGTGATCGATACTTAAACACATGATTCTACTCATGACAACAAACAACTTTTACTATGGGACCAACCTGAAATCGCGAAAAAAAAATCAGCTGTTCCATACATTTTGACGACTCGTACGAACATAAATGTAGGGAACAGCTGATTTTTTTTTCGCGATTTCAGGTTTGATCCCATAGTAAAAGTTGTTTGTTGTCATGAGTAGAATCATGTGTTTAAGTATCGATCACTAATTACCAGTCACCCTATACAACGTGTAACGTTAAATGCGCAAAACCTCAGACACCCCAACTGATTTTTAATTCAATTGACCTATTTCAGAGAAGAATAAGTCACTAAAAAAAATTTAAAGGTTTAATGTGCTGTTTTAGTTTTACTGGCCATTCTGATCGTTTCTCGCGTCTGCGACGACGCTTTACCGAGTGAGGAGTCGTCACCGGGCCGCTGCGCCGCGCTGACCTTGGCTTGCTTGACCTATTAATAAATAGACACGGCAACGTTTTTAATGAAGATTTTTTGAAAACTGTGACCTATATTAAAAAGTGATTCAATTAATTCTGCTCGTTATTCTGATCAAACTATTTTCAGGTTTTGCGCATTTAACGTTACACGTTGTATAAGGTGTTAAAAAATTAACCTTACAAACTTTAAGAGGTGCTTTAGACCATCAAACTGAACAACTTTCACTATGGGACCAACCCGGAAATTGCGAAAAAAAATCAGCTGTTCCCTACATTTATGTTCGTACGAGTCGTCAAAATGTAGGGAACAGCTGATTTTTATTGTGATTTCAGAGTTGGTCCCATAGTGAGTTGTTCAGTTTGATGGTCTAAACAAAGCACCTCTTAAAGTTTGTAAGGTTAATTTTTTAACACCTTATATAATATTGTTTTTTACCCGACTGCCAAGGAAGGGTTATGTTTTTCGCGCGTATCTTGTTTGTAAATTCCTTTATTACCTCGTATCTCCTAAACGGCTGAATGGATTTCGATTGTTGATGTATCGTTAGATTCGTTTCGTGAACCCAAGTGTTCTTAGGTGGGTGTTAAAAAATAAAACAAAATGTTGGATTTTTAGCGCTAAATTGTACGTCGTTAAATTTTTTTTTTTAACCAAACTTATCGAGTAGGGTGTCAAAATGAAGGAAATTAAATGTAGATTACAAAAATATATACGAGCCCCGATGCAAAATAGTTCGTCTAGTATGGAAAGTAGTGCAAACCGTAAAATATAGAAAGTAAATATTGGTAAAATAATTAAGAACGTTTAATAAAAAGTAAACCGCAATTTGAGGAACATTTTAAAGTTTATTTAAAAATATTCTAAAAAACATAACGCAAAAGTATTCGTCTACCCTTGTCACTAACGCAAAATAGTTCGTCTACCACTTAGTTGTGTCGCCTTTGCTCTCAATGACAGCTTTAATGCGAAGAGGCATGGTTGCAACCAACGCTGCACACTCCTCAGGCGTAATTGACTCCCAGACAGCCAAGAGTTTAGCCTTTAAGTCGCTCTTCGATCTTGATGGATTTTTACGGAGAACTTTCTTCATTCTCCACCATAGGGTTTCGATCGGCGACAAGTCCGGGCTGTTAGATGGCCATTCGATTGTAGGGATGCTTTTCGCCAGTAGCCACGTCTTTGTTGTCCTTGCAATATGGCAGGAAGGACCATCCTGTTGAAAAATGAAGGAATCTTGATGCTTAAGTGACGGAATAGAGGGCAGTAAATTCTTTTCCAAAAGGTTTTGATACCATGCAGCATTGATAGAACCATCCACAAACTGCATACCACCAACACCTTGTGCAGACATGCAGCCCCATATCATAAGAGACGCTGGAAACTTCACTTTGCGTTTGAGACAATCAGTATGAAATGCCTCATTTTTGTTCCGAATCACTTTTTTCCTTTCATCGCCGACTGTCACTTCAAATTTGGACTCGTCATTCCAAATGATACTACGCCACTGATCGGAAGTCCTATTTAAATGATCACGAGCAAACTTCAACCTCTTTTTCTTTTGTACAGCAGTCAACAGTGGTTTCTCCTTAGCGGTGTAAAATCCGTAACCCATTCTTTTTAGGACTCTTTTGCAAGTATCAACTGAGACGTCTTTGTGAATCATGTCCTTCCATTGCACCGTGAGTTCTCCAGCTCGAGCACGAGCGACGGTTATTTTCGATAATTTTCTTCAGGATTCTGTGTTCTGCTGCACTTGTGATGCGTGGTCGACCAGTTTTCTTTAAACAAGAAGTCGTTCTATTCTTTTTATAGTGCTGAATGATAGATTGGACTGTAGACCTGCGAAGTATCAAGTCTTTAGATATTTGGTAACATGATTTGCCAGCATCGACCCCACAAACTATTCGCTTTAGAAGCTCTTCACACACGGGTTTGCCACGACCCATTGTTATTTGAAAACTAATGAAAAAAACTGAAATTTTCAGAATTTATACTGTCTAACTTGACAAATGACACAGAATTACTTTTACAAATTTAAATTATGCAACATAGTTGTACAGACGCCAGCACATCAAGCTACTACAATCTGTCAAATTTCTTTAATAGATTGTCAACTTTATCGCTAACGCATATGGTTCAAAGTTGATTGGGAAAATTTGACAGGTTTGGGTAGCTTGATGTGCGGGACCCATTAATTTTCGTTCGGTTTATAGTAGCAACATTATTAAAATGACTTGGAATGTCATTAATAGCGAAACAGGAAGGTCTTGCAACCGAAGTAGTGACTACAGCCTTGCTATTGATGACAATGTAATTAGATCAGATTCTCAAGTCGCCGCGGCCTTTGAAAATTTCTTTTCAGAGATTCCCGTGTCAACAACTAAATCTCTAAGCTCGTCACCCACTGCTGCAGAGTCTTTACTTAAAGAAAACGTTCCAGTTGGTGATTCTGAATTTCACTTCCAACATGTCACCTGTACAGATGTAATTAAAACTTTTCACATGTTAAATGTTAAAAAGACTGCAGATCTATGGGGTAATTCTGTGGATGTTGCTAAGTCAATTATAAACATTGTAGCACCTACTTTAGCTGTTATATTTAATAATTGTATTGATCGTGGTGAGTTTCCTGATCTTATGAAACATAGTAAAATCATACCATTGTTTAAATCGGGTAGTACATCAGACCCTACTAATTATAGACCTATTTCAGTACTACCTACCTTTAGTAAAATTTTTGAAAAGCTTATTTTAAACCAAATGCAAAGATTTTTTAACAAAAATAAATTACTGCATAACAAACAGTTCGGTTTTACAAGGGGTCGTTCAACTACTGATGCCGGAGTTGAACTTTTAGGACATATTTATAATGCATGGGAGGACAAATGCGATGCTTTGGGCATCTTTTGCGATTTGTCCAAGGCATTCGATTGTGTTCTTCATGAAACCTTAATCAGAAAACTTCACTACTACGGAATTCGGAACGCCTTACTTCTTACTTGAGTGATAGGATTCAGAGAGTTGATGTTAACGGAAAAAGGTCACCCGGATCTGTAGTAAAAATGGGGGTCCCCCAGGGCTCAATTCTTGGCCCATTTTTATTTCTTATTTATATAAATGACTTGCCTTACCTCATAAGGGACGAACATGATATAGTGTTGTTTGCAGATGACACTTCACTTTTATTTAAACTCAAACGTCAGCAGCTGGTCACTGACAATATAAATAGTGCCCTCGCAAAAGTAGTTAACTGGTTTAATGTTAATAACCTACTTCTTAACGAAAAAAAAACGAAATGTATTAAGTTTACGATACCAAATGTTAGAAAAGTAGAAACTATAGTTTATTCACGGAGACGAGTTAGTAGAGCGCTATCTCACTCACACAATTTTTCAACTGCGATTGGTCAGTGATAAACGCTAAGGCGGTGTACACAGTACGAGTACTTTTTAGTCTACTCATACTTCCTGTACTGTGCAGACGTGCTCTTACTTGTGACTGTATGCTCAACTTGTGAACCGGCTGGTGTATTGGATTTTATGATTGATTGCTTTCTTGACGACTTGGCGGCTTGTGAAAAGGACTTTTCATTGTGAACTGAAATAGTGCGATAATGGCGGATATCGAACATCCTGCTGAGAAAAGAAAACGGCGGGCTTTTTTGTCTACCAAAAAGACTATGATTTTAAATATGTACCACGCAATGAGAAATGCAGACTCTTCGGCCTCCAAGGGTGACATTCTGAAAGCTGTTGCATCTTCTTTAGGTGTTCACTGGGCTTCTGTTCATAGAATTGTAAAAGAGAAGAATGATAGTGGTGAGCTAAAATCTCCGAAGAAATTGAAGCAACGTTTGTCAATTGTTGATACGATTGATAACTTTACAAAATGTGCCATCAGAAATATAGTCCACAATTTCTTCGCACAGAATGAAATACCTACTCTAGATAAGATTTTAAAGAAAATCAGTGATGATGGCACTTTGGGCATTATAAAGAGAACGACGCTACATAAAATATTGAAAAAAATTGGTTTTAAATTCTGTAAGAGAAGCAGAAATAGCTTATTGCTGGATCGCGATGACATATTCTTTTGGAGAAGTGTGGAAGCAATGACTGAAAGATTCATAATAAATGTAGGAAACGACGACAGTAGTGATAGTACGGAGAGTGATGATGATGATGATGATGATATGTTATAAACTTGTATAGGTAGATATTATAATATAATAAAGAAAATTTAATCATTAACTCTGGATTTTATTTCTTTCCTTCATATCCATCAGATATATAAAAAAGTAGGTACCCATAAAAAAATCTATCAAATAAATGTCTCTCAATTTATACGACAGACGAAGCCGCAGGAATAAACTAAGCGAACTTTTAAGAAGCGCAGTGTGAACGCACATTTACATTTCTAAGGTATTGTTGACGCCCACTGACCCTAAAACAGGTTTTTTTGTCTTTGTCATTTGTATGATAATGTGCGACGGAGAAGGCGCTATACTAACTCGTCTCCGTGAATACACTATAGTGTTCTTATAAAGGGTGATGAGTTAAAACCCGAAAATACCACAGTATTCTTAGGCATAACTTTGGATGCCAAGCTTCAATGGGGCCCCCATATAGATAAATTGTCAAAAAAGCTTAGCTCTGCAGCATACGCCGTTAGGAAAATTCGTGACTTAACTGATTTAGAGACAGCCCGTTTAGTTTACTTTAGTTATTTTCATAGTGTGATGTCATACGGTATTCTGTTGTGGGGAAATGCCGCCGATATTCAGACAATTTTTATTTTACAAAAAAGGGCAATTCGTTCGATTTATAAATTAAGTCCCAGACAATCCCTCAGAGACAAATTTAAAGGGATTAATATAATGACTGTGCCTTCTCAGTACATTTATGATAATCTTTTGTATGCACATAAAAATATTAATCTGTTTAAAAAATACAGTGATATCCATAATATAAATACTAGGAACAAACACAAATATGTTGTTCCTACAACAAGGCTCAAGAAAATAGGTGGCTCGTTTAGATGCCAATGTATACATTTTTATAATAAACTTCCTAGCCACATTCAAGAACTAAGCATTAATAAATTCAAATCTTTTATAAAGCTAAAACTATGCCAGAAAGCCTATTATACTGTAAAAGACTATATTGAGGACAAAAAAGCTTGGGATTGAGCTGCTCCAATAGGTCTAGACAGTGAATGTTGTTTATTTTTTATTTTGCTGATTTACACTTTTGTTTTTTTTTTCTTTTCTTTCTAAATACATATCTATTTATATACAGAATGACATTAACATTTACTGTTTAAAGTCTTATATTATTTTAATTATTGTGAATGTGAGGACTATGTGGGTCATTGTTTCCGTTTTAATCATGGTCTGGCAGTTTGAGTGGTGTATGCGGTCTACACAAATGTCCTGTCCCTGGTATTGCTCGTCGAATCGTTGAGCTCCTTAAGTTCTGAGTTGAGCTGCACGGTTACTGACGAATGCGTGTACTGACTGCACAGGTCCACTCAGTGTGGTTCTTTCCTCAAAAGACCACTTCAGACACCAATCTACATGGTCCTCAAAGATTATATCCGGATTTTTATATACACATTAACATTGATGAATTTTATATAAACAATGACATGGATATTTACTTTGTAAAGTATCTTATTTTTATTATTATTACTGTGAGTGTGAAGACTATGTGGGTCATTTCTTTTTTTCGGTTTTCCTTCTTAGTTAGTTTTAATCATGATCTGGCAGTTTGAGTCATTTATGCGGCCTACCCAAATGTCCTTTCATTGGTATTGTTCGTCGAATCGTAAGGCTCCTCAAGTTCTGAGTTGAGCTGCACGATTTTTGACAAATGCGTGCACTGACTGGACAGGTCCGCTCAATCTGTGTGGTTCTTTACTCAAAAGACCATTTCAGACACTAATCTACATGGTCTTCACATTATCTGACCAAGATTATGTCTGGACTTTAAAAGAGACTGTGACCTCTGAGTTTGTTTCGGCCTTTCTTCTGAGAGTAGTCAGATAGGAAACGCCGACCTCATCTAGTTTAAAAAAATATGATTGACATGTAAAAGTGTTTGTACAAACCTACTTACAGAAAATAAATCATTTATCATTTATCATTATCATTTATCCAAATGGATTTTGAAATCCTTGGCGATTCATTTTTTTTTTAACTTCCCCTAAGTTATTGTTTTTCGGTTTATAATTTGCAAATGGGTCCCGCCTGCTACTAAACTTAATGCGGGTATTTAACTCAGACTTTCAGTTCATAATATATTGTATTTAACCAAAGCAGAGTTTACTTTGTTTTTAGTTTATTTTAATTTTGTTTTCTATTTTCAATCTTGTTCCGGTCTTCTTAGTGCATGCTTAAATGTTGACTATTTTGCAGCCGGGTTTTTTGATTTTTTGAATTATTTATTTTATTATAATTAGACGGTCTAACTAAATATTTAGTAATATTAACATATCCGTAATTATTTAATTACCTTAAATAATTGAGGGTTAGTTTCAATCTTCTTTTCGTCAAGAAAATGAACTCTTAAGAGAAGCTATTACAAAACGGAAGTGCTCAGTTTTAGGTAATAATGACTGGTGAAGCGTCAATGCCCTTTTCAATGTAAAAAAATAAATAATAACATTTTAGGATTTTTTCCTATAATATAATATGTTAGTATTTCAAATTAATTATTTTAACTTCTCAATCGATGAATCCTCGCACCAATATTTGGTGCCGCAGCGCCCATGTATCGAAACTTTCTTGAGTTTTCTCGCTTTGGCCGATAGATGGCATTAGCGACAGTGTGCTTCCCGCTCGTACTGAGACATGGCGGGTGCTGGGCACTCCGCCTTTTAAAAATTCCTTTTTGGTGAAACCTTGATGATACTCGTAAAATAAATGGACCTGAACCTGTGCTTCATTGAGAACTTATAGTGCAGTGTTGATTTTTGGAGTTTTAACCATTCCACCGGTGGATTTAAGAAGATTTTGCTCGTCGGCCGGCAGCCTATACCTGCAAGCCATCACGCGCGCATGAACGACGTATCTTTCCATCTCCCTGGGTCTGAATGAGATCTCTGGATTGCCAAGGTACGTGGGCATGTTTTGCTGCTAATAATTTTTTGGTATTGGTTTCTCGAGGATTCATCAATAGGGAAATTGGTTTTATTTTGAGGACCGCCATTACACTTTTTTCTCACAACCTTCTTAAAGGTTGGGAGAAAAAGAAAAAGGAAAAAGGATGAATGTCAATCCGAGAAATTTTTACAGTAGACAAAGAAGGTCGGTCACTTCCCATACATCGTGTGACCTGACTATAAAATGTCGCGGACATGAATAGTGTATGGATTAATTCGTTCCCCTGGGCACAATCATTAATCCTAAATTGAAAATATATTTTTTAAAAGCCGAAGATCTTAGAACGTAACTTTTGAGGTTATGATGTAGGTAATAAATACCTACCGAAGTCTACAGCCATGACTATAACCTCAGCTCAAAACCACAAAATGAAAACGGAACCTAAGGTGTAATTTATAATACCTACAACCTTACTTCTTCTAAGATTAAGGGCCTATTTCACCACATCTGAATAGTCATTAGGTACCTACTCTCTGAAAATAAAAAATGGAACAGGCGCCACTTTCACCACCTACAATAAAGCTCTTGTTAACTTACTTGGCAGATAATTTCATACAGATTCGGTTCCATTTTTTAATTTATTCAGAGAGTACCTAGGCTATTCAGACATAGTGAAATAGGCCCAAAGATGGGAGAGTAGCTTGTCGCAACTGCCAAGCTAAATTATTTCTTAGGGAACAGTCATACATTTAATAGAAAAATGTATAAATTGATTCCTTGCTTTATCTTCTAATGAAAATAACATAATATCTCAAAGGTCTGTTGAATAAAGATAATAGATAAATAGAAACCTTAAATAAAACACCAGTATGGTTTTATCATTTTATTCTATGTCTTCCCTGACAACAACTGAATCTAAAAATTCAGCAGGAGCAGAAATATTTGACTGGTATCGAGCCCATCCAAGGTACCACACAATCGTCATTACATGAGCACAACATCCAAGTGTGCGTCGTCCTACCAAACAGTTGCAACAATACTCTGCTATACCCTCTCTCCCTGATGTATCATTTTCTATTAAAATATAAACATAATATTGCTTTCTTGATATATGTCTAGACTTGATTTTCCCCCGTATCAGAGTATTGTTGCCACTTCCTCTCAAATTGTACTCTGAAGTATCTATAGTGTCACTTGTTACTTCTATTCTGTACCCGCCATGAAATCTTATATGTTCCCCATAATATGACTGTGCTTGTCGTATCTGATAGGTTCCTAAGCCAAAGAGAATTAATTCATTCATTTCCATTCTAGGAAATATAATTAGGTTATCCCTATCAGCCGTTATATTAATAAAGTTAGAAGACCGTCTGTTCATATTTGTATTTTCTACAAACCGGGACAAATTATTCTGAAAAGAAACCCTTTCCCTGATAATATTTAACATTTCCCCTGCATCATCTCTATTTCTCAGGCGAACACCAAACCTGTTCAGAAGACTAGCCGCTATTGAAAAATGTTGCATCATATGCGGTACAGTCTTGTTAAAATAGTCTTGTCGTAATAATTTGAAGTCTCTTTTAAAATACCCATTTACAACCTCCACCACCCATCAACAAAGTGTAACACATCTACTTCTATTTGCTTGCTCTGTGGTCAGTTGGTGTTCCCCTTCTAAAAGAGATTCTGGCATGTAGGCCTTGTAATTACAGTCTTCTAACAGACTAATAGAGTCTCTGAAACCCCTATCTAAAATAAATATATCATTAGCTTGGAGATACAATCTGAGAGGAGAATTCTCATTTATAAATAAAGATGTCATAATCTCAGCATCTGATGTGGTAGCCTTGTATGGACCAAAGCAGTCAAGAATATAGCCGTCACACGATACAATTAAAAACGGTTTAAGTAGATTTCTATACTTATGTAGTGAGTAAGTATCTTTTTGAAACATGTAATTTGAACTTTTGTTAATATAAATGTAAGTGCCATCACAAATCAAAATGGCTTGGTTATTATTAGTATTATTATATATACCATTTGGCAACAGCAAATTATGTTGTAGCAAATTCTCCCTTGAAATATGGTTGATTCCAAGATTATTCGGCACAAAGTCTTGCACCAGCAATTCTCTTATGCTGTGCATTAATCTTTCAAGGGTGCGACGAGGGACTCCTAAAAGTTTTGATAATCTGTCGTCAGATTCCCCAGTTCTCAATTTCATTAGCAAAGCAGCCAAGCCTAAAATACCTCTATGAGCTTCTTGGATCCTAGGAACTTCATTTAACAGTGAAATAAATTCCTCTTTTGATCTTCCAATCCAATAGAAAAATAAATTGTCATCAATATCTTGAATTGCTTCAATACTGCTTAAGTCGAAATAAGTTTTGGATGAATTTACAAATGAGAACACATGCTCTATTTGTTGCTCATTAAAAGTACTTATGCTGTTTGGCAAATCATATAGATTGTCCCAGTTATTGGTAAATAAATGTTCCTGACAAACTCGTGCAAGTGCTGGTATGTAGAACTTATACTGGAGGGGGACGAAGAGGGGTTGGCCAGCGATGGCGTACCCTTCGTCGGCCTGTAAAATCCTCCAGGCAAACCTCCACCACAGTCAGACCGCGACGGCTCAGCTTCGCAAGTGGCTGGAGGTTCAACACACGGCCATTGCCTTGATCCAGGAGCCGTGGATTAGGGCGGGCCGCATACAAGGACTCTCCAATCTCGGCGGTAAGCTCCTGGTCACCACAGATCACGATCATCCCAGATCGTGCATCTATATCACAGGTAATCTCAAAACACAGCTCTTAACTGACTTCTGTTGCAGAGATGTCTCTGCAGCAAAGCTGCTAATACAGCGCGACGATGCCATGGAGATGTGGATCGTCTTTGCCTCGGTCTACATGCCCGAGGGAGAGGCGCTACCCCCGCACGACCTCGCCCGCCTTGTGAGCCACTGCGAGAGGTGCGGGTTTGAGGTCGTCGTTGGGGCCGATGCCAACGCTCACCATCAACTGTGGGGTATGGACACGCAAAACGAGAGGGGTAAGGCCTTGGTTGACTACCTATTTTCGACTAACCTATCCCTACTAAACACGGGTTCCGAACCAACGTTCGTAACCAGACGAAGCCGGACAATCATAGACCTCACTCTGGCAACAGAGGGAGCGGCGGAAACTATCACTGGGTGGCAGGTCTCAAGGGAGGCCTCCTGCTCAGATCACAGGTGGATCCGCTTCGACATCCAGGTTTGTGTTCCACCCACACAACCACGGCGTAATCCGCGCAACACGGATCGGGCCACCTATACACGCAGTCTTGAATCAATGCTGGCGACTTCAAATGAGCCGACAACATATGCGGATACGACAGATTGAGGTACAAGTAAGTCACCTTACTAAATCGTTGATAGACAGCTACCTAACTGCCTGCCCAGAGACCACCCCGCGCAGCACACCGGGAAAACAACCCTGGTGGGGCGCTGATCTGGAGCGCAAACGCAGTAAAGTAAGGAAAGCTCTGAATAGGGCCATGAATACTTGTGCGGATGAGGACTGGGATGAGTATTACGCAGCCAAATCCAGCTACAAAAAATGCATCAGGTTCAGGAGTACCGCAGGATGGCGCAAATTCTGTGGTAGCATTGAATCTTGTCAGCAAGCTAACAGGGTAAGGAAGGTACTAGCGCAACAGTATACACCTGGGCCCGCTACCCTCCGGAAACCTGACAACACATTAACATCCTCGCCAGAAGAAACGAGACGCGTCCTTATTGAAACTCACTTCCCGGGATGTATCTTCGCACAGGTATTTGACTGGCAAGATGTAATTCAGACACCGTCAGACAACGATTGGCTCTACGTTAGCAGGGTAGTCACGTTGGAAAAACTCCAATGGGCCATCCGGAGCTTCCATCCTTTTAAGGCAGCTGGTCCTGATGGAGTGTTCCCCGCCCTACTGCAGTGGGGTGGCACCTCTGTCGCCAGTAGACTGCTGCCCTTAATGCAAGCGTGCCTGGCCTTCAGATACGTTCCTAAAGGATGGAGGGAAGTGAAAGTAATATTCATCCCTAAGCCAGGTAAGGGTGACTATACAAACGCCAAGTCCTACCGACCAATCAGCCTGACCTCCTTTCTTCTGAAAACTCTGGAAAGGCTGTGTGATAGGGAACTGAGGGATGGCGCTCTGAAGACTTTACCGTTACACGATAACCAACACGCATACAGTTCAGGTAAGTCGACTGAATCTGCCCTTCATATGGTAGTTAGCCAGATAGAGGCAGCGATTCATCAGAAAGGCACCTGTCTGGGTACTTTCATAGACATCGAAGGAGCCTTCGACAAAACCAACTTCTCCAGCATCAACAGCGCCCTCTCCAGACATGGAGTAGAACAGGTACTAACGGACTGGATTACAAACATGTTAAGTAAACGAGTGGTTCGCCTTGAGGGCGAGCAGCAGAGGGCCATGATAGCCAGAGGCTGCCCCCAGGGTGGGGTTCTGTCTCCCCTTTTGTGGAATCTGGTGGTTAATGACCTCATCACTAAACTCAACGCCAACCGCTATTACACAGTAGGTTATGCCGACGACCTCGCAATCCTGGTTTCGGGGAAGGTGACGGGCACGATATGCAACCTCACTCAGCAAGCGCTACGTATCGTAGAGAGATGGTGCAGGGATTTTGACCTAACAGTGAACCCCACTAAAACTGAATTAGTCATGTTTACCCATAAACGAGCTTTAGGCCATTTTCGCCTACCAAAACTGTTCGATACTGAACTCCAGGTGGCCAACGAAGTCAAATACCTCGGGGTCACACTAGACAGTAAGTTGAACTGGAGTAGTCATCTGGACAATAAACTTAACAGGGCTTGCATAACCTTTTGGCAGTGCAGGAAAATGATAGGTAAGAAGTGGGGCCTATCCCCTAAAATTACACTTTGGCTGTACACTGCAGTGATCCGGCCCATGATCACCTACGGGGCTGTGGTCTGGTGGCCCCGCACCAAGCTGGTTACAGCCTCCAGCAAACTACAACGCGTACAGAGACTGGCCTGCATGGCGACTACGGGCTGCATGAGGACTACTCCGACTGCGGCAGTTGAAGCCATCCTGGGACTTCCACCGCTCCACCTGTTCATACAACAGGAAGCGACGTTGGCGGCAGTACGTCTCAACACATTAAACCTCTGGGGTAAGAGTTATACACCACACGCTGCGCTGCTTGAGGGACTCCACAAGGAGTTCCCCATCACGAAGGCCACCAATGACCGGGTACCCAAACAATTTATCTTTGATAAAAAATACAAGATCCAACTTCACGAGGATCGCCGCTGCGAGGGGCTGCGCCCTGCAGAGCTACGAATCTTCACAGACGGATCCAAAACAGGTAGTGGTACAGGTGCTGGAATCTTCTCGGAGGACTTCAACATACACATAGCCACACCATTGGGCGTCCACAACACAGTGTTCCAGGCCGAATGCATGGGCATCTCTCTGGCCGCTTCAGCCATCATGGCCAGGGAAGTGAAGGATCACTCAATTCGCATACTCTCAGACAGCATGGCTGTACTGCAAGCGCTGAATAGTAATACAGTCGACTCTGGGCTAATATACGAGTGCCACCAGCGCCTCAACCAGGTGGGTAACTTCAATAAAATGACCATTCAATGGATAAAAGGACACAGCGGTTCGCTAGGCAACGATGCAGCCGACGAGCTTGCCAGAAGGGGGTCGAGCATGGCACCAGTGGGACCTGAGCCCATCGTGCCACTCCCCTTCAGGTATCTACGCACTCTGGTAAGGAAACGCACCAGAGATCAACATGACAAACTTTGGACGGAACAAGGCGAGTGCAGGCAGGCTAGGGAAGCACTTCCCGCAATGGATGGCCGCCTCACGAAACAGGTTCTCCGTCTAACTAGACAAAAGCTGCGTACGGTGACTGCAGCTTTAACTGGCCACGGGTCATTTAATAAACACCTCTTTGTCATAGGAGTAACAGACAGTCCGCTGTGCAGGGCCTGCATGGAGGATGGCGAGACAGCGGCACATGTGCTTCTAAGCTGCCCGGTGGTCGCCACTTACAGGGCAAAATACTTCGGTAACCCAGGTACCCTACGTGAGACGGTCAGTAACATCAAGGCGTTGCTGGCCTTCCTTGAGGAGCTGGGGTGGATCGAATGATCGATTTTCCCACCCGTACGCAAAATACGCGCATTGACGTGGAGTTGCGGACACCAGCCCGTATTACCGTATTACCTATGTAGAACTTATTATTACTCAAGATAGTTGCTCTCAGAGAATCAGATATTGTCCGCAAATGTACATTAGTACATCCAAAGAATAAACAATGAGAAGCAGTATTTGCAGCCCGTCTGTAATTAGGTAAAACAATTTCTGCTGCTGGTTGCTCAACAATTTCTGCTGTTGGTTGATCAATAATTTCTGCTGCTGGTTGCTCAACAATTTCTGCTGTTGGTTGATCAACAATTTCTGCTGTTGGTTGATCAACAATTTCTGCTGTTGGTTGATCAACAATTTCTGCTGCTGGCTGATCAGCAAATACTGGGATTTCAGCTCTATCTTCCTCAGCATCTATATGTTGTTCTACAACATGCTCAGTGAGGTTTCGTTCTTCTAAAACATGGTCTACAGGATGAACAGATCGTGCATCTTCAATTTGCTGGGCCCTAAGTGCAGATCGTCTGCATCTCTGCCAGCATGGATGACAAACACGATCAGTTGATGTAATCTATAAAAACAACATCTTGGTATAACACACAATATGACACATGGGTTAAAAGATTAATCCTGAATTAGAGAGCTGCTTATGGTTACTGACCTGACGTGGTGCAATCCTGGATTCAATGATAACGGTAATATTTTCATCCAAAACAGAGGCATTTTCTTTCAAAATAAGATCACTTCTTCGCCTTAATATGGATAGACCGCAGGTAACACACACTTGTCTATGGCCTTGGTGAGAGGATCCAGCTGCTTGTTGTTCGCCACTGTTGTCAAGGGCTAATGCTTCATTAACTGCATGCATTGCAATGTTCCGACAAGCCTCACAAATGTAATCATCTTCAGTGATCTGAAAAGAAGGAGTACCTAAATATTACTACATATGAAACCAAAAGCATATCTGTTTAACTTTGTCCTTAAATATTGGCAGTTCCTAGTCCAAAATTCCAGCTTAACTTCATAGATCAATCAATCTACTCAAAGACAACCCACTGACCAATCTGCCCGGTACTCACATTATAACGGTACAAACTTATCCTATGTTAGTAATTAAGACAGACAAACAACACACACAGACAGACACATATACATAATATATAGACTGCCCAATAGATTGGGCAGTGAGATCATTGAGCATAACAGGACAATATTTATGTCATAATCTACCTGTCTCTCTGTCTATATATTATGTATATGTGTCTGTCTGTGTGTGTTGTTTGTCTGTCTTAATTACTAACATAGGATAAGTTTGTTACTAACAAATGAGTCATAGTTACTTGATAAATAAATTGAATTGATTGATAACATACTAAATCATATAAGAAAAGTACTTACGAGTACCGGGGCGATCCAATTGCTGATTAAAGATATGACTCTGGTGTCAAGTTCCAAGACAACGAAGCGCCGGAGTGTATCAACGACGATATTGCAATTAATACACTGTAAATGTAGACGAGTAGCTCGGTTGTTCGGGTTCATTGTGGCACGTTACTTGGCACTCTGAACCAATTCATAAACCGAAATCAGTGTCCAGAAATCAATAGCAGCGGGTCAACAGGTAAAAGAGTTTTCGGTGTCCAGGAATCAATATCAGAGGGTCGTCAGGAGTTGAATGATCAATCGGAGTCCGTAATAGAAGCCAAGTCACAAATAAAACACATAAACCACAAGAAATCGCACAGTACACAACGACGCAAGAGTAACGAACGAAGGACTGCGCGCGCGACGGTAAACGCGTTGACAGCTCTCAATCTCTCATGTCATAATACGTTCCGTTCTACGCATTCAATATTACTGTCAACCCATCATTAGCAACTCATTTCGGAATAATTAATCCAAATCCCCATCTACAAATGATGTTATTGATAATACACTACACAATAATTAAAAATTCGTAAATAAAATCTAGTATTTAAACAAAATAAGAGCCTAAAGGTAGTGCCAAAATGAAACTTGGACTAGAGTTAAAACGGGACGGGTTTAGATGCGTTCCGAATCCTATAAAAAGTACTAAGGAAATGAGATTTTTATTACAAAGCTAAATTATTTTACCAGCTTCAATAAAATAAGTTGAGCCCCGTAATTTAATATGCACTTAAGTCACTATTTTTTGATGTATCACTCATTGGTGTCCGTTTCATATTTCGGTCAGGTCGTATTTGGCCGATGTTCAAGACTTTCACTGCCTATTTGTGAGCCATTTTTAAATGTTTATTTAAAACAAAGGGTTGCATTACTTTATCCATAAAAAAAGTGAAAACTATGTTTTGCATCTTTTGAAAGAGTATTTTTGTAAAAACTAGCATAACCCCGAAATAGAATTGATAAGAAGGGGAATGTCATACGACATTCACCCTTCTTGCTCTGTATTATTACAAATGTTTATTCCACTTATTATATATTTTAAGAACATATTATATTAATGGCATATTCTATATATTTAAAAATACTCCTATACTGCAGCAGAAAGTCCCAGAGGAATCATTCGTGTGGAAGATTTGGAAAGTATTCTTGCGCGGACTGCGCAAGAATACTTTTCAAATCTTTCCACAAAAATTATTTAAGTGTTGTAAGTCGTCAAACTTTGCTTTAGAAATAGGCAGTAATTCTGACAAATAAAAACTTATTATAACACAAAAATAAAGTAAAAAGGAGGAATGTTACTATGATATTCCCCTTTCTTGTTTGGTTTCGGCCTGACATTCCCCCTTTTTAGCCGGTACAGGTAAACTTTACAGTCAAATATCTCGCGACATGGATTATTAATGCTCTGTATGGTTTCTGCATACGATTCTACGTATTTTTTTCCGCTAGATGGCATTAAAAACTCCAATTCATAAAAAGGTGACAGTTATCTTTTTCCGCTGACCCCTCCCAAGTATGTACAGACGCCAGCACATCAAGCTACTACAATCTGTCAATTTTCTTTAATAGATTTTCAATTTTATCGCTACAGCATAAGGCTCAAAGTTGATTAGGAAACTTTGACAGTTTCGGGTAGCTTGATGTGCTGGCGTCTGTACTTACCCGTATTATTTTTTACAATGTTTCTTTATACTTAATTTATTCAGCAGGTAGGGAGACATTTCAACTTATTTATAGAAATTAATAAATGCGATATTGTTTCTACAGTTTCAATGTTATTATAAAGTTTCCATAGTAGTATAACGTGCATACCATTTGTTAAAAAAAAAGTAGGCTAGTAGGTATTTATTTCAAATATGCACATTTAAAGACTTCATCACTATTTATAGTGATGCATTCCTTAAATGTGTATCGTTCGAAATAACTTATTATTTTATGAATTGGTACAACCAGTAAATAAAAAAATAAAAACAAAGACTGAATAAAAAAAAATATATAATTGTAAAAATAAATTAAAATAATATTTTTCGAAGTGGCATAGACCGTGCTATCCTTGAATCTATAATTTCGAGTAGAACGCACTCCTCACAAAACTTTATTATCATTACAATTTACTTAATCAGCATTACAATATCATACGAAAATACTTATACAACGTGTAACCGTTAAATGCGTAAAACCTCAGACACCCCAACTGATTTTTAATTCAATTGACCTATTTCAGAGAGAAAATAAGTCATTAAAAAAATTGTAAAGGATTTATGTGCTGCATTAGTTTTACTGGCCATTCTGATCGTTTCTTGCGTCTGCGACGACGCTTTACCGAGGGAGGAGTCGTCACCGGGCCGCTGCGCTGCGCTGACATTGTCTTGCTTGACCTATTAAGAAATAGACACGGCAAAGTTTTTAATGAAGATTTTTTGAAAAATGTGACCTATATTAAAAAGTGGTTCAATTAATTCTGCTCGTTATTCTGATCAAACTATTTTCAGGTTTTGCGCATTTAACGTTACACGTTGTAGGTGGCTTGCCCTACTCGAAAACTTACGACCCGCTGGCAGACCGCATGGCGGTGAGTCTAGTGTGTACAGACCCTTCAGGATTGTATGACTGCTTTGAAAAGGTAATGAATAAAGTGTGGTATGATTTAAAAGTGCCCGTGGAGTTTCTTGCCCGTTCTTCTCCACAGGTACCTACTACGCTTAGGAAGGGGGAACTAGCTTCATCTTCCTGACTGACCGACCCTTTGACAATTCAAAAGTGCCTGTAATTTGTTTATTTGAAATAAATGCTTTTTTAGTTTGAGTTCACAACAGTACCTCGAACAATTCCATTATCACTTGCGGTGATTTTAACGTTAATTTATTAGGAAACTCAGGTTCATTTAGTGAAATTATAAGTCTGTTTAAGTTCTACGATCTTGTAAACCTATTTTTGGAGCCCGCAAGAATAACCTATAACTGCCGGTCGATTCTGTAAATCTCACCGTGAAATCATGAGTGAACTGAGCACTTAACCTCTAGAGCCCCAGCGGCACAAAAACGTGCCAGTAGACACCGACCGATTTAAAACTGTATTTGTAGTAAAGATAAGTCTTAAAATCGTCCGCTATATACAACATGTAACGTTAAATGCGCAAAACCTCAGACACCCCAGCTGATTTTTAATTCAATTGACCTATTTCAGATACTAGGTCATTAAAAAAAATGTAAAGATTTTATGTGCTGTTTTAGTTTTACTGGCCATTCTGATCGTTTCTTGCCTCTGCGACGACGCTTTATCGAGGGAGGAGTCGCTGCGCCGCGCTGACGTTGGCTTGTTTGATCTATTAATAAATAGACACGGCAACGTTTTTAATGAAGATTTTTTGAAAAATGTGACCTATATTAAAAAGTGGTTCAATTAATTCTGCTCGTTATTCTGATCAAACTATTTTCAGGTTTTGCGCATTTAACCTTACACGTTGTATATCTAAAAGAGCCCGCTCGCGGTGCTTGACCGGTTCATAGTGTTAATCCCTAGCGAATGACAGCTCACTTCACACAAGCTTTCACGGTGAGATGGTTACAGAATCGCACGGTTGCAGTACTATTCTGTAAAAATCTCACCGTGAGAACTTAGGTGAAGTGAGCTGTCATTAGGGATTAACACTATTGACACTGCTCATTTCACTTATGTTTTCACGGTGAGATTTTGAAAGAATCGACCGGCTGTGTTGGGCTCAAATCATTCAATCGATTTATTAGTCAAACTAAACATTTAGAGATATAATTACGTTATATTAATTCATTTACGATTGAATTTTAATTTTAGTATTAAATAAATATTTAGTAAGTTTTAGTTAACTTAAACTAATTTTCTTTTTTATTTTTTTTTAAAGAACTTGTTTAATATGGTAATCCATCAATAATTAGTTACCAACCCGCACCGGGCCCGCGTGGTATATTGCAGCCCACTCCGGCCGATGTTGGTATGCTTATGCTAGTATTAGTTAAATAGTAAGTTCAGTGCCAACTTGAATGTGCTTGTGAACACCTGGCTGGGATATAATAATACACAATGGACGGGAATGTAAGAATTGTTGTTTGTTGTCATTTGCCAGTGTCGCAACACCCGCAGATTAATATGTATTGCTACTGTCCTTGGTTCCTGCCTGGCTCTGACATAAAGTAATGGACAAAATTGTAAATCTTTTATTGCCTGCGTACAAGGCTTTTGGCAACTTTGTATGTTTTTTTTTTTTTTCCTTTCTAATGTGCGTTTTGTTTATGCAGAATAAGTAATTTTTCTTTCTTTTTCTAACAATCAGACGGTATTCTCGGAAAAATTTATTTCATATTGTACACCTGGTATGACCAATAAATGATTAAACCATCTGTTTAATTATATAATTGTTTTTTATTTTCTTTGAAATTATTATTTCAATCAAAAAGATATGTCAGCCCCATCGTACCCCTTTACATTAATAGGCTCACTTAAATAGTATTAGTTATAATAATGAATTAGAGTTATTCGTGCAGGACAATAATTAATTGGCACAACTGTCTAATAATCTCCGAAGATGGTATAGATAAGATGGATTGGATTATGCCTACATCAAATGTATTTATTTTAAAATCCTTTACGAATAACTCGCGTTCTACTCTGTTCCGAGCACACTCCATCAGCAAATGTTGTACGTCTTCGATTTTATTGCAAACTGTGCAATTAGGGGAGTCAGCCTTTTTCATAAGAAATGCAAATTTTGCCGATGGATAGTGCCCAGAACGGAGTCTTAATATCAATTTAACATAATTTCTATCTAATTTAGTATTCTCGAACCAGGGAACACGAGATAGTTGACCTTGAATGCTTTTGTACCAAATGCCTTTATCCATAGATATTTTGAGAAAATGTTCTTTCCAGGAATCAAAGCATGCAGATTTAAATTTTGTTGTATATTCCCAGTAATCAGGTACATAATTAAGAACATATCCGTCTATTACCGCTGATTTGGATATACGGTCAGCCTCCTCGTTACCTCTTAATCCAATATGTGCTGGAACCCATTACAATCTACATTCTTTATTATTGTTTTTAAGTATAATTATAAGTTTTAAAATATCATACGCTATCGATGTATATGAGGCATGTCGCCACATGTCATAAACTGATACTACTTGGTCAATGGAATCACAAAATCTCTGCCAACCCAATGATATCGCTTTTTGACTTGCTTCATGAAATTCTTTAATTTTTTCTTCTAACTTGGACAAGTTATCAGGGGTTGGATTACGACGAAACTTTGCTAGAGACAACCTTCGCTGTGCAACAATGTGGGATAGATCAGGTGTCCAATCATTTTTTGGTTTGAATTCTTTTGTGGGCTTAGAACTAAATTTAATCAAAATCAAAATCAAAAGTCATTTATTCAAACTAGGCTGAGAATCAGCACTTTTTCGAACGTCAAAATTACAAAAGACAGTCCCCCAAAACGCCCGCCCTTCACCACTTCCTAGTGCTAATGGAAGGAATATATTTATCAGCAGCTAAATTTATTTGATTTATAAAAAAGTCATACATTTCTTGAACATCTGAGTCATCGCACTGCACATCAAAACTTTTAGATAGAGAATCCGTATATTCTTTCCAATTGGCCTTTTTGTAATTTCTTTTTTTATTTATAGTGAAATCATCAGGTATTGTGATTGTCATTTTAATTATTAGGTCATCCCACTTCCAGTGTCATATTTTTTATTTCCAATATTTATGTATTGCGCAATGGTATGCAATAGTTAATACATGTGTTGTCTTGTACAATCATGTTAGTTTAATTTGGTGTGTTGTATTGTCAAGACGTGCATTGATTTAAAATGGAAGATTTAAAAAAATCTATTATTGTAGTGGAGCAACGTATATTTCTAAAGTTTTGTGCTTTACTCAACTACTCTGGAGGAGTTGCGCACGACTTACTGGTAAAGTGTGTTGGTCGTAACGCCTTAAATAAAAGAACCGTACAGCGATGGCTTGAAATGTACAAACAAGGAAGAACCACAGCTGAAGATGAGCCGCGAGCACCTCGATCATTATCATCGACTAGATTAGAAGCAAGGGACAAAATCAAGGAAGCACTTCGTCAGTCACGTAGGGTTAGTGTCAGTGATCTCTCCACTCAACTTAACATTCCTTATTCCACTATACATAGAGTACTCACGGAGGATTTATGTCTGGTCAATAAAAGTGCAGTGTGGGTGCCCCACACTCTGAACACGGATCAGAAGGAGTTTCGTTATGAAACTGCGCGTAGCCATTTATCGTGGTATCGCCGTAAGAAAAATATACTTAATAGATTCATATGCCTTGATGAAACTTGAGTCGAACTTTATACTCCTCGTCAAAGACATCAGTCACGATGTTGGGTGGAACCGGGCACTTCAGCTGAACATTTACCACGTGCAGAGCTACATGGACGAAAAATACTACTAATAGTAGCTATGGATGTCAGAGGCATTGCTTTTTGGAGAACTTATGATGAAAATACAACTATGACTGGAGAGCGATATAAGTCATTTTTAGAAGAAAATATTCCTATTTGGGCAGACGAACATCATATAACGAGTCCTATAATTTTACATGATAACGCCAGACCGCACAAATCAAAAATAGTTCAGAATTTAATTGAAGATAAAGGATGGATTGAAATTATTCAGCCGCCATATTCCCCGGATATGAATCCTTGTGATTTCAATTGTTTTGGCCATGTGAAGAGGAAATTGTCGGGTACTCGATACAATAGCAAAAAGGAGTTAGATATTAAACTAAAGAGCATTATTGATGAATTAAATGAAAGTGGTACTTTAAATGGTGTTCAAGATTTGCCAGCAGTCTGGGAGCGAGTGATTAATAGTGGTGGAGATTATTGATTAGTGTCACAAGGTTATATAGTATAGTAGTCAGTTTTTGTAAAATAATAATAATAAAAAAATATGACACTGGAAGTGGGATGACCTAATATTAATTTAGTGGCATCTTCTTTTTCTTGAAATTGAATTAAAACTTTGTTATAACTTTTATATTTTATTCTTGTAACATTCTTAATATTTTCACTTCTCAATAATCGTGCAAATGCCATATTTTGTTTAGGCATGCTCTCTAATGAAGTTACACACACTTCGTTATTTTCGATGTTATTTATTTCATCATCTTGTATTTCCCCATCTACCCTCAATTGATTTTGTGATTCTGCCGAGTTACTCTTTTAGGCTTTCTCCTAATCAGAGTAATAAAGTCATCATCATCATTAAAATCATATTATCTCTCCTTTCTCTTCTCAGGTAATTTTTTTTCACTTTCTTTATGTATTTCAACTCGCGTAAGTTTAGGTTCCAAGGATTTGTCTCGGACCTTTTCACAATTAAGTAAAATTTCCATATCACTTCCATCTTCGTCTTCTCCACTCTCCATTTTAGATTATAAAGATTGATAAACTATTCGCGAAACGAATAAACAGAGCAGCGGATCGGTAAACTCAACCGTACGCTACGGGTTCGCGACAGCGAACTTCATCTATGTTTATGTGCTCACTATTAGAATTTTGTGCGTCAAAAGTCAGTTGAAGTAGGAAACTTAACGATTTACGATACTCTTGCGGTTTTAAACTCATTTTTATTAATATTGTTAAGGCTAGTGTGGAGTGTTTAAATATAAATATAAGATATTGTGAGATGATTTGACTGTGTTTGAGTAAATAATGGCTCCGGGCGAAAATTAACTATAGAAGAAAGAACGAAGATCGTGTGTGAATACAGTGAATACAAAAAATTGAAGAACTATTGTGCTGTAGTAAAATTATTTCAAGTTAGTCCAGAAGGTGTGCGGAAAATAATAATGAAGAGTTTAGAATGTCGTAGTCTTGCAGACAGGCCACGGTCGGGGCGTCCTAGGGCTACTACTTCTGTCGATGATCGACAAATAGTGCGGCAGTGTAAGATCAATCCCAAGATTGTGGTACGAGAGATCAAAGAGCAGTTACAGGAAGCAGGAAGATCGGTTTCTGAATGTACTATCAGGCGACGCCTGCATGATGCTAATTTACGAGGTCATGTTGCCAGAAAGAAACCTCTTCTAACATCGATTCATAAAAAACGAAGATTGGAGTTCACCCGCAAGTATTCGGATAAGCCAATAGACTTTTGGAAGAGAGTAGTCTTTAGCGATGAATCAAAGTTCGAACTATTTGGAAATCGACGTCGGCAAACTGTATGGCGCAGCAGCAGTGATAACTCTTACGACGACAAATACTTGCAACCAACTGCAGATAATTGAAGGCAAGATGACAGCACAGATCTATTGTAATATTCTCCGTGACAATTTAAAACAATCGGCGGAAGCAATGGGGTTAGGTCGGGTTTTCAAGTTCTAACAAGACAACGATCCGAAGCATACAGCAAGGATAACTAAAGAATATTTTGAAGATAACGAAGTGGACTTACTGGAATGGCCATCAATGTCACCCGACCTTAACCCTATTGAACACTTGTGGGATGAATTAGACCGCAGGATCCCAGTTTCTATAAGACGCAATAGGAATTTGTTTAAAAATAAAATTCTTGAAACATGGTCGACTATACCTATCAAAACATTACAAAATCTCGTTGAATCAATGCCTAGACGACTTAAAGCAGTTCTACAGATTAATGGCGGTCACACAAAATATCAAAAGTTAAGACATTGGCAAAGTCACAATCCGTAAATTAATTTTTCAACAATTTCAACTAACTTTTGGCACCGCAATTTCTTTGTTTATTTACATAAATTATAGTTATTAAAATTGATATGGTTGTCTTATTGATAGGAATATTCTAAATTGATTATATTTTAATAAATAGTTTTTGAAAATATGATTTTATTTGGTTTCATTAAAATTTCCTCACATTTATTACATTATTGATCATTTCAACTAACTTTTGGAGGGCACTGTATTACGACAGTTGTTTGTTTTCCCAAATTCCCGAAAAGTTTTACTCAAAAGCCCAGTAACCACACATTAAATTCCAAAAAATAAAACACTAAAACTTTATCCGAGTGTATCTGTCAGTGTCAATTCTGTCATGTCAAGCAAGCTGTCAAGTTATAGTCGCTGTTTATATTTGCAGTTTTTGTATTCGTACGTGTTTTTCTGTTGCTTGTAAAGTTCTTATACTTCATAAACTCACGCCTTCTTCCCATGAGGCTACACAAAAAAATCGGTACACCACCTGTTACGTTCCAAACGTAAATAAAACGCAAGCCCTCCCTCGTTATTTATACGCAACGCAACAGTTTAACTTAAACTTATTGAGTTCAAAGATGGAAAAACTGAAAATCTGTAGGATATGTTTAGCGGAAAATGTTCGTATGTATGTAGTGGTCGACAGGAACTTGCACGTACTGTATGAGAAACTGACTGAAATTACAGTAAGTTGATATTTTTAGTAATAGTTAAGTTGTTTACCTATTAGGTTTTTAATGTCTCCTACTCGAAAATTTAGTATCCAGTGCTTCCGTAAAACAGCTTAAGGAAACCTGGACTTAAAATAAGTACTTGTATAGTTATATTAAGGGGCTCTTGGATAAATAATAACAGCCGCACAGGCCGATCGATCAGGTTAAGCTATACTTGCCGCGGTTGGTCTGTGGATTGTGGGTGACCATCTTACATACCTAGACCCCTCCTTGCCACGGATAGCACGTTGAGCCGTTGGTCCCAGCTGTCATTCGTAGATCTTTGACAGTTGTAATGGGTAGTCACAAGCCCTAAAATCTGACAACCAGTCTTGGTACCAGTCCTGGACAGCAACTGAAATGTGGAGGTCAGATAGGCAGTGGCTCCATGTGAAATACCAGTATTCAGCTGCATCCAGTTAGACTGGAAGCTGATCCCAACATAGTTGGGAAAAGGCTAGGCATATGATGATAGTTATATAAAGTAGCCATTCTGCTTGAAGCAAGAGTGGTGATCAATGCTTATGCCTTCTCTGTAAGATGCAATGCAACATCATTAACGGCCAGCAACTGTTGGCTGTTTGGCTTGGACAGCATTACTTTAGAGAATAGAAGTATTTTCTTCATAAAAATAAAACAGTGCAAGACAAATTTTGTTGCAGTTTGTTACAGAAGACATTAGACCGATTCTTGCTTGTTTCTTCTGCTGTTCCAAACTAAAGCAATGCTACCGATTACTGCGACAATGTCTGGAAGCCGAGGAGCTGTTCGCTCAGAGGATGAATGAGGATTATGAGGTGAGATACTCTTCAACAGCAATTTATTCTTATAATTTCTAATTCAGTATGATGCGGAAGTGATGCCTCTAGCTCATACCTGTTGTTTCTGGATTTTATGCCATGAGTACCATTGAGTGTTGTATGGTGATATGTAAGCTTTTGTCAAATGTAGATGCATACAATTATTAAATTTAAATACACACCTAACACTTCAACAACTATTATATAAAGCTTATATGTCATCATGTTAACACAAACTATGCAACAATAGCTTGTGCAGTGGTCAGGGAAGTGATTAGCGTGGCCGACTCCTGGGTACATTGTGACTACTTAAGTGCCCTCACTTGTGGGGGTCTTTTAGGTGACTTAGTATATTGCATACAGTTTGTACTTGTGGCACTGAGCAGCTGCATATTTTCCTGATATTATAATCATCTTTTTACAGCCCAATCCTTTAATAAACCAAGACCGCTTAGAGTTATTCAGTGGGTTTATTATATCTCCAATAGTGCACATACATATAGATGATGAATGTGAAACAGGAAGTACTGCTAGCCAAGAAGAATTAGCAGCTGTTTGTGAGGGAGTAGGTGACGTTACTGAGCCAAAGGATGAACATCAAAGTAATGGTATGTTTTGAGAACAAAAATAATATTATCAGTAAATAATAGGTATGTTTAAACAATTAAGAATTATTATTTCACATTAAGTAAATATCCTATAGGTCTTTTACGTTACGCGCGACCGCTGGCGTTACAAATGCCCGCGCGCCCGCTTGAAGTTTAAACAATTAAGAATTATTATTTCACATCAAGTTGTGAAATAAAACTAATATTAATAATAAACTCTAAGCCTGTGTTGGTAGAGTTCACTTTGCCGGAACAAGTTTAGCGTTAGGAGCCAGACTAAGAGAGATACAGAATCCCGAAGGGCAGCTTGTGGCGAGCTGTTGGGCAGTAGCGACCCCGCTGACCCTATCTCCCGGGAGTAGTCTTGTTCCTCATCTCTGGCTTTCCTTCATTGGCCAGCTGTAGCGAATACATGCTCGGAGGAAGGAAGTATTCCAGTAAGGGCTCGTAGGAATCTTGAACATCTGCCGGGCTCTGGGATTGTTCTGACAGCCATGGAATACTCGTCAAGCACCTCAGGATATGTTTTCCCCTTGTCACTAAGGCACTATGTGCTAGCGACAGTTTCCAGGATCCATTATTGAGTGTGCAAGTCACCCCTGCCATTCAATCGGTGTATTTTATATAAAACATTGTTCAGGCAGGGGCCATGGTCTTCCCATAGTCTTAGATAATCAGTTCACTTTAGCCACCATAGATAAACGTATTTTCTTTCTTTCTTTCTTTCCACCCAAATTTATTTGTTTAATATCCAATATATTTCATCCAGTATATTTATTTCCCTAGCTTGCAGTAGACCTACACCAACCAGGGTTTGTCCTTGGGTGCACTTGCATAGTGCATACAGAGATAATCGTCGGTTGGTGCCTCATTTCATTAAAAACGTTTAACAGGCTTCTGCAAGTTAACTTGGGCTCTTAATATAATGCCTTCCAAAGGTCCGAGGGTCCCGAGATATGTGAAAGACATTTTTAAAACAAGTTTTTAATACTCTTAACTTTTATTATTTACTTACAGAGCTAGAAGCCGAAAATTTTGACAATAGCTTTCTAGATGTAGCAGATATACCACCACACCATTCGGAGTCAGACATAGATGATGATGATGATCCTTTAATGGAGTTTAAAGCTGTAGGGGAAGGAGAAGTATCTAAGGAGAAACGAAGAGTCAGGGATACGAAAAGTAAGTATTAGTTAGTTTATCTGTAGGTAAGCAGACAGGCTAATGGTTCACCTGATAGGAGGTGGCTAGCGTTACCTGAAGGGTGTACCTGCTTACATGTGCAATGTTGAATTCTATCTATAGGACTGTAATTCGAAGTCACAAACACTATTGTAACACTATTGTAGTTAAATCAACAAACTATTAATTTCTGATAACAATAACAAAACCATGGGTTGAAAGATGACCCCTGATGATGGAGGGGCCCCTGGCTAAATAATAACAGCCGCACAGGTCGATCGAACAGGTTAAGCTACGCTTGCCGTGGTTGGCCTGTGGATGGGTGACCATCTTTACATACCGAGACCCCTTCGTGCCTCGGAAAGCGCGATATTAGATAACAAGTTCATCGCAATTCATATTGGCTCGCTGGCTAGTTCGTTAAACTTCCGGTATGAGTATGGCGACGTCCGGTGATGCGATGGTTCGAATCCAAGTCGAAACAATGAATTCTTTTTAAAGTTTTCTTTAGGTTATTCGTAACGAATTCAATGTTGTTGCAGTGTAACATTTTAGAACTTGAGGGGTTAGCACATACGGACGCTGTGTGTACTAGGACTGAGTAACTCTAAACTAATAATATATTATTTTAATTTTACATAGTATTCTTACTTAAACATTTTTTTTTTTTTTTACAAATGTTACGTTATCAAAGTATGTATAAATTAACATATTTCAGTCTAGCCAAATCGTTAATTTTATTTACGCCACTATAATTGTAATAAAATTATTAATTTATAATTATATGTATATAACTATTAATAATAATAAATTAAATCAAATACACATTCGATACAAAAAACTTTACTTTAGCACCATTTAAATGGCGGGTATACTTTCATAATTTCATTCCGTACATAACAGATATCACTGTACTATTCAATGTTACCAGAAATTCCTACTTTTCAGTCTTGAATCATTCCAAGTGCTGTTATTTTGATTCGTATATAAGTCAATCTCTTTACATTGTACTAACCAGATTTATAATCACAGGGCCGACCGTTGCGAAGAGTCCAAAACTAGACACACGAAGAACAAAACTAGAAGATGCAATAACAGGCGAGCAAATGAAAAACGAGAAATCAGACTCGAAAGTTATCCGGACAACTCAAAAATGTAACTCCAAACCTGGCACTTATTTCATAGAGCCTTACAAATGTGAACAGCGTAGTTTAAATAAAGTGAAAAAAAAAACACAACATACTCATACACAAATTGGTGATAAAACCAAATGTGATGTATATCAACGTTTTAATCTCAAGAGTAATTTAACACATCACAGTCGTATACACTCTGATGAAAAACCATATGAGTGTGATGTATGTAAACGTAGTTTTACTAGGAGTTATCGTTTAATAGAACACATTCGTGTACATACTGGTGAAAAACCTTATAAGTGTGATATATGTCAGCGTAGTTTTAGTTTAAAAAGTAAATTCACAAGACATATTCGTATACATACTGGTGAAAAACCTTATAAGTGTGAGATATGTCAGCGTAGTTTTACTCAAAAAAATGACTTAACAAAACATATTCGTATACACACTGGCGAAAAACCTTATAAATGTGATGTATGTCAACGTAGTTATAGGACAAAGACCAAGTTAATAGAACATATTCGTATCCACACTGGTGAAAAACCTTACAAGTGTAATTTTTGTCAGAGTAGTTTTAGTCGAAAAGATTACTTAACACAACATATTCGTAGACACACTGGCGAAAAACCTTATAAATGTGATGTATGTCAACGTAGTTTTATGACAAAGGGTAACTTAACAGAACATATTCGTGTACACACTGGTGAAAAACCTTTCAAGTGCAATGTTTGTCAGCGTAGTTTTAGTCTAAACGGTAATTTAAGAAAACATATTCGCCGGCGCATACACACCGGCGAAAAACCGTAGGCTTTGAGGTACGCGGGCGATTTATTCCCGTGGGGATTTTTTAGGTTCACTGAATTTTCAAGGCATTGCTTAGCGCTGATAGGTGAAAATCCAACGAGTGTGTTGGCGCGCTGGGATGCACTCTAGGATTCTCTAACACCGAAAGTTAATAATAAAATAATAATAATAATAATGTTTATTTTTCTTCCATAAATAACACTTACTTAATAACTAAAACTTTAAAAAAAAATGAGAGAGAAAAAATAATAATAATAACAATAATTATGATTTAGTACAATGTTCATTTGTGGGAGACTGGTGCCTAAACTAAGCCGTGACTTGTATTTCAGGTCACCAGGGACTGCCCCCTACAGGTATAAATATCTAATAAATGATAAATTATTTATTTTCTGTAAGTAGGTTTGTACAAACACTTTTACATGTCAATCATATTTTTTAAACTAGATGAGGTCGGCGTTTCCTATCTGACTACTCTGAGAAGAAAGGCCGAAACAAACTCAGAGGTCACAGTCTCTTTTAAAGTCCAGACATAATCTTGGTCAGATCATGTGAAGACCATGTAGATTGGTGTCTGAAATGGTCTTTTGAGTAAAGAACCACAGATTGAGCGGACCTGTCCAGTCAGTGCACGCATTTGTCAAAAATCGTGCAGCTCAACTCAGAACTTGAGGAGCCTTACGATTCGACGAACAATACCAATGAAAGGACATTTGGGTAGGCCGCATAAATGACTCAAACTGCCAGATCATGATTAAAACTAACTAAGAAGGAAAACCGAAAAAAAAGAAATGACCCACATAGTCTTCACACTCACAGTAATAATAATAAAAAATAAGATACTTTACAAGTAAA
This sequence comes from Eremobia ochroleuca, assembly GCA_949629135.1. Classification (NCBI taxonomy): domain Eukaryota; kingdom Metazoa; phylum Arthropoda; class Insecta; order Lepidoptera; family Noctuidae; genus Eremobia; species Eremobia ochroleuca. The sequence goes on from OX451414.1 coordinate 9,514,207, forward strand.
TATCCATGTCATTGTTTATATAAAATTCATCAATGTCAATGTGTATATAAAAATCCGGATATAATCTTTGATCTTTGAGGACCATGTAGATTGGTGTCTGAAGTGGTCTTTTGAGGAAAGAACCACACTGAGTGGACCTGTGCAGTCAGTGCACGCCTTCGTCAGTAACCGTGCAGCTCAACTCAGAACTTAAGGAGCTCAACGATTCGACGAGCAATACCAAGGACAGGACATTTGTGTAGACCGCATACACCACTCAAACTGCCAGACCATGATTAAAACGGAAACAATGATCCACATAGTCCTCATATTCACAATAATTAAAATAATATAAGACTTTAAACAGTAAATGTTCATGTCATTCTGTATATAAATAGAAATGTATTTAGAAAGAAAAGAAAAAAAAAAAAAAGTGTAAATCAGCAAAATAAAAAATAAACAACATTCACTGTCTAGACCTATTGGCGCAGCTCAATCCCAAGCTTTTTTGTCCTCAATATAGTCTTTTACAGTATAATAGGCTTTCTGGCATAGTTTTAGCTTTATAAAAGATTTGAATTTATTAATGCTTAGTTCTTGAATGTGGCTAGGAAGTTTATTATAAAAATGTATACATTGGCATCTAAACGAGCCACCTATTTTCTTGAGCCTTGTTGTAGGAACAACATATTTGTGTTTGTTCCTAGTATTTATATTATGGATATCACTGTATTTTTTAAACAGATTAATATTTTTATGTGCATACAAAAGATTATCATAAATGTACTGAGAAGGCACAGTCATTATATTAATCTCTTTAAATTTGTCTCTGAGGGAGTGTCTGGGACTTAATTTATAAATGGAACGAATTGCCCTTTTTTGTAAAATAAAAATTGTCTGAATATCGGCGGCATTTCCCCACAACAGAATACCGTACGACATCACACTATGAAAATAACCAAAGTAAACTAAACGGGCTGTCTCTAAATCAGTTAAGTCACGAATTTTCCTAACAGCGTATGCTGCAGAGCTAAGCTTTTTTGACAATTTATCTATATGGGGGCCCCATTGAAGCTTGGCATCCAAAGTTATGCCTAAGAATACTGTGGTATTTTCGGGTTTTAACTCTTCACCCTTTATGAGAACACTAGTTTCTACTTGTCTAACATTTGGTATCGTAAACTTAATACATTTCGTTTTTTTTCCGTTAAGAAGTAAGTTATTAACATTAAACCAGTTAACTACTTTTGCGATGGCACTATTTATATTGTCAGTAACCAGCTGCTGACGTTTGAGTTTAAATAAAAGTGAAGTGTCATCTGCAAACAACACTATATCATGTTCATCCCTTATGAGGTAAGGCAAGTAATTTATATAAATAAGAAATAAAAATGGGCCAAGAATTGAGCCCTGGGGGACCCCCATTTTTACTACAGATCCGGGTGATCTTTTTCCGTTAACATCAACTCTCTGAATCCTATCACTCAAGTAAGAAGTAAGAAGATCCAGAGAGGCGTTCCGAATTCCGTAGTAGTGAAGTTTCCTGATTAAGGTTTCATGAAGAACACAATCGAATGCCTTGGACAAATCGCAAAAGATGCCCAAAGCATCGCATTTGTCCTCCCATGCATTATAAATATGTCCTAAAAGTTCAACTCCGGCATCAGTAGTTGAACGACCCCTTGTAAAACCGAACTGTTTGTTATGCAGTAATTTATTTTTGTTAAAAAATCTTTGCATTTGGTTTTAAATTTATCATTTATCATCAAAAACGTCATTAAAGTTACACTTTTATGTTATCACTTGCAATGTGGCTGACATATTGCGCGTTATAAGGGCAAACTATTTGTTGGAAGAGAAGAAAACAAATAAAATAAAATAAAACGTAAAAAAGTAAATGAATAAACAATAATAAAATCTTAAATTTGTATGAAGTGTAGTGGAGTTCAAAGTGCGTGTGGAATGAGGGTGAGGGTGTGATGTATTTGTTGAAAATCGAGTGTGTAATAAAATCCCGCCGCGATATCTTCACGTCCGTACATCGGCTAAGTGTGATGTATGTCAGCGTAGTTTTAGTGTAAAAAATCAATTATCCCACAATATTCGTATACACACTGGCGAGAAACCTTTCCAATGTGATAATATGTATGTGAGCGTAGTTTTCGTCAGTTTTGTCATTAGGGCTTCTAAACGGGCCATGTTTTACTGCAATTTGTGGCTGCAATATAGTGGCCGGCAACATTGCAAGCAATAACAGCCAGACTATGCAATATTGCAGTAATGTCCCGGCCATAATTTTAGGTATGGCCATATATGGTCTATTATTGTTCGATAGATTGCCAGACGATCGCCGAGCGATCGATTTAACTGCAATATTGCCCAGCTAGTTCTTTTGTTGTTTCAATCGCTCTTTATTGTTATGGCATAGTGCATCTTTTTTCATCTTTTTTCCGATTTTGTTTAAAAGAAACTCGAAGTCACCCTTCGACATTCTAGGAAAATTTTTAAATTATTTTGTTCAAGGCTTATTTCTTGATTTAAATTATCTAAAGTTTCACGCCTATTTAGGTAAGGTCGAATCCACAATGTTTTTTTATTTTTTTATTTTAAAACAATATAAGCCGCTGCGACAAGTGTGATTTCGTCAGCCATTGCTGCCGATGTGAGTAGCCCGTTTAGGAGTCTGCATCATGAGCCATACTATTGCAGTCATATTGCAACACATGGCCCAGCCATAGAATTGCTCGACCATCAAGAACAATAAAATATTTTTGTAATGGCCAACCAATTAGTTGCCAATAGTGCAGCCACAAATTGCAGAAAAACGTTGCCCGTTTAGACGCTCCCTTATAAAAAAACATATTTCAATCCAAACTGGTAAAAGATCTTATAAGCTTGATATATACCATCAGTGATTACTTGAAACATTCCAAGTGATTATTTCAAACATTTTGCAACGAGACTTAAATTAAAATATGGATGTCAAGTGATCAACTTAAACGTTATTATCTCAGAAACGTGACATTACGGGATTTGCAGGCTAATTGCGTAACACACTATTAGTAGCAATGGGTTTCATTTTGACAGTTCAACAACATTCATTGCGTTATTTGCGTTGTTGAGCAGACACTATTTTCGAACATATGGAGCAATGGATTAGCAATATGCTTCAAAATGATTCAAATTGATAGTGATAGTGTGTTACGCAATTAGGGTGATGGTCTTATCATGTTTTCTGTTTGGATTGATGTCAGCTATCGATTTATAAAGGTATCATCCGTGGCGACTGTTTTGAAAAAAAAAAAAAAAAAAAAAGCGGACTAAGTACTCCCTTTAGGTTTTGTTAAAAATGCAGAATTAAAGCAGGTTATTGACTTAAGTGTGTTCAGACCCTTCAGGATTGTATGACTGCTTTGAAAGGGTAATGGATAAATTATTCACAAAAGTAACTCGAACAAGTATACTATCCCTTGCGGTGATTTTAACGAAAACTCGAGTTCATTTAGTGAAATTGTCTGTTTCAGTTCTACAATCTTGTAAACCTATTTTCTTGGAGCCCACAAGAATACCTTATAACTGTTTTGGGCTGAATCGCTATTTTTAATCGATTATTTGTCAAACTAAAAATTTTGCGATATAATTAGTTATACGGGGCTTAAGGGACAGCCTTCCACAAACTGACAGGGTGCATTCAGGTCTCAATACTCTAACGAACGACGCGTAAAATTTGCTGTTCACTTTCTTCCTAGCTACAGAGTTCATCGAACTCGTTCGTCGGCGATTGCACAAAATTATACAATCGCAATAGTATTGCCAACTTATTAGACCTCAATTTAAATTGTGCAATGTAAATTATTAATTAATAAATAAATTGAATTGGGTTTGCGAACAAAAATGTTAGAACTAACTTGAAGTGTTTTTTGTATTTTCCGACAATGCGTCAGGTTTCACTGGGACGACGTCAGCCCGGCCATTGGCGGCCAATTTAGTCTTATTATGATTACGGCCTTGGGTCTTAAACTGGGTCTTAACTGTTCGGTGTAACATGTTGGCCCGCAGGTTTGCGCGTTGCAGTAATGAAGTTAAAGTCACGCTTTTTACGTCTTACTGTCAATCACTATACACGTGCAGCCTGTGGGTGAACTACACACTGGCCGCATACAGCGCCTTGCGTGTTCAGTACAATAACGCGTTTAGGGTGCTGTTGGGGCTACCGCGATTCTGCAGTGCCTCGGCTATATTCGCATTAGCGCATAAGGATGGCTTTCATGCCCTCATTCGGAAGCAGTGTGCGTCGCTGCTGAATCGTGTTAGATCCAGCCACAACAGCATGCTAAGTGTGTTCGCGGACAGGTGGGACTCTCCACTGTTGCGTCACTGGATAACCCTGCACGCTGTGAGGTGATCAGTGGACAGTTTCTCCTTTATTCTTATTCTTTTTCTCTTTCATTATTTTATTATTTTTAGTGTTTGATGTATGTACATACCTACTAGGTACCTATGGATGAAAGTCTGAAATAAATTATTATTATTATTATTAAACCCAAGAACAAAATTGTTGTGTCAGGCCCCACTGGGACGACGTCATCCTGGCCGTCTGCCGCCGATTTAGCATTAGTTAACGGCTTTAATCTAAGAAGTCCTTTATTAATAAAATTAAATGCGAATCTTTTCGTGCACTTAATAATAATAATAATTATTTATTTATTTCAGACAATTCTAGTCCATAGTTTACCCATACAATAAATAACATTAAAATGACTTATAAAATATAATATCTATTAAATTCAAATTCAAAACAGGCAAAAACCGAAAACAGAGTGGTGATCATTTCAAACTAATAAGTAAGTAAATTAAAAATTTGTCAAAAAAGTAAAATTATAAAAATGTCAGAATCGAATAAAGAAAATATAAATAAAATGTCAAATATTAATAAATAATAATAAATATATTTAATTTCTGTAGGAAAATCATTTCTCCACAAAAAAAATAACATAACTTTTAGTCCATTTAATAAAGCTTAAAATTTTAGTGGTAAATTATTATGTTCAACATTATTGCACGAAATTTTCTGTAATTGGCAACACAATCCCTTGCAAATCGCGAGTCACGTGCTGCCGACGCTGTCTGTTCAGTGGTCTCGAACCTACCGATTTTTCGGTATTTCAACAAATAGGCGCTCTGTTCTATCGAAATACCGAAATAAAACGATTTTTCTACGATTTCAGAGTATACATGGAAATTCTCCCGATTTTTCTACCGATTTTACACTTTTAAGTTGGCAACCCTTTTCATGTACAGACGCCAGCACATCAAGCTACCCGAAACTGCCAGATTTTCCCAATCAACTTTGAACCTTATGCTTTGGCGATAAAGTTGAAAATCTATTAAAGAAATCTGACAGATTGTAGTAGCTTGATGTGCTGGCGTCTGTACCTATGTTTAATGTTACGGGGAACCCCTCAATAGTAAGTACGGATGGACCTATAGTCTTTTTTATTCTTTGAAATTGATACAGAGTGGCGCATTTTAAGAAATTGTGAACAAATCAAAACATTTCCTGATGTAGAACTATTTTGGGATGAAGTAAGTTTACTAAAGCGTGGCGATGAAACTCAAATGTTTCCTTTGTTGTGTAATTTCATCTTTAATATTTTATCACTTCCCCATTCATCCGGTAACGTTGAACACATATTTTCACATATTAATCTTTTGAAAACAAAACAGCGAAATAGTCTGTCTACTGAATCAATCACTGGTCTATTACATGCAAAACGACTCTTTAATACAGCTAATTGTTATGATTTTGAAATTAATTCGAAGATGACCGCGGCTATGGCCAAAGAATATTGGTATAAAACATAATTATACTTAAGTATGATTGTTATTTTGTCTGTAAGTTTTTAATTAGTCTGTAAGTTTTTTTTAAATAAATAAACGAATTTGATCGAATATTGTATTTTTTTGTCAAATACCTACCGATTTTGGGTTCAAATATACCGATTTTAGCTGGCAACTCTACCGATCTCGCTCTACGACATTCGAGACCACTGGTTCTGCTTGTGTCATTGCATGCTGTGGCGCAGGGGGGTGAAACTCAGTGTGATTCGAGTTTGTCTTATTTGCATTTGTCTGACGGAACATTTTCTATACCAACATTATAGCATGAATCTCTCTGATGAACAGAACTTTGATTATTGACATGTAAATAATCAAAGGAACAGAACAAAGTGGGGTTATAATGGCGGGCGCACTGTAGTTGTATAGGGACAGACAGACAGGGAAGCGACTTTGTTTTACACTATGTAGTGATCAGCATTGCACCCGTGCGAAGCCGGGGCGGGTCGCTAGTAAATAATAATATAAATCGCTTTATTATTATCGTAGAAGAGAAAACGAACTACATATCTTTACCAATTAATTGTCATTAATACCAACCAACGAATAGTACCTAATCAATTTCAACGATGAAATCAAGCATCCTCCCCATTACCCTTAATAAAATATTATGTATGTGTGTATTTATGTCTGTAATTTATATGGTGTACACACGGACTAGAAAAAAAAGAAGGACTCCGCGCCACGCGTATCGAAAGTGAAGCACCGTACCGGTCTATGTGTGCGTGATTTGAGGGATACCAGATGAATGAAAATTTCCCCATGTTTTAAATATTTGGACAGTGTATTCATTTATTACAATAAAGCGATATAAGAAGTCCACTTAACTGAAATTACAAAAATATACTAGTTAAAACGCAAAATTAAGTGTTTATTTTGTATGGATGACTACAAAAACGCTGCTGTAGAATACGTAATTCAATTGATTGTCTTGAATTACCTATTAGGAAGATAGGGGGATGGGTATTAAAGCTTACTTACCTAAAACACACAAGGTGTATTTTACCTATAATAAGAAAACTAACGTTCTGTAGAAAATAAAACTGAAATATTTATTCAAATGATTTAATCAGAATCTTCTCAACACATACATACACTCACTAACCCGCACTGCATTCTTTATCGATCCAAGAAACATTACAAAAGCATGACGCTAATCCGTTCCAATCTAAGAACCCTCGCCAATTGATGATATGTATCAAAATGTATACAGCATATCACGCTTGTTTTCAACGGAACCCAATGGTCTTCACATCTGTAGTTTCTTATTATTATAATCCAATCATTGTTCCATGAATGATTTGCTGTAGGAAATCTATAAAAAGAATCATAGTCAATACTTGCAAAAAAATGACAAAGAACACAAAAAAAAAATTACCCAATCTCTTGGGACACTTAACCATTTATTTTCTGACAACACTTATGTCAAATGTCTTAATGTCAAAAATACAATAAATCAACAAGTAAAATTGTGCCTTAACTGTGATATGTTATTCCTTGACAGTTTTTCTGGGATGTAGAATTATTTTTACACGTTTTCAAAACACAAAATGGCATTATTTTATTTTATTACTTACTTCACGTAAATAGTACCTACAAAGACGCCGTCTTGTCGCGTAATGGCGGCCGGCCGGCATTCTATCATGTAAATGTGTGCGTGAAGCACGTTTGTACAAACGGTCCGGCACCCTTACTGTGCTTCACTTTCGATATGCTTGGCGCGGAGTCCTTCTTTTTTTTCTAGTCCGTGGGTGTACATAATAAAAAGTATTCTATTCTATTCTATCTACACGCATTTTGTAGTAGGGCTCTTTAAAATAATTTTCTTTTTAAAATATTTTTTTTTAAATAACTGGATTAATATGGTAATTTTCCAATAATTAGTTTTTTACTAACCCGCACTAGGCCCGCGTGGTAGATTGCAGCCCACTCCCTCTCGGAGAAAAGAGGCCTGTGTCCCAGTAATGGGACAATTATAGACTGATGTTATTATTAGTTAAATAGTAAGTTCAGGGCCAACTTGATTGTGCTTGTGAACACCAGCTGGCTGGGATATAATAATACACAATGGATGGGAATGTAGGAATTATTGTTTGTTTGTTGTCATTTGCCAGTGTCGCAACACCCACAGATTAATTTGTATTGCTACTGTCTTTGGTCACTGAGCCTGACATCAAATGTGTTATACAACATTATTTTTAGTATTATGCAAACCTGAATATATAGGGTGACTGGTAAAATTAGTGATCGATACTTAAACACATGATTCTACTCATGACAACAAACAACTTTTACTATGGGACCAAAGCTGAAATCGCAAAAAAAAAAAAAAATCAGCTGTTCCCTACCTACATTTATGTTCGTACGAGTCGTCAAAATGTAGGGAACAGCTGACTTTTTTGGGTTGTCATGAGTAGAATCATGTGTTTAAGTATCGATCACTAATTACCAGTCACCCTATAGTTTGTTCAGAATAAGTAACTGAATCGATTCCAATATTTTTTACACCATATTATATTTTGTACAGACGCCAGCACATCAAGCTACTAAAATCTGTCAGATTTCTTTAATATATTTTCAACTTTATCGCTAAAGTATAAGGTTCAAAGTTGATTGGGAAAATTTGACCGTTTCGGGTAACTTGATGTGCTGGTGTCTGTACACCGAGCGACACTAAGTACATATCCGCAATCATATGCCCACAAAATCAAAATCAAAATCAAAAGTCATTTATTTAAACTAGGCTGAGAATCAGCACTTTTCGAACGTCAAAATTACAAAAGACAGTCCCCCAAAACGCCCGCCCTTCACCACTTCCTAGTGCTTTCGCTGGGAAGAAGAAGTGGCGCAACAAACTCCCCAGCAGCACAGCTGTCTGTTCAGTTAGAAAATACTTGACTGAATACAATACAAGGTATGCAAAGTAAATAACATTACAAGACACAGGACACTAAATTTAATTATTTGCCATATGTCAGCTAGCAACGCCAATATACCAAGAAATACAATAAAAAACTATACGTAGGTACTCAAGCAAAAATTAATAAATGAAAATTAAATAAAAGCCTCCAGGTATGAAGGGCGTGACCGCTAACATATTTATGCAATGCTGGGTTCTGTTTTCACAGCTGTCGCTTGAAGTCACAAATGATAAACTAGGACCATCGAAGGAAACTAAATAAACAAGTTATTACTAATTATAACAATAATAAAACCATGGTCAGCAAGACGACCAGTCACCACAAGCAGCACCCGTTCACGAGCATAACGCAAAGATCAGCCATTACCCCCCTCGCCATATTTGAGGGAAGGAGGCAACCCGACCCCCGACGCTACCGCAAGCAATGACATCTGAGGGAGCATGACGAACTTGCTGCCGGTTGCTCAGGTAAGAATAATATGATCAATCGTCGAGGTCACTAGCTAACCACATAAATTGCAATCAACTCATTAGAAAACATTTAAATGGGTTGATTATGTCAATAATATAATAAAAATAAAACTAAACTGATTTGACTTATACAGCCCAATAAAAACAATTGTATAATGAGCTCATATAACCTACCAGTAATCTAATTCTGGAGAAAGAACATAAACATTGTCTTGAGTTAATCAGGGCGACCAACTATTCTTATCGTTTAAGTAGTCGTTGATGGAGTAGTATGCCTTTGAACAAAGGTTGGATTTTACTTGAGCTTTAAATGCATTAAAAGGCAAATCTAGCAAAGAAAAGGGTAGCTTGTTATAAAAGGCTATAGCCAAGCCCAACAAATGAGTTATGAACCTTATGAAGCCGGTGAAAGGGAGCACGTAGTTTGTCCTTATTTCTGGTGTTAACATTGTGAACATCACTGTTTTTAGTATACAAGTGTATATTTTGCCTAATATTTATGATGTTGGCAAAGATGAATTGTGATGCAACCGTGAGAATACCAATATCTTTAAATAAATCTCTTAGAGAAACTCTAGCACCTAGCTGGTAAATAGCTCGAACAGCTCGTTTTTGAAGGACAAATATATTTTGTATATCAGCTGCTTTGCCCCACAGCAGAATACCGTAGGACATAACGCTGTGAAAATAACTAAAATATACTAAACGAGCTGTATCAACGTCAGTGTATTGTCTTACTTTCCTGACGGCGTAGGCAGCCGAACTGAGCCTTCCTGCTAGGCTCGATATATGTGGTCCCCACTGAAGTTTGGCATCTACTGTTATTCCCAGAAAAACTGCTGAGCTCACAGTCTCAAGCGCCTCTTTATCTAAGACGATGTTGGGTCCTAGATTTCTAACATAACAACACAGGTCACGGCCGTTCGGAGCACCGGCACCGGGCACTAGGCGAGAGCGCACAGCGGGCTGGAGGCGCGGGTGGCGCGGGGGGGCCGCGTGGTGTGAGCATATTTTTGTACGGACATCCAGGCAACATAACAAGCTAACTTTGTGATTTTTCATGATACAATTTTGAAATTTTGTACCTGGATTCTTTACATAAAAATACTAGACACGTGTTTCGGGTTTCGCATATACTAAAACTAATTTTGTATATATTTTTGTAATGTGCGGTGTTTATACAGAACAACATTTTTTCTTTCTTTTTTTAACAATCAGTATTTTCGGAAATATGTTTTTTTTTTTTTTGTTGTACACCTTGTATGACTAATAAAAGATTAAACTATTTGTTTCATTTTATAATCGTTTTTTTTATTTTCCTTGACATTATTTCAATCAAAATAAACTAAAAGTAAGAAGAAACACAAAACCGGTCGAAGGGCAGGTGCTTGGCGTCTATCGGCTGAAATCATGAGGATGAAACTAAAACGAATTCAATTGTCAGTCGTTAGTTCAACATACGTTAGTTTAAGTGTTAAATCGTCAAAAATGTTAGTATATTTTTTATTTTATTATTGCAGATGACATACAGTAATTATAAATTTATTAGATTCTGATATTGTATTCTAAAATGTTAAATATTTATTAATTGTTATTTATTTTCTAATTATTGTACACCCTAGAGTCTAGGCCTTTAGGGTGTAAGCGTAGACATAGACAATAATAGTGTAAGTACAGACGCCAGCACATCAAGCTACACGAAACTGTCAAATTAAATGACAATTGTTTTATTCATTAAAAACCATTGAGATGGGATATAACAGGAGATGCCCTGTTATTCTATACACGGTTGTAGGTAGGTGCCAGAGCAGCCATCTTTGTCGCCAAGTTTCGTGGTAGTTCAGCTGTCAAATGGTTGTTTATTTTTTGTATTATTGAGATTTGCGAGAAAATTACGAGGACTTTACCTTTAAAACTGCATGTAAATGTTGAAAAACAGCAATTCAACATGCCTGTGTGTTGTATTGTGAAGTGTGGTGCAAGGAAGGATGAAAATCAACCTCAACTTTCTTTGCACAGGTTAGTAGCCGGTTTTCATGCAATTACACATACAATAATAGACATTCGATGATATAATTGTAACGCGATCATGAATTTATGGCTAAAGTATTGATATTTGGGTGAATTTCTGTATAACAGACCTTTTTATTATTTTGTTAATTCATTCGTTTGTTTACAATAATATGTCATAATAGAATAGTGTTGTACCGTTGCCTAATAGTTTCCGGAACTAGTTCCTCCGCTGGAACGATATCGGTATATTCTGCTATGTTAACATAAATAGTCCTGCGTCTTATTAGCTCCGATTGACCTTGCTAGGTCCGGCCCGTGGTTCACAGCACCAAAATCAAAATATTTTCTTTCACATAAACCTACATGGGCACTTATGAAACGTCAGAACCTAGATGCACGGTTCCAAATGGTGGTTTCCTATGCAGAAGAACCAGCGAGAAACTCCACGGTTACTCTTTTAAAAACAATTGGCTTTTACAATGTCTTCTATTTTTTTAAGTACCTGGTACTTGTTGACAGGTAAGAACAAAATTATAAAGTATGTTTATCGAAAATAAACTAGGATACGTTACTATAAAGTAGGCAACCTTAGAACGGACTATAAGTTAGTATACTATATTATGATCCAAACGTGATAACTAGTACGACTCGTATTTAGTATCGATACTCGTTATAGTAACACCAATGTTCCTTGATTGATACAACCCTAGCAATGGCAGCCATTTTTTGAGACAATATGAGTTGTAGGTAGGCACCCTTTTTTCGTAGGTATTTCCAGTCCATATATATATGTCTATGTTAAAAACAGAGAAAACATACATGGCCAAAAAAATAACTACAGGTTACAAACCTAAAAAAAGTCAACTTAAAGGTCTAGTAACCAGACCATATAGTCCAAAAAAAAATCTATATATAACTGCCAATGTCAAACTCTGCTATCTGTCAAACAAGCTGTCACAATCATCAATTAGGTAGCTTTAAAGAGAAAAAAAAAAAAAAAGTAGCTTATGGTTCTACATGTTTTCCTGCTTTTTGTGAAGTAATTAAACATACATAAACTTACTCCTTCTTCCCACAGTCGTAGACAGAAACTGCAGGACGCCACCTGCCTACGTTCCAAACGTGAATAAAACACAAGCCTACCTCGTTATTTGTACGCAACGGAACTGTGTTTTTCTATAATACAAATACTTAGTGGATCATAATATCTGATCTGATACATTTTGAGTTAAAAGATGGAAAAACAGCCAATGTGTAGAATTTGTTTCGCGCAAAATGTTCGCATGTATACAGTGGTCAACAGGAAATTGCACGAACTATATGAGAAGCTGACTGATATTCCAGTAAGTTAATATTTTTATTAGGAGTTAGGTACCTAAATAACTCATTAGGTTTTAAATGCCTCTCCTACACGTAGATTCAGGCTCTATTGCCAGTTAAAACAGCATAGGAAACATGGACCTAAAATAAATATGTACATTAAATTTCAAACCTGCCTTGAGCATTAGTGGTAATCGATGCTCGTGCCTTCTCTGTAAGATGCGCAATGAAAGCATTAAGGACCCCTAACTGTTGGCTTTGAGAACATTACTATATAGAATAGAAGTACAGTGTAAACTCTATATAATGACACTAAAGGGACTGTACATTTTATGGCATTATAGAGAGTTGTTGTTAAATGGAAAGAAGTAAAACCATAATTATGAAAAGAAAAAGTTTACTTCAAGCTAATAGTTCTGTACATAAAAAATAATCTTGGTTGAACACTATTGCGTATATTCTATTTTTGTCTGTCGTCCTGCATCAGTAATTTTGTACCAGTAATTTTGTTGTATTTTTTTAATAATTTTATTCACATCTTGCAATGTTGAGGCATCTTGGTGATAAAGGAAGTACTTTTCCAATAATTTAGCCGCTTCTAGAGCTTCTTTAATGCTTGGCGGAGGCTCCGGCTCATCCGTCTGATCTTCTTCATCTTCTTGTTCCTGATCTTCAGTTTTTCTCACTGAATCCAAAATTTCTTTGTCTGTGAGTGAAGCCGTTGTAAGTAGGCAGTCGTCTACTTCGATGTAGGTTTGAAGATTTTCTGTGAAATTTCCTGCCATGTTGAACTGTTGCATACACTCAATAAATGGAAGGTCATCGTAGCTGTCAAACTCAGGTTCTGTTTTCACCTCATTACTGATATTGGTGCATAGTCCGGCATGTCGAAAAGAGTGCTGTATAGTTGTGGGTGTCACATCTTCCCAGGCTTTTGATAAAATATTGATTGCTTGCAGCATATTAACAGAAGTTTTACCCTCAGATTCGACTAGTTCCATCAATAATTTCCTTCGGTAGTGACCCTTGAGGCTTTTAATGACACTCTGGTCCATTGGCTTTAAGACACTAGTGGTATTTGGAGGAAGAAATGCTAACTCTATGTTTTGAAGGTTTGATATAAACGGGTGGGCAGGGCAGTTGTCAACAAGAAGTAAAATTTTTCGTCCTTTTAATTCTGAATCCCACTTTCGCACTTCTTCTTCAAAAAGTTGACTGGTCATCCAAGCTGATTTATTAGCTTTATAAGTCACTGGCAATTTCTTAATGTTCTTAAAACTGCTCGGATTTTTCGATTTACCTATTACTATCAGCTTTTTTTTTTCTGTACCATCCATATTAGCAGCCACAAGCACCGTAATACGTTCCTTGGAGAGCTTTCCTCCTACACACTTTTCCCCTTTAAATTTCAGAGTTTTATCTGGAGTCAACTTATAGAAAATTCCTGCTTCATCAGCTTTGAAAATGTCACTTGGGGCGTATTTTTCTGACAATTTTCGCCACACTGTATTATTAATGCATTCATGAGTAACATTTGTATCAACACTAGGCACTTCTCCCTTTATTTTACTATAGTTGATATTATGACGTTGCTTGAATTTTCCGAGCCATCCTTCTGATGCTTTGAAAGAATTTAAACCAAGTTCTTCAGCGAAATTCTCCGCCTTAGCTTTCACGATCGGCCCCGAGATAGGCATGTTATTCTGGCGCTGTTGGTGAAACCATAATAGTATAGCTTGATCCAAATCTTCGTATTTAGGCTTCTTTAATTTTTTGGAAGATTTCCCCTCCTTTTCTGCTTGGAGAATTTTTTCTTTATTTTTCCATATTGTGGACACGGTAGAGCGGCTAAATCCAAAGCGTCTGCCAACATCACTTATCTTCTCTCCCGTTTCTATTGCGCGTATCAGTAAAACTTTTTCCTCAATACACAGTGATTTTCTTTTACTAGCCATGTTTACAGTTTGAAAGTTTGTGAGCAACTAAGAATATGATTACTTATTAGTCATGGTCAACAACAGTCTACACGTGCAATCCCAATTTGTAAACAAAAGAACGAATTTCTTAGAGTTTGGTTTGCATGATGCCGACAGTCGAGTTTATTACGGGCTAGGATAATAAAGCGACAAAAGAACGTACACAGCTGCGCGGTTCTCACTAATTTTGGCAACTTAAAAGGTACTTTTTATTACTTAATTATTGTTGTCGTTATTGAAAGTGGGTGTAATGCTATATGGAGTGTATCATTGTATGGAAAACAAGCTAAACCAACCAAACACGAGTGATTTCGACGCTTTAGTAGTGATGGGTCGTTGAAGGTTTTTCCGTCAACGAAACGTTAAACGTTTTACCGTTAAATGCATGATTTATTTTATCGTATTGCAAAAAATGCTATTGTATAGGTATTTATCTATAGAATTTAGATAATAAATATATAATAATTATAAAATAATATTAATATTCATAGAGTATATAAATATGGTTTTGACAAAAAGAGGTGCGTTCAGAAACTCACAGCTATCACATTCTTAAAAAAATTAAATGACGTACTTTGTTGCCATATGGCAACATTATGCATTTAAGGGTTAGCGTTGAATTGCGTTTGTCAACTAGTTAATTTCGTCAACGAGTTAACGTGTTACGAACGTCAACTTGCATGAACGATAAACGCCTAAACGCTTTTATTAACGTATGCTGTTGTAATGTTAATTACGAACAATTTGATGCAGTTTACCTAATGAAATTAGATAACATTTTATGATGACTTTACCTACTACCTATCTACAGCCACAGGCCCGGCGCGGAAATGTTTCATTCCGCGCACGAATACTTATGATAATGTTAAGAATAAATAATGTACTTATTAAAAAAAAAATGTGTGCTTTAAAAAAAAATAACGTTATTGATCAAATTACTAAATAAATATCAAATCTTGTATTCGTTATTTAGAGTTCAAATTATTGTCATGACTATCGCGTCGTAGCGGGAGTTTTATTGTTAAAGAAATACAATTTACGTACGTTGAAAATAACAAAACGTTGGGTTCAGTTTCTCGTTTCGTCAAACGAGTTGAATTCATAAACGTCGTTGTCTCGTAATCGTAACTCGTTGACGAATTCAACGAGTTGATTTGTACACGGTCAACGTTAATCCCGTTGAAGAGACATCAACGTTGATTCAACTAGTTCGTTGATTCAACGCCCATCACTAGCTTTAGGGAGTTTGACGTTACATGGAGTTTACACTGTATTTTCTTCTTAAAAACAAAATAGTGTAATACAAATTTTGTTGCAGTTTGTAACTGAAGACAGTAGACCGATTCTTGCTTGTTTCATCTGCTGCACTAAACTAAAGCAATGCTACCGATTACTGCGACAATGTCTGGAAGCCGAAGAGCTGTTTGCTAAGAGGATGAATGAGGATTATGAGGTGTGGTATTATTGTCCTGCAGCTATTTATTTTAATAATTTCTAATTTTATCTATTGTGTCTAGATTTCACTCCAACCATACCCTGAGAGCAATGGCGGTACTGTGATGCTGGTCCCTATTTTATGAGTTGTAGGTTGTTTGTTCAAACCTAGGCAGGCACTTTTCATCACCAAATGAAGAGGAGCCCGTGGCTAAAAGAGGGGCCCATGGCTAAATAAAAACAGCCGCACAGGTCGATCGTTCAGGTTAAGCTACGCTTGCCGCGGTTGGTCTGTGGATTGCTGACCATCTTTACATACCGAGACCCCTCCGTGCCTCGGAAAGCACGTTAAGCTGTTGGTCCCGGCTGTCATTCATAGATCTTTGACAGTCGTTACGGGTAGTCAGAAGCCCGAAAATCTGACAACCAGTCTTACCTAGAGGTATCGTATTACCCAGCCACTGGGTTGTGGAGGGCAGATAGGCAGTCGCTCTATGTGAAATACTGGTATTCAGCTGCATCCGGTTAGACTGGAAGCCGACCCCAACATAGTTGGGAAAAGGCTAGGCAGATGATGACCACTGTTCTCAAAATGGTGAAGGAAAACATTGTGAGGAAACCGGCATGTCCTCGAACTAAACAATTTAAAGACATGACATCCATCAACCCGCAATGGGCTTGCGTGGTGGAATATGGCCCCCCTCCCTCTCCCTGCGAGGAGGCCTGTGTCCCGGCAGTGGGAAAATTAGAGGCTTCATATGCATACCATCTAGTGTTGACCGTCTATCTGTATGCTTTCGTCAATTGGAGTTTTTACAATTTATTACAAATAACCTGTCGTGCACCAATTGACAAACACAATAGAAATTAGTACTCCCTTTCTTCTCCTAAAATTGTTTGTCTGAAAATCATTATCCATACATAACACATTTACTATAGACTTCAGTAACCATAGTGTAATGTTCAAAATCCCGAAATTTTGTTTAGCATAATTATCTTTAGTTCTAAAAGTATTCTGTCATAATATCTTGTACCTACTATAATAATTTTACTATACTTAATAATTTACCTATAATAATTGAAAAAATGAAGGATTTAGGAAAATTTAAATAGTAAAATAAAATGTATCCTTCGTTATTTATTATTAATTTTATTTATTTTAAATAATCTCCTAATTTTACATGACCTAAAGTCATATGTCCTAAGTATTGTGTTAAATAATGTGTATTATTCATTTATAATCCGAATGTTCATTTATAATACATTTTTTAGTCCTAAAATATTTGCTGAAAATTAGGTTTTAGTGACAGAAACGAATCGCTATAAATCTGACTCCACGCAGTCTTGTCTGCTCTACACCTACAGTGTAATTTAAAACCGCGTGGGACCGCCGGAGCCCCGCAGTGCCGGAGCCCTGACAGAAACCATGCCTGCTGCATGCTGTATGCTTGCTTGCAATAATTTGAATTTAGGACTTATAACTTTTATTGAAAACGGTTTTATGTGTTTTGTATATTATTGATTAACCATATTTATGGCAAACGGACTTAGGACATATTATATTTAGGGATTTCAATTTTATGGCATGTGATATTATGTGATATTAAGTTTGGGTAAGTTATCATTCGCACAAATGATGATTGGGACAAAAAACATTATGGCACTTTGAATTATGGATAAAAAAGTTAGGTGACACAACAGAGAACCTAGAAATTGTATTGTTATCAGTACACATGGTGTACATTCAATGTTTGAGAGGTAAAATGCTCCTCATAATACTGTTACGACTACTGAAAGAATCATGTATGTGGCTGTTTCATAACAGTTCTCTCTCATGTCAGTGCAAGCTACGTAATACTACCTTTTACTGTGGTCAGTGAGGTTGGCATTGCGATCTTTCCATGGTGCATAGACCTTCTTAAGTATCCTCACTTGTGGAGGCTCTCTGGAGTGTCTAGCATAATGAAAAAGGTTTGTGCTTGTGTGGGACTGTGATCACCAGCATTTATTTATTTATTAAGGCACATCAACAACACAAACACAAAAATTTACAATGAAGAGAGAACAGACATCGATACTGGAAATATGAAATAACGTACCTAAGGGACATTTTGTCGAAAATTAATTATATATTAAAACGATAGGTTTTATTGATATTTTGCTATTTTAGCTTAAAAAATGAAGGAATCTAAGAAACGTTGTCCTAGACACTTTTTACATAAAACATAATAGTTAAAAAATTATCGTTAGTTTTATAAGAAAAATACCCTATTTTTGCTCTCCTAAAAACCTTAGTTTTGTCCCTTACGTTATTTCATATTTCCAGCCATGGACTAGTGTTTACGTCAATTACATGTTTTAATACAGCATGTTTTAATAATACTATAATTATATTCCTCAACCAAAGCACCTGCCATCTAATCTCTTCACCACCCTTGGTTGACTGGTAGAGAATGCCTAATGCATTAAGTCCGCCTTTGTACCTTTTGTGCGAAAAGTTTAAATAAATAAATAAATCATCTTTTTACAGCCCAATCCTTTAATAAACCCAGGCCACTTTGGATTTTACAGTGGGTTTATTAAATCTCCAACAGAGCACATAAGTATAGTTGATGATGTTCTAACAGAAAGCATTGATGTTAAAGAAGAATTGCCAGCCGTTTGTGAGGAATTATATGTTATTATTGAGCCAAAGAAGGAACATCAAGATGGTACGTTTTTAAGAACAAAAATAATATTTATTAATAAATATCTTCCTTCAATAAATTAAACATTCTTTACATTTCATATTGATAAACATTTTTTGAGCTACTTCAAAAATCAAGTGGCAAGTCAAGTTTAATTTTAACTTAACGATAACCACATTATGGTGTGAAATAAAACATATACTATTAATCAACGAGTAATACTCTTGTCTGTGTTTATTTACTTACAGAGCTAGAAAATTTTGACAATAGCTCTCTAGATGTAGCAGATATACTACCACACCATTCCAAATCATATTTAGAAGACGATGTACCTTTAATGGAGTTTAAAACTGAAGTGGAAGAAGAACAAGAAGTATCCAAGAAGAAACGAAGAGCCACGGGGACAACAAGTAAGTTTTAGTTGCTTAATCTATCAGTAAGGAAAGATGCCAATGGTTCACCTGATAGGATGTGGTGTGGATTGCGTTACCTAAAGGGCATACCCGCTTACATGCGCAATGTTCAATTCTATCCATAGGAGTGTATCTCAAATTCGCAAATGATTAACTAGGACCATTGTAGTTAAATGAATAAACTGTTAATTTCGGATAACAATAACAACAACAACATTCTTCTGATATTTGTCAACTGATCTTGTCACTGATGGGGCGCCAGCTGGTTTAGAACCCAATGGCTTGGTAAGCGACGATGGGAAGGGTCCAGACTGCTGTCTGTGACTGTACTTCCAGCCTTTTGGACACTTTTCCATTAACAGCAGTGCAAACGAATTTTTTGATGTCCAATGAGCTCTACACATTTTTTAAAATACTGGCACATAAAAATAATACATTATTATTATTTATAATTGTTTTTTTTTTTAATAATAACAGCCGCACAGGTCTATCAATCAGGTTAAGCTACGTTTGCCGCGGTTGGTCTGTGGATGGGTGACCATATTTATATACCGAGACCCCTCCGTGCCTCGGAAAGCACGTTAAGCCGTTGGTCCCGGCTGTCATTCGTAGATCTTTGACAGTCGTTAAGGGTAGTCAGAAGCCCGAAAGTCTGACAACCAGTCTTACCTAGGGGTAGGTAATACGGGCTGGTGTCCGCAACTACACGTCAATGCGCGTATTTTGCGTACTTACCTAGGGGTATCGTATTATCCAGTAACTGGGTTGTGGAGGTCAGATAGGCAGTCGCTCCATGTAAAATACTGGTATTCAGCTGCATCCGGTTAGACTGGAAGCCGACCCCAACATAGTTGGGAAAAGGCTAGGCAGATGATGTATAAGTCAACTCAGTTTAATTTCATTTTACTTTATTATTGACATTATCAACTCATTTCAATGTTTTCTAATGAGTTGATTGCAATATGTGGTTAGCTAGTGACCTCGACGATTGATCATATTATTCTTACCTGAGCAACCGGCAGCAAGTTCGTCATGCTCCCTTAGATTTCACTGCTTGCGGTAGCGCCAGGGGTCGGGTTGCCTCCTTCCCTCAAATATGGCGAGGGGGGTAATGGCTGATCTTTGCGCTTAATGCTCGTGAACGGGTGCTGCTTGTGGTGACTGGTCGTCTTGCTGACCATGGTTTTATTGTTGTTATTAGTAATAACTTGTTTATGTAGTTTCCTTCGATGGTCCTAGTTTATCGTTTGCGACGAAAGCGTTACGAAAAGTGTGATCGGGCGAGGCAAACGGGAGTTGAGTGGGGGATATAAGCAAGAGAGGGCAGTGCTCGCGCACATTTTCTTTCTCTCTTCCTCTCATAGCCAGTAAACGAAATATGTATACAACGTGTAACGTTAAATACGCAAAACCTCAGACACCCCAACTGATTTTTAATTCAATTGACCTATTTCACAGAGAAAATAAATCATAAAAAAAAATGTAAAGGTTTTATGTGCTGTTTTAGTTTTACTGGCCATTCTGATCGTTTCTTGCGTCTGCGACGACGCTTTTTCGAGGGAGGAGTCGTCACCGGGCCGCTGCGCCGCGCTGACATTGGGTTGCTTGACCTATTAATAAATAGACACGGCAACGTTTTTAATGAAGATTTTTTGAAAAATGTGACCTATACTAAAAAGTGGTTCAATTAATTCTGCTCGTTATTCTGATCAAACTATTTTCAGGTTTTGCGCATTTAACGTTACACGTTGTATATCTCAGTCAGTAGTTCGTTTGCGAGTTTACTAGCGTTACGCGAACGGTGATTCTTTGGTTATTTTTCGTAATTTTATTTCGTTTTGAAAAATTTAATGAATTAATATTTTGTTCAATACAATAAATATTCTACGTTTGAAGTGAATAAAATTGTAAATTCATTTTAAAGTTCATGTTTTGTGAATTTTCGGGTGAATAATAACAAATTATGGAAGGAAATGACACACACTCTGAGTATGAAAGCGATGCTCCAGGACCACCAACTAAGAAGAAATTACGTACGGAAAGGGCGCATAAAAAGTGTGCGACAGCATATTCAAGGCAACATTTTAAACCTAGTGAGACCCAATCAACTGATAATGAATCTCGAAGGTGAGTTCGTATCTCATACTAGTTGCTGGCGTCGCAGCGTCATATGCAGCGTTCCTTTATCCTTGTCTATTTTCTCCCTCTACTAATACGCGGCATTCTACTCTCGACATTGGGGCGCGTTTGTTTCTCTGTCCTTTTCTTGTATCTCTCTCTCGCTTTTTCCTCGTTACTCTTCCGTATTTTGGCCTCGCGTTTCTACGATTTACTTCAGCAGTCTTAAAATAGGATAACATCAAATTTAACTAATACGTAAATAATAGAACACTTATTAATTGTAGAGGCTTACCATTACAAAAAATTGGTGACACCGTGATTGAATACGACAATAATCAAATGGAAGTTGATGATGGGAATCCCACTATAGATCATGTACAAAAACCGAGACAAATTATGGGAGTTAGGTAAATTAATTTTTATTTTTATAATCATTCATGACTCTAATAATAATTGACTAAATTTACCAAACTAAAATGATGAAATTATAGGTTGAATAAGGCGCCAAAAACTTCTGCAGAACGTGGTCGAGAATTCAGAGCACGAAAAGCACTGCTTAAACAACAAAGTAAGCAACAACAGGAACCAGATGCAATACTTGAAATTGTTACAGAAGATATTCGAAGTGCTGGTCCATCAGATGACAATCAAGTCCTTGGCCCCTCTGAAATAACGACAATAGAAAAAAGAGCAAAGTCTGCAGAGGCAACACGGCGATGGAGAGAAAGAAAAAGAGGCGTTAGAGAGTCATCAAAAAAACAGGCGAAAACCGCAGCTCAACGCATGCGAGAATACCGAGAGAGAAAAAAATTGTAAATATTAATTTATTTATAAAAACTTATGCCATTGGAGGCCTGTAAAATTCTTATTTGCGTTTTCTTACTTAGAACAAAGAAAATACCGTTGAAGCAGCAACGTGATCAAGATTTAGATGCTATAGTCACCACGTCATCATCACAAGTAAACCAAAGGGCTCGTCCATCAACAATAAACAGCATATCCGCAGAGCTAATTTTAAATTGCTATCCAGTTTGCAGAATTTTTCATCAATGCTTAAATTATTAATCGGTTTGTTTGTTTGGCACAAATATGAGATATCATTGTGCAGACATAACAATACTTTTTATGCTCATGTCCTATCAGCTAATACAATTAAATCTAACGCTGAAATTGTGACCCCTCAGATAGCAGAATTGAATCATATCGTAAATATGTATATCGATATCACTACACCGCATATGAAGATCCAATAAACAGCAAATTAGTCGATCTGGGCGAACGAATAAAACAACTGAAATCTGCCAATCCTAACTCACCAGATTACACTCTGTCTACGCATGACATTCATCAGTATACTATTTGTTACTGCCTGCTGGGTGTAGCCGTTTTGGTGGCAGCGTGCTTCATATGGAGGTGTCGAGCAGCTTCTTCAGTGGAACTATCCCAAAGTGTGGCAAATAGTGTTGTGTTTTCGCGAAAGCAGAGTACGGCTGACCGTCAGCCAAGTGAAGTCAACATAACTAGTGCGAACACTAATTGTAAACGGGAAATAGCTACGTCACCTATATCTAAAACGTGTCGCTTTAGATTAGAAGACTTGTAACATTTTTGTATATTTTTGGTCCGGGAGCATGTACTGTGAAACCATAGACTAATAATGCACTAATCCTTATTCGTGCATTTTACCTCATTTCACTAATTGATATTAGTCGAGCATTCAGTACACGACTAGCGGTCATCGCGTGTGCTCCCTCGCACCCTTGTATTACGAAACCTTTGGTCCGGTCCGGATAATGTATTTAATTTGACTACAAGCGGCAGTATCGTTTATTATTATTATTTATTTATTTAGCTATCTTCTTAGCTTCTAAAAGGATGAACAGTATCTAATTGTATATTTTCTTATTTTAGGTACTTACCTAGTATAGTTCTTGTGCATAATTTAGTTTTCTGTTTATCAATGTTAGAATACTCCTATTATTTAGGTATTTAAATATTGTTACACTTTAGATTTTAGGCTTTAAAATAAATAATTAATTACATTAATCATAAAACCCAGTTTGATTTAATAAAGTTTATTGTATGCAGAGTGAGAGTTTGGTGTAATATAGGTTGTTCTTGTGGGTTCATAAATAGATTTACAAGGTTCTAAGACAGAAACTGAGTTATAATTTTACTAAACGGACTTGAGTTTTCTAATAAATTATGGGTATGGGTTTTGGTTATTGCACAATTGAAAAACCATTTACAGTTCAAAACAGTTTAATCACACACTGTACGTACACAACTCAACGATACGGAGCGCGAGACAGTTTCTGAGCACATGTTGTCCGTACGATGTCCAATGTCCAAGTGAGTCCAAACAACTCTGTAGCAATCGTCGACTCCCACGAACTCAGGCTAGACTCTGTCAAGCGCCACCAGATGGCGCTGGCGTCCCGATCAGTCAAACAGTGACGTATTTCCGACAAGTATATTAGTGTCAGTTTGTATATTGTATTTAAGATTTGTCCTGGAAGTATGTTTTTCATTAAATAGTTGAGATTAATTTTTATAACCTCAACTTTCGTCGATATTTATTATTTACCAATGCTACTTTAATTATACAACGTGTAACGTTAAATGCGCAAAACCTGAAAATAGTTTGATCAGAATAACGAGCAGAATTAATTGAACCACTTTTTAATATGGGTCACATTTTACAAAAAATCTTCATTAAAAACGTTGCCGTGTCTATTTTTTAATAGGTCAAGCAAGCCAATGTCAGCGCGGCGCAGCGGCCCGGTGACGACTCCTCCCTCGATAAAGCGTCGTCGCAGACGCAAGAAACGATCAGAATGGCCAGTAAAACTAAAACAGCACATAAAACCTTTAAACATTTTTTAATGACTTATTTTCGCTCTGAAATAGGTCAATTGAATTAAGAATCAGTTGGGGTGTCTGAGGTTTTGCGCATTTAACGTTACACGTTGTATAGTTACCCCCAATAAAATGATTAAGTGAGATACACTCCCTTGAACATGGTTTGTTTAAAGGGTTTTGAAGATCCGTTGTATATGTTTTTTTTTATCTCCTGTAAAGTTAACTTTATTGAGATAGACACTATTGATTCTTAACCGTCGATATGTTAGTACAATATTGTTCTTCATGTCTCAAGTGTATTATTTGAGGAGCGTCGGAACGAAAACCGATATATCGAATTTACCATATTTTTCACAAATTAAAAAAAAGCTTGTAAGTTTTTTAATGTTACAAAAGTGGAAAATTATAGCATGTCAATTTGCAGTTAAAGTGACATCGATTGATGTGTGAAACTTGACGGAGGGTAGATTTAGGGAGATACTTGGCGGACAAGTATGGATATATCGGTTTTTGACGAAACCAAAATGGATATGTCGGTATTGAACTGAATTGAATTTGAACCGACCATTGTTGAATTGTGCAAAACTTAATAAGAATTATCGGTTTTTAATCCAACAACAAGAACATGTTGAATTAAAAAATTTATTTGCCGGTTTTGATTTGACCACAGTATTTTGATATTTTTTTTTAAGATGGATGTAACTGTTTTTTAATTGATTTCTTTCCTGAAGGGTGTATAATTAAACATAATTAAAAAAAAAAGTCTTAATTAAGACATATCGGTTTTTGTTCCGACGCTCCTCATTTAATATCACCAGAAATTCCTACTTTTCGGTTGTAATGTTAATCATGCAATCGGCGATTATTTTGATTCTTGTGTATACAGACAACCCAATCCACTAATAAACCAACACCACTTTGAGTTTTACAGTGGGTTTATTAAATCTCCAACAAAGAACATAAGTATACTTAATTGATGTTGTTCAAACAGAAAGCATTGCTGTTAAAGAAGAACCACCAGCCGTTTGTGAGGGATTATATGTTATTATTGAGCCAAAGGAGGAACATCAAAGTGATGGTATGTTTTAAGAACAAAAATAATACGTGGGTGGATCAAATATAAACCGGACTAAAGTAAAAAAAATACCCACGTATTATTATATTATAAAAAAAATGTAATATATTTTATTTTTCTACATAATCTCCCCTTCTATTAACACATTTTTCCCAGCGCAGGGGATGTTTCCTGATGCCAGTATCGAAGAATGTAGTCGGTCGTGCCTTTAGCCAATTGCACACAAATCATTCCACTATCTGGTCAGTGTGAAAACGGGGTCCTCCTCTTGAATTTTTTTTTGTGACATTCCTACACTTGAGTTCTTGAAAGCGTATTCTTATCGAACTGTAGAGTCAATCGATGCAAAATTTCGGAAAGTTTTATGACCTCCCGTGTTAAAAATTGTATGATAAGTCGTTGCTCAATCTATACCTTCTGCTCATACATGATGCTACTGGCGCGCAATAAACTAAAGTGAGCCGGAGCAGTATGCCCCCCTCCCCTAGATGATCCCCCCTAACACATACAACAGCACCAAGCGCGTCACTTCACTCAGTGACCAGTAATAAAAAAAGTCCGGTTTATATTTGATTCACTCACGTATTTATCAATAAACAATTTCTTTAAATAAATTAACGATAAAAATCAATTCTTTTCAATTGATCAAATTTTTTTTGAGCTACTTCAAAGATCAAGTGGCAAGTCAAGTTTAATTTTAACCATATTATTAATGAGCGAGTAATACTCTTGTCTGTTTTTATTTACTTACAGAGCTAGAACAGGAGAATTTAGACAACAGCTGTCTAGATGTAGCAGATATACTACCACACCATTCCGAATCAGATTTAGAAGATGATCTACCCTTAATGGAGTTTAAAACTGAAGTGGGAGGACAAGAAGTATCCAAGAAGAAACGAAGAGCCACGGGGACAACAAGTAAGTTTTAGTTGGTTAATATATTTTTAAGCAAACGGGCCAATGGTTCACCTGATAGGAAGTGGTTAGTGTTACGTAAAGGACATACCCGCTTGGCTTGCGGACGGCGAGCAATGGGCAGTTCGCCGTCCGGTAAGGACCAGGCCCGGCTCGACGGCGCCTTGTGTTCCACACGGGCCAGTAACTGACGAGGTCCCCTGGGGCCGATGCTTGCCAGGGTCGCGGGTTGTTCGAAACAGTTGCCGTGGCCCTTGGCACAGGCAACTGAAGGAAAGCGGGTGGGTTTTAGTCAGTAAAAGTCTGACACGCCCTCCCGTTCCGCCCAGAGCAGGAGAAGTTATTTGATAATTTCCCACCCAAAAAAACAGTATACCCGCTTACATGCGCAATGTTGAATTCTATCCATAGGAGTGTATCTCGAATTCACAAATGATTAACTAGGACCATTGTAGTTAAATAAATAAACTGTTAATTTCGGATAACAATAACAAAACCATGGTCAGCAAGTTGAGCAAGCACCACAAGCAGCACTCATTCACGAGCGTAACGCTAAGATCAACTGGTTGCATGGCACGGCACACCAGCATTGACAAAGTCATCCGTCGTGATCTTGTCACTGCTGGGGCGCCAGCTGCTTTAGAACCCAATGGCTTGGTACGCGACGATGGGAAGGGTCCAGACTGCTGTCTGTGACTGTACTTCCAGCCTTTTGGACACTTTTCCCATTAACAGCGATGCAAAAGAATTTTTTGATGTCCAATGAGCTCTTCCCATTTTTTTAATACAACGTGTAACGTTAAATGCGCAAAACCTGAGACACCCCAACTGATTTTTAATTCAATTGACCTATTTCACATAGAAAATAAGTCATTAAAAAAATTGTAAAGGTTTTATGTGCTGTTTTAGTTTTACTGGCCATTCTGATCGTTTCTTGCGTCTGCGACGACGCTTTGTAGAGCGGGGAGTCGTCACCGGGCCGCTGCGCCGCGCTGACATTGGCTTGCTTGACCTATTAATAAATAGACACGGCAACGTTTTTAATGAAGATTTTTTGAAAAATGTGACCTATATTAAAAAGTGGTTCAATTAATTCTGCTCGTTATTCTGATCAAACTATTTTCAGGTTTTGCGCATTTAACGTTACACGTTGTATACTGGTACATAAAATACTGGATGATTTTTTTTTCAGGATCCAAATATTTACAGGGTCTTCTACTCATGAATATGAACAACTTTCACTATGGGACCAACTCTGAAATCACGTAAACAAAATCAGTTGTTTAATACAAAAGTTCAATACCTACTTGACCAAAATGTATGAAACAGCTAATTTTTTTTTGTGATGTCAGAGTTGGTTCCATAGTGAAAGTTATTCATATTCATGGGTGGAACAACCTGTATACATTTGGAGACGGTAAAAAAAAGCATGCTGTATACATATAAGTATATTAGTGTCAGCTTGTATATTGTATTTAAGATTTGTCCTTAAGTATGTTTTTCATTTGATGATTCCGATAAATTTTTATGACCTCAACTTTCATCGATAGTTTTCTATGTCAATGTAATAATCACTACATAGTATAAAACAAAGTCGCTTCTTTGTCTGTCTGTCCCTATATATGCTTAGATCTTTAAAACTCCGCAACGGATTTTGATGCGGTTTTTTTAATAGATAGAGTGATTCAAGAGGAAGGTTTATATGTATAATACATGCATAATATAGTAGAGGAACACTGATAATTTTAGAGGTTTCTAATGTGATGTCGTAAATAAACACATTTTTTTGCACTTACATTGTAAACGCTGGCTGAACCATTCGAGATAGATCAAAATAATGTACTACAGTATTGTACACCTTAAAACGGTCTACAAAAAAGCCCGCGATGGTATATGTCTATCTCTTAGGGATAACCCACAATAACGATTTTTTATCCTATACTTTTTACGAGAAATAATTGCTCTAAAATTATCAGTGTTTCTCTACTATATTATGCATGTATTATACATATAAACCTTCCTCTTGAATCGCTCTTATCTATAAAAAAAAAAACCGCATCAAAATCCGTAGCGTAGTTTTCAAGATCTAAGCATACATAGAGACAGACAGACAGCGGGAAGCGACTTTGTTTTATTCTATGTAGTGATCAGCATTGCACCCGTGCGAAGCCGGGGCGGGTCGCTAGTTAGACTATATAAAGTTACACATTAATAATTATTGCTTGAATAGAATGATTAAAATATTTAGTTACAAGTAGAAACCTAAATACAAATAAATATGTTGCTAATTCCCTTGAAAGACCCGTTACATACCTATAACAGTAGGTATGCCAAGCTCTATAGTATCTTCAATCCCTTTTTATCCGATATTTTTGGAACAGACCATATGTTAGTACAATATTGTTCTTTATGTCTCAGGTGACGAAGTGTTATTAATTATTCAATATCACCAAACATTCCTATAATTATTTCGGTTCTAGTGTGAATCGTGCAATCCGCTACTATTTCGATTCGTGTGCATGTCAATCTTCTTCTAACATTTTATTTACCAGATTTATTATCACAGGGGCGACCGTTGCGAAGAAACGAAAACTAGACACACGAAGAACAAATGAGAAAGATGCAATCACAGCCGAACAAATGAGAAAAAACAAATCAGACTCGAAAATTATTCGGACAACTCATAAACGTACGTCCAAACCTGGCACTTATTTCAAAGAACCGTACAAATGTGATCAGGATAGTTTTAGTGTAATGGGTGCTTTAACAAAACACATGCTTATCCACGCTGATGAGAAACCTTATAAGTGTGATTTATGTCAACGTAGTTTTAATGAAGAGGGTTCTTTAAAAAACCATATTCGTGTACATACTGGTGATAATCATTATAAGTGTGATTTATCTCAGCTTAGTATTAGTGAAGAGGGTTCTTTAAAAAACCCTATTAGTGTACATACTGGTGATAATCCTTATAAGCGTGATGTATGTCAGCGTAGTTTTACTGAAAAGAGTTCTTTAAATAACCATATTCGTATACACACAGGTGAAAAACCTTACAAGTGCGATATTTGTGGGCGTCGTTTTAGTCAATTGACTAGTTTAAAAAGACATATTCTAATACACACTGGTGAAAAACCTTATAAGTGCAGTGTATGTCAACGCAATTTTCATGAAAAGGATGACCTAATAAAACATGTTCGTACACACACAGGTGAAAAACCTTATAAGTGTGATGTATGTCAACGTACCTTTAATCAGAAGAGTAATTTAACTAATCATATTCGAATACACACTGGTGACACACCTTATAAGTGTGATGTATGTCAACGTAACTTTAGTCATAGGGGTTCTTTAAAATACCATAATCGTATACACGCTGGTGAAAATCCTTATAAGTGTAACGTATGTCAGCGTAGTTTTAGTGAAAAGGGTTCTTTAAAAAACCATATTCGTATACACACAGGTGAAAAACCTTACAAGTGTGATATTTGTGGGCGTGGTTTTAGTCAAGTCAGTAATTTAAAAAGCCATATTCGTATACACACAGGTGAAAAACCTTACAAGTGTGATATTTGTGGGCGTGGTTTTGCTCAAGTCAGTAATTTAAAAAGACATGTTCTAATGCACACTGGTGAAAAACATTAGAAGTGTGATAAATTTCAACGTGGTTTTAGTGATAAGGTTCGTGGGAGAAATCATAATTATTCGAACACACGGGCGAAAAATCTTTCATATGTGATATATATAAAAACATCTTTAGCGTGTTTCATATGTGATAGATATAAAAAAAAAATCTTTAGCGTGTTTCATATGTGATAGATATAAAAAAAAAACTTTAGCGTGTTTCATATGTGAGATATAAAAAAAAAAAAACTGAAACTACTGACAATTTTAAAAGATTTTAATGGCACGTTAATCCCACTTTTTCTTCTGTATTTTAATACAACGTGTAACGTTAAACGCGCAAAACCTGAAAATAGTTTGATCAGAATAACGAGCAGAATCAATTGAACCACTATTTAATATAGGTCATATTTTTCAAAAAAAATCTTCTTTAACCCTAGGTCACTAACCTTAATTTCGAGTAACGTTTCACTAACCATTCGTAAATTTTACGACAGATTAAAACACCAATATTTATTTAATCAACTTTATTTATGACACAAAACGAACTTAATTAGCACTCTTAATTTCCTCTTAATCAAATAACATAAGCTGTTTTAGAAATATTCTACATTGAACAATGATTGCACATAGAAACAATATGCTCCCTGCAAATCGCTTTTTTGCAGCCCTTGCAGAAGTTTGTGGTCATACGACGTTTTTTTGCAGGACAGTAGCTGCAAGTTTTGCGGGTTCTAGGAACGTCTTGACTAGAACCTTCCTGTGGGTCATCAACTTTCAAGATCTCCGCGATGATCTGCTTCAGATTTCGTTGCAAAGTTACCGTCTGATATCTCTCTTGCAGCCAAGGCTTCATCAGTTCGTCTGCTATTTGTAATGCAAAAGGCCTTCTTTTCATGGGTTTTTTTTCCATTTCGGATCGTATTAGAGACGTGGATGACATATGCGTTCACTATCGACAGATTCAGGATGTCGTAGAACAAGCACAGCGGCCATCGATTGGTCTTACGCCTGGTACTCATGATCGAGCACATTTTAATCAAATCAAATCAAATCAAAAGTCATTTATTCAAACTAGGCTGAGAATCAGCACTTTTCGAACGTCAAAATTACAAAAGACAGTCCCCCGGCACGCCCGCCCTTCACCACTTCCTAGTGCTTTCGCTGGGAAGAAGAAGTGACGCAACAAACTCCCAAGCAGCACAGCTGTGTGTTCAGTTAGAAAATACTTGACTGAATACAATACAAGGTATGCAAAGTAATTAACATTACAAGACACAGGACACTAAATTTAATTATTTGCCATATGTCAGCTAGCAACGCCAATATACCAAGAAATACAATAAAAAACTATACGTAGGTACTCAAGCAAAAATTAATAAATGAAAATTAAATAAAAGCCTCCAGGTATGAAGGGCGTGACCGCTAACATATTTATGCAATGCTGGGTTCTGTTTACATAGCTGTCGCTTGAAGTCACATTTGGTCTACAGTCTCAACCGCACCCTTTATGGAATTGTACAATTCAATAATTTCGGGCTTTTTTGAATTGATGTTGATAACCGGTTGATCATGTATGGTAGAAAGAAGGTAAAAGACCTTATTTGACTTCGGTTTATAAGACACCAAAGTCATTTCTTTATCGAAACCAAACATCGAAATACCTACTCGCCTATTTCTAGAATTCGTCATTTCTTTGGGGATCTCTCGCTTATTACTTCGTAGAGTACCTACCACTGTGAGCTTATATGGCGGTTTCAACAGTTCAGCAGCCAGAGGAACCGATGTGAACCAATTATCCATGGTTATATTCCGGTTGTACCCATGATACGGTTTAGATAGCTCCTTCACAAAATAATTTGCTAATGGCTCGTTGCCTGTGTTCGTGTTTTTTCCCATATAAGGCATAGCATTGCACATGTACTTTGTACTAGAATCAGCCATCATCACAAGTTTCAAGCCATATTTGCTGGGCTTATTAGGAATGTACATGCGAAAGGGACAGCGTCCCCTAAATCCAACCAGTTGTTCCTCCACGGTTATGTAAGAACCTGGCTTGTACCATTTCCTGCAGTTTTCTATAAACTTCTCCCAGAAATTTCTAATTGGCGCCAGTCGTATCAGATTCCCTTCTCTCCTGTCTTGTATTTCTGTCATCAAATCTCATACATCTCAGTAAAAAGTCGAACCTTTCAGCACTCATGCAGGCTTTATAGGTTTCTGCATTTCTCAAGGTATCAAACAAAGTTCGTGTTGGCAAATGGTTACTTTTGAGACCAGCAGATTGAACAAGCAGACCCAGCAATGCCTTCATTTTATTTGCCGACGTTTGTGTAGTAGTATGAATGAATGAATGAATGAATGAATGAATGATTTATACTTATTGTTCTTTATGTCAATCTCAACGTTCGTATATTGTACAATAACGTCGATCATTTCCTCCTCTACAAAAAGATAAAATAGTTCTTTTGGCTCTGAGAGTTCTTTAACTATGCCTGCGGGACCAGGTACAATATGCAGCACATTACGAGCAGCCGTGCGAGTACGTGGGTCTCGAGGTTTTGTAGACCATTTGTGTTGATTCTTACCGTACAGGATATTCTGTCTTGGTTGAATGATTGATTGCTGCTGTGGTGGTTCCTCATTTTTGGAATCAATCTGATCCATGCAGGATGTCACTGAATTATCATCATCGGAATCTATGACTAACCTTCGACAATGGCTGCGACGTGGAACGAAGAACTCGTCGTCCGAAGAATCTGCAGCATCCTCATCGCTTCCATCAGTGTCTTTATGAATTTCCGTCTCTAAATGATCACCTTGATGGATGGAAACCAGCACATGAAGTTTTTTTTTTGCTCCGCTGGTGTAATTGCTGAATGGCGTTCTAGTGTGAGGATAAATAAATAAATAAATAAATAAATAAAAATAAATACCTTCCTCGGATTCCGAAGACTGTGATTGATTATCAGGGATTGACTCCGTTTCTGAATCAGCTAACCATTGTAAAATTTTATCATTTTGACCCCTCAAATCCATCTGAAAGTATAAAAAACAAAAACAAATACATTTCAAATAAAAAAGAAACACAAAATGTCAAAAAGTTACAAATAACATGACTATATACTTATAACAGTAATTATTACGTATTATTATAACATAAAAATAATATGTTCTGATAGTAATTAGTGAAAATAATTGACAAAAATTTTGTTAAAAATAATATTGATTTATTTCAATATCGAACGCGTATACGGCATCAGGACAAGCTAGACATAGTGCCTAGTAAGACGTATTTCCTGCATAAAAGTGTTTTCTGCTCGGCTCCGCGTATTTTCAATAACATTCCAAAGCCCATAAGAGCAATTAAAGAAATAAAATCATTTAAAAAGAATCCATGAAATGTTAGTGAACAAATGTTATTACTCTGTGAAAGACTTCTTTGCCGACAAATCACTCTTAGAATACAATCTGCCTAGGTCATGATGCGTTTTGTATAGATACATGATGCGTCTTAAACATTGTGAAGGACTCTGAAAAACATGACGGATAACAACAATTTCAATGGTCTAAAATGTATAATTATAATTTGTAATGTATTGTATTAATAATATTATTGTTGACTACATTTATTGTACGCCCTAAGGGCAGGACATAGCTGTTCGCAAAACACAATATTAACAAATACATAAATACACAACTTTGAAAAATAGTTACGTAGATACTAACCTTTCGTAAATTTTACGACGATCACACGATATATCCCGATGTAATGAGCGTGCATCCGCAATGAGTGTTTGCGGGTCACTGGCGATGCGAATTAGGAAGGTATTAGAAACGGGCGGGGTGGCGGGGGTCGGGATCTTACCGAAACACTAAAATCTCAAGGTACGCGTCGTCATTTTGACGAATGGTTAGTGACACAGGGTTAAAAACGTTGCCGTGTCTATTTATTAATAGGTCAAGCAAGCCATCACACGCGCAAACCCGCCAAAATAGGTAAACAAACAAATTCTAGTCGACCAATTTAAATTTTCTCATACGCGGAATAAGCTTTTATTTCAATGCAAATACGAATCTTCTTTAGAGTCTCTTGTTATATGTTCCTAACAATGTTCTAATTCATTAAATGTGTACTACAGAAGGTTAGGGTTTTTTAGAAATAAAATATTCAACAACCGATTGGACTGCAAGTTTATTTGCGACTGTCTTACCTAGATTCGTGGGCGCAGCCACGTAGTTGCTACACACATTTACATTACACACACACATTTTTACTTTTTGCTTAGTAGCCACTTTGTGTCCATACAGTAGCCCCCCTCCAAAAAAAAAATTAATCACGAATCTATATAATTAAACAATCTATATCTATAATCAATCATTCTATATAATAAAAAAAATCTATAGAGGTACTTAATAAAAAAATCTATACAATCATAAAAAAAATCCATATAATTTTTAAACATCTGAAATGTGTTACGGGCTACATTTATTGCTACACTGGTCGTTATTAGGTCACAACTCAATGCACTTGACCTAAATTACACTAATGCACATGACACTTAACCATACTAATACACATCTGCACGTGGTGTGGCTGGTGGTTGCACGGTATGGACTTTAACCACTGGTGGTACCAACCCAATGACAGCTGCTTCCTTGCGGAACCAGTTCCGCATATTGTTTCTGCAGTGGCTCCTTAGAACCCATAATAACATTATTCCAACCATGACGGCAAATACTACTAATACAATTTCGACAGTATTGATTCGTTGCCCCATGATTTCGCTGGATACAGTTTGGGTCAGTGCTACGTTATTTTGTTGTGGTTTACTGGTAGTGCCACCCATTTCTAATTCACACTGAATTAACCGCACAAGAACACACTATAGCCCTTCAATATAGTAATAAAGACTTATATTTAATACAATGTAATTGTTTCGTACGCGTACAGACTGGTTATGATTGAGCAATAAAACTTTTGCTGCCAATAATATCAAGCATAGTTGCTGATTTCGACTTTGTGTTACTGTACATTATTTCCATCGCTAACTTGTATGACCTATTTAATACACATATGTATTGCTTAATAAATAATAAAGGTGTACACAGATTAATACCTACAATATGTTTTCAATTATATACATGTATAATTTCATGTGTGGCCCGGTGCGGGAATCGAACCTGCTACTACTAAGTATACCAAAAAATCATGAAATTATAGAAACTTTATTGGTCCCTTAACCCGTGAGAAGGCGCGCCTAATTTTCTTACACGAGTAGGCGCGTGCGAGCAAATTGCTCACACTATCATAAAATGTTTATATTTTTAGTGTTTCTATATTTATTGGCTTATAATGTATTTAAATAAATAACACAAGGTTTAGTAAGTAAGAAAACAAGTATTTTAATCAAAACTATTGAACATAATAGCAACTTCTAACGCAAATAACAAAACAACCTAGTATTAATTAATTTTTTTGGCACGTTTCATAAAAATCATAATAAAAACTGTTCCATAACAAAAACTAAAAAGTGTTATTCATCCATTAAATCTACACTAATGTGCCTCTCGAAACACACTGAAAACATGTATTTTACATGTTCGGTGCAAAGTAATTGCTGGGCGCGTGATGAGCAAATTGCCGCACGTTGGTACATGGCCTCCACAAACGCCTTGCTGCGCGGTCGCAACGCCACTGAGCGGATCGAGAATTGCGTCAGGGGAGAGGGGGTGAATATTTAGGAAGGTACTTAAGTGCTTGAATTGGTGTGGCATGGGAAAGACAAAAAATTTTTGAATTAGATTTTTGTGTGAGCAAATTGCTCATAGCGCGCCTTCTCACGGGTTAACAGCTCTTCCACTGCGTGTGGTCCAAGTGTTAGGCATAACATTTACAGCAGTTTTATCACTATCAACAATAGACTTATCGTTACACTTATAATTATTAAAAGATACATTTTTTTTTGTTTTTTATGTGCCAAGTTGCCATCGTCAATTACGTAAGCTGGTTTTAATTTATCTATTGTCACATTTGCCTGCCCATCTGCCATCTGTATCAGAAAATATTTGTCCTTCCTGTCAATAACCTTAAATGGCCCCTCATATGGAGGCTGTAAAGATTTCCTAACTGCGTCGACCCGCACAAATACGTGCGAGCAGGTGTGTAAATGTGAGTGTATAAAAATATTACGGGAATCTCGTTGTTGTGTCGGTCTCGGTGCGAGCTTCCTTATCGCTTCCCTGACCTGCTATACGCATTCGTTCGCATCACTAACTCTTACATGCTTACCACCGTAAAAATCTCCAGGTAACCTTAACGTTTTGCCGAATGCCAACTCAGCCGCACTGACACCAGTTTCACTACGTGGCATTGCTCGCAAACCGAATAAAACCGTAGGTAACTCCTCAACCTACGTTCCCCTGTCTCTCTGAGCCATTAGAGCTGATTTTAAAACGCGGTGAAATCTCTCTACGGCTCCATTTCCCTGCGGATGATATGCCGTTGTTTTTAACTTATTTATCCCTAGGTATCTACTTCATCACTTCCGTAAATAGACTACTTTCGAACTGCCTGCCCTGGTCAGTAGTGATCCTAACAGGGCAACCATAACGGGTGATCCAGCCGTCGTAAAGTGTTTTGGCCACTGTTTGTTCGTCGGGGTCACCACTTTAGTCTCTTGTTATATGTTCCTAACAATGTTCTAATTCATTAAATGTGCACTACAGAAGGTTAGGGTTTTTCAGAAATAAAATATTCAACAACCGATTTGACTGCAAGTTTATTTGCGACTCCTACCTAGCTTCGTGGGCGCAGCCACGTAGTTGCTACACACATTTACATTACACACACACGTTTACTTTTTGCTTAGTAGCCACTTTGTGTCCCTACACTTCCACACAGTACCATTAATAAGACAATTTGAAGTAAACAATAATGCTACCTATCTTTTTTTAACCCTTTAACCGCCCGACCTCATATCAGTTGGCGTGCCCCCAGCGCCCGGCACAGTGAATCGAAAAATAAATACCTACAACAAAGAGGGATGTGCAATACATAACTTTTCGATGTCGATATTTCGTTTTAATAACGACATTTGCATTTGCGAGCGTGGGTAACTAACAACTACAACTTGACCAAGCTAAGTTTGCACCTCGCGTCTATTACGTCACACTGACGCTTAGGTACGGGCTGCAAAAAAGGATTCGCTATGACTTTAAAAAATTAAACAAATGTTTGTTAGATTTTACTTTGCATTTATTGTTTTTAACATTATTTTATACATAGGTACACGGGTACACGCCGCATCAAGGCCGTAGCCAGAAAATAATTTCGGGGGGGGGTTTGATTTGGTAGAACAGTAGAAAAACATGAAATCGTTTTAATAAAAGAAATAAAATAGTGTTACTTATTATATTTATTTATGAAAAAAACATTAAAGAAATATTAATCCTTATTACAAAATTAAATTTAGTCTTCTAGCTTTTTTTGCAGCGAACAAATCAATTACTTCCTCGGTGTCGATGTCAATTCTGCGGTGGATTGACATTAACGCCAAACCGTTTAGTCTTTCCTGGCCTGTGGAGTTTCTCAAATAAGTTTTGAGGCGTTTCAGAGAAGAGAAAGTCCTCTCGGGAGTACATGTAGAAACAGGCAGTGTCGCCAAGATCTTTAAAAGTTTGTGAATGTTTGGAAATAAGGCCTGGTTGCATTCTCCGAGAGCTTCAATAGCACATGTTGGTCGATCTAGTTCAGATTCTTCCATCCATTTTATCCGCCACATGTCTAATTCAGCTTTTACGAAGTCCCATTCCAAATATTTTTTATAGAGCTCAAAGCTGTTTCCTTGATAATTATGATTAATTGGTTCTTTGCAACACACAGACGGAATTAAAATGTTGAGAGATGATAATGTGGCTTTATGATTTTGGAATCTCGACTGAAGCTGATCAATGAAGTCATCCAAAAGTGGAATCATTATAGTAATTCTGAAAAAAGTTTCAGGATCTTTTGTGTTGTAGTTTGCCCTATGCTCTTGGCGTGACGTTATTCGCGGAATTTTTATTTCCTCGTTTACAGTACTGAGCAAATTCTGTGCATTCTTGAAAAGTTCAGCAAATTTTGAATCAATATTTTGACGAACATCTTCAATAGTCTTTATAATTAAATCGACATGTTGTAAAGCTGCTGCCAAATCGCATAAGGGAGATTGAAGTATTTTGCATAGTGTCAGTGTGTACGGGAACAACATTCCTAAGCAACATAGGCTTATAACAAAATCACTTGAAATGACTGATTTTAGAAAAGAATTAGCCTTTGACGATGTTTCAGAATCCATGTCAGTGCTTAAGTCGTCTAGTGTATCAACAATAGCTTTATAAATTTCTTTAAATCTTAACAACCCATCATGATTTTCTACCCAGCGGGTCTCGCACATTGCCGTAAGGTTTTTCCATTGTGTTTCAGGGAAGTTTTTTTCGATATTATTTTTTAAACACTTGGTTCGTTTTGCCGAGTCCTTGATCAATTTTCCCACTGATTTTATAGTTCCAATTGTATTTCGAATAGGCTGAACCTGGCAAGAATGACCCAGAGCTAAATTCAATGAATGTGAGCTGCAATGAACGTATAAGGCTTCTGGATGTAACTCACGAATTACCGCTTGCACACCATTAAAACTTCCTTTCATCGAAGAGGCTCCATCATATCCTTGTCCGACTAAATATTCGCAATCTACTCCCAAAGATTTTAATTCAGATAAAATTGCATTGGCTAAATATCTACCTTTTGTATTCTCAACTGTTACAAAAGTTAAAAAATCTTCACGCAAGATAAACCCATTATCTTTTGGCTCGGCATATCTCAGACAAATGGACATCTGTTCTTGTCGTGAAACATCAGTAGTTTCGTCAACAAGAATTGAAAAAAACTTCGCAGAATTTAATCCTTGCACAATTTTTTTCTGGATTATTACACCACAAATTGCAATAAGTTCATTTTGTATGGTCGGGCTTAGGTAGGTAGCGTTCAATGTCATATTTTCTGTGTGCTTTATTAGATTTGAGTCTCCACATCTGCTTCTCATCCGTAAGATAGCACGAAAGTTTCCATCATTTGTTTCTGGCTCAGCATCATTGATTTTTATTGGACCCGAGTCGCACGTACCTCTCAGTGCCAATTCCTGACGTCCACATAACTTTATTGTTTCAATAATCGGAATGAGCCGTTTCCGATTTTCCGCTATTTGCGCTAAGTATCCGCTATCAATCTGACTTATTATATTTGGTTGAGATTTATCATACACCTTCATAAAATTATCAGCCAATAATACAGAAGATTTGTGGTACTGGCTTTCACTGTGCTGTTTGAAATCATGTACAGCATCTTTCCATTTAGTGAGCGGCTGAGTAACTAAGGATTTCAACTGCTGATGAGAGCCTTTACCTGCGCAATCTCTGGCAAATAATACACAATATTTGCATAAAGCACCTTGTTGTCCTGTATTCGTGTAAACCAACCACGAGAACCGATCAAACCATTGCATTTGAAATTTTAGCTTTCTTTTATCGTCACTTACTGGAAACTTAAATGTCTTTTCTGGCATCCAAGGAGAATTCAACAATCTGTACTTTAAATTATCATCAATTTTTTTAGTGTTCGATCCCGTATAATAGCCAACATCTAAAACATGCTGAGAAACATCATCCACAGTCCCAGGAACGACAGAAAAAGTACCAGAACTACTTGTACCAGTATCACTGTCGAAAACACTCGAACCCTGATTTTCAGTAGAACCTTCACTACCAGTATCAGGTTTAGATTTTTTTAAATAAATATTTGAATATTGTATTTTCTTGCGTCCTTTTTGCCATTTCAAATGTTGAACCGACCTGTGACAATTAAAAAAAACAGCCAAGTATTAATTCCATTTGAACACAAATATTTACTTCGATAAATAATGTTGGTTCTGGTTTTGGCCATATCGGCTCTTAACCTCGCTTCTTAAATGTAAAGCAGAAAAATAAGTTTAGTCCTATTCAGATAGTTCATTCTTTATAGCAAATTAACATAAACATTAAGGAAATGTACAAAGATTTCATTAATAATAACTGATTACTCACCCGCTTGTCTTAATGTGTTTGTTGTACGCGTGGCACATTTCACGGCTGGCGACATACAATGACGTGTCATGTCCGATTGACGTTTGACATATCACAGCTGTCAACAGTAGTAGTGTTGCTATAGTCTATTCTTTTAATTTGGTACCATACACAGTGCAGTAATATAATTGTCTATGCCTTACAAGGGGAGTATCAAACTTGGGAATCACAGATTCCCATCACTTTCATATATATTGTAGGGCAGAGTCCCCTCAATAAATATATAAAGCGGCAAGACGCCATTCGTTTTTATTATAGAGAAATTTCTACGTAAAGTTCTTTATGTAACTAAGTAAAAAGAACCGTGGCGTAGTGGTAACGCTCTTGCTTACTGAGCGACAAGACGGCTGTTCAAGTCTCGGTTGAATTACTTTTTAAAATTGCCTTTTCCACAGTAATAATAGACCATATTTTGTATTTGTGATTCTATTTACGAGTTATGATATTTTTTCGATTGGCGGCGCTAGTGGATTGTAAAACGCCTCTTAACACTTATCAAAATTATAAAATAAATTTTTATTTCGGGGGGGGATCAATCCCCCTTGATCCCCCCCCTGGCTACGGCCTTGCGCCGCATTCCAGCGAGGTGCAAACTTAGGTTGGTGGAGATATAAGTACCTACTTGAATACTTCTTACCTTACGAAATTATTCGGCATTTTTCGTAAGCCATTAAAACAAAAAGTGTTTAAAAATGTTAACGATTTATTAATCAGTACTTAGGCTATTCACAATAAAATCAGTCCAGAAATAAAAATGGCGAGGTTTACCTCACTTCACTGTGCCGAGCGCTGGGGGCACGCCAAATGATATGAAGTTGGGCGGTTAACAATTAACATAAAAATAAAAAAAATACTTGGACGACGTCAATAACAGTTTACCCATTGACTTAGATGGTAACGATATTTATCACAATCACAATTTGCATCACACTAATTAACAACAAACATAAAAATTAAAATTTTACTTGACAATGTCATTATCAGTTTACCTATTGACTTAGATGTAACGATATCACAATCACAATTTGTATAATACTAATTTCAATAAAATCAGTCAAATAATCACAGATATAATTTCTTATTACTAAAATCAGTCTAACAATCAGAGGATTCAATAATAGTAAGTAGAAGATTTTTCAATAATAGTATCTATGATCAGTAGAAAAATTATTTATGCTCGCTATCGACGAGACCACATTTGTGTAACATTCGATAAACTTATTTTTAAGAGTTTCATCGCCAACAAAATAACTGTCCGGTAAAATTTTGCCACTTTCTTTGATTGTATTATCAATTTGCTCGTATTGTGTACTTGCATTTGTTGTTTTGACTAAAGTTTGTGTCGCCGTAGACCTATATAAATCTGGCGTACTATCAGAACTTTTTAAATGCGACTGACCCTCATCTAAATAAACCATATACTTAATCGTCGTTGGTCTATGTCTATGTCAGTCTATGTCTACTTCGTCTTGGCTATAGTCAAAGGGTGCTAAAATTTACTGGCTCTCTTCTAACTTCCCTATAAAATAAATCAAACATGAGTTTTTGTAATTATATCACCATTTAGGGGAGGAGCGGGCAAGATGGTTCACTTAACTTGAATAATTAATAAAAAAAATCTTAATAGAATACTAAGTAACCTTTAATTTCTCAAAATCAACTATAATTAAACTTTCATAATAATCAAAGAAATGACTCTAATTTTTATCACAATTGTTACACGAGATCAATATATGAAATATAAGGTTCGATTCATCTTGCCCTATACTATCGGGTAAGATGGTTCTAGCGATCGGGCAAGATGATTCAAGATGAGACAATGGTCAATTATCTTGACAGTCATCACAAAAGTATGTTCCTCTTCCAAGATAAGCTGAACAGGCTTCGTGAGTCCAGTCCTTACACTGGGAGCATTGTATCCAGTCTTCAGCTGGAGGATGTACAAATTGTTCCTTGCATACTGTGCAATAATAATCACACACAGTTTTGGCAGCACCCTGCACCGATCTTTTTTGTTTCATTCTTGATGTGGAAGGTGTCTGATAGTTTGTGGATGATAATAGATTCTCCTTGCCCAAATTTTTAACAGCGCGCTGTTCAGCCTTTTGGAATCTTTCTTTTTGGTCCACCTTCACAGGCGTCGAAGTCAAAATCTCAGTTTTTTGCCTTTTTTTTTCTTGTAGTCATTTTCTGACCTACAGCGGTTGGGATTGGACGTATAGATTTGAGAACAACCTCAGCAAATGTTTGTGAATCAGGCATGGCGACAGTGGATGCCACCGACATTGATGGTGATGGTGGAGGTGTCTTATGACTCGGTACTTCTAGGTTAGTAGATGGCATGGCCGTGAGTGGAACCCTGTTAATTTGAAGTCCATTGGTGTCGTCTATTTGCGGTTGGTCAGTAACTGAGGCAGGGGCAAAATCACACTCTTGGAATAAATTTCTGTTATATGGACATATTCCTGTAGTACGAAATCCACTAATAGAATTTACGGGAGTGGCACCTTTCAAATAGGCAGGATTAAATATGGATGCCACATCTAGTTGTGCGATGGTTCTACCTGTTTGTGAAACGTTGCGATTTCTTGCTCGAAATACTTTTTGATCGGTCCATATACAGCAACATCTAAACGTTGTAGCTTATTTGTAGTATGTGGTGGAAACGATAGAAATATTATATGGTGCTTAGTAGCGTACTCAAGAGCAGGATAGTATTTATGTGACTCGTGGTTGTCTAACAAAAGAAGTAATTTCTTTTGTTCTGTTGGTCGCGTCTTCTCAACTAGAAATTCCAACCAAGTCAAAAATATTGGCCCAGAAATCCAGCCTGAATCCGATACAGTGCCTTGTGATCCAGGTGGAGCTCCATCAAGCAGACGAGGGACAAATCTTTTCCGCTTAAAAATAAAAAAAGGCGGTAGGAACGACCCTGCTGCATTACAGCAGCACACTACTGTCGTTAAAACTCCTCGTTCTACGCTGGAGATTAGGCCAACCTGTCGCTTGCCATAAGTAGAAAGAATTTTTGGGGGTTTGGTAGTAGATGAGCGAATACCTGTCTCGTCCATATTATAAATTTGTGTAGGATCCTAGGAGTGTTTGTCGATCAATTCTTCTAAAAGATCATAGAATCTTTCTACCTGGGGACGGTTAAATCCACGGGCTCTATCCAATGATGTAGGTTCAGGGGTTCTTAGCACAATTGACGTGTGCCTTTTTCGAAACCCGGATAACCAGTCTTTACCTGCACAACCTTTTGGAAACCTGTCCCCTTTACCTAGCTTCTGAGCGAATTCTCCAACAAGTTTTTTAAAATCAGTAGGTGTTAGACCATAAAATAAATCGTCCATTCTTGTGAGATATTTTTTTAAAGTATTTTCTTCGTCTGCAGTAAAAATTGGTTTGAACCTACCTAAATGTTTGCTGGTAGATCTTGTTTTACAATGTCTTAATAAGGTACTAAACGGAATGTTGTATTTCTTTGCTGCAGCGCGAACCGAAGTTCGACTAGCTTCTTCCACAGCCCGTTCTAAATTTTTTTGTGTCCAATCACCTCTATTGGTTTTTCTTTTGTAATTTGAAACCATCTAAAACAGAATTAAAAAAATTTTTTAGGTTATCGGGTAAGATGAATATAGGAGGGCAAGACGAATATGCCTATATTCATTTTGCCCGCCAGGCTACTTTACGAATGAAACATAACCTAAAAATGTAATGAGAATACTGTTGAAAAAAACTTTAAAAATACATTAATTTACAATAAATAAACTAACTAAAACAATGAAAATATATTACATAGATGATTAATTCCGTTAGAAATCTCAAAACTTACCGTAGTCAAATATTTTAGTGTCGAGAGTTCGTATTGTTTTTTGTCGCTGACGTGCGTACTCACGCGCTGGCAGTCCGGTTCGTACTGGTTTGCGAGCCCCCGCCTCACCGCGCGTCTACTTGCGCTATGGACGTGTATGCACTGATTCGATAGAGCAAATTATAAGAATGATTCATGTTGCCCGCTGTATTCATCTTGCCCTCCCTTCCCCTACATTAGATGCAATACGTTTCGAAGACCACTTACTTTTGGACCCCATCTCGATTTAAAAAAATTGTGAA
Source organism: Eremobia ochroleuca (assembly GCA_949629135.1). Taxonomy (NCBI): domain Eukaryota; kingdom Metazoa; phylum Arthropoda; class Insecta; order Lepidoptera; family Noctuidae; genus Eremobia; species Eremobia ochroleuca. Next base: position 9,558,192 of record OX451414.1, read on the forward strand.
ATGTTCACTTGATTTTACAAACGTTGTGCCACAAACAGTCGTCACTGTCGAATACGGAATAATGGATATTGTCGAATGTCGACAACGTCTAGCCGACCATAGACTTAATAATAGACTAAACGCAAAAATAGTGATGTGGGATTACGATACCGATTGTTTTGTAGAATTGTGGTACTCAATAGCACATAGATCTATGCACGGATAAACTTTGCATTTTTGGCACATAAAACGAGTCTCAGACCGTTTTCTTTTTGCTGCGCACATTTTGCATCGCTGACTTTTGCCGGTTAGTATTCTAACAGGAAAATGCTCTAAGGTACTATTATGTAAAAAACTGTTAGGGTCAAGGACGCCGCGCGAAGGTGACTGTTGAGTTAACACTCAGCGCCGCGATTTTCTAGAGAAGTGGGCCATGTGGGCGGCCGGCGGACCACATGGCGATGAGAGTGTTAAAGAACATTGTTTGTATTTTTCTATTATTTGCCTGATAACGTTTAATTGGAAATCAGCTAAACTATAATTTTGTTTATTTTTTATCACTTTAATCAAATAGAATGCATTAAGTAAAGACATGTCAAATATGTGAAACCCAAGCCTTTTATCCCATTTTTTTGATTTTCTTATACAGCCCAATGTGCTAGTCATCATATCAGAAGTGTCAACCGATCCCATATTTTTTGTGTAGTCTACCACACACTGTGGTTTCAGTTTGGGTAGCCCAGTTGAGTAGTCTACATTGTCTGATGGTATTATTTTGTCATCGTGTATTGTAGACAACATTAACCTGTTAACCGGGCGGGACGTATAAATACGTCAAACTTAAACAGTAGCGTGTACGGAATTCCCCGGTTAACAGGTTAAGACCGGTTTCTTATCTTGCTATTTTAGGGCTAAGAGGGGGAGGAGACGAGTGCTATTTGTTCAAGTTTCAGTTTTTGGAATTTCGGCATCCCTTTTCTATTTGATCTTACGGTACCACATGCATAAGTCGCCCTTTCTTTTAACCCTTAAATGCATAACAACGTATTTTCAATCGGAAAAAATATATGTGTTATAAAAAGTGGTCTAAATAAAAAAAAAATCCAATTTTTTTTTAATACCTTTTATTTTCAAAAAACCTACAAGTATCGTTTTCGATACAGTATGCATTAGTACACTATATTATACTACAGTATAATATAGTGCAAATAGACAAACATATTAGATATTGACAGAGCTGTGGAATACTGTGTAGCAGTCTTTTGACTTTTTTGAACACAAATGGACGTTACATTTAGCACATTTTATAATGCTGAGTAAATGGCAAGAGGGCATCATACATCTACCTCGGGTTTCTGTCCTTATCTGGCTGTGATCCATTTGATCCAATCTGACTTCAAGTGGAGGCAATGTTTGGCACGGTTTACCCCTTCGGAGTTTAGGTGGTGGCTCTTGTGATGTGCTGGATGGGCTGCTAGTGCTCGGGCGCCCTCTGGCAGCAGCTGGAGCATACTTGCACAGCGTATCGGCCAGTTCCGACCTAAAATCAGCTAGATTCAGTATAGTTTTCTGTGGTACACCATTTTTAGTGGAAACTTTTTTGTATAGGATCCAGGCATTGATAACGGATAAATCCAGCAGATGATAAAATATGCGCATGTACCATTTTCTGCTCTTCATTCGGATTTTATATCTTCCTAGAAAGGAGTCCATCAAATCAACGCCCCCCATGTGAGCATTATATTCTTTTATCAATTTGGGGCATCTAATGGCAATCCGCTGTTTCTCTTTTTTATCGAACCTATCAATATTCTCTACAGGCTCGGCTCCTACATATGTTGACGCTAATATAACTTGCTTGTTATCCTTCCAGCTTACGGTGGTTATATCTACGCCTTCGAAATTTGTGACATATTCATCGTATGAACCTCGGGCTACTGTATTTTTCATAACATCCTGTTTTGATGGAAGCTTGCATGACTTACCCAAGCGGTTTCGTTGTATAGTTCCCAAGGAGTGAATTCCCTCTTTAGCTAATACGCACATCAAAGGCAAGGACGTATAAAAATTGTCAAAATAGACAATGTGGTTTTGTTGCCTTGGAACTACTCTGAGAAGATTCAGTACTATTTGCCCAACCACTCCAACATAGGGTTCATTTGGCAATCTATCATCAGCCTCTTTTCCAGCATAAATTTGAAATTTGTATGCATAGCCCATCAAATTACAGAGGACAAATAATTTGAACCCCCATTTGTGGGGTTTGTTGGGAAGGTACTGTTTGAGGAAATGGCCTATTTTGGTTGCGCACATTTGCTCATCTATGGATAATCTTTGTTCTATTGTAATGCTTGAAAATTTTGCGTTGAGATGTTCTATTATTGGCCTAAGTTTGTGAAGTTTGTCATGGTGAGGATGATTCACAGGTAAGTGATTTTCATTGTAGTTGAAATGCAGAATCTTTCTAATTTTCTCAAATTTGTTTACCGTCATTGCGTCTTTGATGGGGCTGAAACCAAACTTTGCGGACCAGTAGGATCGTGTACTGGGATAGTGGTATATAGACATAAATATGAGGATACCTAAATATTTACGCAGGTCTGATATTGTTAGAGTATCCGGTCTATCTGGTGTTATCTGAACAGCATATCGAGTAGTTTCTGTCACAATTTTTTCCAAAATATCATTTGTAAAAAAGTAGGTGAAAAATTGATATGGACTTTGCAATTCCATCACCGCTGGAGAAAGTTCCTCGTTTCCTCCGAATTTGACTGCATCCTCATGTGATTGCTTTTTCCATACTAAATTCCTTGTATTCATGCTAAAAGCCGGAAGTTCTGAACTAGTACCTGGTAACGGTGATTGTTCATCATTGTTTATCAAAGGAGGGTCCTCTTCATCGATCCCAGTTGGAACTTCATCTATGGCCTCGTCTTCTTGCTGATCTTCAAGCTCTCTCACCAACTCTTCCCGAGACGTATAGTACGGTATATCTTCTTCGTCTGATTCTAACCCGTCATCTGATATCTCGCCATTTTCTATACGCTGAAGCAGATTTTCTATCTCCGTATCTGAAAACAACACACCACATGCAAAACCAAACCTCCAACAAGCTCAAAACATAATAAACGCAACCCAAAATGAAACTACAATCACTTTTTCTAAGATTCCCAAAAAAGAACGTTAGTGCATGATGTATCGAAATCCATACATGGATAAAAACGAACTTTTGAGAAACAAATATAACATAAAAATGCAAAATACAAACATCTGCGTATAGATTTCAGACTTACCTTCCATCCTGGTATTTTTTCAAGAAAAAATATTCGTAATTTCCCGGTATGGCACCAGATACAAATTTGAAATTTTCACAACAACTACTTGCTTGCGACCATAGACATTGTGAGTAAAAAAAAAGGCAAATTATCAGAACTGTCACATGTCTATTCTTCTTTTTAGTTTAGTAATAGGCAACGATAAGATTGGCCATTCTACCTGACAGGTCAGTTTAAAAATAAAATCGGAATATGGCTCTGAAGTCTTTGTATCGTTTTCGATACTTTATGCATTTAAGGGTTAAATATATAAATAGCTGAGGACTGGAATACCAGTTATCTACATACAACTCTCGGTTGCAAAAATAGTAGTCTTAAAAGTTCAGTCACAACTGATCCAGATAAGCCTAAATTTGGTACGGTCTCTATTTCTGTTTCCGATCCACAGTACACTATAAAATCCACGATATAACGGGTTTCGACATAACATAAAACAAATAGCTTAGTGCCAAATCTATTACGTTTTTAGGTAAATATTGCTTTATAACTAGGCGACATTTAACCCTTAAATGCATGATTTATTATATCGTATCGCAAAAAAATGCTATTGTATAGGGCTATTGTATATCTATAAAAAAAATTAAAAAAAATATTATAATTATATAATAATATTAATATTCATAGAGTAAATATATTGTTTTGACAAAAAGAGGTGTGTTCAGAAACTCACAGCTATCACATTCTTAAAAAAATTAAATGACGTACTTTGTTGCCATATGGCAACATTATGCATTTAAGGGTTATAAGGCACAATACCTTCATCAATGCGCATTTTTTTACCCGGGATAAATGTTGTTCTGAAAGTTTCACGAGCGTGGTCAAATTTTTATTTTGTGCAATCTCGGTACACTACTTGTCCCTGCAGGTGCTTCATAAAAAGATAACATTGCTAGAATTGAGCAATATCTATTTTGAAACATAGTATTACGGAACACCGTACTATGTAATAACGGGTCTGTAGACCAGTGTTCTTCAATTGTTATTCTTTTGTTTCTAGTGAAAAGCATTGTTACTGCTAGGAAAATGTAAAGGTCGTCAATAGTCACGTCGCGCCATTGTTGTGGTCTTGAATATATTCTGAGATCAGTATGTCTTACGAAGTGTTGATGATATTTATTCGTACAAATGGCTATTTTCAGTAATAAGTCTTTGCTACAAAAATGTTCGAAAAATCAAAATCAAAATCAAAAGTCATTTATTCAAACTAGGCTGAGAATCAGCACTTTTCGAACGTCAAAATTACAAAAGACAGTCCCCCAAAACGCCCGCCCTTCACCACTTCCTAGTGCTTTCGCTGGGAAGAAGAAGTGGCGCAACAAACTCCCCAGCAGCACAGCTGTCTGTTCAGTTAGAAAATATACTTGACTGAATACAATACAAGGTATGCAAAGCAATTAACATTACAAGACACAGAACGCTAAATTAAATTATTTGCCATATGTCAGCTAGCAACGCCAATATACCAAGAAATACAATAAAAAACTATACGTACTCAAGCAAAAATTAATAAATGGAAATTAAATAAAAGCCTCCAGGTATAAAGGGCGTGACCGCTAACATATTTATGCAATGCTGGGTTCAGTTTACATAGCTGTCGCTTGAAGTCATAAATGATAAACTAGGACCATAAGGAAACTAAATAAACAAGTTATTAATAATGATAACAATGATAAAACCATGGTCAGCAAGACGACCAGTCACCACAAGCAGCACCCGTTCACGAGCATAACGCAAAGGTCAGCCATTACCCCCCTCGCCATATTTGAGGGAAGGAGACAACCCGACCCCCGACGCTACCGCAAGCAGTGACATCTAAGGGAGCATGACGAACTTGCTGCCGGTTGCTCAGGTAAGAATAATATGATCAATTGTCGAGGTCACTAGCTAACCACATATTGCAATCAACTCATTAGAAAACATTGCAATGGGTTGATTATGTCAATAATAAAATTAAAATTAAATTAAATTAAACTGATTTGACTTACACAGCCCAATAAAAAAACAATTGTATAATGAGCTCATATAACCTATCAGTAATTCTTTGTAAATTAATTCTGGAGAAAGAACATAAACATTGTCTTGAGTTAATCAGGGCGACCAACTATTCTTATCGTTTAAGTAGTCGTTGATAGAATAGTATGCCTTTGAACAAAGGTTAGATTTTACTTGAGCTTTAAATGCATTAAAAGGCAAATCTAGCAAAGAAGAGGGTAGCTTGTTATAAAAGGCTATACCAAGACCAACAAATGAGTTATGAACCTTATGAAGCCGGTGAAAGGGAGCACGTAGTTTGTCCTTATTTCTGGTGTTAACATTGTGAATATCACTGTTTTTAGTATACAAGTGTATATTTTGCCTAATATATAAGATGTTGGCAAAGATGAATTGTGATGCAACCGTGAGAATACCAATATCTTTAAAAAAATCTCTTAGAGAAACTCTAGCACCTAGCTGGTAAATTGCTCGAACAGCTCGTTTTTGAAGGACAAATATATTTTGTATATCAGCTGCTTTGCCCCACAGCAGAATACCGTAGGACATTACGCTGTGAAAATAACTAAAATATACTAAACGAGCTGTATCAACGTCAGTGTACTGTCTTACTTTCCTGACGGCGTAGGCAGCCGAACTGAGCCTTCCTGCTAGGCTCGATATATGTGGTCCCCACTGAAGTTTGGCATCTACTGTTATTCCCAGAAAAACTGCCGAACTCACAGTTTCAAGCGCCTCTTTATCTAAGACGATGTTGGGTCCTAGATTTCTAACATTCGGTAAGGCGAACTTTACACATTTCGTTTTCTTGGCATTGAGAACTAGGTTATTTGACGTAAACCAATCCGTAACTATTGAGAGTGCACTGTTTACGTCGTCAAAATCTTGTCTATTCCTATCTACTTTAAAAATAAGAGATGTATCATCAGCAAACAGTACAACGTCACAGATTCCCTTTAAATGGAATGGTAAATCATTAATATACACTAAGAACAAGAATGGACCCAGTATTGAGCCTTGCGGTACACCTAACTGAACTGGTAGCGCGGAAAAATCGAAAAATTCGAATTCCGTGGAGGTACCATCTAATTTGACAGCAGGCGACAGCGATTTGCGTTGTCCAATGGTGGTTGTGACATTGTTTGCTGGAATCTGAAATAATACAAAAAAATAATTGTAGAGTAATAAATTGTGTGAGTGGAAAACACACACATCAGTCGCCAAGGTAGGAAATTTGAATAGCCTACAAAAGCAAAATTACCAGTGCGATTCAGTGCGGTGTGTGGCAGCGCGGCGGCACGCACAAAATAAACTACCTACGTATCTACGAGCGGGTCGGCGAGCACACACGTGACTCGCGCTCCAACCAATCAGAATCACCGTTCCAGAGTGGCCGCGCGCGCATTCTCATCGCACGGCGCGCTCTCGCCATCTCACTCACTCTAATTAAGTTTAAAATTTCCATTCAGACATCACCACCTTAGTACACAATAAATTAAAATATAACTAGGTATGTAATAAAACAAATAATTACCTCTACATCAATGTCAAACTCTTCGTCTGCTAAAGATTCTTCATTTTCATCGCCTTCTAGAATTCGTATTAACTCTTCAGTAGTCGTCATGATAAATTTCTGTCATGTACATTTATCGACATACGAACGTAAAACTACATTCACAAGCACAACACTGATGGAAAATTCCAGAAGTCGGCACTCGTTTATGACGTAAAAAGCGGTCGTCTATCCGACCGTGGCGCTGGCCGTACTAACAAAGTAAGTTTCGGAACATGTAGGCTAGGGATGGGAACCATCAATTCAGTCGCTGACATTCCACAAGTAAATTTACTTAATTTTAAAGGAATTAAATGAAATACTCACAAATATTTGTAAAAAAATGTTTTATTAGCAAATATTTCTCGTTATACTGACTTTTTAAATTAACTTTAAAACAAATACAGCAATTTGTTTTAAAGTTAATTAGTCAGTATAACGAGAAATATTTTGATTTATGTTTATTTTTGTATCGGTAAATCTTGGCATATGTCCCGTCCCTCGTGTCGGATTTTTCCGTCATGGGAGTTGTACATCAATACAATTTGCTAAAAATAATATTAGTAATTCATCTAACCTTGGACATTATTTTTAGGACTTCTTATTATGAAACTAAAGTGTATTAAATTGTAAATGATTGCTTAATTAACTATTTACCTAATATAAACATATGTTTGTTAGAATACAGCGTAATTAAATAAAAAAGCAGATTAAACGAGCTGTGGTATTTTGGTCGGATATATACGACTGGCGAAACGGGCCCGAAAATATTTGTCGGATTAATCCGACGTAGGCGGTTAAAAGGTTAACTTAAATCTAACCTAAGGGTTAGAAAGAGAAAAATAAATGACGATCTGCACGGAGTATTGTGAAATGGTGAGAATTTTGGCTAAAGTTTTTTCCAAAGCCTGGAAAAGTGTAATGGAAATATTTAAATCACTGTTCAAAGATAACCTAAGTTCTTTATGAGCGTAGATAGTAAATAATAATAACGCGGCCGGGTGACGACTCCTCCCTCGATAGAGCGTCGACGCAGGCGCATGAAACGATCAGAATGGCCAGTAAAACTAAAACAGCCCATAAAACCTTTACAATTTTTTAATGACTAATTTTCTCTCTGAACTAGGTCAATTGAATTAACCTTCAAGCGGGCGCGCGGACATTTGTAACGCCAGCGGTCGCGCGTAACCTAAAAGACCTATAGGATATTTCAGGGATTTAAAACACTAATTATTTAATATTTTTTGTATTTATCACATTATCATTATGTTAGGACATAAACAAAATTATAAAATCAAAATAATATTCTAATTTTCTTTGGATTTGTAAGCAATTTGGCATCATAAATGTATCGAGAATCGATCGCATCGCGGTCGATTCGACGCCGCGCGCCCTCTTGAAGGTTAAAAATCAGTTGGGGTGTCTTGAGGTTTTGCGCATTTAACGTTACACATTGTATAAAACGAGATAATGGCGGAATATTACTCTCCGGCAACAATACGTATCGACCTACTCCAGCTTCGCACGGCTACTTGACAAAACATCGAAATTTCTTTATTCTATGTAAGTTTTATCCACATCAAAATCCATTGCGTGGTTAGAAGAACGACGATTTATAACAATAGTCCGAGTCTCTTAGGAACAAATTCAAAGATATTGATATACTGGCTCTGCCTTCTCTTTATATCTTAGAAAGTATTTTGTGTCTTCGCAAAATTTTAGGGCTTTTCAAAATTAGAAACGATGATATCCTTAATGTGATTACACTAGTAGACATGAAATTGTGACACCTAAATTTAGATCAACTAAAACTAGCAAGTAATCTACACTAATATTATAAAGAGGAAATTTGATTGTTTATTTGTATTGAATAGGCTCCGAAACTACTGGACCGATTTGAAAAATTGTTTTACCATTAGAAGCCGACATTATCCCTGATGAAAATACTTTTTACCGCGGGAAAATGCTTCATTCCTATGGGAAAACGGGTAATAGGATTTAAACGGCGGGAATTCCGAATTCTACGCAAACGAAGTTGCGGGTGAATGCTAGTTTCTTATAAACAGTATCCGCTTTTATAACAAGTTGCCAAAGTCGGTTGCAGAACTTTGCTGTGGAAAGTTCAAAATCCACATCAAGTGTCCTTATCCTGTTGAAGACAAAGAAATTTGGCAACTTTCATAATTACATTTCTATGTTTTCTAGATTTAAGATAACTGATTGTTCGATTTGAATAAATTTGTGTACACGCCATATCTGAGTTTTACTTCTAATGTCTGGGCCACAACTTTCATAATTACATTTCTATGTTTTCTAGATTTAAGATAACTGATTGTTCGATTTAAATAAATTTGTGTACACGACATATCTGAGTTTTACTTCTAATGTCTGGGCCAAACCCGACATACATTATTTTACAATAATCAATTAAAATTTACAATAATCAATTAAAATGACAGACCTATATATACATTTTTTTCGTATCACTAGCTTTACAATTATATGCGGCCGGACCCGGACGCCGGACTAAAAAATAGGGTGTTTATACATTAATTCCAGGAACTCTGTACGCCAACTGGCTTATGATATTATCTTATTATTAGTTAGGTACACAAACATATCACAGACAAAGATTTAGCTGCTAGAAATGTTTAGTTTACGATGACTGAGCAACAATACAAGCACTTGAAAATAATCACAGAGCAAAAAATATTGCATTTACTTTAAATCTAAATTTACTTTCTAAACTTCATTCATGGAAAGACAACACAAAGTCATGTTGCCTAACAAAAATATTACCGAAATCAACAAATTGAAAAAAAAAAGAAAAAACAAATCATACGATTTCAGTACAAAAAATGGCAAGTACACAGTATGGATACGAACAGTGTGTCACATCTGAAAAAAATAAAATGAATTGTCTTACAAACAGGGGATGAATTTAATTTTATTTGAAAACCTACCCTGGAACAGTTTTTTTTTAATTTAATCTTTTTTTTTATAAATTAAAAAAAAATATATATAAAAAAAAAAATGTTCAACGCACATCATGCTAATAGATGAACATCCTACAATTCGCCAATGAAACGAAGAAGGGTGCGGTCCAAAAAATATATGAACAATATATAGATACATTTAAAGAAATACATATTTATTTGAATGTAACATTTTTTTTTCTAAAATAAAATTATGAATGAAGGGCAAGGAAACAGGGTTCAATACATATAGTTTTGCTGCAACCAACGCAGAATGTTTGCACCAGTTTTGGACACTTGGAACACTTCCGCCGCAGGCGTTGGCGTTTGTTGTTAATATTGCCAAACGGATACTCGGCCACGCGATGGGTAACGTCAATGTGATTATTCTGGTGCAGGATCTGTGAGGTTGCAGGCAGAAACGTGGGAGGGCAATTATTTAAAAGAAGAGATTTGACGAGAGAAATACGGAAGTTGCGGTGGCTAAGAGGAGGAGCAGACGAAGAAGAAGAAGAAGTAGGAAATGATTGGCGATGGATGATAAAAGAATTTAGAACGGAGATGTTCAACAGTCTCCTGAATAGTTTTTTGTACCAGACCTTTGTTCGTTTTCGCTCTATAGGGTACATGCCCAGCATCTGGACTTTTTTGTCCAACCCACCCATCATGATATTATAATCAAGTATCAGGATGGGTTTGGTGGCATCTCGAATTTGAGCAACGGCGTTGCCATGGTACGTAGAGAACATAGAAACCCTACTGCTATCCCTCCATACCATGACATCGATATCCCCCGAGGTAAGACCAGATGAAGAACATGCGCGAAGGTCAGATACCTTCGCGCATGTTCTGCTTGGTCAGACTGTGCAGGGCCTGCGGAACAAATTCACGATTGGTCCGCAGGGTTCCTACACAGTCAAAGCCCAATGCCTTGAGGCGTCGAGCGAGACATGGCGAATTGTAATAGTTATCCATCCACAGCGTGTGACCCTTGCCCTCAAGACCATGTGTAAGTCTTAGAACAATAGCCGGCGTAGGAGCATCTAATGGGCCTTCAAACCGTTGCAGTGGAGATCTTTGGTTTTTTTTGTAAGCGTGAACCTCAAACCGCCATAGGTAGCCGGTCTGAGCTTCACAAATCTCATAAGTCTTAATCCCTATCGTAGTATTGGGAAACAATTGGCCGATGTCCAACCACCCTTTCCACAGCAGAAGACTTTCGTCCAAGGCAATATTTTGCTTCAGACGATACATAGACTGAAATTTGTTGTTCAGGTGTGACAACACTGGCTGCAACTTAAAAAGTTTAGCCTCGGAGGCATCCAGCTCTAGCGCACACATGTCTTCGTTATTACTAAAATGAAGGCACTTACTTAATAGAGCAAAACGAATGCCAGACATGTTTGCACTAAAACCGGGAGTATAGAACACGTCAGGGGTGGTATTCCAATACTCCTCGATCCGCGACTTGACCACAATCCCCATCGCAATGACTATACCAAAATAAACGTATAGTTCGTCAGCCGTGGTTTCCCGCCATTTGTTGATGCGACTATTGGGATGCAGGTTGTTCGTTTTGAGCATTCCAGCTGCCAACTGCTGAGCGTATCTATTCGTCTCCGAGGCAATGTACTCCATAAATTGCCGATCCCATATGGAAACGAAAATCTCATACGGGTTGACACATGGAGCTGTCGGGCCTACATCAATGTGCGAAAACATTTCCCGCCTCGATTCAGGTGGAATCGGAGCATCCGGAAACGGTTTCCAATCAAATTCATATAGACTCCAAGGCTGGTTCGTCGCCGTTGGACGAACATCAAGTATGCTGCTGGCGGCGGCAGCAGGAGGAGGTGCTGGGTCCGGTTCTGCTGTAGGCTGGTCGATGGTGTCATCTTCAGGATCCATTGGCGTCTCCAAGGCGCTCCTCTGCGCCCTTGGGAAGATGAATGGAGACGCCCATTCTTCGTCGTCGCTCTCGCCGGAGTCTTCTTCGCTTCCTGTGTAATGATAAGTAAGTAAGTGGGAACTAAAGTTTGCCCCATCCCGAGCTAAAATCAGCAGTTACTTACCGTAATAAAGCTGTTGGAATGTGTCTTCATCGCGCAGACTTTGGTAAGGAGGAAGACTTGGTGCCGACTCCACATACCTGGAAAATAAATCAGTTTTGTAGTACCCTACCCATCTCTTTAGAGATAAATAGAAAAGTCTGCAAGATGCTTACAAAAGTAGTGGTGGACTTGGTGGGGGGACTTCCGGCCTCATCGCTACGACTTCAACCACAACCTCCATCTGAGGTGGTGGTGATGGTGCTGGTGGTAGGGATAGTCGGTGTGCAGGTGTAGATATACAACGTGTAACGTTAAATGCGCAAAACCCCAGACACCCCAACTGATATTTAATTAAATTGACCTATTTCAGAGAGAAAATAAGTCATTAAAAAAATTGTTAAGGTTTTATGTGCTGTTTTAGTTTTACTGGCCATTCTGATCGTTTCTTGCGTCTGCGACGACGCTTTATCGAGGGAGGAGTCGTCACCGGGCCGCTGCGCCGCGCTGACATTGGCTTGCTTGACCTATTAATAAATAGACAAGGCAACGTTTTTAATGAAGATTTTTTTAAAAATGTGACCTATATTAAAAAGTGGTTCATTAATTCTGCTCGTTATTCTCATCAAACTATTTTCAGGTTTTGCGCATTTAACGTTACATGTTGTAGATGATTCTTGCTAGTGTAATACAACCAGATACAATGTAGAACTACTTACGGTTGCCACCGGCGCTTACGGCTGGACTGCAGGGAGTTCTTGAGGCCCTGACCCACTGGCATGTCCTGAACATCAGCTACGCTAGCTCCGCCTCGCGCACGCACTTCTCGACCACATCGCGAGCCTCGTGTACAAAGACGGTTTCTCTCACTAGTTAAAAAAAAAAGCCAAGCACAACTTTATAAGTAACTATAAAATGCAAAACCAACCAACCAACCAAATCAAATAAAAAAATTAACAAAATTAAAATAATATACCTAACCACCTTTTTTTTTGAAGTCCGTAAAATTCACATCATTGAACATGTCCATACTATAGATAAGGGTAAGTACTGACGTATGGATGGCCATCTCTCGATTTTGTACTTTATACCGCCATCTAGTTCCCAGACACCATACTACTTAGTAGCAAATCTATACATACAGTCCGCGCGCGAGCTCCGAGGAATCGGTGGCTGAGGAAGCGGGCGGGTGTGCGCCGCGCCCGACCGTCGCTCCATCCCCCGCACTCTCCCAGTACTAGTGTCGACCTTGACGCGAGAACACGCTTATCGAGTCATTTTTAATTTTGCGATAGTAGGTAGTGTTATTTTCTACTATAAAATAGTACTACACTTATAATTATGTTGTTTTGTGTCACGATGTACTGCGATTACCGCCTTATATGTGCGACTTGAACCCAATAGAGCTCGTATGGGCAAAAGTTAAAAGGCTCGTGAGGGAACACAACATTACTTCAGATTTCTCTGACGAGAGTGAAGGAGATCACCGAAAAAGCTATCACGCATGTCACAAAAGAAGATTGGTGTGGATATGATAAACATGTCTTGGCATTAGAGGAACATTACTGTCAAAGGGATGGCTTAATGGAGAATGTTGTCGACTTATTTATTATTGTAGTGCGTGAGGAGGGTGACGATAGTACATCAAATTCTTCAAGTACTGGTTATTCTGATTGCCACAGTGATGAAATACATACATGATACATTTTTTTTTTATTTCAAGTACATAATACCCTAACAGAATGATTTCATGATTTACACTAGCGCGGAGGCTCAAGATGTATTAGTATCGACAGTGCAATATCGACTAAATCACAACTCTAGCTCATTACGTCAACATTCCTTATCATTCCTCGGAGCTCGCGCGCGGACTGTACGTAGATGTATCGTACCAAGCTGCCTACGTAGACCGGATGACTTTTTTACCGTCGGGAGAATAGAGTGATTCTAGACCTCAAATACAAATTTTTCTATTTATTTATCTTTATATATAATTATATTAATTTGGAACGCATTTTTCATTCGAAAAAGTACAGGATCTGGGAGCTAGATGGCGCTGCGGACGTTAAAAATTGACCTTACAAAGGAAGACAAACTAGCATGGTCCATACTGTCTATCTGCCGAACGGAACACAAAAAATTATGGCTGCTTGGATGTCATAATCGTCAAAGGTCTGTCTGCTTCTGGAACTGAATCAGTTTGTTTGGGTTGCATTTTTTAATTTTATTATATTAAGCAAAATTTTATCGAATTTCACTAGTAAAAGGCCTAGTATATGGCCCTCGACCCGCGGACGTCGTTATCCGAGTATTGGACAAAAGACGCGGTTCTCCGGTTTTCCGCCTGCATTTTCGGGTTAAAACGCGGCATGGTGCGCTGCTACAGGGTTAACTAGGCGCCTTGACTTCACGACTGACTTTTGGCGACTTGGCTTTAGCACACTCGAAAACAAAGAAAATGATACCCATGACGAAAACTTATTAAATTTTCGCTGCGACCACCTTAGATCTTAATTTTAAAGGTGTAATGTAATGTGACATTTCCAATTCGATTTTGACCATTACATTACAATTCTATCTCCCTGACTGACGAGCATTCGCGTGTAATGTAACATTACAGATTGCGGGGCGGGGAGCGCTCCGCGGCCCGCCTGACACATTTAGTTACAAGTGGTGCGCAATGATGTTACAAGTTGTATCAAGGTATTACACATTGTATCATTACAAGGTGCGCATTGTAATGTTCGGTTCTCCTTCTTCACTGATGTAATACTCATTTTGTATCATTACAAGGTATAATATAATAATAATAATATAATAATAATAATAATAATTTTTATTTCTCTCAAAAAGGTACAATTTTGATTCTAACATCAAGTTACATTTTTAGTTCATCCTTTGTGAGAGCTGGAGTCTATACTGGGTTCGGGACCTGTATTACAGATCTCCAGGCTCACACTCTTAAAATTACTATATTAATTGCACTTACGTACCACAATATTATATAAGCTTCAAGTACAGAGAGGAATAAAATTATTCCAAAACAAAGATGTGCTAAGTGTGTCTTTGGAGAGTGTTGTGAAGGTGCGCGCTGTAATGCTCGAATTTCCTCCCTCACTGATGTAATGCTCGAATCTGTAACGTTACATTACAGGCGAATGCTCCTGGTGAGGGAGCACCTTAACGTCACTAACGATACTCATGAAGAAAAATTTTAAAAATTTCGCAGCCGCCATCTTGGATTTTCATTTCGATCTCACTATCAAGAACACCCTCGAAAACGACACATATGGCGAAAAATTTAAACAATTTCGTAGGTGTCATGTTGGAATTATATTTTGACCAAAGAAGAAAGTCGGAGGGAGCATAACATGTATGAACGCGTTTCGCGTGACGAATTTCTACCAGTCAATTCCCACCGAAAGCTGCGTTAAAGAACTTCGTTCCTATAGAACACTTCAATTTTACAAACATTGTGACAACCCATCCCCAAGCAATGCTCCTTTTTTTTTTAATGGCATCTCGCAGTTCAACCCATGAGGTTGTCGACTGCTTAACCGGGCTTGCCTGTGGATGCCTCAATAAATTAAGGCCTCCAGCCAGGGTTTAAAAAAACTTAAAAACTAAGCGACTACACGCCAAGGGCACCCCCTGTGGGGTACGGACCTCGGCTTAGGGCGTTGCTGGGAGAGGGCAGCAAGGGATAGGTTGGATTGAGATTATTTAGGGACGAATTTAGAAATACAGGCTCAGCGGCGCGGGCTGGCTCGAGCAAGGGTCGGGGCGGACATGGTATGGAGGGTCGCTCCAATGGAGCATAGCTATTTATATCAACAAATATGCCTAGTTTCCTTACTGTCCATATTTATAATGTGGAGGGGATAATGGCTGATCTTAGCGTTGTACTTGTGAATGAGTGCAGCTTATGGTGACTGGTCATCTTGCTGGCAATGGTTTTGTTACTGTTACTGGAATGGTATTAGTTTGTCATGTATAACTTTGAGTTAACAGCCATGCGATTCTGTAACCGCCTCACAGTGAAAGCTTGGGTGAAGTGAGCGTGGAGTGAGCTGTCATTCGCTAGGGATTAACACTATTAACCCTTTACCGCATAGGAAGCCATATATGGTTTGACATGTTTACAGTTTATTTTACTCTAAAAAAAATAAAAAATAAGCGTATAAATCCTAATGGGGTTTGTTTTTGATATCATTAGCAATAATAAAACACAACTATTTTGTCTATCATCACATACCACTTGGAAATAAAAATAAAAAAAAATAAACAAAAAAAAAAATAAAGAATACACTAAAATCAATTCTGAAGCTTTAATAAAGACATTAACATTAAAAAAAAAATGTTTTGTCGCTTATTTAATATATCATGCAGTAAAGTGTTAAGTGCTCACTTCACTTATGATTTCACGGTGAGATTTTTACAGAATCAACCGGCAATTCTATGGGTAGAATTCAACATTGCCCGAGTAAGCAGCTGCAACCTTCAGGTAACACTATCCACTTCCTATCAGGTGCCTATTCGATTACCTAAATACTACTTACTATTTGTCTCCCCGGCTCTTCGTTTTATTTTTAGATACTTCTTCATCTTCTTGTTCAGTTTTAAAGTCCATTAAAGGTACATCATCTTCTAAATATGATTCGGAATGGTGTGGTGGTATATCTCCTACATCTAGACAGCTCTTGTCAACATTTTTGGGTTCTAGCTCTGTAAGTAAACGGTCAAGATTATTACTTGTTATTATTATGACAGGCCTGTTGGTCTAGTGGTCAGTGGCACTGACTGCTATGCGCAAGTTCGTGGGTTCGATTCCCACCCAGGACAAATGTTTGTGTTTAGAAATATATATGTATGTTTATCAGTTGTCTAGTACTCATAGTACAAGCTCTGCTTAGTTTGGGATTAGATGGAGTTATGTGAAAGTTGTGGAATATTATTATATTATATTGTGGAATATTATATTATTAATATTTCTTTATTTTACAACGTAATGTGGTTATGAATGAAAACTGCCAAAGGTTTGAAATAGCTCAAAACAATTTCTGGTTAGTATAAAATGAATAAATTATTCTTTATTTCAAGATATTATTTACTGATACTATTATTTTTTTTTCCTTAAAACATACTATACCTTGATGTTCCTCCTTTGGCTCAATAATAACATATAATCCCTTACAAACGGCTGGTGGTTCTTCTTTAACATCAATGCTTTCTGTTAGAACATCATCAACTATACTTATGTTCTCTGTTGGAGATTTAATAAACCCACTGTAAAACTCTAAGCGGTCTTGGTTTATTAAAGGATTGGGCTGTAAAAAGATGATTATAATATCAGGAAAATATGCTGGTGATCACAGTGCCAAGAGCACAGACTTTATATGATACTAGCCGTACCCGCCCGCTTCGCTGGGCGTTCCGCAAAATGATATGATTATTTTGCGGAACGCCCAGCAAAGCAAGCTGGTAC
Source organism: Eremobia ochroleuca (assembly GCA_949629135.1). Lineage (NCBI taxonomy): Eukaryota > Metazoa > Arthropoda > Insecta > Lepidoptera > Noctuidae > Eremobia > Eremobia ochroleuca. Next base: position 9,575,558 of record OX451414.1, read on the forward strand.
GGGTAGTTTTTCTAAAATAAAAGAATTTTTCTAAAATAAAAGTAGCCTAAGTTACTCCTTATTACATCAGCTACCTGCCAATAAAAGACCCGTCAAAATCGGTCCAGCCATTTCAGAGATTAGCCGGAACAAACAGACAGACAGACAGACAGACAGACAAAAATTGTAAAAAATGTTATTTTGGTGTATGTACCGTATACAACGTGTAAAGTTAAATGCGCAAAACCTGAAAATGGTTTGATCAGAATAACGAGCAGAATTAATTGAACCACTTTTTAATATATGTCACATTTTTCCAAAAATCTTCATTAAAAAGGTTGCCGTGTCTATTTATTAATAGGTTAAGCAAGCCAATGTCAGCGCGGCGCAGCGGCCCGGTGGTGGTCCTCCCTCGATAAAGCGTCGTCGCAGACGCAAGAAACGATCAGAATGGCCAGTAAAAATAAAACATCACATAAAACCTTGAAAATTTTTTTAATGACTTATTTTCTAACTGAAATAGGTCAATTGAATTAAAAATCAGTTGGGGTGTCTGAGGTTTTGCACATTTAACGTTACACATTGTATGTATAGATACTAAAGTCATTTAAAAGAGCCCCATAAGTGAGGGTAGTTAAGTAGTTCCAAGATACCCTGGAGAGTAGGCCATGCTACCAACTTCACGGACCACTGCACAAGATATTGTTGCATAGATCATCATATAATTAAATGTGTCAGTGTCGATGATCTCGATTTATTTTCCACCAGTGTTCCAAAACTAAAAAAAAGTTTAGTCTTTTCTTAATTCTCTACGTGTTACTTTCTCTTGCCTGTCTACTGTTTCTTGTGCTACCCTAATATTGTCTGTGAAAACTTTTAATTGGCCTGCTTTCACTAACTGTCAACTATCTGTATCCTAGCTGTCAATCAATCAATCAATCAATCAACTCAGCCTATCGCAGTCCACTGCTGGACATAGGCCTCTCCCAGACTGCGCCACAACATCCTAGCTGTAAGTTTTCTTAAGTAATAAAATAAAATAAAATAAAATCATGCTGACATGAGAGAGGACCGTTTTCAAATAGCCACATACAAGTTTTGTATGATAGTTGCAATAGTTGTTGTTGTGTGTATTGTTGTTGTTGTGTTGTTGTTGTTGTGTGTGTTGTTGTTGTTGTTGTGTTGTGGTTGTAATAATTGTATGCATCTACATTTGACAAAAGCTTACATATCACCATACAAAACTCATTTAATGGCACACTTGGCGTGAAATCTAGTCACAATAAGTATGAACTTGAGAGGAATCACTTTCACATTATACTGAAATTAGAAATTATAAGAATAAAAAAAAATTAAAAAAAATGGCTGTTGAAGAATATCTCACCTCGTAATCCTCATTCATCCTCTGAGCGAACAGCTCTTCGGCTTCCAGACATTGTCGCAGTAATCGGTAGCATTGCTTTAGTTTAGCACAGCAGAAGAAACAAGCAAGAATCGGTCTACTGTCTTCAGTTACAAACTGCAACAAAATTTGTCTTGCACTGTTTTTATGAAGAAATTACTTCTATAAAGTAATGCTGTCCAAGCCAAACGGTCAACAGTTGGTGGCCCTGATGTTGCATTGTTTCTTAAACAGAAGGCGTGAGCATCGATCACCACTCTTGCTCAAGGCAGCTATTTAAGTACTTATTTTAAGTCCGTTTACTCAAGCTGTTTTATGGAAGCACTGGAGCCTAAATCTTCGAGTAGGAGAGGCATTTAAAACCTAATAGGTAATTTACCTAACTCTTACTAAAAATATCACCTTACTGGAATATCAGTCAGCTTCTCATATAGTTCGTGCAATTTCCTGTTGACCACTATATACATGCGGACTTTCTCGGCTAAACATATCCTACACACTGGCAGTTTTTCCATCATTTACCACACGTAAAGTATCACTTATGATATTTAGATCAACTAAGTATTTATATTACAGAAAAACACAGTTGCGTTGCTTAAGTAATAATGAGAGAGGCTTGTTTTATTCACGTTTGGAACGTAGCGTAGGTGGTGGGCGGAAAGCGTAAGTTTATGAATTTATAAATATATATGTTACACTGTTACACTATATATAAGCTATTTGTGTATGCCTTTAGGTACTTTAAAAACAAGAAAGCACAATAAATACAAACACCATAACATCATAAAAACCAAATTTGACATTGACAGAATTTTAATTGCATTTTTTTTAAGGTCTGGCTACTGAAGCCTTCAAGAAGGTTTTTTTTAAAGATTATTGTTAGTTTTATTTTTGGTATACATAGTCATATAGGCAGAATGATATTTGTACTGATTAAAAAGATTAATAATGATATTTGTTTGATTTTAGTCTTTTAATAAATGTTGAAGTGGCGGTAGGCGTGAACTAGGTATCACTAAAAGCCTCCACCAGCAGTCCGAAGCGTGTCATTGGAGTGTGGCTGTAGGACCGCCCGAAGTGCTTAAGTGGTCCCTGTGGGCTGTGAATCACAGAGTTGAGTTGAGTTGCGTTGATTTGACGGAGGATGTAGTTCTACTGCGTCCGGGAGCTTCTTCCAGTGCGTCACGGCTGTGAGGGCGAGCCAAGCCAGGGCGGCGTAAGTGAGCTGCGGTCGCACGTAGGTCATGTCCCCCCCGCTTGACTCGCATGGAGAGGCGTGATGAGAGCTACGGGCGCAGTAGGTGGCGAGTTACCCGCGCGACAGTTTCGCAGATGTGTGGGCCCATAGTGAGCTGATTGTCGAGTGTGACCCCCAAGTACATGGCGGTCTTGGTCCACTTGACTTCGGTCCCCATGAGCTCAAGGCTCGGTGGGTGCGCACGGCCGCGTGCCATGACGATGATCACCTGCGTTTTACCTACGTTCACCGATAGTCTCCATTTGCTGACCCAGTCGCGCGGGATGATTTAGTGCGCGCTGCATTTAGAAGGCTGCGTGATCCGACAGTGAAGTGGTGATGTACGGTGTGCGTGGCAGGTATGTTGTCGGTGTACACAGAGCTCGTTCTCCACCGAGACCTTGATGTACCTATCATGTAGGAAGGAGGAGACTACCTGTATCAAGCGAAAGTTAGTGTTTATTGAGCAGGCGGTGCCAAACCCGGTCGAATGCCTTTTCCATGTCGAAGAATACTGCAGCGGCGTACTCTCTCTTGTTCAGGGTCCCGTGAGAATGTGCAGTACCCTCGATAGCTGGAACGTTGTGCTGTGCTCGGCCCGAACTGTTCCAGGCGCGGCGTCAGGTGTGGTGCCAGGTGGCGCAACCGGAGTAATTCGAATACCTTGGAGGTGGTGAGAAGAAGCGTGATGGGGCTGTAGCTTTCCGGCTTCAATATGTTTCCGGGGCTTAGGCAACATGATGAGTTGACCTTCCCCTGCTTCCAGCAGTTGGGGAAGGCAGGTCTGAGTTATAATCAATCTTTATATAAAAATAAATCTGAAAAACATAAATATAATAATAATAAAATAATAAATAGTAAAATCGTTTATTTATATAAAGGGGATAACATTTACACTTTAATACCTTAACAATTACGATAGCGCACAGTTGCTAATTTGCCTGAACTAGGTTGAACCTGTGCTTCAGGCTAGAAAATGCATGAATACTTAATGTAATAAATTAACACTGAGTTTAACGTAAAAACTAAATTAAAACTTAGATAAATAAAAGTAAAATAGTATGTTAGCAGTTTTATTTGCAGACAATAAGTAGGTCTTCTGTCTGTGCATAGTCGAGGGTTAGTAAATACTTAAGTATAATTTTTTTACAGTTATAGTAATTTAGTTTATAGATACATAGTTTTCTATTTAATCTATTGTACAGGAATGGGCCTAGGAAAGTTAAAAATCTTTCTACAAAGACATGTTTTGAGGTTGCATTTGAGGTGGCATACAAGATCATTCCGTCTCTTGTTAGTATTGTCGGCATTGTAGGCAAGCATGGTGTGCTGTTTTAATACTAAGTGCATTATGAAAAGCTGGCGAACGGTTAGTACATTGCAGGATTTATATAGCAGAGCGGTCGGAAAAAAGAAGGGATGGAAATTTGCTACCTTTAAAATTGCTCTCTGAGCTCTTTCAAGAGGAAGCAAATTAGTTTTTGATATATATATATAATTAGAATATAAATATGGAATCTGATTATAAAATTTAAATCTGAGAAAAATAAGCGAACGACGTCCGCCATGCGATAGTTGGAAGTCGACTGGCGCCCCTGGCGACGCGAAGTAGAGGCGCCGGCATATGGCTACGCAGGCACGGCGGTTGTATTGTAAGTCCTGCCATGCGCCATCTGGTGGCGGCGGGGCCGTAACAATTGGCGATATCCCATCTTCCTGCCTCGGCGTGCTGTGGTGACGCTGCTGCTGTAATATACGTTGTCAGAGGTATAGAAAAGGACATAGGGTACATTTCATCCAGAAAAAAAAAAAATTGTTCCTATGAAAAGAAGGATAACTCTAGACGGTCATAATAGCTTTAGGACGCTAGATGGCGCTGCGTGTCTTTCGAATCATGATTGAAATATGACCCGACTTTCTGACTTTCTTTCTAACAAAAAGTATTTCACGGTAGTATTATATTTCAGTCATTTGTATTATGCTTTTAATAGGATTTGCATGAAATTTGGCACACAGATAGTTTATTATAATCTGGACTAACACACAGGATACCTACTTTTTATGCCGGTAATACTTTTCCGTGGTATAATTTCCGACCTCCACGCGAAGCCTCGAGAGCAAAACCTAGTCTAGCCGATAACGTTCCCATTGCAGGGACACAGGCCGCCTCTCTGTGAGAGGGAGTGGGCCGTAATTCACCACGCGGGCCCAGTGCGGGACTGCGGGTGCTAAAAATTCGAAGACGTGACATCTACCAGATGTCACGTCTTCGAATTTTTAGTTCTAGGACATACCGGTTTTCTCTCGATGTTTTCCTTCACCGTTTTGAGAGTACTTGGTGATGAAATAATTTTAACAAAGTACTGGTCTGGGTTCAAACCTTGACCTACAACTCGTAAGTCATGGCCGTTACCAGCGGGCCACCACTACTATATACAACGTGTAACGTTAAATGCGTAAACCCTGAAAATAGTTTTATCAGAATAACGAGCAGAATTCATTGAACCACTTTTTAATATAGGTCACATTTTTCAAAAAATCTTTATTAATCTTACTCTACTCTTTATAATCTTTATTAATAGGTCAAGCAAGCCAAGGTCAGCGCGGCGCAGCGGCCCGGTGACGACTCCTCCCTCGATAAAGCGTCGTCGCAGATGCAAGAGACGATCAGAATGGCCAGTAAAACTAAAACAGCACATAAAACCTATACAATTTTTTAATTACTTATTTTCTCTCTGAAATAGGTTAATTGAATTAAAAAATCAGATGGGGTGTCTGAGGTTTTGCGCATTTAACGTTACACGTTGTATTTAATTTATAATATCTATACTTACTAATATTGTGTCTATTATATTTTAAACTAGCTGTGAATACCCGCTTCGCTGGGTCATTTTTAATTGTTTAGTTATTTGTTAATGTTAATAATCTATCACTACTTACTTCATAATCTTTTCATATATCATCTGCCTAGCCTTTTCCCAACTATGTTGGGGTCGGCTTCCAGTCTAACCAGATGCAGCTGAATACCAGTATTTTACATGGAGCGACTGCCTATCTGACCTCCACAACCCAGTAACTGGGTAATACGATACCCCTAGGTAAGACTGGTTGTCAGATTTTCGGGCTTCTGACACCCGTAACGACTGTCAAAGATCTACGAATGACAGCCGGGACCAACGGCTTAACGTGCTTTCCGAGGCACGGAGGGGTCTCGGTATGTAAAGATGGTCACCCATCCACAGACCAACCGCGGCAAGCGTAGCTTAACCTGATCGATCGACCTGTGCGGCTGTTATTATTTTGTGCGGCTGTTATAATCTTTTCACATATACTTAACATTTTTATTAATGAAGAAGTGGTGGGAGGCGCCCGACGTGACGGCACAGTGGTGGCATGCGCGTGAGCTGCGCGCGGTACTGGACAGTACTTGGACATTGCAACATTACTTTATTTTTCTAAAATAAAAGTAGCCTAAGTTACTCCTTATTACATCAGCTACCTGCCAATAAAAGTCCTATTGTGTGTGCTATTGAAAGACATCGTTTTATTTTTCCTGTAATCTTTAAGTACATAAACTTCTATCACATAGAATAATTTCAGATTTTTCTCTATGCAAACTTCGGAGATAAGGGGGAACAGTATTTTTTTTTTTTTTACATTTTTCATCACAAGTCGAAAACTATGCGGCCTAAAAAAAAGAAAAAAGGCTTGAGAATGTGCAAACAGCCTTCTTTCATATTATGATACCCCACTTGCCCTAGTAGCCCCACTTCGAATTTTTAAGACCCCCTTTCAGTCTCTGTTGCAAAAAAATATATTCATATTTTTATCCCTTTCTTATTTGCAAAATATTTGGGCAAGCATCATCTTAAACTATTTCTTTCAAGTTGATAACATTACATTAGTAGTTCTTGAGATTAAATATCCAGCTGTAACAAACGTACAGACAGACAGGCTGAGTCGTACCATAAGGGTTCCTTTTTAGCATTTTGATACGGAACCCTAAAAATGGTAAAAATTCACGAAAAAAAATGAAGGTAATCCATTTTCTCATACATTCGTTCTTATTGGTTCTGTCTGAGGCGGTTCGCCAGGTCGGATAGTAATAAACAGAATACAATATATTGAATATCCATATTAATATTATAAATGGGAAAATTGTGTCTGTCACCTTTTCAGGCCTTTACGTTTGAATGGATTTGGATGAAACCACGCTGGCCAAGCCACGGGCAGAAGTCAGCTAATAATGAAACAGGAAAATTACCCGTTTCACAAAACTCTTATATTAGAGAGTTTACATAATAATTAATAACCGCAAACCATCAAAAAGTTACGTTATGTTAATTAAGTAAACTTACAATGCTTCGTGTGTTCGTGAGTGCTCGCGTAACTTCGGGAACGATCGATAATGAAGAGGACTGAGATGTTTTGATACTTTGACATTTTATATTATTGCACTATTGAGCTAACGCTGTGTGTGCGTGCGTGTTCCATCGCCGCCCGTTCGATGTCCACCGCGCACAGGATGGATGGGAAGCAGCACATTAAGTAATTTTTTGCTCCGTTGGTGTAATTGCTATATGGCGTTCCAGCAGAGTAGGAGGATAAATAAATAAATATTTATTTCAATTGTATGTAACGAGGTGATTGGAGGTGCTTGTGGCTAAATGATAACAGCTGCACATGTCGATCGAAGGTTAATAAGCTACGCTTACCGCGGTCATTATATACCGAGACCCCTCCGTGCCTTGGAAAGCATGTTAAGCTGTTGGTCCCGGCTGTCATTCGTGGATCTTTGACAGGAGGTCAAGTAGGCAGTCACTCCATGTAAAATACTGGTATTCAGCTTCATCCGGTTAGACTGGAAGCCGATCCCAACATAGTTGGCTAGGCAGATGATGATGTTTGTAATGAGGAGGGAGGAAACGCAAGTGACTAAAATAGTGATGGATGTTGAGGGATGGAGAGAGAGTGAGAGAAGGAAGGCCAACGAAAAGATGGATGGATTGTGTGAGGAATGATATGAAAGGGAAGAGAGTGAATAATAGCGTCACGGTTGTCAATAAAAGAGAAAGGGCTTTCCTTACGTGACGATTTCTACCAGTCAACTCCTTTTTAGGTTACCGTACCCAAAGGGTAAAAAGGAACCCTATTACTCCCGCTCCGCGTTTTGCCGTTTTTATAGATAACTAGCGACCCGCCCCGGCTTCGCACGGGTGCAATGCTGATCACTATCACTACATAGTATAAAACAAAGTCGCTTCCCGCTGTTTGTCTGTCTCTATGTATGCTTAGAACTTTAAAACTACGCAACGGATTTTAATGCGGTTTTTTTTAATAGATAGAATGATTCAAGAGGAAGGTTTATATGTATATAATACATGCATAATATAGTAGAGAAACACTGATAATTTTAGAGCCATTATTTCTCTTAAAAAGTATAGGATAAAAAATGGTTATTGTGGGTTATCCCTAAGAGATAGACATATGCCATCGCGGACTTTTTTGTAGACCTTTTTAAGGTGTACAAGACTGTAGTACATTATTTTGATCTATCTCGTAGGGTTAAGCCAGCGTTTGCATTGTAAGCGCAAAAAAATGTGTTTATTTACGACATCACATTAGAAACCTCTAAAATGATCAGTGTTTCTCTACTATATTCTGCATGTATTATACATATAAACCTTCCTCTTGAATCACTCTATCTATCAAAACAAACCGCATCAAAATTCATTGCGTAGTTTTAAAGATCTAAGCATATATAGGGACAGACAGACAGCGAAGTGACTTTGTTTTATACTATGTAGTGATGGTACGGAACCTTTCCTGCGCGAATCCGACTCGCGCTTGGTCGGTTTTTAATTTATACGGCGAAGAAAAGGCCTAACGGATACCGCGCCGTCCGGGGAGACGACGTGGTTATGTGGGGCTTGCACAAACTAAAAATTCCGCCTGTGACCTGTGCACCTACTTTCGCCTTGATGGGTGGGCCGCGAGAACTGCTACGTATGACATTCGCACTGGGACATCAGCACAACTCCAGGGACCGTGCAGCGTGGAGGAATAGAGTCCACCGCCCTGGGGGGGCGGCGGGGTCTGTCAGACTCTTACTGACTAAAAACCACCCCGGTGTTCCCTCTCCCACCTACGCCGGGGGTCGCGGGGACGAACGATACTTCCGCAACCCCCGGCTGGTGCTGGCCCGCTCCAGCGGGTCCCTCGTGTCAGGGGGGGGGGGGGGGGGGGGAGTGAGGTGTTAAACTCCCCCCGCGACGTCTAAGAGGGGCGCGCGTGGAACACTACGCGCCGCCGCCTCGGGTCCTGATGTTTGGGGGGCGACGGACGTCCCCAAGTCCGTCGCCCCTGGACCCATAGTCTGATGTAGAGAATGCGTAGTTGACGGGTATATGATGTGTCTTCTTTCACCCTGTAAAGTGTACATCACACACTTGTTTTAGAGAAATGAACGGTTCAAAACACGATAAATCATAATTTTGTTGCTCTTCAAATTCAAACTCAAACTCAAAGCATTTATTTCAAGTAAACCAATTACAGGCACTTTTGAATTGTCAAGGGGTCAGTCAGTCAGAAAGATGAAGCTAGTTGCCCATTCCAAAGCGTAGGTACCTGTGGAGAAGAACGGGCAAGAAACTCCACGGACACTCTTTTAAAATCATAAAAATTGCTACAAATTTTGGTATTATTCAAGTTTGACGGCACGGTTGGCGCAGTGGTTAATCGATTGACTGCTGCGCAGCGTGTCGCGGGTTCGATTCCCGCACGGAACAAATATTTGTACCTATGACCTACAAGTACTTGTTTCGGGTCTGGCTGTTTGTGTATGTGAGTTTAAATTGATTTTAAACGCACCCACAATACAGGAGAAATTCCTAGTTTGTGGCAACGCTTAAAAAAAAAGTTGAATTATACATGTGAGAACGATGTGCAGAAAGACGTGCACTTTAAAAGCGTCCGTACAAAAAAATGGTAAAAACTTTAAAAAAATTAAAATAAGCCGTGGCGGCTAAGAGATGACCAGTCCCTACTGGCGGCGCCCGTTCACGAACATGACGTATGGATCAGCACCATTTAGCTCAACCATTTTGAAGGGAACTTAATGATCCAACACACACGCCACCAGCAGCGAGACATTTGAGTGAGCATGAGTCATGACATACCTTCGTTCCAAAAACACTTCAAGCATCAAGTCACCTCGCCCACAGTAAATATACAGTAAAACATCTTCATACAAACGTGCCGCTCTCGGTTTGAATGTGTGCGTGCGCGCCGCGCGCCATGTCGGCACGCGATTTCACGCACACGCTAACATAATATATGGGGGAATAAGGTGGCGGCAGTGCGGGCTGTGCAGCAGAGTTGCCCAACTATCGATAGTTTCACTATCGATAGTTGACCTCGAAAACTAGTAACAATATCGATAGTGCTATCGATAGTATCGATAGTATCGATACCATCGATACTATCGATATCACAAATTAACCAATACTATTGATTGGAAGCAATAGTATCGATAGTATCGATACTATTACATTATAATACTATCAATAGTATCGATAGTATCGATAGTATCGATACTATTGATATCACAAATTAACCAATACTATTGATTGGAAGCAATAGTATCGATACTATTACATTATAATACTATCAATAGTATCAATACTATCGATACTATCGATACTATCGATAGTATCGATACTATCGATAGACTATCGATACTATTGATATGACGTCAACTATCGATAGACTATCGATAGTTTAGCGATAGTCGACTATCGATAGGCAACACTACTGTGCAGCGCGACTGTGAGCACGCGCGTACGCTACATGACCGCTTGCGTTCGTCAACTCTCGCCGGTGGCGGCCACTTACTCGTAAATTACGAGTATCATGACTTCAAAAAGGGGAAAAAAATATTGTAGTGTTTTCGGGTGCCTCAATAATGATTTCGCAAACCCGGACTTATCATTCTTCATACTTCCTACTCAGCCAGAAATGTAAGTACCTACTTATACTTAAATATTATTAGAAAATGTGGTATTGTATTGTTTATTTCACAGTTTATTTGCTTTATTAATATATAGCGTAGCCGAGTCGTATTTTTCTGAATACTATGTTTAGAGCTAAAGTTTATTTTAAGAAGTCTAGTTTTACTATAAAACAGAGGATTGAGTACGAAACATCGTTTAGGTAAATGTATTTGTCGCGTAGGTATAGTTGTAATAAGGGCAATTTCACAATTATTAATATTGCAAATTAATTACTTTTGAAATTATTATTTTTTCTATTGTCTGATGTGTTGTTCAATCCAAATATGGTTCCGGTAGTCTGACGATCGACTTATTTAGTCGAATACTTGTGTGTACATCGACTTATTAAGTCGATGCGCGTATCGTCGTCTAAAATGTAAACAAATTTCGTCAAAAATAATTCTATCCCGTTTATACTTGAGCATAGTGTATCCCGTTTATACTTGAGCTTGTTCGAAAATATTAACTAAAAGTAAAAGTGACAACCCTGGGTATCAACGCAAGAGTAGGCTAATAACTCGGCGGGCGGCCTTAGATAACCTACTGTATATTTATTTACTGTGCCTCGCCCGTCATTCACAGATAGCCCACTCATTGGCGGAGGTCTGTGGGTCGCTAGTCAGAGTCATATTTCACCGTGCCTCTACATACATCACTGGTACAGTTAGCCGGATGTCAGACAGTGTGGTGGGGACTATGTTTTTTGACATATGTATGAAAGTGTATGAAAGAAAGAAAAATGCGTTTATTGGCATTACATCAAAATAAATACACATCACTACATAGTATAAAACAAAGTCGCTTCCCTGTCTGTCTGTCCCTATATGCTTAGATCTGTAAAACTCCGCAATGGATTTTGATGGGGATAGATAGAGTGATTCAAGAGGAAGGTTTATATCTATAATACATGTGTAGTGACACAGTACCTGTCACACATACCTTGAACCAGTTACCTTTACCTCATACCACCAAACCAATTACCATTACCAGATACCACCGAGCCAGTTACCACATACCACCGAACCAGTTACCTTACCACGTTTTTAACACTCTGCACAAGAAACAGTGAAGCAAGGCATCTTGAAAAAGACGAGTACGTAATAACACACTTCGTGATAAAGAAACAAGATCGCAAACACGACGCGGCACGAGCGTCATCACAACGCCGCGCCACACACGTTCGCGGGTCGCTTCGAAAGAAGCGGTTTTGTAAGCGCATGCAGAGCAAGCAGAAGCACCAGCACCCTCCGTGTCGTCACTGCACACTCCGGGACCTCGCAGATGGACACACGACGCTGACGACACACGCGTCCCGCGGATCGGCAGACAGTCTTCACTCGACGACGGCACCTGGGGGAAAAGGACCGCGCTAGGCGCGCGACTCATATTTATACCTTCGCGGCGAATAGTCCCGCGTGCAAAACAACGCCCCGAGCCCCGCGCGCGGCTCGCCCTACGGCGCGTCGCTATTGGTCAAGATAAATGTAAACAATAAGATGCTAGGACTAAGGTACTATTGTTAGTGTATATATAAGTAGGTTGTTTTAGAAAATAAATCAGTTGTTAAATTCCCGCCTGAGAAGTTATTACTTTCACCACGTCGCGTCACGGTGCCCAACACTAAATTGGTGACCCCTCGAACACGACCCTGAAGCCGAGTTCCCGCAACATCGAACTCCTGCAAGATCCCAGTAGAATCTCTGAAGAATCATCACCATGAATGCCGAAGAGTTCAGCGATGCTCAGGGCACCACATCAGTAAAGAGCGACGTGGCAGCAATCTCACTTCCGGCACGGCTACCACCATTTTGGCGCCAAAACCCGCGCCTGTGGTTCGCGCAGTTTGAAGCCGCCGTTGCTGCCAGCAAGATAAGTGAGGAGCAAAAGTTCAACCTCGTCGTCCCACTACTCGGCAACAGCGACCTGGAACAAATCGGAGACATCATCCTACATCCTCCGACCACCGGCAAGTACAGCACGCTCAAAGACAGACTCATCTCAACGTACCAAGAGTCAGACCACCGGCAGTTACAGAAGCTACTCAGCGGCCTCGAACTCGGCGATAACAAGCCGAGCCAGCTGCTGCGTAAAATGCGAGACCTCAGTGGCAAGCTACTTTCGGATGAAGCGCTGAAAGTTATGTGGCTCAACCAGCTGCCCGCTCAAGTTCGCGCCGTGCTCTCCGTCAACACCGAGTCATCGCTCGAAGTGCTAGCTGCGATGGCAGACAAAATGATGGAGCATTTTGAACCCGCTACAGTCGCCGTAGTCTCCACAGCAAACCCTTCGTCAACAAGTCCAGCAGTCAATGAGGTACCGATAAACACAATTACAAGCCTACAAATCAACATGCTTACGAAACAAATAGAGAAATTGTCACTCGAAGTCGCCGAACTCCGCAACCATCAATATTCGTCGTATCGCCGTTCCCGCCAAAACTCCGCACATCGTGGCCGCTCACGCTCACATTCAAGACAGCGTACTGATAACGCCCGCAAGCCCGGCGATCCCGACTGGTTGTGCCGGTACCACTACCGATTCGGCAACGCGGCACGAAAATGTGAATTGCCGTGTTCCTCAGCAAAGCGGGAAAACTAGAACGTACATCGACAGTGGCGGGCGTCGATGTAAACCAAACAAGCCGCCGCCTATGTGTGATCGACATCAACAATAGAGAAAAATTTCTTGTCGACACGGGAGCCGACATATCGGTATTAGCCGCTCGAAACCTGAAATATTCAAAACCGGCGGAGAATGCAGGCTACAAACTTTTCGCGGCAAACGGAACAGAGATTCGTACCTACGGAGAGCGCACACTCGAGCTCAACCTAGGCTTACGAAGAAGTTTCAAGTGGACTTTCGTCGTCGCCAATGTGAAAACTTCATTACTGGGTGCCGACTTCCTAGTGCATCATAAACTGTTGGTCGACTTGCACCAAAGAAAACTCATCGACCGTGTAACCGAGCTCAGTGTAAACGCAATCAAAATAAACAGCAAAGAAGAATCGATTTACATCATCAATCGCGACCACACTCATCACGACCTGCTGAAGAAATATCCAGATGTGCTTCGACCAATGTCACTCAAAACTCCAGCCAAGCATGACGTCACACATCACATCGAGACAACTGGGCCGCCGATCTACGCACGGCCGCGCCCTCTACCGCCCGACAAATATAAGGCGGCAAAACTCGAATTCGAGCGCATGATCGAGATGGGAATATGCAAGCCGTCAAACAGTCCGTGGGCGAGTCCACTTCACATTGTTAAAAAGAAAGACGGATCACTTCGAGTATGCGGCGATTACAGAAGACTCAACGCCGTCACCGTTCCCGACCGATACCCTATTCCACGAATCCAAGATTTTACATACCAACTTCACGGCAAGAAAATATTCTCAAAACTCGACTTAAAAATGGCATACTTCTGGATACCTATCGCAAAACAAGATGCTCAAAAAACAGCAATAATAACACCGTTCGGACTTTTCGAATTCACCTGCATGACGTTTGGCTTAAGAAACGCTGGTCAAACCTTTCAACGTTTCATGCACGAGGTTCTACGAGGACTAGATGAAAACGTATTCTGTTTCGTCGACGATCTGCTCGTACACTCGAGAAATAAGGAAGAACACCGTCGCCATTTAGAAATAGTACTCGAACGCCTAAATACCTACGGCGTCAGTCTTAACATCGACAAGTGCGAGTTTGACAAGGAAAACATCGAGTTCCTCGGATACCAAGTGACATCAGAAGGAATCAAACCCACTCAGGAACGAATACAAGCCATAGTGAACTATCCGAAACCACAAACAGTTCAAGAACTAAGAAGATTCTTAGGAATGATGAACTTCTACCGTAGTTGTTTACCACATCAAGCAGAGTACCAACATGAATTAAATAAATATCTACACAACAGCAAAAAGAAAGACAAAACTCCGATACAATGGTCTCAAGAAGCAGAACAAGCCTTTGAGAAATGCCGACAAAGCATACTCGAGGCAACGACACTGACTCACCCGATACCTAACGCGCCGCTATGTTTATTTACCGACGCATCGAATACTAGCATCGGCGCCGTTCTACAACAAAAAGTGGACAACTTGTGGAAACCACTGGCATTCTATTCAAAAACTATGAGTGAGACGCAGCGACGCTACAGCGTGTACGATCGCGAATTATTAGCAATGTATACTGCAGTGCAACATCTACGACGACTGATAGAGGGCAGTGACCTAACAATATTCACCGATCACAAACCATTAACTTACGCGCTGACAAGAACACCGAGTAGTAGCGATACACCACGAAGAGAACGCCAGCTACACTACATCAGTCAGTTCTGTTCAAAGATCCAATACATTCACGGTGATAAGAACGAAGCAGCGGACGCCTTATCACGCATTGAAGAAATCGACTTGTCACACTGTACGATCGACTACAACCAACTTGCTCAAGATCAACAAAATGATGAAGAACTGAAGAGCTGCATGTCCAACCCGAATCTAAAGTTTGTGCCTATCACATTGCCCGGAGGTCAACGACCCATCATATGTGAAACGTCAACTGGCAACGTTCGTCCATACCTACCAGCGACTTATCGTTTATCAGCATTTAAAGCGCAACACGAACTAAGTCACCCTGGTGTGCGAACAACAAGGAAGATAATGTCTACAAAGTTTTTTTGGCCAAGTATGAACAGAGAAGTTGGTTTATGGGCGAAATCATGCATCGGTTGCCAGCGCGGGAAAGTTCAACGACACGTTATCAGTCCACTCGGCGAGTTCCAAAAATCATCGCGTTTCGAACACATTCACGTCGACATCGTAGGACCACTGCCGCCATCTAACGACTACAGATATCTAGTAACAATGATCGACCGCTGCACTAAATGGCCGGAGGCAATACCTATTCGTGACGTCACCGCCGACACTGTTGCTAAGGCGATTTACGAGGGATGGATAACGCGATTTGGCTGTCCGTTACGTGTAACAACGGATCAAGGAAGACAATTCGAATCTTCGTTATTCAACGCTCTGATGAAGAAATTTGGCATCACCAGGATTCGAACTACAGCATACCACCCGCAAGCAAATGGTCAAGTAGAACGCTGGCATCGCACGTTGAAGGCCGCGCTCATGGCGAGAGGTGCCGGCATACACTGGAGCGATGAATTACCGACCGTGCTGCTTGGGCTACGTACAGCGCTTCGTGAAGACACACAAGTCAGCCCGGCTCTGATGACCTACGGATCGACACTGAGAATACCGTCAGATTTCTTCGCGCCTACACAGCCGAAAAATGAAGACGCAGAATTCGTCCGCCAGCTGACCGAAACAATGGCATCACTCGCGCCAAGCAGTAAGTCACGTAACAACAACAGGAGCACGTTTGTATACAAGGACTTAGCGACATGTACTCATGTTTTCGTGCGCAATGATACCGTGCGAAGTCCATTGACCCCTCCTTACGACGGCCCGTTCAAGGTGATTCAACGTGAAAGCAAACATTTCACCATACAGATGCCACTTCGAACTACAGTTGTCTCAATAGACAGACTTAAGCCAGCGCACCTGCTCAACGATGAAGAGTCTACCACTTCTCAACAAGCACCGCGCACTAAAAGCTCAGCAGACTCAACTACGAGCGTTGAGCCGCGGTCATGGACCCCCAGCGCACCGCGCGACACATACGTCACTCGGTCCGGCCGCGCGGTGAAACACAACGTACGCTTCGCTTAGGGGGGAGTGATGTAGTGACACAGTACCTGTCACACATACCTTGAACCAGTTACCTTTACCTCATACCACCAAACCAATTACCATTACCAGATACCACCGAGCCAGTTACCACATACCACCGAACCAGTTACCTTACCACGTTTTTAACACTCTGCACAAGAAACAGTGAAGCAAGGCATCTTGAAAAAGACGAGTACGTAATAACACACTTCGTGATAAAGAAACAAGATCGCAAACACGACGCGGCACGAGCGTCATCACAACGCCGCGCCACACACGTTCGCGGGTCGCTTCGAAAGAAGCGGTTTTGTAAGCGCATGCAGAGCAAGCAGAAGCACCAGCACCCTCCGTGTCGTCACTGCACACTCCGGGACCTCGCAGATGGACACACGACGCTGACGACACACGCGTCCCGCGGATCGGCAGACAGTCTTCACTCGACGACGGCACCTGGGGGAAAAGGACCGCGCTAGGCGCGCGACTCATATTTATACCTTCGCGGCGAATAGTCCCGCGTGCAAAACAACGCCCCGAGCCCCGCGCGCGGCTCGCCCTACGGCGCGTCGCTATTGGTCAAGATAAATGTAAACAATAAGATGCTAGGACTAAGGTACTATTGTTAGTGTATATATAAGTAGGTTGTTTTAGAAAATAAATCAGTTGTTAAATTCCCGCCTGAGAAGTTATTACTTTCACCACGTCGCGTCACGGTGCCCAACACTAAACATGCATAATGTAGTAGAGCAACACTGATAATTTTAGAGGTTTATAATATGATGTCGTAAATAAACACATTTTTTTGCGCTTACATTGCAAACGCTGACTTAAGCCTACGAGATAGATCAAAATAATGTACTACAGTATTGTACACCTTAAAAAGGTCTACAAAAAGTCTGCGATGGTATATGTCTATCTCTTAGGGATAACCCACAATAACCATTTTTTATCCTATACTTTTTAAGAGAAATAATGGCTCTAAAACTATCAGTGTTTCTCTACTATATTATGCATGTATTATATGCATATAAACCTTCCTCTTGAATCACTCTATCTATTAAAAAAAACCGCATCAAAATCCGTTGCTTATTTTTAAAGTTCTAAGCATACATAGAGACAGACAGACAGCGGGAAACGACTTTGTTTTATACTATGTAGTGATAGTGATCAGCATTGCACCCGTGCGAAGCCGGGGCGGGTCGCTAGTTAAAACTATAAAACAGAAAACAAAGACTATAATGCCAAAAGGGCCTCAGCTCAGCATAATGTCAGATGACAACACAGTGTGTGTCACCTGACGCTGATTTTCAGCTGCAACCCACGAGTGCCATACGCTGGAATATGTATGTAAAGATGGTCACACATCCACAGACCAACCGCGGCAAGCGTAGCTTAACCTGATCGATCGACCTGTGCGTCTGTTATTATTTAGGCACGGGCTCCTCTTAGTTTCGAAATTACATGCTTTATTATTATTATTATCTACTTGCAAAAACCCATTGCTTTTTTATTGATTCAGCCATACATATTTACGTACAGGTTAATGAAAACCATATTTACATTTACATAACAAATCGACAAGTCGTGACAAGTGACTGCCGCAAGCACTGTAGCGCGGGAGGCGGGAGAGAGGCACGCGTGAGTCGGGCGGGCGGAGTAGTTCGGATAAGCGGTCGGTCGGTTGAGCGACGTTCGGATAATCGACGCTTCACTGTATATACAAAGTGTAAACGTTAAATGCGCAAAACCTCAGACACCCCAACTGATTTTTAATTCAATTGACCTATTTCAGAGAGAAAATAAGTCATTAAAAAAATTGTAAAGGTTTTATGTGCTGTTTTAGTTTTACTGGCCATTCTGATCGTTTCTTGTGTCTGCGACGACGCTTTATCGAGGGAGGAGTCGTCACCGGGCCGCTGCGCCGCGCTGACATTGGCTTGCTTGAACTATTAATAATTAGACACGGCAATTTTTATATTGAAGATTTTTTGAAAAATCTGACCTATATTAAAAAGTGGTTCGATTAATTCTACTCGTTATTCTGATCAACTATTTTCAGGTTTTCCGCATTTAACGTTACACGTTGTTTCGGTAGTTCGATTATCCGAAAATACAGATTTTCCGAACACCCAAGTCCCCCAATTAGTTCGCATAATCGACGCTCTACTGTATTTAGTTTGCTTGAAAAAATCATTTGTTTTTCAGTGTTAGGATTAGTTTGATAGTTCCGAAATACTCCTACGTATTAATATTGCCAGGCTAAGTAATACGAGTAACAGCCGCTCGCTTGCCATGGTCGCTCCGTGGATGGGTGACCTTACATACCGAGACTCGAAAAGCACGTTAAGCCGTCGGTCCCGGCTGTCATTCGTGGATCTTTGACAGTCGTTACGGGTCGTCAGTAGCCCGAAAGTCTGACAACCAGTTTTACCAATGGGTATTGTGTAACCCAGTAGCTAACTGGGTTCTGGAGGTCAGATAGGCAGTCGATCCATGCAAAATACTGGTATTCAGCTACATCCGGTTAGACTGGTAGCCGACCACAACATAGTTGGGAAAAGGCTAGAAAGATTGGATTTGCATTGCCAATGTTTACATTTTTGTCGTATTTTTGTCTCCACATTGTTTGCAACAAACTCTTCCTGCCGAGTCTGTCTGAACGATATAAACTCAAAAACTCCCGAATGGATTGTCATACGGTTTTCACCAACGGACGGAGTGATTCATGAGGAAGGTTTATGTCATGCCAACTGGGAGTTTTACTGGCGTGCTACGCGTCAACCAATAGAGATTTACGAAAACAATGTATTACGGGATTAATCCTCTTAAAAAGATCTATTAAACGTAGTACAGACGCCAGCACGTTAAGCTACTACAATCTGTCAAATTTCTTCAATAGATTGTCAACTTTATCGCCAAAAGATAAGGTTCAAAGTTCATTGGGAAAATTTGACAGTTTCGGGTAGCTTGATTTGCTGGCGTCTGTACATTTCCGTGAAATTATTTCCGACCACCGATGCGGGCACACGCGTTTACGAGGCACGCAGATGTGAGTGGAAACGCCGGGGGGCGAGGACGTCCTAGAAGGAAATACTCATTGGTGATGTTCTTCAGGAAAGTCTGGTGCGTGGTACTCGCAACCGGCGTGCGTGTATGTCCAGCAGGCTAATTGCGTAACACACTATCAGTAGCAATGGGTTTAATTTTGACAGTTCAACAACATTCATAGCGTTATTTACGTTGTTGAGCAGGCACATTTTTCCAGCATATGGAGCAATGAATGTGCTTTAAAATGATTCAAATTGAGAGTAATAGTGTTTTATAACACATTTGCTCGTAAAAGGTCTCTTACTGCACCAATTTTAATATCGTAATGTATCTCATTACGTACTTGTGCGTAATTGTAATGTAAAGCGCACGGTTTATCAAGATGCTCCGTCTAAAACGAACGGTACTTTTTTAAATCTTAGCAAAGAGTTTTTATGTCAGAAAAGTGGTCAACATTTTATGAATAAAATTAACTTTGGGAGATAAAATATAATAAATAAACATTTAATTATTTAATTTAATTAATTTTGACAATTAATTACAACCATTTATCTGTAACAAAAACACAAAAGTATTAATTTACTTTATTAGTAATACTGGCTGTTTTTTGTGTCTTTGCCATAAACAAAAGACGCTGATGTGCGCGCATCGCTAATTTGTAAAAAAGTAAAAATTATTCGTTTAATTCGTTTAAGAAAGTCCGAGTATTATTTATTTCCTCACAAATGTGTTATAAAACGTCGTATGACATACGTGCGGTTTGATAATTACAGCCTCTGCTTTCTTACAGCCCTCACCTACGGCTCGGGCTAGCAATATCGCCTCAGCTGTAATTTTCAACTTACCGCACTTATATCATAATGTACTATTACGCAATTAGGGTGCAGTTGTATGAACGTAAACGAAGCAAAAGCAGTGTGTAATGATCGCAGCATGTGACGTTCTGTAGTTTCTGCCTACCATCATGGGAAGAAAGCGCGAGTTTATCTATATACAGACGTCAGCACATCAAGCTCCCCGAAACTGTCAAATTTTCCCAATCAACTTTGAACCTAATGCTTTAGCGATAAAGTTGAAAATCTATTAAAGAAATTTGACAGATTGTAATAGCTTGATGTGCTGGCGTCCGCGTCTGTACTACGTGTTGTATGTGTTTTCAAATTATAAGTGACGGACAGGAAAACGTTGTATTTTATTGTATTTATTAGTAATTATACTACAGCTACCTACCACCGGTCATTGACCCCTACAAAATATCATCAAATCTTTTTATTTTTTTATTTTATAGTCTTTAGATATCGGTCCCCATCATCCTGCAGAATTTCCCTAGCTAATTTAATTGACTCTGTACATACATATTATTTCAATTTTCAAGTTACAGAAAAACAAATAATATAACCAGCTTTATTAATAAAATAAAACATAAATAAACGAATAATTTAAATAAAAACATAGTAATTAATAACTACACAGAAAAAAAAAACAATAACAATTACAAATTATATTGTATAAAGAAACTCGCGCCGATTCGCTGTCTCTCTCACTCGCCATCTGTCCTTTTCTAGCATGGATCATGGTGTCTTACAAGGGGTGAAATGGAGGTGGTATATTTTCTAGAATAGGTTTAAAAGGGTGTCGTTTTTTATTTAATATTTGTATCTTTGGCAGGGGAAATTATGGACTTTCCTAAGAGCTTTTAAGTGACGTGGTTTTAAAAGTTTTTTAAAGAAATATGCTATTGAATGACCATTTCATGAAAATATATCAATAAATAGGATTATATGAACATAGAGGATTGTATTGATGATTTTAATGATTATAATTCTGTAAAGTCATATTTGTTACGCGAACAACATTTTATTCAACATACAGCCTGAAATTAACCTGCAAATTGCAAAAAATGGAAAAAAAATGAATTTCGCGAGCTACACTGACCCTGACTACCCTTCCCCTTAATCAAATAAGCTATTGTAATTATTGCAAATTACTTAATAAGATATTACTTTATGGTATGAAATTAATAGAACCTCTAATTGTATTTTTTAAAATAAAAAAAACATAAAGTTAAAAAATTCTCAATTATTTAAAAAGTGTTCCTCATTTGAAGCGCATATATTTTTTAGAGGTTTATTAATTTAAAAGAGGAAAAGGCCATAAAGTTAAAAAAAGGCTCAATTATTTAAAAAGTGTGCATTATTAGAAGCGCAAATAGTTATTAGACGTTCATTAATATAAAAAAAAGTGTCCATCATTAGTAGATCAATAAGCTTTTAGAGGATCAGTTCAATATTTCCCTGATGTAGATTTTTTATATTTTTTTTATAATCACATATTATGACTAACAAATCAATATTTTGGAAGGAGCAATTAGAATCAAGCAGTCTTACCAAGGGGTATCGTATTACCCAGTAACTGGCTTGTGGAGGTCAGATAGGCAGTCGCTCCATGTAAAATACTGGTATTCAGCTGCATCCGGTTAGACTAGAAGCCGACCCCAACATAGTTTGGAAAAGGCTCGGCAGATGATGATATGACTAACAAATCAATATTTTGGAAGGAGCAATTGGAATCAATTCTATTTTCTTGTAAAGCAAGCTTTACATTAAAAAGTGCCTTTTATTTATTTATTTGTTTACTAAGACACTAAGTTCCAATATACAAATCACAAATACACAAAGTTCATTAGTTTATGTACCATAAAGAGCCTATAATTTTCCCAATGCTGGGACGCAGGCGTCCTCTCGCTGAGAGGGAGTGGGCCGTAATCCACCACGCGGGCCCAGTGCGGGTTGGTAGATGTCACATCATGTCTTCGAATTTTTGGTTCTAGTACATGCCGGTTTCCTCACGATGTTTTCCTTCACCGTTTAGAGAGCAGCGGTGATGAAAGGGGAGTTTGTTGCGCCACTTCTTCTCCCCAGCGAAAGCACTAGGAAGTGGTGAAGGGCGGGCGTTTTGGGCGAATGGCTTTTGTAATTAATAATAATTAATCACAGGCCATAAACCTAGTTTGGGTGCCAGGAGATAATACGCAATACACTTTATGTTGTAGCATATTACTGTTATTGTAACCTTTGTGAACATTTTACTGGAAATAAACATTATTATTATTATTAATTTTGACGTTCGAAAAGTGCTGATTCTCAGCCTAGTTTGAATAAATGACTTTTGATTTTTTTTTTTAAGAAATTATATATATAAATTAAAATGCCTAACTGGGTCTACAGTTTGCAACTCGTAAGTCGGTGCCGATAGCACTGGATTACCACTACTCATCCTTGTTTTATGTGCCTAGAATAGAATAGAATAGAATACTCTTTATTATGTACATCATAATAGATTACAGACATAAATATATAAATTTTACAAAGGGTGACACAATGGGCGGTCTTATCGCTAAGAGCGATCTTTTAAAGACAACCTTTGGATGGATTGAAAAGGGAAGGAGAGACAAATACTGTAGGTAGTCTGTGGTGTACCATTTACACGATACAATGAATACATACATAAAGTATATTAGCCTAATTGAAATAAATGATTTGGCTTTGACCTCGATCAACAAATTCATATTTTTTATTCACATCCATATTTTCTGTATTAGCAAATACACAGTTACAATCAACTCAATTCCAAGTAAACAAAACTTATTAGGTACACATTACAAAGATTAACTACATAACCCGAATGTCATATCCAAAAAGTGCACCTAAATTCATTGCTCCTTGGTTGAAAATATCGAACCTCCGACACTCCAACAGTAGTAACCGGGTAGCGTTGGGGGAACAACGTGCGTTCCTTTTCGCGAAAATCCTGAAAAAAACCTTCAAAAAAACTGTATTAAAGGCTGGAATTGTTAAAAAAATAAATGCCAAATTTACATCTGAGTGTGGACTAGTGTTTTTCAGTGCGTTTGAGTGTGTGGTTTTGGAGAATTTAGCGAAAATTTTCACCAAGATGGCTGTGGGTTTTCCTAGCTGAAGTTAAAGGAGATTTCAGTGGATTTTTGGGGTGTTGTCTTCTGAAATACTGGTGAGTTTATGTGGCATAGTTTTCTACGTAAAAATGTGTGCATTATAGTGTTATTTTCAACGTGAAAGAGTGGTCTTTATAGCGCTATGTGGGATTGACAATGTGGTTGGTTAAAAGCGGACTGAACGCAATTCTTTCATTCAGCGCATGTCTGGACTTATAAAAAAGGAAATACCGTGATATCTTCGGAACTAAAAAGCTTAGAAACGTGAAATTTTGTGTGCAGATTCCTAACTAGACACTGAAAATGGTTTTCCAAATGTCTACCTCTTCAATGCACAATGTGGGTTTATATTTCATATGATGACAGAGTAGAGAATCGCTATTTTCAAGGAAAGTTATTTAAAAAAAAAGGAGAAATTTCATTTGTTTTTTTTTTAAATTATTTATGTGTTGACTTTCTATAACTTAAACGATTTTTCATATGATATGAATGAACGGCTTGTGGCTCAGTAATAACTGCCGCACGGGTCGATCGATTAGTTTAAGCTACGCTAGTCGCGGTTAGTCCGTGGATGGGTGACCATACTTACATATCAAAACCTCTTCGTGTTTCGGAAAGCACGTTAAGCCGTTGGTCCCGGCTGTCATTCGCGGCTCTGCAACAGTCGTTACGGGTCGTCAGAAGCCCGAAAGTCTGACAACCAGTCTTACCAAGGGGTATCAGTGACTGGACTGTGGAGGTCAAATAGGCAGTCGCTGTATGTAAAATACTAGTCTAGCCAGACGCCCGCTTCCGCTAAGTAATAAATGCTACTCGCGCGTTTGGTTTGCCTAAGCTTGTGAACTCTGCTTGTATATCTTCTACTTGTGCTTACGTGACGTTCTATTTGTGCTTCTTCTTGTGTTGACTATCTCCTTCTACTCTTCGAACTTTGTACGGTACGTGTGTGAACTTTGGAGTAAACAAAGCAAGTGAACACCGGCTTTTATTCATCTCCCGTACGTACCCACTTCACTAGTATTCAATTGTATCCGGGTAGACGGGAAGCCGACCCCAATATATTGTAGTTGGCAAAGGCAGACAGATGATGATGAATTATTGCAATAGTGAAATAAGTTGAGGTACAGACGCTAGCACATCAAGCTACTACAATTTGTGAAAATTCTTTAATAGATTTTCAACTTTGTCGCTAAAGTATTAGGTTCAAAGTTGACTGGGAAAATTTGACAGTTTCGGGTAGCTTGACGTGCTGGCGTCTGTACATATCTCGTATACCACGTTTAGATTCAGTTATGTTAAGTCCCGTGTAAGGGCTTGTAGCTAAGTAATAACAGCCGCACAGGTCGATCGATCAGGTTAAGCTATGCATGCCGCGGTTGGTCCGTGGATGGGTGACCATCTTCACATACCAAGACCCCTACGTGCCTCGGAAAGCACGTTAAGCCGTTGGTCCCGGCTGTCATTCGTGGATCTTTGACAGTCGTTACGGGTAGTCAGAAGCCCGAAAGTCTGACCACCAGTCTTACCAAGGGGTATCGTATTACCCAGTAACTGGGTTGTGGAGGTCAGATAGGCAGTCGCTCCATGTAAAATACTGGTATTCAGCTGCATCCGGTTAGACTGGAAGCCGACCCCCACATAGTTGGGAAAAGGCTAGGCAGATGATGATTGTTCTTATTGACGCGTGAAAGTGTTTTTCTTAAACAAAAAAAAAAAAAAAAATAGTCGTTTCTTGGCTGACTCTGATATTTTCGTAATGTTACGAAACGATCAGTTGCATTTGTCAATGTTTACGAGAGCAATTGAGGCGATTGACCATTTTACCACAAAACCTCTTCGTCACAATGTTGTATTTTTTGACATTTTATTGTAATGTATTGTATTTTTTTTTTGGAATAATTGTAATTTGGAATTGATATTTTTAATGACAGTACGTAATTCATATTTTTACTGACCATTTTTTTTTTTGACAGGTCTGTTGGTCTAGTAGTCAGTGGCCCTGACTGCTATGCCCAAGGTCGTGGGTTCGATTCCCACCTAGGACAAATGTTTGTGTGATGAGCACGATCATTTGTTCTTTGTCTGGGTGTAATTTATCTATAATATGTATGTATTTAGAAATATATATGTATGTTTATCAGTTGTCTAGTACTCATAGCACAAGCTCTGCTTAGTTTGGGACTAGATGGCGTTGTGTGAAAGTTGTGGAATAATATTATTATTATTATTTTATTTCATGACTACTTTGACATTGGATTATATCTAAAAAATATACTTTTTGAATTGGAATTAAAACTAATGTTTAATGAATAATGATGAAATGTAATTTTGATGAATATTATCACGGTTTATGCACCTTTTTTTTCCTACAATTTTGTACGCCACGATTTACGGCTGAACATGTTAAAACTTTTCTGTATACCATTATTATCCTGCATGCAATGTATCATGTACACCATGTTTTAACAAATAAAACTTACTTACTTACCACGATATTGACAGCAAATGTCAAAAATTTTGATTGTTGATAATTAACGCACCGTGCATTGACGTTCAATCTCAGCAAATGATGCTTCCGTTTTGTGCCCGGTCTGAATTTGTGGCATGTTCGTGGCAGTGGGCTCACGGAATTATAACAACTGACGAATCGTCGGTGTGTTATATATAGGGAATGCAATCTCGTTCTCGCGAGATCTCGGCCTTTTTAGTGAGATTGATCTCGGACGAAAAAACACACAAAACTGCCAATCTCGCGAGATCTCGAAATTCAAATTCAAATTCATTTATTAGTGTGATTTTTGGTACATTTTACATGAGATCTTAATAATAAATAATTAGCTCCTCAAAAATCTACCTTAAAGGTGTACACTCTTTCACATAGTCAGTAATTATTATAAAAAAAGAATTGTGAACATATTAAAATAAAATAATAATTACAATAAAACCCAAAATAACATAAGACAGAAAAAAACAAGCAAAACCATTAACAATTAACAAATAATGAATGGAATTCAAGATAGTACAATGTCAATAATAGAATATAAAAGGAATAAAATTTACAATGTCCATTAATAAATATTAATGTCAAATAATTTACAATTTCTCATTAAGGAATTCGTCAATGGTATAATAACATTTTTCCAATAGTAGATGTCTTAATTTGTTTTTAAAATGAATAATGTTTAAGTCCTTAATTCCATTTGGTATCTTATTAAATATTTTTGGGGCAATGCAAAGTATGCTCTTGTGCACCAAGGCGGTCTTTGATGGCCGAACGCATAATTCATGTCTATATTCTGATCTAATAATTTTATAGCGATTTTCAGATGCTTTTCGGAATAGATGCATGTTCTTTTTAACAAATAAAGCAGTCTCAAATATGTACAAGGAAGGTAAACTCATTATTTTTAACAATACAAAATAAGGTTTGCAGCTATCAGTTACTTTTATACCGGTAATAGCTCTAATGCATCTTTTTTGCGATTTGAACACCATGTCCTTATTGCAGGAGTTACCCCAAAACATGACTCTTTTGACAATTGGCGAGATCTCGCACTATTGTTATTCATAAACTGGCGGGATCTCGCCTGAGCCCCAATCTCGCGAGATTGGCATTCATTGAGTTAAACTCCCGAGATTTCGTCCGAGATCAATCTCGCTAAAAATTTTACATTCCCTAGTTGTATACCAAGTGAAATCTCGTTTAAATTATAGAAAATTACATAAATAAAGAGAAAAAAAAAACAAACGAAAACAATGTGTTTCAATCACGATAAATGATTCATAATTCACAATGTGTACGTATCATGATCGTAGCAGGTCGTGTTCTGAAGTTTCTGCCAACCCCCATGGGAAGAAGGCGTGAGTTAGTGAGTGTACGATCCGATTAAAGCCGTGCGATTCTGTAACCATCTCACCGTGAAAACTTGGGTGAAGTGAGCGTGGAGTGAGTCGTCAATAGAGTCAATCCCTAGCATCAGCATGACTCACAGCTCACTCTAAGCTCACTTCACCTTAGTTATCACGGTGAGATTTTTCCAGAATCGACCGGCTGAAATGATTTCACTGTTAGAAAGCTACACTACTGCCGAGTGCCATAGTGTATAATTATGTCCTTCCACGTCGACGTCGTCGTGGACCGAAGTCGACTAGTCTATACAACGTGTAACGTTAAAAGCGCAAAACCTCAGACACCCCAACTGATTTTTAATTCAATAGACCTATTTCAGAGAGAAAATAAGTCATTAAAAAAATTGTAAGGGTTTTATGTGCTGTTTTAGTTTCTGGCCATTCTGATCGTTTCTTGCGTCTGCGACAACGCTTTATCGAGGGAGGAGTCGTCACCGGGCCGCTGCGCCGCGCTGACATTGGCTTGCTTGACCTATTAATAAATAGACACGGCAACGTTTTCAATGAAGATTTTTTGAAAAGTTGTGACCTATATTAAAAAGTGGTTAAATTAATTCTGCTCGTTATTCTGATCAAACTATTTTCAGGTTTTGCGCATTTAACGTTACACGTTGTATAATAACACGAGTTTCTGCCAACTTCACCCCTGATATTTCTGGTTCCCCCGAACCACCTCGTCGCGTCGCCAGTCCGCGATATTTTTTTCGTTTTTGCTTACAGTTCTTTTTGCTTAGCTCCTAAGGCTCCAAGCGTGATGTTAAGCAACCTATAGCCTTCCTCGAGAATTAGGCTGTCAGATACAAAACATTCACTCAAATCCGACGGTAGTTCCAGAGATTAGCGCATTCAAACAAACAAACTCTTCAGCTTTAATATTAGTGTAGATATATTGAGCGCGTGAGAATTTGTGTGTGCGTTTGAGTGTGTGTATGTGTGTGCTGAATTCATGGTTACAGAGTGACGCAACACGCGTTACAATGTTACACGCCGATGTTCCTGTTGCCCTGTATATACAACATTATTTTTAGTATATTGCAAACCTGAATATAGTTTGTTCAGAATGAGTTAATGAATCGATTCCAATAATTTTTACACCATGTTATATTTTGTCCCAAAAATATTTAAAAAAGGTAACAAGTTGGACTCCGGGCGACACTAAGTCATATCCGAAATCATATGCGCACAACACAGTCACGGCCGGTCGGCCGGCGGCGCGTGGTAAGTGGTAACCAACTTTTTGTACGGACAAGCAGTTAACATAACAAGCTTATAAATTTGTGATTTTTCATGATACAGTTTTGAAATCGTGTACTCTTTACATAAAAATACTAGACACGTGTTTCGGGTTTCGCGTATACTAATTATAATGTTGTATACTCGTATAGATACATGCCTCCTTGCTACAGTGTTAGTACGTAACTTGACTGCTACGAAACATCACAATTCTGTAGCAGCTTGCTACGAGTTGGCTACGAGATTACTACGAGGACGCTACGAAATTGTTGCAAGACTAACGAATTACATTAGCACTATATTAATACTACTAGGAGTGCCCCGCGGTTTCACCTGCATAAGTTTCGATCCCGCAGGAATATCGGTATAAGAAGTACCCTGTGTATTAATTCTGGCTCTAATTATTATTGTTTTAAGAATATCAGTAACTTTAATTAGTGTTTGGTATAAAAAATACAGTAAAATTCGGATAAGAGACCTGGGTCCTGAACTGCAGGTTTTTACAAAGTTTGGGATTTAGAGGCTTCATATGATTTCAGTACCTAACCAATTATTGTGTCATTATATTTTTTATTTTATTTTTATAGCCTTAAGAACACAACGTAATCTATTATGAAGGGTCTCTCATTAAACCTGTCTGAGGGCATTAAAGGTACCAAATGATTATTTAATCGTTTTTTAATGACAACGTATTTCAGATATTCTCCTCAATCGACAAGAGCTGCGATATTTCTCAAGGATTATAAATAATTCCTTATTTTGTGAGTTCACAATCGGAAGACCCCTTCTTGTCATAAAAAAACCCTCGCTTTCTGAAAAGCATTTTCAATTTATATGCAGCTCCCTAATTGCGCAAAATACTTACAATCGCAATGTGCAGGGTAATTGCGTAACACACTATCAGTAGCAGTAGTAGTAGGTTTCATTTTGACAGTTCAACAACATTCACTTACGTAGTTGAGCAAACACATTTTTCCAACATATGGAGCAATGGATTAGCAATATGCTTCAAAATTATTCGAATTGAGAGTAATATTGTGTTACGCAATTACGGTGCCGATTCATTTTGACGGATATTGCTAATCCAATGCTTCATATGTTGGAAAAAATTGTTTGCTCAGTAACGTAAATTTTGCAATGATTGTTGTTGAACTGTCAAAATTAAACACATTGCTTCTGTCAGTCAATCTGCCTGCCTTTTCCCAACTATGTATCTTATGGCACCAGCTGAATACCAGCATTCTACACGGAGCGATTGCCTATCTGACCTTCACGGTCCAGTTTGTTTCTGGATGATATCTACGATACCCTTTGGTAAGTCTGGTTCTCAGACTTTCATGTTTCTGACGACCCGTAACGACTGTCAAAGATCCACGAATGACAGCCGGGACCAACGGCTTGACGTGCTTTCCGAGGCACGGAGGGGTCTCGGTATGTGAAGATGGTCACTCATCCACAGACCCACCGTGGCCAGCGTAGCTTACCCTGATCGGTCGACCTGTGCGGCTGTTATTATTTAGCCACGGGCCCCTCTAAAAACACAAAAAATACATAAAATAAAAATAAAAAACACAAATATACAACGTGTACCTAACGTTAAATGCGCAAAACCTGAAAATAGTTTGATCAGAATAACGAGCAGAATTAACTGAACCACTTTTTAATATAGGTCACATTTTTCAAAAAATCTTCATTAAAAACGTTGCCGTGTCTATTTATTAATAGGTCAAGCAACCCAATGTCAGCGCGGCGCAGCGGCCCGGTGACGACTCCTCCCTCGGTAAAGCGTCGTCGCAGACGCAAGAAACGATCAGAATGGCCAGTAAAACTAAAACAGCACATAAAACCTTTACAATTTTTTTAATGACTTATTTTCTCTCTGAAATAGGTCAATTGAATTAAAAATCAGTTGTGGTGTCTGAGGTTTTGCGCATTTAACGTTACACGTTGTATACGCATATATAAAAACACAAAATAAATACACAAAAATAGTAAAAAGTAATCAGACATAAAATGAGAAAACATTACCGCATGGTATTCAGCTGCATCCCGTTAGCCTGGAAGCCGATGCCAACATATTTGGGAAAAGGCAAGGCAGATGATGATGTCAAACAATCTCATGTCAATTTTCTATGATTCGTTGTTGATGTTTTTGTCAAACAATTTATTGTTCTAATTGTTCTAACTTTATTTTACTACGGTTTAATAATTTTTTTATTCAATTTTAATCTAAATTTGTTATTCTCCTGATTTTATTCGAATTTTGTTTTAAATTTAATAAGATTATTTAAATTGCTTTTGTTCCAATTTCATTTTTTAATTTTATTTTTATTGCATCATTTAATGTTAAATAATAAACTTGATTTTAATTAATACCTATTGCTACATAAAACTTGCCCAATTGTAATCAAAATGGAAGCAGTCACTTGCTCCTGAAATACAGGTACTCTAACCTAGCTCTGGAGTCAGGGTCTCAATTTTTTCTGCAACCTGTTTTTATGGCAATAAAGAAATTTATTATTATTATTAATTATAGCAGTTTAACGTAACATATCAACACGCCTGCCATCTCAGAAGGCAGAGGCGTACGTTTAGTGCACCCATAATTATTCGCAGGTAACTGGCAGCTAAGAATAGTGGCCATTTGCACTTTTACACAGTTTCGTAGCACTTTCTTAGGGTCTGTCGTGCGATTCTGTAACCATCTCACCGTGAAAGCTTGGGTCAAGTGAGCGTGGAGTGAGCTGTCATTCGCTAGGGATGCTCACTTCACTTATGATTTCACGGTGAGATTTTTACAGAATCGACTGGCTGATATTGAGAAAACGCTTTGTTCATGTGATACATGTATCGCACCATTAAATGATAAATGATTTATTTTCTGTAAGTAGGTTTGTACAAACACTTTTACATGTCAATCATATTTTTTTTTAAACTTGGTGAGGTCGGCGTTTCCTATCTGACTACTCTGAAAAGAAAGGCCGAAACAAACTCAGAGGTCACAGTCTCTTTTAAAGTCCAGACATAATCTTGGTCAGATCATGTGAAGACCATGTAGATTGATGTCTGAAATGGTCTTTTGAGTAAAGAACCACACAGATTGAGCGGACCTGTCCAGTCAGTGCACGCATTTGTCGAAAATCGTTCAGCTCAACTCAGAACTTGAGGAGCCTCACGATTCGACGAACAATACCAATGAAAGGACATTTGGGTAGGCCGCATAAACCACTCAAACTACCAGACCATGATTAAAACGGAAACAATGACCCACATAGCTCTCACATTCACAATAATTAAAATAATATAATACTTTAAACAGTAAATGTCTATGTCATTGGATATTTAGAAAAAAATAAAGTGTAAAATAGCAAAATGAAAAAAAAAAACAACATTCACTGTCTAGACCTATTGGAGCAGCTTAATCCCAAGCATTTTGTCCTCAATATAGTCTTTAACAGTATAGGTAATAGGCACCACGCTATTATTCATTCACTATATAGGGGAAACAGTATAGTTATTGGTCATTCAATTTTAGTTATTGGCACTAGTTTTATCTGACTCTAAGTCACTCCATTTCCATTTACTATACCAATTACTATGAGGAGGCCAACAACTTTATCGTTTCCCCTAAATACTAAACTAAATTAAATGATTTAGTTATCTTTAGATACGCACTATGTCCGTGTTGTCTAGCAGCTGAATTGCCTCGACATTCACATGTCTGTTTAGTTTCACGGTGGAGGTCGTCCAATACTTATAAGTACAAAAAAAAAAAAACTATCAATATACTAAAGCTTTTTACCAAACCCTATTTGATTTAGGATCGTCTATCTCCAATGCAATTTGCTCGGAAAACGCCCGCCCTAAGGGCCTAGGGGGATCAAACCTTTTTTGTAGTATTATATGAGTGAGAAGGGACTTGCATGGGGTAGTTTTGAACAGTGGCGGGCCGAATATTTACGAAAGAGGAAGAAAAATTGTTTATCATGCATAAATAAGACGCACATCTACAGTGCCATCCACAGAACTGCCGCGCGATTCTGTAACCATCTCACCGTGAAAGCTTGGGTGAAGTGAGCGTGGAGTGAGCTGTCATTCGCTAGGGATTAACACTATAAATGCTCACTTTACTTATGATTTCACGGTGAGATTTTTACAGAATCGACCGGCAGATAACTTTTATCTTTTCTGTGGTGCCATCAACGAAGACGCGCCCCACTCTTCGTTTTAATGCTTACAGTACAAATGGCAACATTGCGCTACTATTTTAGTTTTGTCAATACACAGTAGTTACTTATTAGTGGGTAATTAGTGAGTATCGCCAAAACAAACACGTGCGGAATTATCTAGCGGTAACCACTAACGGTTAGGAAGAGAGTGGGGCGCGTCTTCGTGGATGGCACCATCTGTATATCTCATCTGCCTAGCCTTTTTCCCAACTATGTTGGGGTCGGCTTCCAGTCTAACCGGATGCAGCTGAATACCAGTATTTTACATGGAGCGACTGCCTATATGACCTCCACAACCCAGTTACTGGGTAATACGATACTCCTAGGTAAGACTGGTTGTCAGATTTTCGGCCTTCTGACTACCCGTAACGACTGTCAAAGATCTACGAATGACAGCCGGGACCAACGGCTTAACGTGCTTTCCGAGGCACGGAGGAGTCTCGGTATGTAAAGATGGTCACCCATCCACAGACCAACCGCGGCAAGCGTAGCTTAACCTGATCGATCGACCTGTGCGGCTGTTATTATTTAGCCACGGGCCCCTCTCTATCTGTATATCTACAGATGCATATTAAATTAGCTAGTCAAACAGACGTTATGGGTAAGAATTATTAATTATTATTATTATTAATTACGGCATTTTACATCTAAGAACAAAAATATCAAAAAGATTTGACGATTTTTTTTAACCGACTTCAAAAAGGAGGAGGTTATCAATTCGGATGTTATTTTTTTATGTATGTTCGGGCATAACTCCATCATATATGGACGGATTTGCGAAATTCTTTTTTTGGTTCGATAGAGGTTTATCCCGAAATGGTCCCATTTAAATTTCGTAAAGATCTGGTGATGAGTTTCGAAGACAGACAACGGAACTCTTCAATAAATACCAGTAAAACAACCGCGATTGCTACTATCGCATATGTAGGTATGCATTGTTTACGCAATCGATCGCAATTCTCTCATTTTCTAATGGACAAGGGTGGTCCCACATTAATTAAAATGTTATTAACTTTGCTAGGGTAGTTTTTGAGTTAGCTTCAATAATACGAATTTTTCCACTTAGTTTATATTGATGATGTTTTAATAGCTTCCTGACACTGATATTTACATAGCAAGTAGTGTTATATGAATTTGTGTGGAGTAGGCATAACTGAAAAGTGAAAAATATTTTTTTTTTAAATAAAAATTAAACAACCGACTTCCAGAAAAACACTACAAAGTGAATAATAACTTTAATTACGGAAGTCGGTGTCAAAGTTTTTATTTTGGGGTCAGTGTCCGCTGGTAGAGTAGGGACTTGAAGTATGAATTGAAAAATAAGCTTCTATTCATGTCTGTGAAGTTTACATAAAAAAAACATGTTGTACGCTGTGACAGCGTGTGTAAGCACAGGAGCTCTCGGTATTCAAAATCAGTCATTTATTCAAACTAGGCTGAGAATCAGTACTTTTCGAAAGTCAAAATTACAAAGGACAGTCCCCAAAACGCCCAAATCTCCAGTGGCGAAGTCCGAAGTGTGTGTGTACGAGTATGTCTGACGCTACTCGTCTTGACGCAAACATTCAAAGCGTGTTTGTACACTTTTAACCACAAGTAAAGGGTGTGTCCTCGTGAGATAAAAATACTGTACAAAAGATGAAATTACAGAGCTTGGAAAATATATTTTTAATATAATTAGAAATCGGTGTCCATTACGACAAAGTTTCCCTAATTTTACCTTGTATGTAGACGGAGAGAAAAATCTTAGAAACATTACTGTGCTGTCTCATAATCTGAGTGCATTTGAGTGGTAATGGAAAAATTACTATGCTAGCACAGTAAAAATTCTTATGCTGTACAGTAAAATTTATTGGACAAATAGTGAATTTTTCCCAATCACACTCAGAAAATTTTCTGTAGATGTCACATGCACTCACTTTACAGTGGCGAAGCACGGTAATTTTTCTAAGATTTTTTTCTCCGTGTACGTATACGTTGGTTAACGTAGACGCACACGCATTGGTAGTTTTAATTTATAGATATAAAGTAACATTTTGTAACAGGAAGGTCCAACGGGCTAATTGCGTTACACACTATCAGTGGCATAGCAATGGGTTTCATTTTGACAGTTCAACAGCATTCATTGCGTTATTTACGTTGTTGAGCAGACACATTTTTCGAACATTTATGGAGCAATAATACTGGCTGTTATAATTTAGCCACGAGTTCCTAATACTTGCAATAAAATGAAATATTTTTTTATGAATCACTTCTCTCCCCGCCTGTCATTTTAAACATAAAGCCGGCGCCACCAATTGTGCCTCGCCAAAGATTGTGTTTTATTATGAGTAATATAATTACGCTCGCTAATGTCGGGGGGCGCAGCAGTACATTGAAAAGCATGACATTTTATCCACAGATTAAGGGTGCGTTTCCACAGAAGCGGAGCAGAGACGTGCAGGAATCGACTAGTCACAATGGTTGAAATTCTCATCGCGTCACACGTCTCGTCTGTGATTGGACGATTCCTACACGTCTCCGCTCCGCTCCGCCCAGCTCCATTTCTGTGCAAACGCACCCTAATATAAAAAAATCAGCGTGGAGCTGTATCCACCCCCGGAAAACACCCGGGAATCCCACCGATCTGCAAACGCACTGAGAATACTGTTGGTGCTACCACGAGGAGGTTTCCGGCTACTGGGACCGCAATTAACTGGGACCGCGGTCCCAGTCGCCGGATCCGTAAAAATGACATATTTTTCTTCTGGCGACTGGGACCACTCATAGAC
Organism: Eremobia ochroleuca; assembly: GCA_949629135.1. Classification (NCBI taxonomy): domain Eukaryota; kingdom Metazoa; phylum Arthropoda; class Insecta; order Lepidoptera; family Noctuidae; genus Eremobia; species Eremobia ochroleuca. The sequence goes on from OX451414.1 coordinate 9,611,128, forward strand.
AACTTAAAAAATCTATTATTATTCAAGCCAAAATCGGTACAGTCAAACGAAAAAATTTCTATTTTATTTATATGAATATCATTGACTCGTTCTAGACACGATTTTATCCTATGCGCTTAGTAATAGATAAGCTAGCCCATTTTTACAAAATTCACACATGCAGGTAAACACACACAAAGGCTTATGTTATTTTTTTTTAATATTTACGGTACCACTTAAAGGCTGATTTTGTGATAAATAATTACTTTCTGATTGTTAATTGTTTGAAAATTGTTGATTATTATTATTATTATAAGCACGATTTATGTTATTTTTTTTATTATTGTTAGCATGTTGACTACAGTTCTGTTATTTAAAACTTTCGTAATAAAAACATCTACATATTACAACAGAACTGTAGTCAAAGGCTGTTTTTTATATCAATAAATGATGTTTTTAAATCAAAAAGGATTTTTCTTCAATTATTACCTACATCTAAAAATTCTTCGTTTGACTGTACATTTTTTTTATTTCAGTTATCATTTATGAGTGGTCCCAGTCGCCGGACGAAAATTATTTAATTTTTACGGATCCGGCGATTGGGACCGCGGTCCTAGTTAATTGCGGTCCCAGTAGCCGGAAACCTCCCACGAGCACGCGTCCTCAGGGATGCACATCTATTCCTAATATCATCATCTGCCTGCCTTTTCCCAACTATGTTGGGGTCGGCTTCCAGTCTAACCGGATGCAGCTGAATACAAGTATTTTACATGGAGCGACTGCCTATCTGACCTCCACAACCCAGTTACTGGATAATACGATACCCCTAGGCAAGACTGGTTATCAGACTTTCGGGCTTCTGACTACCCGTGACGACTGTCAAAGATCTACGAATGATAGCCGGGACCAACGGCTTAACGTGCTTTCCGAGGCACGGAGGGGTCTCGGTATGTAAAGATGGTCATCCATCCACAGACCAACCGCGGCAAGCGTAGTTTAACCTGATCGATCGACCTGTGCGGCTGTTATTATTTTATTATTTAGCCGCGGACCCCTCAACTATTCCTAATAATGGCGGCAAAACCATCAATTCCTGACGCACTACAACGTCAGGGCAGCCGCAGCAGTACTCTCAGTCCATTATTATACAGGGTCAATTAAATTAGGTAGCAAAACTCCGCAGGCGTGATTGGTATCGATTGACAATACGTAAAAAAAAAAATATGATACATTTTTGGGGTCTATGTCCTTGAAGTATGAGTTGTTAAAAATCTGTTTTTTTGTTTTATCATGTTTAGAGGGGCCCATGACTAAATAATAACAGCCGCACAGGTCGATCGATCAGGTTAAGCTACGCTTGCCACGGTTGGTCTGTGGATGGGTGACCATCTTTACATACCGAGACCCCTCCGTGCCTCGGAAAGCACGTTAAGCCGTTGGTCCCGGCTGTCATTCGTAGATCTTTGACAGTCGTTACGGGTAGTCAGAAGCCCGAAAGTCTGATAACCAGTCTTACCAAGGGGTATCGTATTACCCAGTAACTGGGTTGTGGAGGTCAGATAGGCAGTCGCTCCATGTAAAATATTGGTATTCAGCTGCATCCGGTTAGACTGGAAGCCGACCCCAACATAGTTGGGAAAAGGCTAGGCAGATGATGATGATGTTTAGATAACAATCATTTTAAACCATGTCTGCAGTTTTGCTAGCTAATTTAATTTGACCCTGTATTGAACGCGTAGGCAGCTGTATACCCGCTGAGTAACCTTTTATCCGATTTCATTATCGAACCTAAAACCCTACTCTCAGTAACAGCGCTTGTGACTATCGAGACAGACACAAACCGAATTACAAGTAAAAAGTTCACTAGGTACCAACATTTCTGCTCATCCTATTTCACTTAAAAGCTTTAAATTGACAGGCACACCCCATGATGACATTTGCCACCCCATGACGTATGACAGACGGAAATCACAGCAAAAACCATCCTTTATTAGGTTATACGTACTTTAAACCCCCCATCGATGTAAACTACAACCGAATTGACACTTTAAAATTAGTAACGTACAGTCGGAAATCATTTGCAGAAGCTTCGTGCTACGCAAATTGGGTTTATGCCGTTTCAAAGAAATATGTGAGTTGTTTTTAGGTTGGTAAGGTTGGAAGTTGTTTGTGGTGTCAGTTTTAAAGTGCAAATTGCTTTTAAGAATGAGTTTTTAGTCAAAGCGAAGTGTTTTTATTGTGTTTGTATAATAACTAGTGTTATTTTTAAGGTTAGCAAACTGAAGTGGAAGCGTGCTGGCCATGTTTGTCGAAGGACTAATGGCCGGTGGAGCAGACGAGTCCTGCAGATCTAGGTACAGACGCCAGCACATCAAGCTACTACAATCTGTCAAATATCTTTAATAGATTTTCACCTTTATCGCTAAAGTTTAAGGTTCAAAGTTGAGTGAGAAAATTTGACAGTTTCGGGTAGCTTGATGTGCTGGCGTCTGTACCTATTCTGTAAAAAAATAGCGTGAAAACTTACAAAAGGCCAGTTAGTTGACATTTTTCCACTTCAGCATGCCGATTCTGTAAAAACAGTGAAAACTTGCGTGGAGTGAGCTGTCAGCGTCATTCCACTGATGCTAGGGATTGACCAAGCAAACATTTACAATCATAATCGAGATTTTAATAATATTTTTTATGCTTATTCTATTGATCATTTTATATCATTTCAAAACTAGTATTTTAGTTGTCATTATGTACTCTTAAGGTATTACCCGATTATTTGTTACTTACGCCGTACGGTATTTCACACAAACTGTCAAGCCCTTGTTTTTCGAAATGAATGGACCGATTTTAATGAAACTTCGTACGCATAAGCAGGATACAAAAGTCTAAAAAGTTACTTAAGAACATTGTCGAAAAATAGTGTTACAGCCAAATTAGACCAATTTTTAATTTTCCATAGAAACTTTAACCCGTGAGAAGGCGCGCTATGAGCAATTTGCTCACACAAAAATCTAATTCAAAAATTTTTTGTCTTTCCCATGCCACACCAATTCAAGCACTTAAGTACCTTACTAAATATTCACCCCCTCTCCCCTGACGCAATTCTCGATCCGCTCAGTGGCGTTGCGACCGCGCAGCAAGGCGTTTGTGGAGGCCGTGTACCAACGTGCGGCAATTTGCTCATCACGCGCCCAGCAATTACTTTGCACCGAACATGTAAAATACATGTGTTCAGTGTGTTTCGAGAGGCACATTAGTGTACATTTAATGGATGAATAACACTTTTTAGTTTTTGTTATGGAACAGTTTTTATTTTGATTTTTATGAAACATGCCAAAAAAATTAATTAATACTAGGTTGTTTTGTTATTTGCGTTAGAAGTTGCTATTATGTTTAATAGTTTTGATTAAAATACTTGTTTTCTTACTTACTAAACCTTGTGTTATTTATTTAAATACATTATAAGCCAATAAATATAGAAACACTAAAAATATAAACATTTATGATAGTGTGAGCAATTTGCTCGCACGCGCCTACTCGTGTAAGAAAATTAGGCGCGCCTTCTCACGGGTTAAATAAGACATTGAAGTGAAAGAAAGAAGTGAAACAGATGTTCTGCGAGCAATGTGACCTTCCCACTGCCACTTAAGTTTGGCAATTCTTCAGGCTATGTCGGTTGCCTTGGTTCTCCTGCATATGAAGAGATCCTCTTCATTTCTGATTCGATCACGTAAGGAAACTCCAAGCACAGCCTTCTCCATTGCCCTTTGGGTGACTTTTAGCCTTCTAATAAGGCCCATTGTGAGCGACCACGTTTCAGTGTCATAGATCATCACTGGCAACACGCACTGGTCAAAGACTTTCGTCATGAGACACTGCGGTATGTGGGACGAGAAGATATTGCGTAGTTTCCCGAACGCTGTCCAGTCGAGAATTAGGGATGGACACTATCAATAGTGTCGATCCCTAATTCCCTAGCATCAGGTGAAATGACAGCCCCTTTTTTTCTCTATTCACTTTTTTTTTTGGCTGACTACTATACGCAAGGTCGTGGGTTCGATTCCCATCCAGGATAAATGTTTGTGTGATGAGCACGATCATTTGTTCTTTGTCTGGGTGTAATTTATTTATAATATGTATTATGTATTTAGAAATATATACAACGTGTAACGTTAAATGCGCAAAACCTCAGACACCCCAACCAGTGGCGTGCCTAGTGGTTAAACTTAGGGCAAGCCAACATACTTAAAAAAAAAAAGTAAGTACCTACCTACCGTATCGCCTGTCACAAGTTGTGCCTACCGACTGATTCGTTTTAGTTCTTACTAATATTCTTATTTCATAATTGTAAGTTTTTGCTATTAGCAATTAAAATGAAATGTTTTTTAATAGCACCATTTTTTTCTTATATTATAAATTATATACTCAAAGTATTGGTAATCCTTTACAAAATCGCAACTTTTTCATTTTCATATTATCAGTTTCGTGTAAAATATGATAAGACGTATAAGAGCCATCTATTAACATTATTGGCACAACAGAGCTCAGAGTTAGTTCATATTTCACTCGCTCGCAACAGTCGCTATAGGCAAAATATTACAATCTGGCCACTAGATGGCGTACAAGTTATTGATTGATTTCTAACTACACATTGTTTACGATGTTGATAATATTTATAATTATAATTACTCACAATGTGAACAGCCATAACTCTTCAATTTTCGTTTCTTTATCACAGACAGATGACAAACACCACACACACGCACACGGAAGGCATGGTAAAAATTACTAGACAGATTTACTTTACCTTCAGTAGCTTTGATAAAAGCCGTTTTTTGTCAATTCATTTAGAGAACATGATCCTGGCGCCTGCTTTAATTTTTACAATTAACTAAGCGGCCTTTACAAAATATAAAAATTATATATTCTAACTCAAAACGGCGTAATCAGTCGGCGTCAAAATTTGGTGAACGTTTTATTTCTACCAACAGCTGTTTTTCTATTGCAATTTTCGATAATTCGGAAAGCCGTTCTTGTTCTTGAGTACTTATTTCTTAATTAAATATGTGTGAATACTTATTTAACACGTTCCGCGAAACAACTTGTCGCAGGAATGATCACAATTAAATGAGCTAGGTATCTTTAAAAGTTCCGGAAAGGCACCCTGAAGGCAATTTTCGACTAAAATGCCTATTACGTAATTTAGATTTCTGAGAAATAGGTACTCAAAAAGTAGGTTTAGGTGAAGTAATGAGATTATTATATTCGTCTGTAAAACTTGAAAGTATTTACCTTTCCGAATAAAGATTGCACATACTTTAATCCATCACAAGGCACATTTGCAAGCGTTTCCGAATTCATTTTAATGTCAAGAAACTTTTTAATCACTTCAAAACAAAGATAATCACCGCAAAACTAATCACAACACTTCATTTCACAGAAAATGTCCAAGCAAAAAATGCACCAGTAACCGCTCGAAACGAACTTGAACTAATTTGAAATTGTATCATTCCATTCCATAGATCGAGCTTTGCACAGCGACGCGCTCATTCATACTATTTACACACACACACGCTTCGTTTTACGTTCCATTCATAAAAAATCAGAAGCCAGGCTTAAAAATCAGTACAATTTGGAAAATAAGTACATACTGATGTAATCAACAACGTGAACATTTGTATACAAATAGTGACAGGTCCAGAAGCCTCATAAGAAGCCAGCTGGTGCGAGCGAGACGGGACGATGTTTATTGTTGCGTTCTCGCAATAGCGGTATTGGAGAGGTTTGGCAACGGTGCGCGTGATGAAAACTGTGCGGGATTTAAATATTATTCTTCGAGTATGTAAACCTGGCAACCTTGCATCGAACGTATAGCAGGCGGCCGCCGGCCGGGGCGCGCAGTTTTTATTATTCTTATCAATTCTTGCGACATGATTGAGTTGGTTAATTTACAAGTTTACTTGTGTAGTTTTATTTTTTTTAAATTTTTTATTGTTAGGCTCACGTTTGACTGAAAGCCGGGCTTTTCGGCTTTAATGAAAGGAACGCCCCTGACCCCAACTGATTTTTAATTCAATTGACCTATTTCAGAGAGAAAATAAGTAATTAAGTTTTTTTTAAAGTTTTTATGTGGTGTTTTAGTTTTACTGGCCATTCTGATCGTTTCTTGCGTCTGCGACGACGCTTTACCGAGGGAGGAGTCCTCACCGGACCGCTGCGCCGCGCTGACATTGGCTTGCTTGACCTATTAATAAATAGACACGGCAACGTTTTTAATGAAGATTTTTTGAAAAATGTGACCTATATTAAAAAGTGGTCCAATTAATTATACTCGTTATTCTGATCAAACTATTTTCAGGTTTTGCGCATTTAACGTTACACGTTGTATATGTATGTTTATCAGTTGTCTAGTACTCATAGCACAAGCTCTGCTTAGTTTGGGACTAGATGGCGTTGTGTGAAAGTTGTGGAATATTATTATTATTAATACCTAAGTTTTTACTGTGAGATTTCCACAGAATACATTGGATGGAGTGGAGACCGACGCAAATTCAAGGTCGCTCAGCACGCTATGGAGCGAGCTATGACAATTTTTTTTTTAAGTTACGATTTGTAGCAACAGCCAGTCGATTCTGGAAAAATCTCACCGTGATAACTAAGGTCAAGTGAGCTTAGAGTGAGCTGTGAGTCATACTAGTGCTAGGGATTGACACTATTGACGACTCACTCCACCCAAGTTTTCACGGTGAGATGGTTACAGAATCGCACGGCAGGAGTGAAAAGACTGTCATAGGCTCATAGCCCAGAAGATGCAGATTTTTTTTTTTTAAATGCCGATAATTTTTTAAAATACACTTAGATTTTTTTTTCTGGTAACTATTATGACTTTGAACTGTTACCCGATTCTGGCTTGACGTCGACTTCTGGGACACCCTGTATATTGCGTCGTAATTTGAATACCGCAGAATAACATTCAGCCATCTTCTTTACATGTCTTATAATTATGTCTTTTTATTGCAGGTAACTTTATCGGGTCTCCTGCCTGTATTAAAGTTTGAGAGGTAAATTTAAGTTGAGATACTTATTGCATGCTTAGTAGTAAACATTCTTGTGAACAGCCGTGCGATTATGTAACAATCTCACCGTGATAACTTGGGTGAAGTGAGCGTGGAGTCGCCAATAGTGTCAATCCCTAGCATCAGCATGACTCACAATACTCAATACTCAATCTTTATTTGCATTCCAATCACACATCACTCATTTCACTCTAAGCTCACTTCACCTTAGTTATCACGGTGAGGTTTTCCAGAATCGACCGGCACTTTTTCGTTTCTGTGAACTGTTTGTGACGTCAAGCATTCATGTTCCGGGTTGAATAATCCTAAATATAAATCTAATGAAGAAGTAACTAACAAGATTTTGATTATTTCAAGTGAATACACTGTGTATTCACATCAAATATCAGTTTTTTTTAAAAATCTGTCTTTTTTTTGTGTAAACTCGACAGACGTGATTAGAATCGGTATTTAACCACGATAAAACCTATTTTCTCAACGCAAACTACGAGTACAAGTAGCAATAGTACCAGCGGTCGTTGACCCATAAAAAACACAACATCTTTTATTTTGGATATTTTATTTAGAAATTGATACTCATCACATATGCAGAGTTTCGCTAGCTAATTTAATGTGACCCTGTATGCTTTTAGAAGTAAAGCTTCTTCTGAAAAACCCTGTTCCGGTTAAATTCTTACGCTCACTCACTAAAGGGAACAAGTAAAATTTTCATCGGTACTTAATTAAGTTTCGTCTTCATCGCCACTTTCCCAACAATTACCGTTAGAATAACATGATTAAATTTTCATTTAAAAATCATCAAAGAAAATTGAGGATATCAAATTAACTTTGATTGTCAAATGAAAAACAAGAGAGGGGCAATTTTCGTAATTTTAAGAACGTTCACACACACATTCTGATCTGTCTCAATCTGTCAAAAAATAACTCTAATTTCCTTACATTTTTGACAAGTTTTTGACGTTGACAGTCGCTGAGATGAAATGGCGACAAGATTTTTTACATTTTTAATTACGGTTATTTATTGGCCTTTTGACACGTTTGGTGATTTGAAATTAGAATTTCGGGCTTAAAAGGGGAAAGCGCCAGTACATCCGTGCGTTTCTGTAACCATCTCACCGTGAAAGCTTGGGTGAAGTGAGCGGTCATTCGCTAGGTACTAACACCATTAAGAGGTCACTTCACTTTTGATTTCACGGTGAGATTTTTACAGAATCGACCGGCCGTCCGCGAAATTCAATTTTTCTTACGGTTTTGCAATTTGTAGGACGGTGTGTGGTTTTAAATTAAACAAAATATGATTCACGACTGCAATGAGTACGTATTTAGAGAATTATAATCATTAAAATCATGACTAGGTACAAGATTTTTGCCAAAATGCCTAATAAATATATGTGTATGTATATTTTAGCATTATGTATTTATTTAAGTATACTTATGTTAATTTTCGCATTATAATATGTGTAGGTATATTTTAATATATTACTTTTAAACTTCACACATTCTTATTTTACTCTTCATGTTCTCGTACACTATTGTCTACATTTCTTTTTTACTTCTCCTTTCGCAGGTCTGCTGGAAGAAATTTCTTAAGAAATAAGCAGTACCTTTGTACTCAAATTATTAATATGTCATATCCATAATGTTTTTTACTGTGTGTACATAAATAATAAAATAAATAAATAAATAAATATCACCTTAGATTTGGTTTTCAAAAATTAAAAGTTCAGCCGGTCGAGTCTGAAAAATCTCACAGTGAAAACTTAAATGAAGTGAGCGTGGAGTGAGCTGTCAATGTCATCCCACTGATGCTAGGGATTGACCAAGCAAACATTTACAATCATAATCAAGATCTTAATAATATTTTTTATGCTAATTCTATTGATCATTAGCTAGTATATTAATTGTTAAAACATTACTATTTTATGGGGTTTTCAAATAAAATAGCAATATTCTGTTTTGAAAATTATATAAAATGATCAATAGAATTAGCATAAAAAATATTATTAAAATCTCTATTATGATTGTAAATGGTAACTTGGTCAATGACAATGACACTGACAGCTCACTCCACGCTCACTTCGCCTAAGTTTTCACGGTGAGATGGTTACAGAATCGCACAGCAGGACTGTTAAAACTGAGGCGAATCCAGCTCGAGGTGCGGTAGGCGACTGCGCGCTCCAATTGTTTTAATTATTATCAAGTCACGCAATAATTCACATCAGAGTGAACACCTCAATACAAATTAGGCCACGTTCACACAGCGTCATTCAGTACGATATTTTGCTGTATAATTTTGGGATCACATGGTAGTTTCACACTGCATTTGTTTTTGACTGTGTGAACAGTAGGATGTTGACGTGTGATCTCAACTTTTTATCGTAAAATATCGTACAGGACAGCACTGTGTGAACAACCGCTTAAGGCTCTTTCCCACAGCAGGATCCCGTTTTTTGCAGGTACCTACGGTTTCGTGCAGGATCCCGTTTAGTAGTGTACGTGTTTAAATATATGTATTCACACAAGCATCCTGTTTACAAGTACAAGAAATCTGCGGGGTGATTGCGTAATACATTAACATTAGCAATGTCTTTCATTTTGACAGTTCAACAACATTCATTGCGTTATTTACGATGCTGAGACAATTTTTTCTAATAATATATGAAGCAATGAATAAACAATATCCTTCAAAATGATTCAGTTTGTGATTGGAAGTGTGTTTGCAATTAGTGTTCTGAGATTTTATTATTTTCAGTGTACACAGAAAATGAATTAACTAGTGCACTATCGATGCTGGAAGCCAGCAAATAGTATTCTACGAGTATACAACTCTATATTGTTGTTATACAAATAAATAAAATTGAAGTGTCTGTTTGTAATGTCAAAATAACAGTTTTTACTTAATGCATATGAAAGTAGGTATATAGGTATGTTACTTAAAACAGAAAAATCATTTTTTATTTATTTTGGTCTGTCTGTCTGTTTCGTTCCGGCAAATCTCCGAAACGGCTGGACAGATTTTAACGGGACTTTCACTTACAGTTACAAGAAGTAACTTAGGCTAGTTTTAATTCAGAAACTTAAATAATTGGGGTTCCGCGCAACAAAAAAAATGAAACTCATGAAATCTTTAACGCACGCGAACGAAGTCACGGGCAAAGCTAGTATTTTAATAATATGCTTTCTGCAAAATGAATATAACCACAAAAAAAAAAGTTCAACGAGGGGTTCGAAGTCACGAGTTCGCTCTGGGCTTTTGTTGTACTTACTAAACAAAACATTCATTATGTACAGACGCCAGCACATCAAGCTACCCGAAACTGTCAGATTTCCCCAATCAACTTTGAACCTTATGCTTTAGCGATAAAGTTGAAAATCTATTAAAGAAATCTGACAGATTGTAGTAGCTTGATGTGCTGGCGTCTGTACTTACTAATTGGGATTACACCCTTTTAAAGTATGATTTCGTATAGCTATAGTCTAGACCAGCGGGGTGATTCCGTAACACACTATCAGTAGCAATGGGTTTCATTTTGACAGTTCAACAACATTCATTGCGTTATTTAAGTTGTCGAGCAGACACATTTTTCGAACGTATGGAGCAATGGATTAGCAATATGCTTCAAAATGATGCAAATTGAGAGTAATTGTGTGTTACGCAATTAGGGTGCAGTACAGTCGGTCCATTCTATAAAAATCTCACCGTGAAATGATTTAATAAGTGAAGTGAGCACTTAATAGTGTTAACCCCTAGCGAATGACAGCTCATTCCACGCTCACTTCACCCAAGCTTTCACGGTGAGATTGTTACAGAATCGCACGGCAGGAGTCTAAGTGTCTAAACACACTATGCCGAAGTTACGCGACCGAAGTTCAGCACAATTACGCCTGCAATGCTATTTGAATTATTGACGACACACTATGCCGAAATTACGTCGCGTCATAGCGTACAGCCTAACTTCGGTCGGGCGTAAGTTCGGGTTTCGCACCTCAAAAGTAATAACAAGATCACTTTGTTTTGCGTCTGTCTGTCCAACTGTGTAGATAACAAGACACGACGCCACGACAGCGCTCGAGACACTTAATACACACACAAAGATTCGGAACTGAATTTCTGCCGCGTAAGTTCGGCACTTATGGTGTTTCATATCAGCCGAATACGTCGGATCGTAAAATCAGCCGCTGAACTTCGGTCGCGTAACTTCGGCATAGTGTGTTTAGACACTAATTCTCGCTTTTACACTCGTTGATGACGCGTTCGTCATTGCCGCTCGTCTCCTAGGTCGCTTATAAAATGGTGACATCATCCAGCAACCTAATTGCGTAACACACTATTACCAATTACTCTCTATTTGAATAGGGCGCGTGATATTTTAGGTAAAAAGTCGTATTATTTCTGCATATACAGCGTGTAACGGAAGGGGGGTATCAACACTGAAGGAGGTGAATGTGCTCATGAAACTCAACAACTTTCCCCAAAGAACATAGGTCGAAATATGAAAAAAAAATTTGGGCCTCCCTTACAAAACTGACTACCAGCTGATTGATTTACTATGGGAGGGCCAAATTTTTTTTTCATATTTCGACCTATGTTCTTTGGGGAAAGTTGTTGAGTTTCATGAGCACATTCACCTCCTTCAGGGTTGATACCTCCTTTCCGTTACACGCTGTATAGTCATATTTTATGCTGAAAACTCGTAATATTACTAAAATCAACGATAACTTCTTGGCATTTCAAACTTTTCATTGTTTTGACATTTAGCGCCCTCTGCCGGTGATATTTGAAATTATTGGTTAAGTGACATTTGGAATATTATTGCCTACTCGTGCACGTTTTTCCTTATTGAATACTTATTGCCAATAGGGATGATGACTCAAGTCAGACAATTCAAGCGACAGCTATGTAAACAGAACCCAGCATTGCATAAATATGTTAGCGGTCACGCCATTTATACCTGGAGGCTTTTATTTAATTTTGATTTATTATTTTTTTGCATGAGTAAGTATGGTTTTTTATTGTATTCGTTGGTATATTGGTGTAGCTAGCTGACATATGGTAAATAAAATAATTTAATTTAGTGTTCTATGTCTTGTAATGTTAATTACTTTGCATACCTTGTATTGTATACAATCAAGTATTTTTTAACTGAACAGACAGCTGTGCTGCTGGGGAGTTTGTTGCGCCACTTCTTCTTCCCAGCGAAAGCACTAGGAAGTGGTGAAGGGCGGGCGTGCCGGGGGACTGTCTTTTGTAATTTTGACGTTCGAAAAGCGCTGATTCTCAGACTAGTTTGAATAAATGACTTTTTATTTTGATTTTGACATTTTTGTAATATATTTAACTAAAAAATACATACATACATAAACAGCCTATAATGTTCCCACTGCTGGCACACAGGCCTCCTCTCTGTGAGAGGGAGTGGGCCGTAATCCACCACGCGGGGGCCCAATAATAATAATAATAATAATAATCATTTAATTCAGGCAAGACCCATATTACATAAAACATAAAATATCACAATATCACTGCTACAAAATAAATTACTTAATGAATATAAATTAAAAATGTCACAGATAAAAATTAAAATACAATGTCAATGCAATTAAATTAAAATAAACGAATATTAAACGATAAAAAGATCCAAATTGTCACGGTCACAGAATTCAAAATTAAATCAAAAGAAATAAATAAAATAAAAAAACCAAATCATATAAAAAAAAAACAATCAATACAAGTCACAATGCCAATCACCTTAGTCTAAATTTAGGTTTGGACCCGGAGTGCTCAACATGCAGCCTGGTCCAGTACCGCATTATTGGGCAATCCAAGTCCAGATCCACCCTCCATGCAAACAGCTGAAGGTAGGTGTTAGAACTGCCTCGTACGCGGCGCATCAGGGACACAACTCTCTTGCGAATAATCGCCGCAAACCCATCTATCTTTGCGTCTGCAAACATACCCGATGCGCTACAGTAGCGAGGCAGCTGCATCAACGCCCTAAAGGCGTTGTAAATGTTGTAATGCGGGTTGGTAGATGTCACATGCCTTCGATTTATTGGTTCTAGGACATGCCGGTTTCTTCACGATGTTTTCCTTCACCGTTTTAAGAGCAGTGGTGTTAAAATAATCTACACAAAGAAAAGCGCCTGTTTTGGTTCGAATCCACGACGGTATGTGCAACTCGTAAGTTGCAGCCGTAGGTACTGGTAACGAAAATATTAGACTGGCATATCATCATCTGCCTGCCTTTTCCCAACTACGTTGGGGTCGGCTTCCAGTCTAACCGGATGCAGCTGAATACCAGTATTTTACATGGAGCGACTGCCTATCTGACCTCCACAACCCAGTTACTGGGTAATAGGTACGATACCCCTTGGTAAGACTGGCTGTCAGACTTTCGGGCTACTGACTACCCGTAACGACTGTCAAAGATCTACGAATTACAGCCGGGACCAACGGCTTAACGTGCTTTCCGAGGCACGGAGGGGTCTCAGTATGTAAAGATGGTCACCCATCCACAGACCAACCGCGCCAAGCGTAGCTAAACCTGATCGATCGACCTGTGCGGCTGTTATTATTTAGCCACGGGCCCCTCCGAAAATAATACGAAAATAATAGACTGGTATATACAGGGTCAAATTAAATTGGCTAGAAAAACTCTGCAGACAAGATATGCTGTTTTTTCTTAGGGGTCAACGACCGCTGGTTTTACTTGAAGAATGAGTTGAGAAAACGTGTTTTATCGTTTTTAGATATAGTTAGTAATCACGTCTGTGTAGTTTACACAAAACAAAAATGTTTTTTTTTAAGCTGATATTCAAGTAATTACACTATCAGCGGTCGATGACCGCACATAAATTCATAATTTTTTTTTGTTTTATCATGTTTACATATCAATACCCATCACGTTTCGCTAAATTATTTAATTTGACTAGGTAATGATAATACATAATTCAATTCAAGAAGGAGTGATGCATACCTATCTATTACAAAATACCTAGGTATTGTAACAGTAGTGGGTTCGATTCTCAAACAAAACAAACATTTGCATACGTGCTGCAGATTGCTGGTTCAATTCTGTATTTATGTCTGTAACTTATATGGTGTACATAATAAAGAGTATTCTATTCTATTCTATTAGATAGAGAAACTAGTCTGGGCAGTGCGATTCTGTAACCATCTCACCGTGAAAACTTAGGTGAAGTGAGAATAGACAGAATTAGCATAAAAAATATTTTGAAATCTCGATTATGATTGTAAATGTATGCTTGGTCAATCTCTAGCATCAGTGGGATGACACTGACAGCTCACTCCACGTAAGTTTTCACGGTGAGATTTTTACAGAATCGACCGGAAGAATTATATTTTTAGTTACGATAATAGTAATGTAGATGGCGCTTTTTACAATTAGCTTGATTGTGGCCGAGTTCAAAGAGGGGTTGGATAGGGGTGACGGTTATATTTAAAAAACAATACTTTTTAAAAGTTTGTTTTAGTTGAATTGTTTAACTGATCCTCTCAAAACTTATTGCGTTTCTAAGATGCACACTTTTTTAAAAATAATTTAGCCTCTTTTAAGCTTTTTGTCCTTTTCTCGCAGTTGGTCGCTATAATTAAGCTAGGGTACCCCGACTGAATAGGTTAGGTTAGGTTGGAAATGTGTTCAACCACGAGCGAGCTGAATGAGGGTTTTCATAAAAATTTACGCCACCAGTTGGCGCCACTTTGCCAAGAGGTCTTCTATTTCGATAATTAATTTAAAATATATGATGACGTTCATCATTCGTTTCATTCATTCGTTTTTCATTCAGTCATGACTAAAGAAAATATAGGCGCTTTGACATTTTTGAAATGTGCTCGGACCTGACGTCTCAGTGCTGCCACCTAGTGCACGTCATTTCAGAAAACCCTCATTGGTCGCAGGTCGCAGTGACTAAGCGTGGGCACCCCGACCTAGGTTAGGTTAGAACTGTGACCAACCGTTACATCGAAATTGTTCGCAGTTACTAGACTTTTTAGTATTTTTAGGACCCAGAAATAGGAATTAATTGAGGTTCACAAAAAGAGGCGTCATCATTATACTTATTAGAGTATCCAATAACATTTTTAGGGGCGCAAAATAAGGATCATGAATTAATCTAAATTCAATTTTCGTGTTGTAACGGGTATTTGTTTGAGGAGATAATTTAAATGCGATGCGTAACACTAAAATTGGTTTATTCTTTAAAAATGACTCTAAATACAATAACAAAGTTCCTAACCGAAGCCCTAGTAATGGCGCGTACTATAAACTGACTGTGCGGTTTCGCTAACGAAGTCAACACAGCCAATAGACAACACACGCCGCGCTGAGCCAATGTCCGATAAGATGCGGGAGCAAGGAGGTGACCGACCTAAGTCGATGCAGAGTAGTGCACCCGAACCGTACCGAACGCTGACTGCTTGAACTATTTTTTTTTTTTTTTTTTGGGAATGGCTTCTCGCAGTTCAACCTATGAGGTTGTCGGCTGCTTAACCGGGCTTGCCTGTGGATGCCTCAATAAATTAAGGCCTCCAGCCAGGGCTTAAAAAACTTAAAAACTAAGCGACTACACGCTAAGGGCACCCCCTGTGGGGTACGGACCTCGGCTTAGGGCGTCGCTGGGAGAGGGCAGCAAGGGACAGGCTGGATCGGAATACTGCTTGAACTAGCGAGAGGTCGGTCTTTTATAGGCGCCGGGGAACTCGGCGGCGTATGCGGCGCGGCGGAGAGGGCGCACGCGGTTGCTCAGCCCGCGAGGTAGTCGACTCGTTGTGACGCAGTTGTGTTGGTGTTACAGTGTAGGTATAATTTTATTTTATTTTTTTGTTTCTACGATTTAGATTAATAACTTTTACTAATAGCTATGTATGTATCAAATAATATTTTTTGCTGTGCCCTGACAGGGGTCTACAATGGCTCTTAGCTCCAAGCCTTTTGTTAACATCTTGTTTTACCCTGTGGAACGCAAATAAATGAATATGAATATGAATAAATTAATAAGTAGGTGCCTCGATATTTTATGTAAGTCGGGGGGCCTTGGGTGGCCCGTAAGGGCGCGTTCCCACTTTGTCGTGACGACAGATAATCGTGTAGTTTTAAGTGTCGTCGTGGCTTATATGTTTAAATGGAAGTGTTCACATATAGAACGACACGATTTACTGTTGTCTACAACATTTTTTGCAGTTACAACAGATTGTCGTGACAGTGGGAACGGCTAGCACAACAGTCGTAAAACGATAAAAAATCATTACGACTAAATCGTGACCGCAAATCAACGATAAAATGTCGTCGCGATCCAATGGGAACAGCTAGATACGATAGTCGCTATACTATAAAAAAATTTGACGACAAACAATCGTATTAATGGGAACAGCTAGAGACAACAGTCCTCCAACGATAAATTAATCGTAACGACATAGTGGGTACGCGCCCTAATACAGATATTTATGTGGCACCCGTCTCACACAAAAATATTAAGCTTATTTTTTAGATTAAGCCCTTCCTGGAGTAAAGCTGTGACCGAATGGTAGCCAAGGTTAGGCCAAAGAAACCAGGGCCGTCCAAAAGCGCGCTCGGTTGACGATATCGTCAGTCTCGAGGAGCACCTGGATGAGAGACGCACGGAACCGGGAAGTGTGGCAGAAGAAAGGGGAGGCCTATAGGCAGCACTGGGTGATTATTATATTATTAATTGATAATGTATTTTATAATCTGCATGAGTTTTTTTTTATCCAAACTAATATTATAAATGCGAAAGTAACTCTGTCTGTCTGTCTGTCTGTCTTTGCTTCACGCCTAAACTACTGAACCGATTTGTGTGAAATTTGGCACAGACATAGTTTGGAACTCGAGAAAGGACATAGGATAGTTTTTATTACAAAAAATAAAATAAAAAATAAAATTTATTCCGGACATACAGCGCCATCTATTGGTCAAGAGTCGGCATCAATTCAGTACTACACTATTCCACGCGAACGAAGTCGCGGGCAAAAGCTAGTAAGAAATAATACTTACAAATACCTAATTTCTTAAAATACTATTTGCATATCCGACTTGGGTAGACTGTTGAAACAAAAAATGTAATGTATAATAACTTAATGTACAAAATTATGGAACAAATATATCTTTATCTTTAACCCTTAAATGCATCGTTATGTAAATTTGCATCAACCAATCCAATGCCATATTTTCGTTTCCACAGAGCACGGGGATTCCCCAATTGTTAGAGATATTCAATTCATTTTGTTCCCAGTAGATTCGTTCTGATTACATAAAGATAAATTTCCACCGGGCCATTTAAAAAATAAAAAATAAAAAGTATTTTTATGAATATATTTTTTTAAATCATTTTTCCTTACTATAGAGCTAATGTTACGTCCAAATAAATTTAATTAGCTTAAAAAGTAAAAATCATGCAATTAAGGGTTAAGACTGGTTGTCAGATTTTCGGGCTTTTGCCTAACCTGGACGACCCGTAACGGCTGTTAAAGATGCTCGGAATTCTCATTGATTTCTTTTAATCACTAGTAGGTAAAGGGGCAGCCCTAGTAACTCAGTCTCGGCGTTCGCGTGAGCGGTAATAATATATCCTACGAGGTGGTTAGGACCTGGTTCCATTGTGATATACGGCGGGTGGAGATTAAAATCACTATCGCCGCTGTGCGAGAAGTGCTGGTCCAGTGGTAACAGTCGTGACTTACGAGTTCTAAGTCGTAGGTTCGAACCCAGACACGCTTTCTTCTTCTTCTTCTTCTTCCTGCCCTTGTCCCATTTTATTTGGGGTCGGCGCAACACGTTTTCACACACCGTCCATCCATCTTTTCTTTGGCCTTCCTCTCCCTCTCCGTCCATCTACATTCATATTCATCACTCTTTTCGTTACATGCGTTTCATCCCTACTCATTACATGTCCATACCAAGACAAACGACTTCCTTTCAATTTTTCTGTAACAGGCGCCACTTTTTCTTTTTTTTTTCGCCAGACAGGCGGTTTACTTTGTGTAAATTATTTCATCAGCACTGCTCTCAAGACGGTGAAGGAAAACATCGTGAGGAAACCGGCATGTCCTAGAACTAAAAAATTCGAAGACATGTGACATCTACCGACCCGTACTGTGCCCGCGTGGTGGATTACGGCCCACTCCCTCTCACCGGAGGGAGGCCCGTGTCCCAGCAGTGGCAACAGGCTGGCTATGTATGTAGGTATTATGTACCAATGTAAAGACGAGTAAAAGTTTGTTAGTAATGTTCATTATGCTTCTCCCATAGACAATAGAGGATGGACTGCGCGATCCACTCAGAAAATTGTCCACTTTGTTAGAAAGAGACAGTGCGATGATACTCCCCTGCTCTGTCTCTCTCTGTAGGTTTGTAGTCTCCGCACCTGCAGAGTTGTGACGTGGACCAATCAGAATTTTACAAAGAGATAACAACAGGGGAGTATCCGATAGCCGTCTCTCTCTCACGGTTTCTGACTATATTTTAGTTACTGCTAGGATAGGGATTGCACAGTCCATCCTCTGTGTCTATGGCTTCTCCAAAGAAACTACATTTTGAAATGGGAAATTCTCTTTTCATTGTATTTTTTTTTTGGATTTCGTACCTCAAAAGGAAAAACGAAATCAACAGAAAAACTGAAAGTAGTTACATTTTTTACGAATTTCGTATGAATTATTGAAATTTGGAAAGGAGAACGCCTGTCATCTAGTAAATTATACAACCTAGCCACAGAAAACATATCTATGAATTAAAATGTCACGTAAATCGGATATGCAATTCTAGAATAGAGTGCACGAACGTGCAGTCAGACAAAGACATACTGCTTTTTAAGGATAAACTACTGTAAATCTTCTTTCCTAGAATAATTATTTGACTAGCTTTAGCCGGCGGATTCGGCCGCGTAAATGTCAGGAAATATCCCACGGAAACGTACCAGCACATCAAGCTAATACAATCTGTCAAATGTCTTTAATAGATTTTCAACTTTATCGCTAAAATATAAGTTTCAAAGTTGATTGGGAAAATTTGACAGTTTCGAGTAGCTTGATGTGTTGGCGTCTGTACTACCCCGATTAAAAATACCGTGAGTGTTGTCTGTTCCGGATTAGCGCAAAAACGGCTGAACGGATTTTGATGAAATTTGACACACATAGTTTATGGATGGAGCACATACGGTACTTTTGATCCCGGTAGAAGTTCCCCTTGGGATATTTACCGACATCCACACGGGTAAACTCCAGTTAGTCCAGATTCGCATGGGTGCATTTTTCCGGCATCGACTTTTTTTCGCTCACTGGATTTATTTATTTATTGAAACCTTTTGCACACAAAAAGGTACAAAGGCGGACTTAATGCCTTAGGCATTCTCTACCAGTCAACCAAGGGTGGTGAAGAGATCAGATGGCAGGTGCTGTGGTTGAACCGAACAATGATAAAAACAAGAAAAAAACTATTCGTACTATTCGTTTTGAAAATAACTCTGCAATTTCCGCTTAAATGCATACCGACTGGTGGCCGTCCTGATATCAAGAGGAAGCGCATTCCAAAGAAGAATGGACTGAATATGAAAAGAAGAATGAACAAAGTCAGTCACTTAAGTGCTAATCTACTTTTGTATGGGAAGGACAGAGTAAGAGAAGATTGTTAGAAGAACGCAGATTCTTAGCGTGAGAAGAACATAGATATGTACAACACCGTGAGAGTTGAATGACAGTGTGTTTTTTGACGCGAGTTGAAAATTCAGTGTGCGATAAAAACCCGCTGCGGTTTTTTTAAGTCAGTGCGAACGTGGGCTTAATATATGTATTAAAAAAAAAAAGCGGTCAAGTGCGAGTCGGACTCTTGCACCGAGGGCTCCGTACTAGCGTTGCAAAAAGCAGTGAAAATTCCCGTTTCTTTCCAATACTGTTTTTTTCATTGAGTCATTCTATAGTTTCAAGAAAATTTGCCAGTATTATATTTCATGTGTTTTTTTTTTTTAATATAACCTAAAAATATTAAAGAATCGGGATACGTTTTTTTTTCAATCCGTAAATTTAAATTAGGATTTTCTATTCTTTAACTCGGGCGGAGTTAAACCTTGTTGTGCATCTAGTATTCTAGCTGTCAGTTGTAAAAATAGTTTTATCAATTTAAGTGCTAGTTCCGAGAATGAAACATTGAAGAAAATAACGGAATTGGAAAGAAACGGGAATTTTCCCTGCTTTTTCAACGCTACTCCGTACCCATTTGTAGGTGCATGTTAATAGTTTTTTTTTAATGTAACTTTAGTTTTCGAATTTTCACCATTACTTGCGCTATAACATGACATTGCTTCTTGCCAAATTTCATGATTCTAGGTCAACGGCAAGTACTCGTACCATATAGGTTTTGATTTGGGAACACAAACGCCCGTATCTTTTGATTGCGTTGACTTAGAAGTTTGATTTTTTCACAGCTTCAGGGGATTGCAGCCTTGAGTACTTGATATTCATTTCAATTTGATAACTTCACTCGTTCCCGAGAAAAAGGGTGTTGAAAGACGGACAGACAGACGGACAACGAATTGATCTTGTAAAAGCTGTAAATTAAATAACGCACAACCTCTTTAGAGGTCATTGTACATACTCATCATTATGAACAAGAACAACTTTTACTATGGGACCAAACTTGAAATCGCGAAAAAAAAATAAGCTGTTCCCTACATTTATGTTCGCATAACTCGTCAAAATGTGGAGAACAGCACCCTAATTGTGTAACACACTATTACTCTCAATTTGAATCGTTTTGAAGCATATTGCTAATCCATTGCTCCATATGCTCGAAAAATGTGTCTGCTCAACAACGTAAATAACGCAATGAATGTTGTTGAACTGTCAAAATGAAACCCATTGCTACTGACACTGTGTTACGCGATTAGCCCGCAGCGGTTTTTTTTCGCGATTTTAACGTATTGGTCCTATAGTAAAAGTTGTTCTTCATAACGGTGGAATTAGTTACATTTACCTCAAGTTGGGGGTGAATGTAACTAACTTCCACAGACTATTTTCCATTTGATTAAAAAAAAAAAAAACAAACCTGAATATTATTGTTGGTCTTCATATTGTTTATAGGATTGAATAGAGTCTTTTAATAGAGCTGCTTCTGTAGATAGCGGACGAGGATTACATTTTCTTCCTCATCTATTAATACAGCTATACTTGTACAGGCTGATAGGCTACAGGTAATATCATTCATCACCCAGGAAGTAGTGATTTTAGGGTCTAATAATCGTTTAGCTCGTAGATAATAGGTGGCGCTTTTTTAATAAAAGCTATACAGTGTGAGTCTTTATAAAAAGCACATCTTAAAAAGGGTGAAAATATAAACAGTTTTATCGACGGAAAAAATGTCAAAAAAAATTAAATTTTTAATTTTTTTTACTCTCGTCTTGGTACCCCATGCAAACAAACTGTTACTACTTTTAAACTAAATGTCATATTAAAACAAAACAAAATTAATAATGATCTCTAATAATAGGCCAAGCTAATAAAGCCATAATTTTTTGAAAAAGAAACCTCATAAATTAATTATTCATGATTTTTGAAGAAAGTTTACCATTTTTTACCATTTAATTTTTTTTTTTTTTGACATTTTTTCCGTCAATAAAATTGTTTATACAGCGTGTAACGGAAGGGGGGTATCAACCCTGAAGGAGGTGAATGTGCTCATGAAACTCAACAACTTTCCCCAAAGAACATAGGTCGAAATATGAAAAAAAAATTTGGCCCTCCCATAGTAAATCAATCAGCTGGTAGTCAGTTTTGTAAGGGAGGGCCAAATTTTTTTTTCATATTTCGACCTATGTTCTTTGGGGAAAGTTGTTGAGTTTCATGAGCACATTCACCTCCTTCAGGGTTGATACCCCCCTTCCGTTACACGCTGTATTTTCACCCTTTTTAATATGTGCACTTTATAAAGACTCACACTGTATTACAGGCGTTATGTTGAAGAGTTGCCGTAACCGAGTACTTGCATTATCTCTGGTTCAACTTAACACTAATAGATTAACTTTAATTCAGGAATCGAACCCAGGACCTGGACCAAAGAGGTAGACACCACAATTTTAAATGTAAACTTCTGTCCCATTTCATTTTTTTTTTAATAATAGGGCTAGAAGTCTCCTAATTTGGAATCAAAATCACACGTCCTATATGAGAAATAGTATGTTCTAACTTTCATAAAGACACACAAAGACACACGCACACACACTCACCACACACACACACACACACACACACACCACACACGCATGCACACACTCACATAAAGAGAAGTCATACCAGTTTCTCTAACTTTTCATTCATTGTGTACTTGTTTATATTTACTTAAAATAGTTTAGTTATCTAGTTGCCTAAAAATATGTTGATCCGAGGGAGGAGCAGAACCACCCAATACAAGCATTACTACATGCTTACTGGGAGGTTCTAGCCACATAATAATATTGTAACTATAAGAAAGTTACAGAAATAAACTATTTTAATTTTTTAATTTAATTCAATTAATAATACGTGGCCCCACACTAGGAATTTCTCCTGTATTGTGGGTGCGTTTACAAACATTTAAACTCACACACACAAACAGCCAGACCCGGAACAACTACTTGTAGGTCACGCAGCGGCAGCGCAGCAGTCAATCGCTTGACCACTGCGCCAACCGTGCCGTCGAACTATACTACCCCACTTATCATTGAAATCTGCATTATAAATTACTAGCGACCCGCCCCGGCTTCGCACGGGTGCAATGGAGAAAAACTGATAATTTTTTTCGTAAAAAGTATAGGATAAAAATGGTTATTGTGGGTTATCCCTAAGAGATAGACATATATACCATCGCGGACTTTTTTGTAGACCTTTTTAAGGTGTACAATACTGTAGTACATTATTTTGATCTATCTCGACGGGTTCAGCCAGCGTTTACAATGTAAGCTCAAAAAAATGTGTTTATTTACGACATCACATTAGAAACCTCTAAAATTATCAGTGTTTCTCTACTATATTATGCATGTATTATACATATAAACCTTCCTCTTGAATCACTCTATCTATTAAAAAAAACCGCATCAAAATCCGTTGCGTAGTTTTAAAGATCTAAGCATATATAGGGACAGACAGACAGGGAAGCGACTTTGTTTTATACTATGTAGTGACTATGTAGTGATTACTGAACTACGTAAGCTTTCTTTCTAGCGTTTTATTTTTTTCGATTTTCCTTCTTAGTTAGTTTTAATCATGATCTGGCAGTTTGAGTCATTTATGCGGCCTACCCAAATGTCCTTTCATTGGTATTGTTCGTCGAATCGTAAGGCTCCTCAAGTTCTGTTTGTTGAGTGTCTGTTGTCTGTGAGTTGAGCTGCACGATTTTTGACAAATGCGTGCACTGACTGGACAGGTCCGCTCAATCTGTGTGGTTCTTTACTCAAAAGACCATTTCAGACACCAATCTAAATGGTCTTCACATGATCTGACCAAGATTATGTCTGGACTTTAAAAGAGACTGTGACCTCTGAGTTTGTTTCGGCCTTTCTTCTCAGAGTAGTCAGATAGGAAACGCCGACCTCATCTAGTTTAAAAAATATGATTGACATGTAAAAGTGTTTGTACAAACCTACTTACAGAAAATAAATCATGTATCATTTATAATTTATCATAAGCGTAAAACTGTCAGTCTCAAAATGTCACAGCGTAATCATAGCAGTAGACCCGTGCATATGGAAGCATTTGCAGTGCTCGCGTGACTGATAGCCATCGGGTGACACGCTACGGATAGTGGTTACACTGTGCCTTTGGACTTCGGGAAGTACGACCCTCAGTACTAAATGCAGCAGGGTAATTCCGTAACACACTATCAGTAGCAATGGGTTTCATTTTGACAGTTCAACCACATTCATCGCGTCCCTGGTAAAAAATACGGGCCGAAAATACGCCGAGGTAGTGAACAAAACGCCGAAAACACGCCGGCACGCCGAAAACAGGGCGAAAATACGCCGACACACACCGAAAATAGGCTGAAAATACGCCGCCGACACACACCGAAAATAGGCTGAAAATACGCCGACACACTCCAAAAACACGCCGAAATGAGGCCGAAATCACACCGAAAATCATTTTTACCCAGGGTTATTTACGTTGTTGAGCAGACACATTTTTCTAACATATGGAGCAATGGATTAGCAATATGCTTCAAAATTGTTCAAATTGAGAGTATAGTGTGTTACGCAATTAGGGTGCAGGTTCTTATGGATAGAAAGTTGCCGGAAAATTTTGGAAAACTGAAAGTGTCGTTTCTATGGGAATTTTGTACGAATTATTGAAAGGACTGGACAACGTCTGTCGGGTAACTAGTCAGAAACAAATGTCCGAAGTTCTCAGTTAACGTAGTCATTGTTAAAATCAATATAATTGTTATGTACTACAGCAACATGCAACGTAGTGCATATTGAATATAAACCCTTGTTGACACTGTGTTAATCTACCCCTAGAACGTGCACGAGATCGCATCGGTTCCGAGAAAATATTATGTGTGAACAAGGGTTTAATATTACACCTGTATAACCCATAGGGACAGACAGAGTTGTACAGTACACCTATAGTACGTCCGGGACTTAGTTTCCAAACATGTAAACAAATATTTGATTTTGGAAAAACAACTTTAATTCCTACACATAAAGTTCAGTTTGAGTTACAACTTCAAATATTTTTATGTCAATAGCGGTAGACATAATTGTAGGGTACTTGCACCTATACTACTTCCGCGATTTAACTTCCAAACATGTAAACAAAGTTTTATTTTTGGAAAAACAACTTTAATTCCTACTCATAAAGTTCAGTTTGCGTTACGACTATTTCAATTTATAGTAGTAGTAATTCCAAAATCAATTTAATTTGCACTAACATAAAGTTGATATTCGTTTAAGTGGATACAAGGATTCGAATAGACCTTAGATTTATAAAGTCCTCCAGACCGTGTTTCGGCCACGTCGGCCAATTTCAACGGAGACCAGCCTTCGGCGCGGGAGGTATTATAACCCTTTCCAACCGAGTTAAAGTGATCGTGAGTTTCGACTTTAAAAAATTCTGAGCAAAAATTTAAAACACTTTAGCGGACTCATCCGGCGTCAATCTATCGTGACTCTATCTAAGAATGAGACAAAAATAGTTTTGCACTCTACGCGCACGTTTCGTCCTGCCAGTTCGTTTTTTAATCCCAGCGCCTCCGCACATATACTCACGATCGAGCGACTAGCAAACTATTCCTGAACCTCACGTATGTGAGGGTCTGACTGCTGAAGACCAGTTTGCATGAGATTTTTTTCAGTATTTTTTCCAGGGGATCGAGCAGGCGTGTGTGCTCAGACACAGAAGTTTGGAAATTTCACGCAGGCGAAGTCTTAGGCTAAAACTAGTAATATTATAAATGCGAAAGTAACTCTTAACTTAAATGACTGAACGGATTTAGATGAATTTGGCTCACGGGTACACCATGACTTCGGTTAGGACATAGGATACCTTTTATCCAGGCTGCTGGCAAAAGCTAGTCCAGAAGCAGCAGGAGCTCGCGGCACATTCGTGTGTCACGTGTTTGTACACTTGGTTACCACAAGTAAACCGCGCGTCATAAAAATACTGCAGGTATGAACTCTCGGCACACACATTCGTGTGTCGCGTGTTTGTACACTTGGTTACCACAAGTAAACCGCGCGTCATAAAAATACTGCAGGTATATAGATAAGGAAAAGTCTTACAACAAAAGCTAGTCCAGCAGCAGCAGGAGCTCTCGGCACACACATTCGCAACGTGTTTGTACATTTGGTTACCACAAGTAAACCGCGCGTTATAAAAATACTGCATGTATGAGCTCTCGGCACACACATTCGCGACGTGTTTGTACACTTGGTTACAATAAATAAAGCGCGCGTCGCTTCGTGAGATAAAAACACTGCCGGTATATTGATAAGGAAAAGTCTTACAACAAAAAAAGATCATCTCACCAAAAGAATCATACTTTCTATAAAATTAGGAAAGTTTGAGTGTATCACGAAGAAAACTCGACGAAGTCGATCAACTTTCAATCATACCAAAGACGAAATACGTCTCCAAACTTTTGTTTTATGTTAACTAAGGTAAAAAGGTTTATTTGTTGACGCTAAGCCCAGGTACACACGGGCGCTTGTATCTCACGGAGTTTTTTTTCGTGCACTGGATTCTCAACGCTCAGTTCAACACCGAGAGTTGAAAATCCAGTGCGCGATAAAATCCCGCCGCGACATTTTTACGTCCGTGTGAGCGTGGGCTTACCTAGAAGAGCGGTCGCCACATAGCGTCTGCAATTTATGGCGAATGACGTCACTGAAACTTTATTTATGAAAGTAAGTTAGTGTGTTTTTTTAGAGAGCGTTTTTGACACCGTACAGTGAAACCACGCCGCCATCATTTTCATGACAGACGTCCCTGGGTCTGTTATTTGGCGGCCACCGCCCTTCAAACCGTAACATGAGTCTGTTATATGATTTTCTATGCCAGCAAGCAGCGTTATTGTGTTCCGTGGGTATATCACGAACGCGCGGAGTAAACGTAACGTTACGTTAATCGCAATCCAAACTCCTAATTTATTGCTTTGATAAAATTCGTATGCTCAACGACGTAAATAGAATAGAATACTCTTTATTATGTACACCATATAAATTACAGACATAAATATAGAAATTTTACAAAGGGTGACACAATGGGCGGTCTTATCGCTAAGAGCGATCTTTTAAAGACAACCTTTGGATGGATTGAAAAGGGAAGGAGAGATAAATACTGTATGAAAAAACGGAGAATTTTAAGGCGTCATCCTGACTGACGGATGACAGATACTGATTAGATTTGTTGTTATTAGGGCTATAGCAATACACACTATGAAAATTTCAAGTTTCTATCTATTACAGATGGATTCTATGCTATCATACGAAAGAAAGCGGCTTCCATACAGCAGCATTGTGATAAAATGATCGCTGCCAGAGCGGACTGTCCCTTTCAGGGACACTGGGTGGGCGGTGACAGTTATACAACGTGTAACGTTAAATGCGCAAAACCTCAGACACCTCAACTGATTTTTAATTCAATTGACCTATTTCACAGAGAAAATAATTCATAAAAAAAAATGTAAAGGTTTTATGTGCGGTTTTAGTTTTACTGGCCATTCTGATCGTTTCTTGCGTCTGCGACGATGCTTTATCGAGGGAGGAGTCGTCACCGGGCCGCTGCGCCGCGCTGACCTTACTTAATAAATAGACACGGCAACGTTTTTAATGAAGATTTTTTGAAAAATGTTACCTATATTAAAAAGTGGTTCAATTAATTCTGCTCGTTATTCTGATCAAACTATTTTCAGGTTTTGCGCATTTAACGTTACACGTTGTAGAAATGAATAAATGAAATTGAATTTGTGAAAACTAGCAACACTAAATAAAAATAACCTTATTACCTAAAAACTATTCTTACCAACATCAAAGTATTAACAAACTATGTAACTAGTCTGAAATAAATACAGCCCTGTGAAAGACAGACTGACAGCGTACAGTACGCGTCAGAGAAAACGGACCCCGCCAAGACTTAAAGAATAATCGCTCAAGCGACGGCGGGCGCGTCACGTGACTGGCCCCGAGCAGCTCCCTCCCCGCCGCCCGCGCCGCACCCATCTCTGCCCGAGCATCCACCGATCCGACTCAAATATTATTTGTATGTTTTTAATAATTAGGTATTGTGGTATTTTTTTCGGCTTCTGGCCGAACCGTATACCAAGAATAACTTACAAAAAGACACTACGTGCCGTATAGGATACGAACCCGCATCACCAGGCGCCAGACGATCATTAAGACCGCGCCTTATACCAATAGGCTATTGGCTCAGTTAGTAATCTCAACGAAAATTCGAATAGCATTACTCCTTTTATCGAACAAGTTTGATAACGGTCTAATCTTCTAGACATTAAGGTTTAAATTTCAACTTCCACCACGTGAGATACACCTACCGTCCACAACCTTGTTTTACAAAATGCAATACGTAACTCCTCAATTAACTAAAAGATAAGGTTGAAATTAGCATAGATTTCTTGTTTGGTTGAATAGATTGTGCTTGATTCCGATTGTTGCACTACCGTCATTTTACTTCAGAAACTTAACTGCTGTATGAACTGTGAGTTAAGGTTGAATTTAGAATACTTCTTCGCCCTATTTACTAAACTGTGATTGAGGGTATAATTATTTTTCAAATCGTTTCGTTTTCGTGCCGATCAGCTTGTGTGTAATGTCTCCGTCGTAAAATTATCCAATTTACGAAGTTTTTGAACAGTTGATTCTATTAACCGATAGTATGGTGCGATTAACAACTTTTTGAAGGCTAAAATAATTGTTGCTCTCTGGGAACAGGAACAAAGCATAAAGAAAATAGCACGAGAAATGTGGGCTTAACGGTAAGATTTACGTTATACACATATATTTATTGTTACAACCATGTTGCATTATTACTTACAAGGTGGATTTTTTATGTATTTCTAATATTATTGTTTTCATTACAGAGAAAAATAGTTCGCAGATGGATACAAAGGTATCAAGCGACGGGTGATGTGAAATGCGATCGCACCCAACTGCTTACACTAATGAATCGGAGCGACACCTTGGGACACACAAAACCTGGGAACTAATTCGAAATAGTGCTGCAAGCTTCAATATGGTTTCGGGCATGAAAAGTCTTCAAGAAGTGATAGACAGTGACTGCCATCGTCTGCGTTATTAATAGACAATTTACTCGGCAGATTGATTGTGTAACTTATCTGATAAAATTGCATTGGAACGTTTGAGCAAGTGTTAATAATTCCCAATATTTGTGGGATCATTATCTCGTAGTTAATCAAAAATAAAATACCTTTATTATTATGAATCCAGTTACTCTTGTTTACAAGTAGTCTTGTAATGTGTTAACGATGCACCATCTGACCTCACATACTTTTCTAATGCTGTGTTAAAAGGGTTATCAGAAATTGTGATAAAAGAGAAAGATGTATATTGCTATACTGTTATAGTTTAGCATGTTGGTTCTTCCTCTGTAATTCACAGGCACAAATGACAACATTTCATTTTTTAACCAGGCTTTTTTCCCCATAAGATCATACAGAGTATAAAAAAATAATGTTTTTACAAGTTTGAATAAATAAATATTGTAGTTATGTTACTAGAAATATCTATAAACGAACCGTTATCTAATGTTAAACGTTCTACACCTCACCCAGGGTATACATTTTGTATTTAGTTAATATTTTAAGTAAATAACCCTAATTTAACACAGATAGAAAACTGTATACTCGTAATAATTGTATATGTGGATTCCTAGAAATGTAAATAATGAAATAAATGAATATTGTTTATGCAACATGCCTGGCTGTTCTTACAAACCTCATACTTAACATTTGTTTTCTTA
Source organism: Eremobia ochroleuca (assembly GCA_949629135.1). Classification (NCBI taxonomy): domain Eukaryota; kingdom Metazoa; phylum Arthropoda; class Insecta; order Lepidoptera; family Noctuidae; genus Eremobia; species Eremobia ochroleuca. The sequence goes on from OX451414.1 coordinate 9,640,672, forward strand.
AATATGGATGTTTTCTGAAATAAAGTTACGAAAATCACCTAATCAACTATTAAAGAAACTAAAAAAAAGAAAAAAATAAATCTCATCCGCGGATTTGAAATCGTGACCATCGAATTGCTAAGCCGCAGTCCAGACCACTAGACCAACACGCCATTTACGTTACTTAACGAAAAACTTAAACGTATGATATCATCATCAAAGGGGGGTCCGGTTTCTTTGAAGCTTACTGTACCTTTAGTTATAGGGTCCCGTTGGCACCTTCTGTACGGAACCCTAAAAAGTCTTAGGTAACAACACTGAGGTGTATAGAGGAAAAACTTTTAAATAATTAAACAGAGCCACTTCCAAATGGATGATCCGAATCTGTCCAAGTTTTGTGTAAATATTACAACAACTTTGTAAGTATGCATGATCCGATCTTTTGAACTCCTTCTGAACCCGGATGGGTATCAGAAGTATGGTCATAAAATATTAATAAATCGAGGAACAGTGCTTGAAAGGTTTACACTGGGTCAATTTAAATTAGCTAGCGGAACTCGAGCGGGTGATCGATATCTAAACACGATAAAACCAAAAAGAAGTTATATTTATGGGTTTTTGACCGCAGTAATAATATAAAATTATCAATAGAATTAGCATACAAAATATTACTAAAATCCCGATCATGATTTTAAATGTTTGCTTGGTCAATCCCTAGCATCAGCGGGATGACACTGACAGCTCACTTCACCCAAGTTCTCACGGTGAGATTTTTACAGAATAGATATGCAGCACCAGCACGTGGAAAGACAGCTCACTTCACCTAAGTTCTCACGGTGAGATTTTTTACAGAATAGCACTGCTGTATCTTGTAACTTATAAGTTTTCCAAAGATTAAGAAATAATCTACACTAATATTATAAATCTACACTAATATTATAAAGAGGAAAACTTTGTTTGTTTGTTTGTTTGATTGTAATGAATAGGCTCAAAAACTACTGGACCGTTTTTAAAAATTCTTTCACCATTCGAAAGCTACATTATCCACGAGTAACATAGGCTACTTTTTACCGCGGGAAAATGCTTCATTCCTCCGGGAAAACGGGTAATAGGATTTAAACGGTGCGATTTCCGAATTCTACGCAAACGAAGTTGCGAGCGGATGCTAGTATAAAATAAAACCATCCATCGTTACTTTGGTCTTCCCCTACCTACTCTTATAGCCATCAACATTCACACTCAAAACTTCCTCAAAACTTTCCTAGTGACATTTTCCTCATTTCTCCGTAACATTTGCCCACACCATGACAACCGATTTCCACACAACTGTTCAGTTACGGATGCCACTTTCAGACTTTGTCTTATGTCATCATCATCTGCCTAGCCTTTTCCCAACTATGTATGTTAGGGTTGGCTTCCAGTCTAACCTGATGCATCTGAATACCAGTATTTTACATGGAGCGGCTGCCTATCTGACCTCCACAACCCAGTTACTGGGTAACACGATATCCCTTGGTAAGACTGGTTATCAGACTATCGGGCTTCTGACTACCCGTAACGACTGTCAAAGATCTACGAATGACAGCCGGGAGCAACGGCTTAACGTGCTTTCCGAGGCACGGAGGGGTCTCGGTATGTAAAGATGGTCACCCATCCACAGACCAACCGCGGCAAGTGTAGCTTAACCTGATCGATCGACCTGTGCAACTTCGTCTTATGTACTATGGGAATAAAACACAATTGGGGAAATGTGGATGTACAGACGCCAGCACGTCAAGCTACTACAGTCTGTCAAATTTCTTTAATAGATTTTCAACTTTATCGCTAAAGCATAAGGTTCAAAGTTGACTGGGAAAATTTGACAGTTAAGGGTAGCTTGATGTGCTGGCGTCTGTACTATAGGTACACCTCTCCCTAACCCTTCGGGGATTAAATGTTTTGTAAATTAGTCTTTGCAGTTACTTGCCAAACAAACTTTTTGAAAAACAACCCTTCACGAAAAGAGAGATTTTTTACAAACTTTACCTTAAAAAGTAGAAAATAATTATATTGGTACCAAAAAGTTTTCAGTTTAGATATAATTAATGTAATGCTGTTTTCCTCTTTGGAAAATCCCCTCATTTTTTTTAAGTATCTTAAACCTATTAATAATGGTGTTCTTCCGTTAGCAAAATAGTTATACGGGGTGTCCGGAAAGTCATGGATTACCTTTTACCTGCTGATGGGCCACATTGCGATCTACCTATAAAAAAATCACCATGGTAAAAGTCTTATGGTTTCCGAGTTTTTTGATGTTTAATAAAATTTTGGAAAATCTCTACCTTTGATCAGTTTTTTCCATGCCATTTCTACGGATGAAAACTTTTTCGAGTACAAGTTTTTTTATTTTCATCTTGAATCATCCTACTATCGATTGAATACAAGAAAGTTACAGATATCATCTTTTAAATACCTAAAATTTAGGTTCAAACTTAAAATTTTCACCAAAAAAATTTTACCTTATTTTTGATCGGCCCTGGTGAAAAAAAAAAAAATTGGCAGGTCATTTCTTTTTTATTGGTAGATCTCAAGCCAAAAAGTCAAAAAGTCCGATGTCATGTGACAATCAATAAACACTGTCAAAAATCAAAAATCAATCAATTGAACTGAAAATCAATGTTCTAGAACATTGATTTTTTTAACGGATATAAAAAAAAATCAGGGTCAAAATGTATGCAACAGCAAATACAACATTATTTTTAGTATACTACAAACCTGAATATAGTTTGTTCAGAATAAGTAACTGAATCGATTCCAATAGTTTTTACACCATGTTATATTTTGTCCCAAAAATATTTAAAATAGTAACAATTTGGACACCGAGCGACACTAAGTACATATCCGCAATCATATGCGCACAACACAGGTCACAGCCGGTCGACCGGCGGCGCGTGGTAAGTGGTAACCAAATTTTTGTACGGACAATCAGGTAACATACCAAGCTTATAACTTTGTGATTTTTCATGATACAGTTTTGAAATTTTGTATAAAAATATGGCAAACCCGAAACACGTGTTTCGGGTTTGCCATGTACTAAAAATAATGTTGTATATTTTTTTTAATATCAGACGAAAAATTTCAAAATTTCGAAATTTCTATATGGTGTACATAATAAAGAGTATTCTATTCTATTCTATTCTATTCTATTCAGCCTATGTAGGTTCAGAATCATGCAATGAAAAGTTTTGCGGTCAAAATGTATGGAACACCAAATTTTGTTTTAATTACCAACGAAAAATTTCAGCGGTTTTTCAGACATTGATACAGTTTGTGCGTTGACGTCCCTGCGAACCTGTCTTTATTTCATTTTACAATTTATTTGTATATATTTAAGCTTGCTCATACACTTGTTGGTTCCCCATAAGCCCCTTTAAGGGTTAAAACCCGTAAATGATCCCCTACAACTCTGTTTGCAAAAGGGTCATCCCACAGGAATGTCGCAATTTTACAAGTGAGTAAGTAAAAAGTTTGAGACACTGACCCTTTTAAGAAGTGGAATGGAAATTGCTTGAATATTTTGTGTTTATTATTTTGGTGCAAAAGGGATGAATATCGAGTCAGCCTGTATATCTGCGGGGTGATTGCGTAAAACAATATCAGTAGCAATAGATTTTATTTTGACAGTTCAACAACATTCATTGCGTTGCGTTGTTGAGCAGACACATTTTTCGAACATAAAACAATGGATTAGTAATGGTCCCGATTGTCTTGTTCACAAACTAAACAAAATTTAAGTTCAGTGCATCTTTTTCTTTCTATTTCATTAACCTATTAACCGAGCGGGACGTATAAATACGTCAAACTTAAACAGCCTGTTAACCGGGGAATTCCGTATACGCTACTGTTTATGTTTGACGTATTTATACGTCCCGCACGGTTAACAGGACAGTAGCGTGTACGGAATTCCCCGGTTAACAGGTTAAGAAAAGGACAGAAGATAAATATTACTTTAGTCCTGTCAAATTAGTCAGCGCCTGACGTAAACTGATAAATTTTTAGTAGCCAATATGTTTATGTCCGACACTTGTGTTGCACAGGGCGATGCTTGACATTGTCCTTGTACACGGACTATATCGCGGACAGAATCTAGCTAAATAGAAAATCGTTTGCAAATCTATAGACTACAAGGTTTACAACTTTCTCACAACTCTCAAATAAACAACCTGTATACAAATCAGCACAGTAAGTGCGTAACACTATATCAATCTGAATAATTTTGAAGGATATTGGCACCGATTCCCTTGTTAACAAACTAAAACTTCATTTAAGTTCAGTGCGTCTTTTTCTTTCTATTTCATTAAGAAAAGGACAGAAGATAAATACACTACAAACAAACTATTCAGCTTTATTACATGATTTTATTTAATTATTAGTATAGATTTATATGAAGTCTCGGTGTCTGTCCTGTCTCTTTATATACATATTTATGGAACTTACTATATAATACAAAAATTTCATTCATATCAAAATTTTAATTCATTCAGTCTTATAACATAAAAATATCAAGGAATAATCATTATACAAAGAATCTCTCTTTATTTATACCATTAAAATTACACTTAAAATTATATTTTATACAATTTACATTTTGTTTTATAAATTAACATGTAAAAATCTACTAAAGTTATCTTAATAAAATAATAATATTGAAAATAATATTATTAGATGATTTTTTTTACAGTCTCCAAATTTTTACACATGAATATGAGCAACTTTTACTATGGGACCAACTCTAAAATCACGAAAAAAAATCAGCTGTTTAATACAAAAGTTGAATACTTACTTCAGCATAATGTATGAAACCGCTGATTTTTTTTTCGTGATCTCAGAGTTGGTCCCATACTGAACGTTGTTCATATTCATGGTTAGAACATCCTGTAAAAATTTGGTATTTTTTGTTATAGCAGCCATAGTAATACGAGTACACTTGTGAACATTTCAAGTGTCTACCTATCACGGTAAAAAAAATACAGCTCTGTGGCAGACTGTCGAGCAGCGGAGCCTTAGTAATAGGGTCCCGTTGGCACCCTTTGCGTACGGAACACCTAAAAACAGTCACTTTCATACATAATTAGTAGGCCAAAGTAAATTATATTTATTATCCACAGCATTGTGATCAAAATCTTTTATAACTGTGTACTTATTATCAATAATATAAGGCTCATTTATTTCTATATGACTCCCGTATTTTTCATCAATATAATTCTTAACTATCTTACGAATCGCTTCCATATCATATTTGTCTATATTGTTAACTATGGGCATAAAATTATTTACTGATAAATCCTTGAATTTCAGTTTCAATTCGGCTTCAGCTATTTTCACGTTTGATTTCCATACTTTTAATCCTATTGACGGATTATTTGTTTCTGTAGTATATGCTTTGTACGGTTCCTTTTTTGTTATAGCTATATTTCCTATAGGTATTGTTATCTCAGCATTATTATTAAACAGATTATTCTTAACGTCACGTGTCTTATTTATATAATTGATTAAACTGGTTTTTAGTTCATTATCTTCATTTATACTATCAATACTTGTTGGTATATCTTCAATAGGATTATATTCATTTAATGCTGATAAAGAATCAAGACCTACTTTTGTTTGAAGAGGTGTTGTCACCTGATATTGAGAACTTAGAGCCTCAGAGGTTTCAGTGGGACTGTAAAAATTGGGAAGACTAGGAGTTTGTTGAACAGTCGAAGGTTTGGCAGCAGGAATTGGAGAAGAATATGTTACCACAGATGGACTATACATTCGAGTAGGTGTTCCTAGATTTTTCGACGTTTGAGGAGATTTCAAAGAAGGTATTTGATATGTCTTATAACCCGAATATTTGATGTCATCAATATTGTTGTAAGGAGTATTCGAAATGGGAGTTATTTCAGAAATGTCAGCAATTTCAATAGTATTGAGAGGGGATTTAATTTGTGAACTATATTTCAAGCAAGGATTTAAGTAATTTTGAGGATTTGAGGTTGTAATGGGGACGTTTTCAGGAGAGTCTGTTATTTCTGGGTAATACTCACTTGGTAGTGAATTAGTGTCTAATTGAGGGACAGATCCAAATTGTTTATTAGATATGACAGTGTAATCTTTTAAAATCTCTGGATATACTGCACTAGAGGGGCTTTTAACATCGATAGGAGAACTTAAAGGTAAAGCATTATAGATAGGAGTATACACTTGTGGACCTTTTCCTATATGATTATTAGCATAGAAATGGTCTAATTTTGATAATTTTTGAGGCCTTTGCGCATTATAATTGTAATTAGGGCGACTCAAACCTTTGATTATATCTGGTAGAGTTTTAGTAAATGATTTACTTTCGAAACGATTAGGTTGTTTTTCATCTAAACTTACATCGTCTGATACAGAGTCATTATAATTATTTTCATTTAATTTTAAATCTTCTATGTACTCTGTAGAAGGTTCTTTTAATTTAAGCAAAGAATTTACAGGTTTTATAGAATCAAGTTCTAAAGGTACTTCAGGTATTGTAGATTTAGGTTCATATGTATAGTTGTATTCTTGTGGTGTTATTTTTTTAGTAGTTCTACACTTATTTAGAAGAGTTTGTATGCTTTCTTTCTCTGATGTTACTTCTATAAGCTTTTCACGAAACGGTAAAGATTTTGCAAATGTTGGTGACTGAAACCCATTTCCAGGTGTTATTGACATTTCGTTGTATAATGGTATCTGTAGCCTTGGTCGTCCTGTCAATGGACTGGCGACTAGCTGTGGTTCAGGTTTGGTGGATGATAAGACATGTGAAGATGATGATGCTTGAGAAGGCGAGAGACCTTGGATTAAATCTTCATATTCCCGTGAACTTAAGTAGACTGGTGATGGACGTAGTATTTGATTGCTATAAGGTGATGTTTCTAATCTTGGTGGTAATTTGTTGTATGTGCGCGGAGGAAACTCTGTATTTAATAATGTAGTGTAAGGGGATAATTTTGCGATATCAGGTTCTGAGATATTTAATGGGGTGACAAGTATTGGTGCCTTTCTATCAGTTGGAGAGTAGTCAGCGATTAATGGTTCAGACTTAATTTGTGAGAGGGAAATAAAATCTGTAGTATCTATTAGTTCAGCTTCCTCTGACGAAGGTATGGAGAATGATGGTCGTGGCCTTGAAGATTTATATTTTGATGAAGGCAATGTTTTGGATGGTTGAGGCGTTGTTAAATATTTGGAAGTAAAAGCTGGATGAAACTGACTTTGTTTGTTATAACTCAGTGGTAACGGTGGGAATCTGTCTTTTAAACCAGTCATGAGTTCGTATGGTTCTATTTCTTCTATAATTTCTGTATTTAGTGAATCCAGAGATAATGATGATGATTCTAAGGCTGAAGTAGCTGAAACTTCAATAGGGTTATTAGTGTTAACAAGATTTGCTCTTACTGGGAGCTTTGGTGAAGGTTCTAGAATATAATAATTTGATAAAGGCATATTTGCCTGAGTAGTTACTGGTGATTTAAAATGTGTGTTAAACGGTGATTTTAAGAAACTATACGGTGTTATCGATGATGGATTAATTGGCGTCACAATTTCTGGTATTTCTGAGGCCAGTGAGTCGTACGGATCAGAATATTTATGATTACTGGAATCGTTTAGAAGGTAATTTGAAAGAGCAATATCTGGACTAGTAACAGATGGTACAGCTTCTATTGGAAAATCTTCAGGTAATGCTATATTTTTGTTAGAGATAAGCATTGGTACTAAGGGAACATTGTTTTGGTAGTTTTTCGATAAGGGTTTTACCAGTGAACTTTTTAGTAACGGACTAGTGGATTGTAATAACTCTGGAGTACTTTCAATTGGTAGTTGAGATACATATTGCGTTGTACTGGGAATTATGTGAGGTTGATATTGACGTGATTTTTGAGGCAATCTTTTTGTCAAAGGATTTAATAGAGACGAGGATGATAATGGAGTTACAGAAGTTAATAGAGAATTTGATTCAAGAGGATCTTCAGAAATATCTAGAGATCTTAGATTGGATAATAAGTTACTTTCAGAATGTGTTAATATTGATGATGAGATAATATTATCTGGAACGGGACATGATGGTACTTCTGTAACAGGTTTAAAGTCTGGATTTAAGAACGGGTTTATACCTAAAGGTGAAGAATGGATTGGAGAATCATATACAGGAGAACTATGAAGACTATATAGAGGTGCACTAGGTTCATTTATTTGTCGACAAGGAACAGTTTTTACCGGTAAAGAAGTATAGCTTTGTGTTGAAAATGGGTAAGCATATTGAGCTTGAACTGGTGATAGTTTTGAATGGGGTTTAGTAGTATATTGGACACTAGAGAGCGGTTGAGTTTGGTAAAAATCTGTAGGCTGTATGGGCTGAGTGAGATATGGTGATGATGACAAAGGAATTGTGTATTGAACACTAGATACCAGTGATTTTGGCTTTAAAATATTTTGTGGGTTAGCTGTCGTATCCAACGGTCTGCTTAGAGTATTAAAGGGAACTGTTTCTAAAGGTTCTGTTAAGAAAAGTGACGGTGAGCTATATTTAGCAAAATTATAAGGAGGAGATAATTTATTTATTGGTGTTTGGAAGTCTGTTTCTGAAGACGTAACCAGTGATGAAGGTATAATATGATTTGTCAACGCTTGTGTTGGTGTACGTGAACTAGTCCTGGAGCTGGGAAGATTAGAATATGAAACGATAGGACTGTAGTTTGAAACGGGAAATGATGATGATGGTAAAGAATGTTGTGGACTTAAAGATGACCATTGTGCTCTACTGAGATCTGTACTTACAGGTTCAACCATATTAACAGATGGTAATACAGTACATAGTGAAGTGACTGGAGGACCCTTGAATATACATTTTGCTGAATTGGTCAGTGCAGTTGGTAGGGGAATAAATGGTTGATAGTTAATTGGTGTTTCCTTCAGTGGTATGGTATCTTGTAATGTTGTTTGGGATGGTGACACAGAAGACATACTGTATTGAGGAGAAATGTGTGATTTTTTCAAACTTGCAGCTGTTGATAAAGGTGTGATATATTGAGGAGTGATTGGCATTTCTAAGGGTAAAATGTGTGATATGATTGGTTCAATATATTGATTATAATGCGGATTTGACGATGGTTTCACTAAGGAACCTTGAGATTTAAATGTCTTTGATTTAGTTACATAGTCTGTTGATGGTAATTGAATATAGTTATCTAGAATATAAGGCGAGGTTAGCGGTTGTGATTTTGGTAAATCCATTGGCGATGAAACAGGCAAAAAAGGTGTGTTAGTTGGGACTTGTGAGAAACCTCGTGTTACTTGTGGACTTACAATATTTCTTATCTCTGTTGGGGAAATGGGTGGTAACGATATGTCTTGACTCGGTGTGGAATAGTACGGAGGAGGTGACAGAGATTGTAACTGTTTATGTATCGGTAATTTATTATATGGACTTAAAGATTTATCTGTACATGGTCTAGGCAATAAGGGTGATGGTATAGGGAAGTTTGGTGCGGAATTGAACGGTGTTAGTGATTTCAGCAATGGGCTGGACAAAATTGATGTTGGTAGTGAAACTGGGTGTTTTAGAGGATTTGATGAAGACACTAATGGTATATTATCATATATATTTTGTGGAATACTTTCTGTAAAAGATAGTGGTAGCAATAGTTGTGGTGCTGGACGTGGATTTAATAAAGGTTTGTCGTATAGTGAAGTATACGGTGTGATTAGTTGATGTTGGTATAACTTTGTTTGCAATGATGGTTCAGAAGCCCGATTATTCACAGTTGCAGAAGGAGTAATATCTTCTAGTTTTATAAAATCTGGAGGCAAAGCGTTTTCAACTGGTGCTAAAATATATGATAGAGATTCTAAGGGATATTTTAAACTCGGTTCTGCGTAATATTTGTCTTCTTTGTCATTACTGTATGTGTAGGCGCTTTCTTCTATAACATCATAAGAAGGTATTTCTTCTGTCATTGGTGAAGTTAGCAAATTGGACTCTAATGCATGTTCCCTAGGTATATATTGCTCTATTTGTGAGTTGGAAAAAGATGAAGGTGGTTTTGAAACGTGTGTTGGATAGCTTTGTGGAGGCATATTTGAATTAATCGGTAGCCACTGGTTAGCATTTAAGAGTGGGTTCACTGCATTAGATATTGGTAATGTATTTAATTGTCTTGATTTTATTTCTGGTGTTATTATTTTAGGATTTAATGATAAAGGTATTATAGACGACGAAATACTGGAATTCTTTCGTGATATTGGAGTTATCGAAGCTGGTGTAAGAAGATGTGAAGGTCGTGTCTGTGTATTCATAGGGGCTGGTAAAGAAGGATAACTGTTTGTTGGACTGAGATAAGCAGGTGATAATAGACCAGTAGAAGTTGGTGCTAATTTACTAAGAGAAATTGGTGTCAACGGACTGGAATATACTGGTAATTCTAGGTTAGTTAACGATTTTAGTACGGGACTAACGTATAGTGTTGATAGAGGTTCATAGAAAACTGACGATATCGGACTTGTCATTGTTGCTGGTAGTTTACTCATAGTCTTCAGTGAAGCAGGACTCGTGTCAGTTGGAATTAGTCTAGGATAAACAGGTACATATGTACTAGAATAAGTATGAGAGGGCGTGTAAGGAATTTCTGATGGTACTGATCTATTGTGTGGCACTGTTGGTGGATGTGGATAGTCTGATATTGGAGGTATTTTTAAAGGCATAACTGGACTAGGATACTTTGGTGGAAGTGGAAGTGGTCTAGCTGTGCAAGGGTTGATAGACAGCGGTGTCAGTGGGCTATATACATAAGGTATATTTAATGGTAAACCAGTACTTGGTGGTAAAATTGGTTTAACGAAATATACCGATGATGGACTAGCATATGTTGGTAATATTGGACTTGTGAATGCATTTGACAACAGGGTTTTATTATATGTATAGGATATTGGTGTGAAATATTCTGGAGGTAATTTACATGGGACACTGTTTAGTTGATTTGAAGCTGTAGGCGATTGTAACATTGAATCCAATGATGAACTAGGCAGCATTATTGGTGATTTTAGGCATGGTTTTGAAAATAGTTGCTGTAAAAGCGCTTTCGAAGATTCAGTAGGTAATGTTACAAAATTCGGTGCAGGTCCAGTTATTTCAGAGAATTGTGACTGCAATGGCATATTGGAATAAGGTTGTGAATTACATGGTGGTGAGATAATATTTGGTGTTTGTTTCATGTAGGGTATGTTTTGCAGATTGTCCAAGCGAATTTTTGGATTGTAGATTGATGATGAAACTAATGGATTGGTAATGGGAATAGTTAACAGTGGTCTTGTTTGGCTAAAGTCGGAATCTAGTTTTGGTACAGTTTCTAATAATGATGGTGAAATAATTTCTCCTTTTTCAAATACTGGAATAGTAGGCGGTAAAGAAGATTGACTGAAAGGCAAAATAGACATATCTTTTAAATACGGAAGGTTGTTTTCATCTAAAAGAGACATTACATCATCAACTTGTATTGGATTGTATTCTGAGTTAGCAATTGTAGACTCTAATGGAAGAACAGACGAATGTTTTTTTGAAATCAAAGGAATAAGGTCTAGTGGTACAATATCTGATGGTGTAGTCCATTCTAATGATGGTGCAATGGCATCTCTTGGTGTATACATATTAGGAATGGGTAATTGACGGTAAAATTTATTATAGGAAGCTAAATCTAATAACGATTTCAAATCTTCTGATGTTAAAGGTAATGCTTTGGAAGTAAAAGGGGCGGGAACTTTTTCCAGTACTGGTGTAAAATTAGGTGAAGTTTGAAGAATATTTTGAATATCATTTGGTTCTAGCCAATTGCGGTCTCTCAGTGGCGTTATTTGAATAAATGGAGAATAAGGTGTGTTAGGTATTTTAGGTACTCCTTGAGCGTAAGCTCGAGATTCAGCCGTCGTTGTTGGAGTTGGAAAATCATTTTGATTGACACCATTTGCTGTAGACTCCACTGGTGAAAATTCCTGTGCTGGGGAAGTCAGAGTAATTGGAGAGATCTCAGAAGCTAGTTCATCTTGTAAAAATAATGGAGTGTTTAAAGTTAATGTTTGCAAGTCTTTACAAGATGGTAACACATAATTATCCAATGATATTTTAGCTATTGATGATAGTAATTTGTCACGTGGTTTTAGTTCAGATGGTAATAGTTGAGATTTTGTCATTGCATTGGTTAATTTTGATAATAATTCTTCTAGATCAGATGTACAAACTGATGGTACAGTAATTGGTTCTAGAGGTGACTTTCTTTCTTCTACGTTAATGGGTACGAAATCTGTTGTGTCATATACATCTGGATTACTAACGGATGTCTTCGATAATTCTGTGTTTTGGTATCTTGAGATTTTTGACTGCTCGAGTTGACTTTCAAAATCAACGTGAGGACCTTTGAGAGATGAATCAAAAGGAACTAAATTAGCTAGTTCCAGTTCTGACTGTAACACATTATTTATCATTTGAATTTCATCACTAGAAAAAGGTACAGTTAACAAACGTGGACGTACTAACGAACTATCTAGAAGATCTCTAGAATCAAAGGACACTTCTAGTGAATCCTGATGTAAACTTGGACCTATTAAAGAGCTGTCGAGTTGACTTTTAGAGACTGATGACATTGCTGGAGACTCTTTTGTTTCATCTAGACTTGGCACTAAAGAGTTATCAAATTGAGTGACTGATTCGAAGGTAGTTGATGTTTCTTTTGAATTTATTTCATGGGATATAGTTGGGCATTTAAAAGAACTTTGAAGTTCACTTGCAGAATCGATGGCTGTCAAAATTTCTGAAGGTTTTTTGTTCTGATTGATAGTTGTTGCTAAAGAGCTTTCAGGGTCTAAGATTGGTGACATTTCTCGAGAATCTATCTCCTGTAATATACTTGGACCTATTAAAGAGCTATCAAGACGAATTGAAGAATCTAAGGAGGTGGAAATTTCTGGTGTTTCTAATTTGTGAAGTATACTTGTACCTGATAAAGAGCTATCAAGTATAGTTTCACAATCAACAACATGAGTAATGTCTGAGGATTTTGATTTATGTTCAAAAGTTTTAGAATCTTTTGTTAGTAGAGGTTTGCTTTCATTTATAAGTGATGGTAATTCGGGAATTGGTTCTACAATTTTAAGGTCTGTTTCTTTGAATGAAATATCTTTGAGTTCTACATTAGTGTCTACTGAGAGTTCGTCAAGTTCTTCATTCAATTTTGTGTCTTGTGTATTGATGTTAAGGTTTGAATCAGCTTTTACTGTTTTCTTTAGTACTGTAGGTAATAATGATGGAGGTAAGATTATATTTTCTAGTTCATGTTTAATATCTGTTTTTAGAAGGCTCTCTTTTGATACCTGTGGTACAGTTATATCTTTTAGAGAGTCTCTTACAATTGGCGAACTTGCTAATTTAAGCTCAGGGCCAATAAGAGAGGAATCTAACGTTATCAATCTAGAAGAATCCGATTCTAATAATAACTCTTCTTCCACTAAGTTTTTCGGCAAATTTTCAAGTGTTTTATGTATATCAGGACTGGCACTAGCCGCAGATAAAGTTACAGCTGTTTCTTTACGCTGTAAGATGTCTGTAAGATCAAGTTGGTTTACTAAGTCTTCCGGAGTGTCTATGATCATTGAATCTAAAGGTGTTAAGTCAGTCAGATCAGTTTCCTGTGGGACCATGTCATTAATGTTTTGTATTTCATCACTGAGTAACGGTTTAACAGGAGATATTGATGGTAAATTAAAACCTATTAGAGAACTGTCTAGAAAGTTTGTAGGTTGATTTAGATTAAGTTTTTGTCTAATTTGTGATGACACTGGTACGTCGGTATGTGATGCAAAAATACCTGAAGGGGAATGATTAGAATCTAGTACTATTGGTGGGCTGCCTATTTCTAAATGAGGACCTATGAGTGATGAATCTAAAAGCATCGAGTTAGAAGAATCTGATTGTGATATAACCATCTCATTTGCACTTCTGTTTTCTTCACTGAGTACAAAATTACTAGTTGATGGGGTTGATAAGTGTGGTCCGATCAGAGAACTATCATGTATTACTTTTGTTGTTTGATTTTTAAAACTGGAATATGAAGATGGTAGTACTGTAGTTTCTGAAAAAACTTTGTTACTTTGGCAGTCATTTGATTCTAGCATTAGTGAGCTTTTTAGTTCCAAGTGAGGACCAATAAGAGATGAGTCTAAAGGTATTAGGTTAGAAAGTTCTGATTCTAAAAGTGACTCTGTATAACCGCTTTTGTTTTCATCATCGAGAACGGCATTTGTTTTTGATAATATAGGTTTACTTGTAGGAGAACTGTCATGTACTAAGTTTGAATAAAGTACTTCAAGAGTTGGTCCAGTAGTTTTACTATCAACACCAGAGATTTCTGTCTCTAAAGAGTTGAGGATTTTTGATAGAGGTATACCATATTTTAATGATAGACTTTGTAAATCACGTTCCAAAGCCAATGATGGTTTTAAATCTATTTGTACTGGTGGTAAAAATGGCGTGTAGCTTCCAGGTGTCATTTCTAAAATGTTTTCAGCCTGAGAAGGCTTTTTAAGGGCTGATAAAGGCACAGATTGTGATAGTAGTAGTTTTAGGATTTGATTTTCCTGTAGAACAGCAGATGGAGTTACATAATTATTAAGAATAGGTGGATACGTTCTTATATTTTGGTCAGGTAAGATGGTACACGGTACATTTGGAATATTGTTCCATAGATTTTTACAGGGTAATGTATTTGGAACGAAAGTCGGCCTAAGTAACTGTGGGCTTAAAGATTGAAATGGAGAGTTAGGAAGGAGAGAGATTGGCTTTGTTTCTTGTCGGTAGTCTCCATTTAGATATGGGTAACTCTGGTCTAAAAATATTGGTGAAGAATCTAGTGTCGGAGTTTTAGAGGCTGTTTGTAAAGGAGTGACAGGCAGTAGTGGTCCCAAATACGGTGGTATGAGTTGAGGTGGTTTTAAGTATGGGTTCCCGAAGCAAGGAAATGAAGTGTAAGGATAATATCTGTTACTATTAGCTGTAAATGGAATCATTGATTCTTTTGACTCGTTATCAAATGGTGAATGTTTGATTAATCCTAAGTCCATTGGGTTAGGCTTTGTTGGCTGTAAAAAAGGTTCAATTTGTTGCATAGGACAAGGTGAGTTTACTGAGTCCTTAAGACCGTAGGGCTTTACTGATAAGGGAGTTTCACTTAATTCATAAGTTGTAGATATTCCATCTAAATCAGTAAAGGATTTTGGTAAATCTAACGTTGATGACAGAACGTGTTTTGGTGACATTGGTACATTTGCTTCTAGATGATATGGTACAGTAGATAAAGATGGTTCTTGACCATCGACACTGATCCCTACAGTGTGAAATAATCTTGGATCTTCAACTGGTATAGTGTGATCTGAAGATGACGGTTCTGGACAAGTACTGTCAGTAAGATGTTCATTTTTCTGTACTGGTAATTGCAAAATGGATTCTTGCGGTGAAGATTTCACAGCACATGGTAATTGAAGCTCTTCAATACGTGAATAAGAAGGTAGCCAGCTGAAGCCTAAATTGAGAGGTGAATATTTAGAACCATTGTTGAATCTTACAATACATTCAACAGGTGGTGATGGGAAAACAGGGGACGTGTATTGAAAATTAGGTACAGCGGATGCAACACGGGGTGTTGGGAAAATTGGAGATGTATGCTGAAATATTTCAGACTCGATAGTTTGATGTCTGAAACCAGAGTCCAATGGAGGATTATAAGAAGAGGTATTTGAATGTTCAAAGTCAGAATCCAAAGGAGTTTTTTGAGAAGCACCTGCAGGTAAATCTAAAGTAGCATATACTGGAAAAGATGACTGTAAATGACTGTCTGTTTCCAATACTTTTGCTAAGTCTTTTCCCATTATTGGGACATTATCCTTTAGGTCTATATATCCTTGGCGATTTTCAGAAGGAATCGCGTCTAGCTGTGAACTACTATAGTCCGGTATCCCAGCAGTCAGGGAAGAGGTTAATTTAGGTTCAGTATAAATGTTAGGAGTTGATTTTAGCGTATTTTCTTGAACATGCTTTTCATTTTGGGAAATAGGTTCATTTAGATTTGTTGTTTCAGATGTTGAGAAATCATGAGTGTTATCGAAATCAATATCGATGGAAGTATCATTGTTATCTTCTAGTTGAATAAAAGAATCATCATCGAAAGTCGCATTTTCATCTTCTGTAGATAGTTCATAATTTTCTGTAGAATTATCGTCGTAAAGTATGTCAAAATTTTCAGGAGAATATTCTGTGTTGTCTAAGTCAAAATCGATGTTAGTATTATTTTCATTAAACTCTATAGTATCGAGTGGTGTCTCTACGTCAAAACCAGTCGGATATATATGTGTATCATTATTACTATTTCCTAGTACTTCCGAATGATTATTTGGAATTTCATGTGTCGTGTTATCTATCTGCGATTCTATATGAAATTGTGACTGATTTATGTATTTGTTAGGTGTTAAAAGATTCTTACTGACATTTACAATTTTCTTAACTTGTCCTGTCGTGTTGTCTGGGATAAGTTGTTGATTAATATTTATATTACAAATGGACGGATTTAAAATATTTTGAGTAGATTCTCTTACATCTATATCTAAGTTTGCTGTATTTTCATTTATTGTAATATTTGTATGTATATTGTTTGACATAATTCTGTCATCATCACTTGAGTTGTAAATACGTTGTTGATGCTTTGAAGATTTGGCTATATTATTAAAAGCTGTATCAGCAATTTCGGAGAGTTCGTCTAATTCAATTCTAATAGGCTTGATACCATTAAGTTTTTTGTCAATTTCCTCATCTATCAGTACAAATTCGTTTTTGTCCTTGTCAACCTCAACGTATATTGTTCTTGGTTTTCCCGTTTCTTCATCTTTTGGTAAAAAAACCTCAAAATATCTATGATCATTATTATACTCCGGAACTAGTTGGATATGATTTCCATTTTTTGATTTATGATGATGATTTTTGTGATGTGTCTCATATAAATTTTTAATATGATGAGTATTTATTACTTTATCATCATCGGATTCGTTTGTATTATGATCTAATTTGTCTATATGTATACCATGATTTGTGTATAACCTTTCTGTTGCACTGACATTAGTTGAGTTTTTTAATTGCTCTTCATTACCATAGCTACCATTCACATTAATACTTGCCGCGTCTAAAGACCTATTTTCTTTTGTTTTCCCATCCAACGGTACATCATATTTTTCAATATTTTCAGCAGTCAACAGCCAGTTATCAAATTTCATTAACAAATCATCAAATAGCTCTTTGTTAATATCTAAGGTACCAATATTTTTATATACATGGTCCACAAAATGGTAGAAAGTGCATCTCATGTCCGTACCGTTGCAGGATTCCTGAGCTTTGTTCATTATTTCAAATATGTTGGAGTCTGTTGAAATGCAGGCGACATCTTTTGTTGATAGTACGTGTTCTGGTAACTGCAAAAAATTGGGAGGATTTGAGTTCATAATACATAAAACACTAGCTTTTGTTTTTTCTAGTGCAGGACAAAGTCCTCTTTACAGTTCTATCATACTATTTTACGACTGATTTTACATCACTGTCCAAATCACAGTGATCTTTAATCTAATTCTAATAAATTCTCCATTTTTACTGTTTGTGTTTCCTGTGCGTGTCCCAAATAAAATATTCTTGTTTCATTAGATCTTTCTTTCTTACATCCTCAGTATGCCCGTCATTATCTGCCAGCCTTTTCCCAACTATGTTGGGGTCAGCTTCCAGTCTAAGGATGCACCTGAATACCAGTATATTACATGGAGCGACCGCCTATCTGACTTCCATAACCCAGTAAATGAGTAAGTAATATGATACTCCTTGGTAAGACTGGTTATCAGTATTTCGGGTTTCTGACCACCTCTAACGAGTCATTACAATCGTTACTAACGACTGTCAAAGTTCCACGAATGACAGCCGGGACAACTGCTTACCGTGCTTTCCGAGGCACGGAGGGGTCTTGGTACGTAAAGATGATCACCCATCCACGGAGCAACCGCGGCAAGCACAGCTTAACCTGATCGATCGACGCGTGCGGCTGCTATTACTTAGCCACGAGCCCATTGACTTTATCTATGCATGTTATGTTATGTTACCTGTATTCCAAAAGGTACAATAGTATTCTGGAGTTTCTTCTTGGGTGTGCTGTCTCCATTATGTGACACGTCGTGCTGGGATGAAGGGTGCTCTGTGGCGCTTGATACCGATATTATTGAACCTGCAATTAATATAAGCTGTATTATTAGTTTTCTATATTATTTTAGGGCAGTGGTGACCCAGTGGTAACGGCCCCGATTTCGAACTCAGGCAAGCGCTTTCAAAATTCAAAATTCGAAGGCATGTGCCAGCTAACAAGCCGCACTGCGTTTGCGACGTCATCCCAAGGTCATCTTAGTGTCCTTGTTTATTCGTCGAATAAGTACGTCACACTAAGGTCATTTTAACGTCTGGTACTCAATGGAACGTCCTGATGCCGTCGATTTAGCGTCAATTCAGTCAGTGAGGACCTGACATTAGGCCGTCGCCCGTCATTTAGTACGTCTGTGGGACGCCTTGTACGACGTCATTTACTTAGAAAATGACCGAGAATGGACGTCGTCATGTCGTTAAATTGCTACCTGGGGCGTGGTGGATTACGGCCCACTCCCTCCCATAAAGAGGAGGCCTGTATCCCAGCAGTGGGAACATCGTAGGCTGATTATGCTGTATTATTGGTGTAGACGCCAGGACATCAAGCTACCCGAACCTGTCAGATTTTCCCAATCAACTTTGAACCTTATGCTTTACCGTTAAAGTTGAAAATAAATCTGACAGATTGTAGTAGCTTGATGTGCTGGCGTCTGTACATATTCGTAGATTTTAGACATTCGTTGCCTACGAGAAGTCAGACAGAAGCCCGAAGGTCTGACAACCAGTTTTACCAAACGGTATCGTGTTACCCAGTAACTGGGTTGTGGAATCCCAACATAGTTTAGAGATAACTGTGCTTGTTAAATGTTGCAATAAAAAAAAAATCCGTGTTTATATATCGGCCTATATTATGCCTTATATTATGTGCCGCGGGAGATATTATAGTGGGGGGGCCCGTGGCTAAATAATAACAGCCGCACAGGTCGATCGATCAGGTTAAGGTACGCTTGCCGCGGTTGGTCTGTGGATGGGTCACCATCTTTACATACCGAGACCCCTCCGTCCCTCGGAAAGCACGTTAAGCCGTTGGTCCCGGCTGTCATTCGTAGATCTTTGACAGTCGTTTCGGGTAGTCAGAAGTAATAATAATAAATAATAATAATATTCCACAACTTTCACACAAGTCTGAACCACTCTTACCTAGGGGTATCGTATTATACAGTAACTGGGTTGTGGAGGTCAGATAGGCAGTCCGCTCCATCACTACATAGTATAAAAGAAAGTGGCTTCCCGCTGTCTGTCCCTGTGTATGCTTAAATCTTTAAAACTACGCAACGGATTTTGATGCGGTTTTTTTTAATAGATAGAATAATTCAAGAGGAAGGTTTATATGTATAATACATGCATAATATAGTAGAGAAACACTGATCATTTTAGGGGTTTCTAATGTGATGTCGTAAATAAACACATTTTTTTGCGCTTACATTGCAAACGCTGGCTTAACCCTACGAGATAGATCAAAATAATGTACTACAGTATTGTACACCTAGAAAAGGGTCTACAAAAAAGTCCGCAATGTTATATGTCTATCTCTTAGGGATAACCCACAATAACCATTTTTTATCCTATACTTTTTAAGAGAAATAATGGCTCTAAAATTATCAGTGTTTCTCTACTATATTATGCATGTATTATATGCATATAAACCTTCCTCTTGAATCACTCTATCTATTAAAAAAAAACCGCATCAAAATCCGTTGCTTATTTTTAAAGTTCTAAGCATACATTGTATACATAGAGACAGACAGACAGCGGGAAGCGACTTTGTTTTATACTATGTAGTGATAGTGATCAGCATTGCACCCGTGCGAAGCCGGGGCGGGTCGCTAGTGTAAAATATTGGTATTTAGCTGCATCCGGTTAGACTGGAAGCCGACCCCAACATAGTTGGGAAAAGGTTAGGCAGATGATGATGGAAAATATTATAGTGCACTCGTGTGTGAGCAGATACAGGTGTACTCTCTTCCCTCACTCTCATAGTCCGATGGGACGGCAATCCGACACGACCAGAGAGCAATCTTGCGCAGGGCAGTCTTAACGTGCTTTCTGAGGCACGGAGGTATCACACCGCCAACTTCCAAATTCCGAAAGAAATTCCTAATGCAAAAAGCCAATATCTCTTTGCTCGTCCCGGGAATCGAACCCAGGACCCCACGATCAGCAGTCGCGATTGAGACTAACGGGGCAGTCCCACAAATAAACTAAGAAGTTGCTTGAGTGACGTAAATTCATAAATTCCTTTCTTTACCTAATTAAGTTTCCCTAAGTAATCCATACCCTTCAAGACAAAACAAAGCTGCTACTTGGCGGCAGAAAAGTTGACAGTGACAGAGAAGGATCATTCTTGCAAAAAATTACTTGAAACAAAGGAGTAGAGTTTAAAAATTAAATTAAAATTCTGGTACTGTCTGCATCTACATGGTCCTCAAAGATCAAAGATTATGTCCGGATTTTTATACTCGTATACACATTGACATTGATGAATTTTATATAAACAATAATATGGATATTTATTTTGTAAAGTATCGTATTGTTTATTATTATTACTGTAAGTGTGAAGACTATGTGGGTCATTTCTTTTTTCTGTTTTCCTTCTTAGTTAGTTTTAATCATGATCTGGCAGTTTGAGTAATTTATGCGGCCTACCCAAATGTCCTTTCATTGGTATTG
Organism: Eremobia ochroleuca; assembly: GCA_949629135.1. NCBI lineage: Eukaryota > Metazoa > Arthropoda > Insecta > Lepidoptera > Noctuidae > Eremobia > Eremobia ochroleuca. The sequence goes on from OX451414.1 coordinate 9,661,634, forward strand.
TTCTTCGAATCGTGAGGCTCCTCAAGTTCTGAGTTGAGCTGCACGATTTTTGACAAATGCGTGCACTGACTGGACAGGTCCGCTCAATCTGTGTGGTTCTTTACTCAAAAGACCATTTCAGACACCAATCTACATGGTCTTCACATGATCTGACCAAGATTATGTCTGGACTTTAAAAGAGACTGTGACCTCTGAGTTTGTTTCGGCCTTTCTTCTCAGAGTAGTCAGATAGGAAACGCCGACCTCATCTAGTTTAAAAAAAACATGAATGAAATCTAAAAGTGTTTGTACAAACCTACTTACAGAAAATAAATCGTTTATCATTTATCTAAAACAGTGGTGGTCTAGTGGAAACGGCCGCGGCTTACGAGTTGTATGTAGGTCGTAGATTCGAACCCAGACAGACGCTTTACTTTGTGAAAATCAAGTCATCACAAATGCTCTCAAAACGGTGAAGGAAAACATCGTGAGCAAACTGGCTTGGCCTAGAACCAAAAATTCGAAGACATGTCAATCTACCGACACGCACTGGGCCCCTGCGTGGTGGATTACAGCCCACTCCCTCTCGAAGATAGAATCCCGGCAGGGTGATTATGCTACTCTTCATTATAAATATCTATCTCATATACAACGTGTAACGTTAAATGCGCAAAACCTCAGACACCGCAACTGATTCTTAATTCAATTGACTTATTTCAGAGATAAAATAAGTCATTAAAAAATTGTAAAGGTTTTATGTGCTGTTTTAGTTTTACTGGCCATTCTGATCGTTTCTTGCGTCTGCGACGACGCTTTATCGAGGGAGGAGTCGTCACCGGGCCGCTGTGCCGCGCTGACATTGGCTTGCTTGACCTAATAATAAATAGACACGGCAACGTTTTTAATGAAGATTTTATGAAAAATGTGACCTATATTAAAAAGTGGTTCAATTAATTCTGCTCGTTATTCTGATCAAACTATTTTCAGGTTTTGCGCATTTAACGTTACACGTTGTATATACAACATGTCTCAGAATTAACGCACCTCTTAACGGGTCAATGTAGTCATCATAATGAACAACTTTTACTACGGACCATACCTGAAATCGCGAAAAAAATTCAGCCGTTCCCTACATTTATGTTCGCATAACTCGTCAAAATGTAGGGAACCTGCTGATTTTTTTCGTGATTTCGGTTTTGGTCCCATAGGAAAAGTTGTTCATAGTCATGAGTACAATGACCCTTTATGAGCTTGTGCGTTATTTAAGTTACAACTTGTATGGAATAATCTTGAATAATGATCCAATCATATTATGAATTCAAGAAAGCGGCAAATAAGCCTACCTGAATGTTTAATAGTGTTTTTAAAAACACGGACATGAACTAGATTCTAATTGGACATGAACTAGATTCTAATTGGACATGAACTAGATTCTAATAAAATACCTTAAGTAAGTTAGCTTTCTGTTTTCTTTTCGCAAAAGTTGATTTAAGAATTATATCTATACAGGATGAAATTCAATAGGTGCGCCAAATCGAAATATCTAATTCAACGTGTTTTAAAGTCGTGTCATTAAGGAAAGGGATGCACGAATAAGATTTAGCAACGTCGTCGTTCGCCCTTTTTTCGTAGGAACGGTCAAAATTAGGTACTTAAATACCGCTAGTTCAACGCTTTGCCAACTTGCTTCATGATATGAACTCTGCGATGAATGAATTTCTTATCGGGCGCGCGCTAAAATTGATACTTTAATTTTCTTAATCGTTTTGATGATTTTGAAAAAAAATTATGTTTTTACTGGCTCGACGATATTTCGTGTCTATTCGGCAATAACTTAGTTTGCACTATCTAAGCTAAGACGATAATTACACTTTTTTTTTCAGTAATTTATTTTTGGGAAATGGAAATTTATAATGATTATGTAACAGTTACTTACTGCACCTCATATTTCGATTTGGCGCAAGTTTTCAATTTCAGCCTGTATAGTGACCTTATTGGTGATTTTGTTCACAAAGGTCAGGTGTGTAGTACTCGCAACCGGCGTGCGTGTTTGAACAGAGGTGCAATTGTAGTGATTTTAACCCTTTGCAACCGGGAGTAAAAAATTCGCATAGATCCCACCGACGTATTTTTGCATTCAAATATTTCTATGTGTAAGTGTCGTAGGACAGTGCGCGTTTATACAACGTGTAACGTTAAATGCGCAAAACCTGAAAATAGTTTCATCAGAATAACGAGCAGAATTAATTGAACCACTTTTTAATATAGGTCACATGTTTCAAAAAATCTTCACTAAAAACGTTGCCGTGTCTATTTATTAATAGGTCAAGCAAGCCAATGTCAGCGCGGCGCGCGGCCCGGTGACGACTCCTCCCTCGGTAAAGCGTCGTCGCAGATGCAAGAAACGAACAGAATGGCCAGTAAAACTAAAACAGCACATAAAACCTTTACAATTTTTTAATGACTTATTTTCTCTCTGAAATAGGTCAATTGAATTAAAAATCAGTTGGGGTGTCTGAGGTTTTGCGCATTTAACGTTACACGTTGTATACCTTTTCAAACATCCTTTATTTAGGAAAAAACAATAGTCACAAAATGCATTAGTGTGTGCAATGAAAATAAACGTACCTTAACCTTTATTTGCTAGTTGCCGTTGCGGTCTCAGGGACCGGTGGTAGGTGGTTACGGGTTAAAAACGTATTAATCCTTTGGAAAGTATTCAAAGGTCTTGGGAAAAATACTGAAAAAATCTCATGCAAGCTGGTCATCGCCAGTCAGACCCTCACATACGTGAGGTTCAGGAATAATTTGCTGGTCGCTCGATCGTGCTCAGAATTTTGTAAAGTCGAAACTTCAACTCGGTTGGAAAGGGTTAAGTAGAAACTTTCAGTCTGATCCTGTCAAAAATACTTGTAATTTCCCTGCGTTTTTGACAAGTTTTTGACATTGATTGTCGCAGAGGTGAAATTGCTACTAGATTTTAAGTGTTTTTAAATTACGAGAATTTGGCCTTCAGATGTATGAACGTAAACCCTCCCCCATGGGAAAAAGGCGTGTGTTTATGTATTCTCGTATATGGGTAATAATAGTAGATTGTTTGCCAAGGAAGAAAGAAAGAAAGAAAATACATTTATTTAGCACAGACTATAAGACACACAGTACACCTGAGACATACATCAGATACTTAAAACACAAATACAATAAAAAAATATTGTTATTCTAGTTTATAGGTGTATCACATAAACATTTTCATCTCTCCACTGACAAGCTCAAAACTTTATGTGAATATACATAATATACAGCGTGTAACGGAAGGGGGGTATCAACCCTGAAGGAGGTGAATGTGCTCATGAAACTCAACAACTTTCCCCAAAGAACATAGGTCGAAATATGAAAAAAAAATTTGGCCCTCCCTTACAAAACTGACTACCAGCTGATTGATTTACTATGGGAGGGCCAAATTTTTTTTTCATATTTAGACCTATGTTCTTTGGGGAAAATTGTTGAGTTTCATGAGCACATTCAGCTCCTTCAGGGTTGATACCCCCTTTCCGTTACACGCTGTATAGTAGCAGTCAAGAAACCTTCATATTTAATATTATTTTTATTAATTAATTGGCAGTTTGTTTTTGGTTATTCATTTCATAAAAATCAAATAAAAACATGTAAAGTCAGATCTAAAAAATTAAACAGTAAAGTGTGCCTCACGGCTGCGCCAAAAAGGTCCAATTCGGCAAAAAAAATGCAAGACAACTGGTGCCTGACGCTGGTTTTCAACTGAACCTGGCTGTCATTCGTAGATCTTTGACAGTCGTTACGGGTAGTCAGAAGCCCGAGAGTCTGACAACCAGTCTTACCTAGGGGTGTCGTATAAAGTACCCAGTAACTGGGTTGTGGAGGTCAGATAGGCAGTCGCTCCATATAAAATACTGGTATTCAGCTGCATCCGGTTAGACTGGAAGTCGACCCCAACATAGTTGGGAAAAGGCTAGGCAGATGATGAACTTATGAATAAGAATAGTACGTTTATTTATTTACACACAACTAAGAGCAATACATACAAATAATTAGAGGCTAATATTTATATTTGAACAATATTATGGAAGTGCGTCGACATTTTTTTTATTAAACTAAGTCTACTTCGAGTAAACAATTACGAACGAGGCAGAATGCTTTTCGCACGTTTTTTTTTTATTTTTACACAGCTTTTTTTATTTTTATTTGGCTCGCGCGCTCTTTATCATACAGCCTGTTACTTGTTCATAGAATGTTCGTGATTTATTTCTTTGGTGATTGGAACTTTTACTAACAAGATCCACATTAAAAATTGATCCAAATTCAAATGACTTTTAGTCCCTAGGGATTCAAAAGCTATTTTAGCGAAAAATAAACTAGCTCTTTTTGAATACGAGTAGATGTGATAAAAATACATTTTATACAGGATAAAAGTTTCTCGTAACATTAGCTATCTACAATTATTATATTGTTAAAATCTTTTCCATTCGACAATCACAATAATATTTCCAACCCTGTATAGTAATAATATTCTTAAGCCTTCTAAAAATCTTACCGTGAAGGATAAACAAAATTAAAGCGATCCGCATTATGGCCACGATTAATTCAAAACATTCAACAACGCTCAGGTGTTTTACAAGATGGCTATTTGTATTTGTTAATATTTTAATTTATTTACTTATTTAAAGGGAGTTTAGACTGTATTCTCTGGTTTATTATTTTATTTTGAGGAGCTCGTGGCTTAAGATTTCATACCTTCTTTTTCAAAGGGTAAGGTAAAAGGAAACCTCATTAATTTTTTTAACCAAGTCTATTTTTTTTTTGCATTTTTTGAGCCATTTTGGCTTCACACAGGTCCTTTTTGTGTATATATATTTGTTTTTAAATACTCCTTTTTTACTGTGCTTGTCCCGAATAACGTATTTTTCTTTCTGTCTTACATCGTCAGTATGCCTGTTATCATCTGTCAGCTTTTTCCCAACTATGTTGGGGTCGGCTTCCATTCTAAACGGATGTATCTGAATACCAGTATTTAACATGGAGCGACTGCCTATCTGACCTCGACAACACAGTGACTGCGTAATACGATACCCAGGCAAGACTGGTTGTCTGACCGGTTTTTCACAGTTTGGAGAGCATTGGTGACTAAATTAAGCCTGGTTTTGAACTCACGACCTACAACGTGTAACGTTAAATGCGCAAAACCTGAAAATAGTTTGATCAGAATAACGAGCAGAATTAATTGAACCACTTTTTAATATAGGTCACATTTTTCAAAAAATCTTCATTAAAAACGTTGCCGTGTCTATTTATTAGTAGGTCAAGCAAGCCAATGTCATCGCGGCGCAGCGGCCCGGTGATGACTAATCCCTCGATAAAGCGTCGTCGCAGACGCAAGAAACGATCAGAATGGCCAGTAAAACTAAAACAGCACATAAAACCTTTACAATTTTTTTAATGACTTATTTTCTCTCTGAAATAGGTCAATTGAATTAAAAATCAGTTGGGGTGTCTGAGGTTTTGCGCATTTAACGTTACACGTTGTATTTGGGGTCGATACTACTGATCCTAATCTGTTCAGAATATCGGACTTTCTTTAATTTCCAAAATAATCACGTACCTAAATCAGGTCAGAAATCTCGGAGAATTCGATGTGCAAATAAATAAAAAAAAACGCGACAAAAGCAGAGTTCATCTTTAGAAGTCGGTAATAAAAACTCGAGACACGGCCCCATTGTAAACTTTCAACAATTAAATAATGCTGAACATTAAAGTCGTCCTTATAGAAGACATTCTTTTTAAATCCACTCTGAATAAGTAAAGGCGTGGACTGAATATAAAGTGAGGATGACATTCCAAGATGGCGGATTTCAACGATCGGAATTTGACAGTTAGATGTTGATTTTGAAATGGATGAATTGAAATGAATGAACTCACACATATGTGACACACACAGGAGTAGAAGCATATCGACGGGTTCCGGGCTATTTGTATTAAGCGACATTTTTGAAACTTTACACCAGAGCAGTTTAAAGTTTCGATTTTTAGAAAAAAAATAATAACTTTAGCAAATCGCATTATTTTTTTTAAAAAGAAAGATATTACTGTTTTTATAACATATTCCCCATAATCAGATTATTTTTTTTTCTAATATTCCTATTTTTAACAAAGATAAAAAGTCTATATCGCTCAGAGTGTCGCTTAATACAATTAGCCCGGAACCCGTCGATATGGAACAGATTTTTTTTTTCACAAATTTAAAAATTGTTGAATTTTTATATTTGTGAAAGAAAAAAAAAACAAATGGGTACAAATGGGTGCCTTATAAGTTGTTATAAGGCATCCATTTGTACGCATCCTTTAAGATTGGAGACAAAGGATTGAATGTAAAAAAAATTGATTTTTATTTTATTTTTTGTAAAAAAAACCGGGCAGGCGCGAGTCGGATTCGTGCACGAAGGGTTCCGTACCATTATCTATAAAACCAAGCAAAAAATCATGTCTGTTGTATGGGAGCCCTCTTAAATATTTATTTTATTCGGTTTTTTTAGTATTTCTTGTTATAGCGGCTACAGAAATACATCATTTGTGAAAATTTCAACTGTCTAACTATCACTGTTCATGAGACTGGTGACAGACGGACGGACCCTAAATAAGAATATCTGCTTCAAAGACTATTATAACCACTTGACTGCGTATACAGTGCCCCGACGCACGAAAACTATTAGTATTTTGTCGCCTATGTATAGGCTACGGTACTAGTAGCAATTTTAGTTGTGTCCAAGTGTTAGACCTGCGTGCACGCTAAATTAATATAATTTTTTTATAACGTTTATGCAATTATAACGCATCAAAATGCCTTCATGCGCGGTGAAGTGGTGTGGGAAACATTCTTAGACATCTAGTTACAAAAAGGATGACATAACTTTTCATCGGTACATAAACATTACGAAAAATTATTTTTGATTTAATCAGATTATAAGCCACTGCAGGGGTCTATTTAAAATGGTGGCTGGGTAAACGAGCACACTTTTTGAGTCGCGCGTTGATGTCTTTTGGAAAAGTCTCGTTCTTGTATTAGACAATTCTAATGCTTCTATCCCTTTCTTTCCTTTTGTATGTTTATCGTAAAAAATAGTGCTGTTATTTTTAATAGCTGAAAGTTGATATCGAGAAAAATAAAATGAATACACTTTTTATTCAATTCACATACTTTAATAAAATAACTATCTACTATTAACCGACTTCAAAAAAGAAATACCGACGAACTGAGAACCTCCTCGGTTTTCAGTTCGTCGGTTTTTTTTTTTTTTGTATTTTCCGGGATTTTTTAGTTCTTTCTGTCCCCGACCGGGGCCGATCAGTCCATTTCCGGGATTTTTTTTGTAATTGATTGATTTTGATTAAATATTATTTCTATGATTTTGATTTAGTATTTATTATAATGTTAAAATCCATTTTATCGATATCGACTATTTTCTCTTAATGAAGTAAAGCAGCCCTAACGATGCAACTTGACCTTGAACTGACCAATTGCAGCCGCGCGTTCTTCCTCATCCCCCGGCCCGCAGTAGTGAGTCGTGTGCTTCGAAGAAATCGGCCCATACGCTCTCTAGTGGTTATATTCTCTATGATCTGCTTCTACTCCGTTCACCTTTTATACCATGTTTTTGTACAGACAGTAAAAACAGTCAGCATATTTCTGACCTGAATTTTAACTTTGTATACCTACAGTATAATTATTCTTAACATACAATCAGCTGTTTTATAGAAATGTGCAATACCTACGCGGTCAAAATGTATTTAACAGCAATTTTTTTTAATAACCGTCGGAAAGTTTTCGGTTCAGAATCATATACTGAATCCCTGCGCGTCGATGACACACTGACACCCTGTATACAAACCTAAGTAGTAGGCATTCTCAAAAAGGGGAGCCCATTCTTAAGTTTACGGAAAATGAGTGCCGAAGGGTTCTTTTAAAAAGCTTTTACAGCTTGAAGACCTCCCCTTATTCAGGCCTTATAAAGCCTTTAAAAGTGGCAACATTTTATATGTCTTTTACAGTTATTATTTTGGCAACATTGTGTTCGCTGTCAATGTCATAGTGACGTTATGACTAGTTTATAGTTTCTCTATGGAGACTTTCCCGCTAATATCTGATTAAAAAGTTTTGTAAACTCGGCCCTCGTAAAATAGAAATTATAATACTGCAATTTCTGGGCTTTATTTACATCAGCACCCTAATTGCGTAACAATCACAATCTGAAACAGTTCAAAGGATATTTATAATCTATTGCTTCATATGTTTGAAAAATTTGTCTACTCAACAACGTAAATAACGCAATGAATGTTGTTGAACCATTGAGATGGGATATAACAGGAGATGCCCTGTTATTCTATACACGGTTGTAGTTAGGTGCCAGAGCAGCCATCTTTGTCGCCAAGTTTCGTGGTAGTTCAGCTGTCAAATGGTTGTTTATTTTTTGTATTATTGAGATTTGCGAGAAAATTACGAGGACTTTACCTTTAAAACTGCATGTAAATGTTGAAAAACAGCAATTCAACATGCCTGTGTGTTGTATTGTGAAGTGTGGTGCAAGGAAGAATGAAAATCAACCTCAACTTTCTTTGCACACGTTAGTAGCCGGTTTTCATGCAATAACACATACAATAATAGACATTCGATGATATAATTGTAACGCGATCATGAATTTATGGCTAAAGTATTGATATTTGGGTGAATTTCCGTATAACAGACCTTTTTATTATTTTGTTAATTCATTCGTTTGTTTACAATAATATGTCATAATAGAATAGTGTTGTACCGTTGCCTAATAGTTTCCGGAACTAGTTCCTCCGCTGGAACGATATCGGTATATTCTGCTATGTTAACATAAATAGTCCTGCGTCTTATTAGCTCCGATTGACCTTGCTAGGTCCGGCCCGTGGTTCACAGCACCAAAATCAAAATATTTTCTTTCACATAAACCTACATGGGCACTTATGAAACGTCAGCCTTTTTGTAGGAACAACAAATTTGTGTTTGTTCCTAGTATTTATATTATATATATCACTGTATTTTTAAACAGATTATATTTTTATGTGCATACAAAAGATTATCATAAATGTACTGAGAAGGCACAGTCATTATATTAATCTCTTTAAAGTCTCTGAGGGAGTGTCTGGGACTTAATTTATAAATGGAACGAATTGCCCTTTTTTGTAAAATTAAAATTGTCTGAATATCGGCGGCATTTCCCCACAACAGAATACCGTATGACAGCACACTATGAAAATAACTAAAGTAAACTAAACGGGCTGTCTCTAAATCAGTTAAGTCACGAATTTTCCTAACGGCGTATGCTGCAGAGCTAAGTTTTTTTGACAATTTATCTATATGGGGGCCCCATTGAAGCTTGGCATCTAAAGTTATGCCTAAGAATACTGTGGTATTTTCGGGTTTTAACTCTTCACCCTTTATGAGAACACTAGTTTCTACTTGTCTAACATTTGGTATCGTAAATTTAATACATTTCGTTTCTTTTTTCGTTAAGAAGTAGATTATTAACATTAAATCAGTTTACTACTTTTGCGAGGGCACTATTTATACTGTCAGTAACCAGCTGTTGACGTTTGAGTTTAAATAAAAGTGAAGTGTCATCTGCAAACAACACTATATCATGTTCATTCTTTATGAGGTAATGCAAGTCATTGATATAAATAATAAATGAAAATGGTCCAAGTATTGAGCCCTGGGGGACCCCCATTCTTACTACAGATCCGGGTGACCTTTTCCCGTTAACATCAACTCTCTGAATCCTATCACTGAAGTAAGAAGTGAGAAGATCCAGAGAGGGTGCCGGATTCCGTAGTGGCGAAGTTTCCTGATTAAGGTATCATGAAGAATACAATTGAATGCCTTGGATCAATCACAAAAGATGCCCAAAGCATCGCATCCGCAAAGTATTACTTTTGTAAGCCTATTTTACTAATCAAACGTTATATTTGAACGATAATTGAACGTTATATTTGTTAATCATTATCATACCAATAAACAAAGGCAAAAAAAAAATACTTTTATTTTATTTTTACTCCACCACTCATTAACATAATAATATAAGCATCCCATCCCATTCACGGAGAATGTGATGGGAAGTTTATATTATTCATTCACCCTAGTGATTATCTTGTTTTTCACTAGGGTGCGCATACCTAACAGAAACTACTGCTCTCTGGCCTTCCAACCCAAAGGTATAATATGCGAAAGCACCTGTTTTTGGGCATATGGATACATATCTCTTCACGCTGTTTTCCTTCACTTTAATACGTAAACGTGATGCAATTAAAAAGTGTTTTTTTAATTCTGTGCCGAAAAAACACTTGGCATTAATTTTATTTTCAGGGAAGAAAGTTGATTGCGATAATTTGACAGTTTCGGGTAGCTTGATGTGCTGGCGTCTGTACCTATCGATAAATAGTTCATATGAGTCTTTTACGCATAACTAAAGATTAGAAATAAAGTATTTTCGCATACTGTATTTTTATGCAAAATTATAAAGTATGTTTATCGAAAATAAACTAGGATACGTTACTATAAAGTAGGCAACCTTAGTTAGAACGGACTATAAGTTAGTATACTATATTATGATCCAAACGTGATAACTAGTACGACTCGTATTTAGTATCGATACTCGTTATAGTAACACCAATGTTCCTTGATTGATACAACCCTAGCAATGGCAGCCATTTTTTGAGACAATATGAGTTGTAGGTAGGCACCCTTTTTTCGTAGGTATTTCCAGTCCATATATATATGTCTATGTGTTGAACTGTCAAAATGAAATGTCATTCCCACGGTTAGTTAAATGAAATTTCCTTATAGGATCACTTTGTTGTCCGTCCGTCTATCCGTCAAGGCCCTTTTCTCAGGAACGCGTGGAGGTATAAAGCTGGGATTTATATCAAATACTCAGGTCTACTGTCCCTTAGAGCTGTGAAAAAATCAAACTTCTAAGCCAACGCAATCAAAAGATACAGCTGTTTATGCCGCAAATTTTCGACACTCGCGAGGGAATCAAAACCTATAGGGTACTTCCCGTGAACTCAGAATCTTGAAACTTGGTACGAAGCAACGTCTTATAGCACAGATAAAGGAAAAATTGCGAAAACCGTAAATTTGTAGTTACGTACCAACAAATTTGTACGGAACCCTCGGTGCGCGAGTCCGACTAGCATTTGACCGGTTTTTTTATAATAATTTTAAGCGGTATTTTTTTACTGTAATGCCAATAAACGCATTTTTATATCTTTCTAGGTAAAATTAGCTTTCGAATCTATTTATATGCCCAGTTTGGCAATAAAAGTGCTACCATTGGTAGGCAAAACGATTCTTTTTTGTTTATAGGAGCCGAGCATTAGACAATGAATCATTTAGCTTGTTAATTAGCACAGTGATGGCGTGTTCAACAGACATTATAGTTTGTTGTTTTTTTTTGCTAATTAATTGTTATAAATCTCTGAGGTCACTTTAATTAATGATATCTTGTAGTTTGCGTACGGATTTCTGTGTTTGTTTTAGTATTGGCAATGTTTCTATATCTGTAACTTTTTACGGCTAAGGGCGTCTTATACTGAGAATTAATTTTGACAGTTTTTCCATACTAGAGCTGTCAAACGTCAATTTTATTCCACGGATAAAAGCTATCTGACTTTGGTAAAATGAGCTCTAAAGAGAAGATTCGCCAGTTAAAGGAGAACATAAGCGCAAAAAGTTTTTAGAGGTTCATTAATTTTACAAAGGGTCATTAATAGGTCAATAAGTTTTTAGGAGATAAGTTACATATTTCTAATCACAAGCACTTTTGGCGTTGACTGGACTTTAAGGCTGTAAGGCGACTGATCCGAGTAAAAAAAAAACATGTGTGCAGTTCACATGGGATAGAAGTGAAACCTTCAAAAATGTTATATTAGGTTTCTGCTTGAAGGCGCCCAGAGCAGTACCGACTATCTACGAAGACTTACGAATATTCCCGAACGTATGAAGATGGGAGAGGGTACGGACAGCGCACAAAGCGGAGATCACAAATATAAGTAACACTGTATAATGCCTTCTATCTCATTCTCTCGCACGTTAAATCCTATAGATGTATGTGTTTATCTCTTTTTACTGTCGCTTTTTCGTTTCAAATAACAACGATGCTAAAGAAGTTTTCACTCCAAAAATCACCTTCAAGAATACAATAGGGCCATAAACGGACGCTACGCGTAGCGGACGTAACGCGACTCCGTCATTAAAATCAATCTAACTTCCTGACATATCTTTTTCTCCAAGTGAATTCGGATATGCTTTCTTAAAATTAATGAAACTACTCCCTGAGGGCATAAAAGGCAGACATAGTTCATACTGCTATACAGTCAATTGGTTTTTGGGTACGGGGCCCATACAGAATTATCCATTGTCCTTTTAATTACACAAAAAAACAAACAACCGATTTCCAAAAAAAAACACTATAGAGTGAAAAATAACTTTAATTTCGGAAGTCGGTGTCATTAAACGAAAATGCGGAACCAACGACACCGACTTTTTTTGGAAGTCGATTGTTTTTTTTTATAAAAAAAAGTTTTTATTTTTCACTTTTTAGTTATACCTAAGTTACGCCAGAATTTACTTGCAAGATTAGAGGTACCCCAATAACAACTTTGACAGAAATGAGGGTGTACGGTGGTATACTGAACAAATCTGCGTACTACATCTGCCTTCATAGAGTACAGTACAGACACGATGTTATGTTGTGCGATTGCGTAAACAAGGATACATATGCTATAGCAGCAATCGCGGTTGTTTTACTGGTATTTATTGGAGTTCCGTTGTCTGTCTCCGAAACTCATTACCAGATCTTTACGAAATTTAAATGGGACCATTTCGAGATAAACTTCTATCGAACAAAGAAAGAATTTTGGAAATCCGTCCATATATGACGGAGTTATGTCCGAAAATACATTAAAAAATTATATAAGGAACTTCGTTTCAATTATTTTAATTTGCTATTCACTTCTAACTACCCCTTTGGGGAATTTATGCGCAATGTTATATGGTAAATTAAATTCCTTAATCGAGAAAAAAAAATATTGAAAGAATAAATTATGTAAAATCCACCACTAAGTATGCAATGTCTATTCAAACTCATGTATTGATTTCGTTGATATTATTTCAATTTACACATACTCGTATATCAACTTTATTGTGGTGCAAATAATTAAGATAATTTCAGAATAACAAGTTATATTGAAAAAATCGTATAGCGTATAGCGAACTTTATTGTGTATGTCTTAAAGTTATTTTTCCATAAACTCATATTTGTTTACATGTTTGGAAACTAAATCGCAAACGCAGATTATGTACAGCCAACGACTTATCAGTTGTAACATTTGCACTACGAAAATCACCCCTACCGCTACGACAGAAAGCCATTTTCAATGTTAAAATTGTTACTACGTGCGATTGACCGTCTCTAATGTTGGCAAAAAATTACCAAATCAACCATTTTTAGGGTTCCGTACCCAAAGGGTAAAAAGGAAGCCTCTCTCGTCTGTCACCAGGCTGTATCTCATGAACCGTGATAGTTAGACAGTTTACATTTTCACAGATGATGTATTTTTGTTGCCGCTATAACAACGCATACTAAAAACGAAATAAAATAAATATTTAAGGGGCTCCCATACAACAGACATGATTTTTTTTGCTGTTTTTATAGATAATGGTACGGAATCCTTTGTACGCGAACCCAACTCGGGCTTGGCCGGTTTTTTTTTACCACAAGGTATTATAATTAACTCTAAGGCTATCACGCCAAGAAGTTATTCAAAAATATTCTAAATCTGTTTATTTAGGAGATAGTAGAGGGCGACTGACGTAAAAATACACTCGAGGGACCCAACCAAAACCTTGTAACGAAACCATAGCGCGATTCAGCCTTAAGGGACAACGCCATCTATCGAGCATGGGCGTAAACTTTCACATGCATTCAATAATTTTTTTGGAATAGTTGTTTAGATATTACAAATAGCTGGTTTTATTAAAAAAGACTTAGTTTTTTTTTTATAGATAAACACGTTACATTTTTACATTTTTATTTTGCCCCTTGGTGAAGCATGGTGTTGAAATATTGATGTAAGTAAGTATCTAAATAATAAAAACAGGACAAGTGCGAGTCAGACTCACCCACCGAGGGTTCCGTCAAAATTTGTAGCTACATATGTATAGTTTTCAGATTTTACTCTGTACTTGTAGTACCTATAAGACGATTTACTTGCCAAATTTCGTAGTTTTAGGTCAACGGAAAGTACCCTATAAATCTTGATTCCCTTGAGAGTGTCGAAATATAAGTTGTTTGCGGCATAAACGGCCGTATCATTTTATTTTTCTTAAGTTAACTTAGAAGTTTGATTTTTTCACAGCTTCTAGGGACTGAAAACCTGAGTATCTGGTTTTAATTTCAACTCGATACCTTTACACGTTCGCGAGATAAAGAGTCTTGACAGACAGACGGACAACAAAGTGATCCTGTAAGGGTTGCGTTTCTTCCTTTTGAGGTACGGAACCCTAAAATGAAATGCGGTTTGTTAGCAAGTGCATCACTAGAGAACGGGTTGACTGATTTGGCTATTTTTGTTTTTGTTTTTAAATGTTCGTAATAGTTTGAACTAAACTAGTTTTTTAACGAAAGAAAAGTTGTAAAACGTTCCCGGAAAATGGGAAAAATGGAAAAAAACTGAGCTTCCTTTTCCACGAATTTTCTATTTTCCGGGAAAGTTTTGCACTTACCTAACCTTACGGAAGGAAGTTCCTTATCGCACGTAATACTCTGCTCATTTGGCGAATCAGTGTTAGTACCTACACCTAGATTTTGCCAGTCATCTGTAAGTCCCAAGCACTAACACAAAAACAGCGAAAGTCGAAATGTTGTCAAAATATTGCAAAAAAAAAAATACTTACATATTAAAATCAAAGCCTTGAACGTTGGTAGTGTTTTCATATCGGGCTCCACATTTAATTGGCATTTAGACTTTTACCTAAAACAAACAAAAAGTATATAAAACATTTTTATAATAAAAAAAACAACCAACTTCAGTCGGAATACAGTTTGTTCAGAATAAGTAACTGAATCGATTCCAATAATTTTTACACCATGTTATATTTTGTCCCAAAAATATTTAAAAAAGGTAACGAGCGACACTAAGTAGGTACTTAGTGTAAATGATTGCGGATATGTAGGTACATATCCGCAATCATTTATGCGCACAACACAGGTCACAGCCGGTCGGCCGGCGGCGCGTGTTAAGTGGTAATCAACTTTTTGTACGGACAATCAGGTAACATAACAAGCTTATAACTTCGTGATTTTTCATGATACAGTTTTGAAATTTTGTACATAGATACTTTACATAAAAATTCTAGACATGGGTTTCGGGTTTCCCATATACTAAAAATAATGTTGTATACGGTTGAATTTTGGTGTGCAGACTGGGAGCGTTATTAGATAGGTCTACGAACTAATTTTACCTTTTAGATAATTAAATCTTACCTTTTCGCGGTTAAGATAACGCACTTTTTTACCCAGAAAATGTTGAAGTACTTTAGATAAACACGGACATTTTCCACGAATGCTAACAACCTATGAATCAAACATTTTTTTAAAACACACCCGTGACTAATTCGGTGTTTTATACTCGACATAATTTTAAGATAAAGCATGTCGATACCCAGGCACCTCTTGTGAGATTGAAAGTCTAAGTTAAAATAGTAGATTTTTTCAGAAAAAGTGTGTTTTTAGAAAATGTTGATAGCACGGTTGAGAGTTGATTTAGCAATTGATTATTAGGTTTGCTACAATTTTGATTAAATTTAGCGCATTCAATTAACACGAGCTACAGAAAACATCCCTGGTTTGCTGTAGATCGTGTTGATTGCTTCTACGCTATGATGCGAAAAGGATCTGCCTCACTGGTGCGCCAGTCCGGGTCAGCCCTAAATCCCGTTTTTTGCAGGTACGGTTTTTTGCAGGATCCCGTTTAGTTGTGTACATGTTTAAATATACATATTCACACAAGCATCCCGTTTGCAGTATCCGGAAAACAGGGTGCTTGTGTGAATATGTATATTTAAACACGTACACCACTAAACGGGATCCTGCAAAAAACCATACCTGCAAAAACGGGATCTTGCCGTGGGAACCAGGCGCGGACTTTGACTCTACTGTATTTATTATCATATTACCAAGTTATTTATCCTCCTTATGGATGAGATACATCTGAATGAACGCCAATTTAGCCCAGTTTGACGAGTACTGGCTACCCTCGAGGCGACTGACCCTGCCGTGGGAAAGGGCCCTAAGTGTGCATACACACAAGCGACACGCGTAATCGCGTGAATTTGAGCACCGTACACGTTTTTTTTTTTAATCTTTTTATTACGTTCGCTTTTAGCGTCTTTCTACGTCGTTCTCACATGTATAATTTCAACATGTAACCAATATTTTGTAAGAGGGGCTTGTGGCTAAGTAATAACAGCCGCACGGGTCGATCGGTCAGGTTAAGCTACGCTTGCCGCGGTTGGTTCGTGGATGGGTGACCATCTTCACATACCAAGACCCCCCCGTGCCTCGGAAAGCACGTTAAGCCGTTGGTCCCGGCTGTCATTCGTGGATCTTTGACAGTCGTCACGGGTCGTCAGTAGCCCGAAAGTCTGACAACCAGTCTTACCAAGGGGTATCGTATTACCCAGTAACTGGGTTGTGGAGGTCAGATAGGCAGTCACTCCATGTAAAATACTGGTATTCAGCTGCATCCAGTTAGACTGGAAGCCGACAGTGGTCTCGAACCTACCGATTTTTCGGTAGATTTTTTCGGTTGATTGAATATTGTATTTTTTTGTCGGTAGATTTTTTCGGTTGATTGAATATTGTATTTTTTTTTGTCAAATACCTACCGATTTTGGGTTCAAATGTACCGATTTTAGCTGGTAACTCTACCGATCTCGCTCTACGGCGTTCGAGACCACTGGAAGCCGACCCCAACGTAGTTGGGAAAAGGCTAGTCAGATGATGATGAACCAATATTTTGTAACAATTTTATGATTGAAAACAGTGTCCGTGGAGTTTCTTGCCCGTTATTCTCCATGCGTACCTATTACGCTTTGGAATGGGCAACTAGCTTCATCTTCCTGACTGACCGACTCCGTGACAGTTCAAAAGTGCCTGTAATTGGCTTCTTTGAAATAAATGCATTTTTTTTTAATTTTCTTTGTTGACGGCTGCAATTTTCTCTGTCGTTGACGCGTGCCGCTCGTGTGTATGAATGAACAATAACGGCGCTTGTATACGGTAAGAAAATTTACCGTGTCTGCGGCAGACAAGACAAATTCTTCGTGTACACGACAAGAATTTCGTCTATTCTACACACGAAACAACGTTCTCCGCAACAACGTTCGCCGCGTCGTGTCTTGCGCAGACTAAAAAGGCGAAAGATTTATGCGTTTTGAAGGGAGACCAGAGATTTGCGCAGACTAGATTTGTAATGGGTAAAAAATGTTAAACTCGCGTCAGGACACGTGACCTGATCGAAAATTCGTAAGACGGATGGAGAGTAGACAGCGGCGTAGGAGAGGAAGTATCCCCCTCTCTTTCTACGGCGCGGTTGTCATGTTTGTGTACGATAGCGCAATAAATAAATATTGTATTCTACCACATAAATGATAGTACTTTTATACTGATAATTAAAGCAATTCGTGCAAAATTATTCCCTAACCATTCCAAAATATCAAAAATGCACAACGTTAATATTCAAGTTTTCACTTCTGCCGGCACTCCCGGAGTGCAACTCGCCGTTTTTTTTCGTGCACCGCTGCGAGCAGTGTACACAGTTATTTTCTAGTTACGACACGAATTCTTGCGTAGGCCGTATTTTCTTACCGTGTACAAGCGCCCTAAGGAACATCGACGCGCAACCTGAACGTCGTGAAAAGGTAACAGACGGAATTAGGTGCTTTTTTTTCTTATTGTTGAATGGGTACGCTCCTGACCTCGATCACGCCTGACGGAAAGCGATGGATGAGGTGTACTTTTTGTACATACTTTCGTATTTATTCATAGATATAGAATAGGTATAAAAAACTTACATTAACTTGCATGATTTGTAATAAGCAGGAATTACTGCATTCTTTACGAAATTCAACTTTGAAGTCTCACCAAAAAACTGTAACTTGTATTAAAAATAAAAATAAATATTTTACACTTTTTATTGAATTTATGTCTTTAAGTATCTACACAATGATAAAAATAATAGAACCACTTATGAAAATAAAACAACTTTAGTTTCTTGTCTTTTACACACTAGGAATTTCTAGTTGTATTTATAAAATCTCGATCCCCTAGGAATATCGGAACAAACTGTATCCTATAAATTCCTAATACAGGTCATGGTCTACCCATATGCCAAATTTTATCCAAATCCGTTCAACTGATTTAGCGTAAAAGCGAAACAAACGTAAAAAAGTTAAACTTTTTTCTTATAATATTAGTTAAGAAAAAAAAAAAAAAAACTTAATGATATTTTTTTCACAAGTGGTGTTATTAATTTTTGTCAATAAGAGTTGACTATTACAAGCCAACTCTAAATTCAACTGGATGGGGGTAATTCAAAATGGTTATCAAAACATTAAAAATATAAAAATAAATCAGTCACAGCTCCCTCCTTATCTGCTATTTTTGTTGAAATTAGAGTTGCTTATGGAAATAAAAAAAATTAAAAGAAATTCCAAACAAAGTTTCAAAGTTTATACATATTTGGCTATGGTTTTGGATGTTTTCATAACTGCAACGTGAAAGGTTGAGGGTTATATTATTTTTAAATGTCAAGTTGACGCATGCGCTGTGCGCAAATGTGACGGTAGATACTTGACTCTACCGTGGAAATTAATCTGCCTAGCCTCTTCTCAACTATCTTGGCGTCGTCGGCTTCCAGTCTAACCGGTTGCATCTGAATACCAGTATGTTACATGGAGCGACTGCCTATCTGACCTCCACAACCCAGTCAAACTCAAACTCAAACTCAAAGCATTTATTTCAAGTAAACCAATTACAGGCACTTTTGGATTGTCAAGGGGTCGGTCAGTCAGAAAGATGAAGCTAGTTGCCCATTCCAAAGCGTAGTAGGTACCTGTGGAGAAGAACGGGCAAGAAACTCCACGGACACTCTTTTAAATCATAAAAATTGTTACAAAATTTTCAATATTCAAGTTGAAATTATACATGTGAGAACGATGTAGAAAGACGTGCACGTTAAAAGCGTCCGTACTAAAAAAGATAAAAACAAAAACAAAAAAATAACAATTCAGAAATGAAAATACTTAGATTAAAATAAAAATAAGTCGTGGCGGCTAAGTGATGACCAGTCCCTACTGGCGGCGCCCGTTCACGTAGGTACATGACGTATGGATCAGCATCATTTAGCTCAACCATTTTGAAGGGAACTCATAACTCAATGATCCAACACACACGCCACCACCAGCGAGACATTTGAGTGAGCATGACATACCCTCAGCCGCCAGGGCACATTCAAGTCAGTTACTGGGTAACACGACTCCTTCATCTTTCTGACTTACTGACAATTCAAGTGCCTGTAATTGGTACAAGTTTATCTATGTATCTGTCTTCTGTTATACTAAATTTGAACGCGCTAAGCTCTGAAACTGCTAGTCGGATTAAAAATAAATATTTTTGAATTTGACAGCTCAATTCTTTTAGATTTTAAAGACTAATTTTGGCAGGCCTGTTGGTCTAGTGGTCAGTGGCCCTGACTACTATACGCAAGGTCGTGAGTTCGATTCCCACCCAGGACAAATGTTTGTGTGATGAGCACGAACATTTTTTCTTTGTCTGGGTGTAATTTATCTGTTATACTCGTATGTATGTATTTAGAAATATATATTTATGTTTATCAGTTGCCTAGTACTCATAGCACAAGCTCTGCTTAGTTTGGGACTAGATCAGTGGTCTCAAACGTCTTAGAGCGAGATCGGTAGAGTTGCCAGCTAAAATCGGTATATTTGAACCCAAAATCGGTAGGTATTTGACAAAAAAATACAATATTCAATCAACCGAAAAAATCTACCGACAAAAAAATACAATATTCAATCAACCGAAAAAATCTACCGAAAACTCGGTAGGTTCGAGACCACTGGTGGCTGGCGTTGTGTGCAAGTTGTGGAATATTATTAAAAAAAAAAAATGGCTATTCAACATCACGCTATGACCCTTAGGGGTAGAGCGAAGTGAAAAACAAAAGGCAGAAAGAAAGCTATGCGAAAAAGTACCGCGAAGTAGTACCGCGGGCAGGCGGTGTGAAGCGACGAGGTGGGTCGGGGGGGACAAGAAACTTCACACGGACGGAGTCGATAAGAAGTGAGTTTGAGTTTCACAATTGAAAAGTGCCTGTAATTGGTTTAATTGAAATAAATGCTTTGAATTTGAGTTCGAATGATGCTTTGAGTTTGAGTTCGAATGATGCTTTGAGTTTGAGTTCGAATGATGCTTTGAGTTTGAGTTTGAGTTCGAATGATGCTTTGAATTTGAGTTCGAATGATGCTCTGAGTTTGAATGTTACTTACTAACACCTAAACACACAAAACTCGTCCATTTTGAAGTCGGTTAGAAAGTTGAAAATCAATAAAACATCATTTGTTCAGATATTTTTAATTACTTTTCGACTCCACAGAGAGATTGCTAAAATCGTGAATGCCGAAGTAATTTAAAAAGTTGTAATAACCGAACTCTTTTGTACGATTAACTGTTGCAATATTATTTCAATTTGAGTTCTGAGATAGGGAGACCTAAACAATTCATGGTTTCCTTTTTTTGCCCATTAATGGTTCACTACGGACAGATGAGTAGTGGTAGCACAGTCGGTCGATTCTGTAAAAATCTTACCGTGAAATCATAGGTGAAGTGAGCACTTAATAGTGTTAATCCCTAGACAGCTCACTCCACGCTCACTTCACCCAAACTTTCACGGTGAGATGGTTACAGAATCGCACGGCAGTAGGCTGTACGCGGGCCCAGTACGGGTTGATAGATGTCACATTTCTTCAAATTTGCGGTTCTAGAACATACCAGTTTCCTCAAGATGTTTTCCTTCACCGTTTTCAGTGCAGTGCTTGTCTGCGTTTGGACTTACGACCTACAGCTCGTACGTCGCAGAAGTCCACTGGGCCACCAGTGTTTTTATGTGAGATAGTTTTTAATTACATAAAGGCGCCGCTCCACAGCGGCTCATAGCTAAGCTACGCACGTGTACCTTGTATAGATTCACTTTGTATGAACATGTAGACGGGTCCATTGCGATCCACGACCGTTCACAATTATTTACCTATGGTTTTGCATCACTGCCAAATCAAAGTGAACTTTATTATCATTCAAATACGGTTGCTGTTGGGTTGTTGCCACAGATAAGTCTGTCAAAATCATTGTGATCTTTATTCTCGTCACTATAAGGTTTCCATTAAGTTGCTTGTGGTGACTGGTCGTCTTGCTGACCATGGTTTTATTGTTGTCATTAGTAATAACTTGTTTATTTAGTTTACTTCGATGGTCCTAGTTTATCATTTGTGACTTCAAGTGACAGCTATGTGAACAGCCGTGCGATTCTGTAACAATCTCACCGTGAAAGCTTGCGTGAAGTGAGTGTGGAGTGAGCTATCATTCGCTATTAAGTGCTCAATTCACTTATGATTTCACGGTGAGATTTTTACAGAATCACCGGCAGAACCCAGCATTGCATAAATATGTAAGTCGGTCACGCCCTTTATACCTGGAGGCTTTTATTTAGATAGTAAGTTTTTGTTTACATTTTTAATTTTGATAATATATTATTTTTTTGCTTGAGTACGTATAGTTTTTATTGTGTTTGTTAGTATATTGGCGTAGCTAGCTGACATATGGAAAATAATTTAATTTGGTGTTCTGTGTCTTGTAATGCTAATTACTTTGCATACCTTGTATTGTATACAATCAAGTATTTTCTAACTGAACAGACAGCTGTGCTGCTGGGGAGTTTGTTGCGCCACTTCTTCTTCCCAGCGAAAGCACTAGGAAGTGGTGAAGGGTGGGCGTGCCGGGGGACTGTCTTTCGTAATTTTGACGTTCGAAAAGTGCTGATTCTCAGCCTAGTTTGAATAAATAACTTTTGATTTTGAGCGATGGCCGTTTTGCGTGGATGTGACGCATATTTTCCGCCAACTTGTTCTCTGTTTGTGTTCTTTCTCTGTGGCATGTTTACCGCAAATAAATGTATTTATTTTTCTTTTTTTTTACTCATATCCTTGTTTCATATACAAGGTGTAACTTAAATAACGCACAACCTCTTAAGGGGTCATTGTACTCATCATTATGAACAACTTTTACTATGGGACCAAACCGGAAATCGCGAAAAAAAAATCAGCTGTTCCCTACATTTTGACGAGTTATGCGAACATAAATGTAGGGAACAGCTGATTTTTTTTTCGCGATTTCAGGTTTGGTCCCATAGTAAAAGTTGTTCATAATGATGAGTACAATGACCCCTTAAGAGGTTGTGCGTTATTTAAGTTACACCTTGTAATATGTTATTTCCATTTAAACGAATGCGTGTGGAAATTATGCAGAAATCAGAATGACTAGTACTTTTGGAAAATCTTAAAAATAATATATGTAAGTTATAGCGCAAACTGAACTTTATGTGTGGGTTATAAAGATATTTTTCCAAAAACACATATCATCACCCTAATTGCGTAACACACTATTACTCTCAATTTGAATCATTTTGAAGCATATTGCTAATCCATTGCTCCATATGTTCGAAAAATGTGTCTGCTCAACAACGTAAATAACGTAATGAATGTTGTTGAACTGTCAAAATGAAACCCATTGCTACTGATAGTGTGTTACGCAATTACCCTGCTGTTTACACATTTGGAATCTAAATTGCAAACGTAGGATAGGTACTTTGGGCTCCTTATGGAGCTCATATACAACGTGTAACATTAAATGCGCAAAACCTCACACACCCCAACTGATTTTTAATTCAATTTACCTATTTCAGAGAGAAAATAAGTCATTAAAAAAATTGTGAAGGTTTTATGTGCTGTTTTAGTTTTTCTGGCCATTGTGATTGTTTCTTGCGTCTGCGACGACGCTTTGCCGAGGGAGGAGTAGTCGCCGGGCCGCTGCGCCGCGCTCACATTGGCTTGCTTGACCTATTAATAAATAGACACGGCAACGTTTATAATGAAGATTTTTTGAAAAATGTGACCTATATTAAAAAGTGGTTCAATTAATTCTGCTCGTTATTCTGATTAAACTATTTTCAGGTTTTGCGCATTTAACGTTACACGTTGTATAAGGAGCCAAAATTACCTATCCTACAGACAATTGTTTTCAGTAATAAAATTATTACCCACAATGATATTATAATAATGATAGCTCTAATGAAAATATATATCGGTCTCTTAATTAATTTACTTGCAAAGTATAGAAATAGAATCTACGTACTAAATTCACTGGACAAGTACTAAGTATTTATAAATCATTTTTAAATGTATTTTTAAGCGTTGAATTCAATTCAACCAGTAGATATGTTATATGAAAGGGGTAATTATTCAAATTACGGGTAAATTAATATGTAAAAGAAACACCAAAAATACTCTTATGATTCTTTATTATTTATTTTTAAAGCTTTGTTCAAACTGAGGCTAATCCCGCGCGGGATGCGGGACGGAATTCACTCGCACCGATTGTGTTGTTGGGGTAGACTTGTTCTTGAGTGGAGACGGTGAATCGGCAAACGTAAAGTAGGTCGCTCTCAGGCAGGTGGAGCGACAATCTGCGCAGGATGGCTGGTAGCAGCTGGATGAGAGTTGCCGAGAATCGAGCTGAATGGATTTTAAAAATAATGGATCTAAACTCCCACAATCTGAAAATCAAACTGACTGAATGGCTACTGCAAAGAGACTACTCATTCACGGAGTCTTTACTAACATTCATAGAATAATCGCCAAAATCATTACTCTACCCGATATCACACTCAATACACGATCATTCATTCATCTACCAACCCCTATCCCGGCATACTCACACTCCCTCACACGCCCCCGTAGAGGTACGCACACACTCCCATTCTCACCACTTATACACTTACACTTACTTGAAATCACTCACACACGCACTTACACTCACACACACACTTACACCCACACACACACACACTTACACTCAAACTCATTTACACATCGGCACACAAATGTATTACTTACCACCCTTGCGCTAAGCCCTCTGGCTGCTTCTATACCTACATTATTAACCGCCCTGTATGGCCTAACACTGTCTCCTAAGATACAGGACTACCTAGTTTAGGAGTCAGGGATACATGACCTGTGTAGATTTATGTAGATATACCATGACATCACTACATAGTATAAAACAAAGTCGCTTCCCTGTCTGTCTGTCCCTATACAGCGTGTAACGGAAGGGGGGTATCAACCCTGAAGGAGGTGAATGTGCTCATGAAACTCAACAACTTTCCCCAAAGAACATAGGTCGAAATATGAAAAAAAAATTTGGCCCTCCCATAGTAAATCAATCAGCTGGTAGTCAGTTTTGTAAGGGAGGGCCAAATTTTTTTTTCATATTTCGACCTATGTTCTTTGGGGAAAGTTGTTGAGTTTCATGAGCACATTCACCTCCTTCAGGGTTGATACCCCCCTTCCGTTACACGCTGTATGTATATGCTTCGACCTTTAAAACTACGCAACGGATTTTTATGCGGTTTTAATAGATAGAGTGATTCAAGAGGAAGGTTTATATGTATAACACATGCATTGTATAGTAGAGAAACACTGATCATTTTAGAGGTTTCTAATGTAATGTCGTAAATAAACACATTTTTTTGCGCTTACATTGTAAACGCTGGCTGAACCCGTCGAGATAGATCAAAATAATGTACTACAGTATTGTACACCTTAAAAAGGTCTACAAAAAAGTCCGCAATGGTATATGTCTATCTCTTAGGGATAACCCACAATAACTATTTTTTATCCTATACTTTTTACGAAAAATAATGGCTCTAAAATTATCAGTGTTTCTCCATTGCACCCGTGCGAAGCCGGGGCGGGTCGCTAGTCTTGTACATTATGCTCTTGTGTATCATGAATCTTGTGTGTATCATAATAAAGATTATTATTATTATTAATGGCGTGCAATAGGAGAGGCTTATGTCCAGCAGTGGGCTACTGTACGCTGGTGATGATGATCGTGTCGACTAGCTTGTATAGAGGTGTTCAAAATGGTGCAAATAGCCACGTGATTTGATAAATATTAAACGCTCTACCCACAGGCACGTTTTATCGGTCGATAATATCGGATGCGTTATTGCACTAATGCGTCCCGATTCCTTGCCACGCAGCTGCGTTTTTATCGTCCGATATTTCTAACGTGTGCGTGTAACCAACACTACAGGCCCCCGCTCACTACGCGTTACTACGTTATTAACGCAGGCGTGTGTAAGATCGTATGCAAGGTCATGGGTTCGATTCCCACCTAGGACAAATGTTTGTGTGATGAGCACGATCATATATTCTTTGTCTGGGTGTAATTTTATCTATAATATGTATGTATTTAGAAATATATATGTATATATGTTTATCAGTTGTCTAGTACTCATAGCACAAGCTCTGCTTAGTTTGGGACTAGATGGCGTTGTGTGAAAGTTGTGGAATATTATTATTATTATTATTATGCGTCCTACTACAAAATATTCTAAGAACTCATATCGGAATATCGCAAGACAGAGGAACGCAAGTGTCCTACTTTTATTGCGTCGTTATTATCGCAGCAGTGTGTAACTTCGTGGCCGTCCTAATACAAAATGTACTGAAATCAGATATATCGCAATAACGCATCCGATATTATCCACCGATAATAACGCGCCTATGCGAGAGAGCCATAAAACAATCGACACGCAGTGTCGCGTCCCGCATCCCGCTCGCTCGCTTCAGTTTGGCCAGAGCTTTATTGATGTCCTCTATTTATAAAAAGGCCTAACCATAATACGATAACCCGAGAAAATATTTCAGAAAAACGTTTTTCTACCGTGGCTATGTAAATATGTCTGTTTGATTGATAGGACAGGTAGAATCTAAATCGATTCAGGATAGATGTTTATTTTGAACCTATTTCAAGATAAAAGATAAGCCAAACTATGTTTGAAAGCTATTCAGTACAGGGTTATTTTAAATTAGCTAGCTAAACTCAACAGACGCGGCTATCGATATCTAAATATAGTAACTTGAAATATCAGTTTCTAAAATCGTTATTTTTTGTGTGTGAAGTTCACGACCGTGTATCGATATCTAAACATGATAAAACACAAGAAAACTTTTTTTCTGAACGCATACTTCAAGACAACATTAATAAACAACAGTCGTTGACCTCCCAAAAGAAAAAAAAAACGACGGGTTGCACTCCGGGAGTGCCGGCAGAAGTGAAAACTTAAACATTAACGTTGTGCATTTTTGATATTTTGGAATGGTTAGGGAATCATTTTGCACGAATTGCTTTAATTATCAATATAAAAGTTCGATTATTTATGTGGTAGAATACAATATTTATTTATTGCGCTATCGTACACAAATATGACAATTTATATTACATTAAAAAGTTTAAACACACACGAACATTCGCGCAAGCGCCCTGCGACTCCTATACGAAACAGCAGGCGCAGGCATACCTACATTTTCGCCGCGCCGTAGAAAGAGAGGGGGATACTTCCTCGCCTACGCCGCGCCGCCGGCTGTCTACTCACCATCCGTCTTACGAATTTTCGATCAGGGTCACGTGTCCTGACGCGAGTTTTACATTTTTTATCCGTTACAAAAAAGTGTACAACGCCGCTAAAGAAGTTTTCACTTCAAAAAATTGTCGTGTTTAGCGTCTGCAGAGTTTAGCTAGCGAATTTAAAATAACCCTGTATATACTGTTGTGAAATGTGGATGACTATAAGAGTAAGGGATGAACAAAGAAACAAGGGATAAATCCTCCTACCCTTACCGCAATTTATTTGTAGTCGGTGCAACATGTATTTTTTTTTTATACCTACTTACTTCTCTACAACGTGTAACGTTAAATGCGCAAAACCTGAAACTACTTTTATCAGAATAACGAGCAGAATTAATTGAACCACTTTTTAATATAGGTCACATTTTTCAAAACATCTTCATTAAAAACGTTGCCGTGTCTAATTATTAATAGGTCAAACAAGCCAATGTCAGCGCGGCGCAGCGGCCCGGTGACGACTCGCGTCATCGCAGACGCAAGAAACGATCAGAATGGCCAATAAAATTAAAACAGCACATAAAACTTATACAATTTTTAATGACTTATTTTCTCTGTGAAATAGGTCAATTGAATTAAAAATCAGTTGGGGTGTCTGAGGTTTTGCGCATTTAACGGTTACACATTGTATTTATCGTCATCTCGGTAGTCACCCCCTTTCTAGCCATATAAATTTTCACACAGTCTATCTACCCATGATGAATTAAAGCGTTTAATAACAATTTAACTTCTACGCAAAATATCAAAGTATAAATTTCCCTAGGTTGGTGGCTGTCTGGTACAGTTACCATACAGCCAAAACCTAGCGTAATTTACGCAGCCCAAAATGTGTAGCTGAAGTAACGTTTTATTCGGCTTTAAACAATGCTACACGGAGAGAAAAATCTTAGTAAAATTACCGTGCTGTCTCATAATCTGGGTGCATTTGATTGGCACTGGATAAATTACTGGATACATGACTAAATCGTCTCATGTAAGGTATCTAGGAGTACTCATTGATCAGCATCTCAACTGGCACCCCCATATAGTCAAGGTCACGTCCCGTATACGTAAGCTAATATATGTCTTCAAGAAGCTACGAAATTCTGCTGACCATGAAACGCTTAAACTAGTATATTTTGCCTTGTGTCGGTCTGTCTTAACGTACTGCTTGCCCGTTTGGGGTGGTGCCACACAAAATGTATTTATCCGCCTTGAGAGAGCCCAGAGAGCTGTCCTTAAGGTAATGCTCTCTCTGCCACGTAGGTATCCCACTGTGCAGCTCTATTCTGATTGCAGGGTACTCACAGTCAGGCAACTTTATGTACTCCTGTCTACCCTACGAAAACACTCTGCACGTCCGCCAAAGGAACCAACTGGCAGACTTAAGCACAATGTTTTTCAGCACGAACGCCATAGAACTGCCTTTGCCAAACGCCAATTCTATGTTATTAGCACTAAAATGTACAACTTCCTAAACAAAAAATTAAATATTTATTCATCCCCTAAATATCAATGCAAAAACGTACTTAAAGATTATCTCCAATCACTAAATTATGATAACACTGAGGATCTCCTGCTAGGTAATTTACAGTGATAATAAATGATGAATAATTGGTTCACCCCATACTTTCTCACTCCACACACAAACACCCCACACTTACTAACTACAGACACATGATACTCTACACTTACTCACCACACATGCACTCACACCCTACATTTATACACCTCATCATACAATCAAACTTTTTTTATTTTTTTATTTTTATTATTTTACTTTTATTTTCTCTTAATATAAATTGGATTCTGTTTTCTTTGCCACCTTTTCTTATTGTTGAAACGTCCTAATTTACAATTAATGGCTTTGTTTGTTTAAGGAGAATCACTGACTCCTAAGTCACAGGCACCTACGCCTAGTTTAGGAGTCAGGGTATATATATTATTGTGACCTAGTAATAAGCCTTATATGTTCTTAGTTTTAGTTAGTTTTAATGTGCTTTGTGGAAATAAAAGAAAGAATTCTTACTATGCTAGTACGGAAAAAAACCCCACGCTGAAAAAAAAAAAATCCCATGCTGCATAGTATAATATATTGAACTAATAGCGAATTTTTCCCAATCTCTGTTAGAATATCTTCTGTAGACGTCATTTGAACTCACTTTATAGTGACGAGCACGGTCATTTTTCTAAGATTTTTTTCTCCGTGTAGAGGTCGTGCTTTCGCCGTAAGATGAGCGCACTTTGATGAGCGGCAAAAATAATGTTGAGTTTATGTACGCCCTATAAACCACCGATTTTGCAAACGACACAAAACTGTTACTGTTCGCTTGCATCATTCCACAGCTGGACAAAGGCCTCTCCTCATGACTTCCAGCTCTTTCGATCCAGGGCTAAAGTGGACCACTTGTTTTTTTTTTTTTTTAGAAAACGTTTGCCCCACACTAGGAATTTCTCCTGTATTGTGGGTGCGTTTAAAAACATTTAAACTCACATACGCAAGCAGCCAAACCCGGAACAAATACTTGTAGGTCATACAAATATTTGTTCCGTGCGGGAATCGAACCCGCGACACGCAGCGCAGCAGTCAATCGCTTAACCACTGCGCCAACCGTGCCGTCACTAGTCGTTTGTTTTCTCCAGCTCATCCCGCCATATTCTATGTTGTCTGCCGCGACGACTTCTGACTGTGTCAGAGCTCCACGTAATGGTTATTTTTGCTCACAGCTCATTGGGCAGACGTGGTTAGCCCAGTCCGACTTCTGCTTAGCGGGTTTTTGAGCAACGCCAGTAATTTTTTGTATTTTGGAGCGCAGTGTGGTGTTGCGAATATGGCCTGTATTTTTGACGCCCAAAAAGTCTCTATATAGCAAGTTAAAGAGTTCGCGTAAAAATATGGCGAATCAAAGAGTTCCTAGTACTTAAAATAATCTCTTTAATTACAACGTCACTTCTCCACCTATCAGAGTATCCACAACTGCTCCGGGAATAGAGAATAAAGAAGTGAAGAATCTTCTAGAAGGCTGTATGGATGGAGAAGACGGCGGAGAAGAACACCTCTTCTTCTGTGTGGGTTCCGTGTCTTCTGGCGTTGATTTCGGCTTTGATTTTGGTGGTGGTGGTGGGTCGGGTTTGGCTGGCTGCTGGCGTGACCTGATGTTCGGTGGGGGTTGTGACTCTTCGGGGATTTCCTCGTAGTCTGTGTAGGCGTCTGTGGAAGGAATCTCCACGATTAAAACTACTTTTCTCATGCATTGAAGAGTTTCTCACAGAATATTTCAGACCATTCAATTAATCCTAGTTATGATGACAAGGGCGGTTGACCACTTTTCAACCTTAGTACTAACGGCATAAGGGTAGTCAATATCACGAGAAGTGGTCAAACTTCAGTGTCCATGGTTGAAGCTATACTTAAACAAAAACAAAGAAGTAAATAAGTTATAAGTACGTAATATAGAGCCCTTTGGCATTTTCAAGAGGATACCATCGCTGCGATATTTATTTTTTAAATGTCGCAGCGTCATGCTGAGATAGGAGCCTTTTCGCCTCGTACATGACTTTTTGTTTTTCGACGTGCCGACGTTTGTGGCGAGGGATCTGAACAAGCTACCCCCAGTCACATTCGACCACGTCGACGTTACGAGCCTGTAGAAGGACATTATGTCTTATTGCATTGTGTGTTATTATGTCTTTCTGTTTTTAGAGTTCCGTACCAAAACGGGACCCAATTATTAAAACTCTGCTGTCCGTCCGTCCGTGTGTCACCAGGCTGTATCTCATGAACCGTGATAGTTAGACAGTTGAAATTTTCACAGATGATGTATTTCTGTTGCCGCTATGACAAGAAAATACAAAAAAATACAGTTTTTCAAATCGGTCCAGTAGTTTCGGAGCCTATTCAGTACAAACAATCAAATCTTTCCTCTTTATAATATTAGTGTAGATATAGAAAAAGCTAGTTACCATAGAATGAAGACCTGGAAATTGGTCTTGGTCTTCTTGGAGGCAGCTGGATGGCTCCGCTTGCACTTGGCGGCTGAGCCGGTCCCGTGAAAGGGCAGGGCAGGGTCCAGTAGGTGTTGAAGGCATTGCTTAGTACGTTTGAAGATTCTGGGAAAGAAAAACACCAATAACATATGTACTTACCTGAAGTTTCGAACGTTCAATGAACGAAATGTCGAAGTGGAAACAGAAAAAACACACAAAAACAGACAACAATCCTGAATGTCAAATGAAGAAATAGATAAATTTGATGGAGCATTTTTGTTTATGAAAAAAAAAAAAAAAAAACAACATTTCGTTCATTGAACGTTCGAAACTTGAGGTACAGGCGCTAGCACATCAAGCTACTACAATCTGTCTGATTTCTTTAAAAGATTTTCAACTTTATTGCTAAAGCATAAGGTATTCATATTCATATTCATATTCATATCTTTATTTGCATTCCATAATGTTAATAATACAGATCTTAAAATAATAATGCTTATAGCTAGGTACAATTATGGACCCTGTAGGGCACAGCAAAAATTAAAACTTATAAAATTAAACCTAAAAACACAATTCCAATTAAAAAAAAAAAAAAAAAAAAATGTCAACATTGCTTTGAATTGATAAACTTTAAATTAAACATGTCAATTATCTTAAAATCTAAACTTCTAAATCTAATATACCTATATAAAAAAAAGGTTCAAGGTTGATTGGGAAAATTTGTCAGTTTCGGGTAGCTTGATGTGCTGGCGTCTGTACGTAATAACATTGTATCACGCCTGTTTCGATTTGAAGGGGTAGGCAGAGGCAGTGTATTACGTAGATTTTGCCAGATTTTTTTTTTGTTTTCTATAATTATGGTCGAGGCTACTTAACTGCCATTAACCATTAACTGCAATGAATAAGTCGTTGGAGTGACATAATTAAATAAATTAATTAATTAACCGGGCTCAAATATGGACTCCGAGCTGCTTCGGAGGTTTTCCACGTGTTTAGAAAAGTCAGAGGCGTTGTCCTCGCAACCGGCGTGCGTGTATTACCAAGCGGTCGATAAATGATACTCTATAATAATTTTACAGATAATAATTCTGTAAAAATCTCACCATGAAATCATAAGTGAAGTGAGCTTGAAGTGAGCAGTGTCAATAGTGTTAATCTCTAATGACAGCTCACTTCCCGCTCATTTCACCTAAGTTCTCACGGTGAGATTTTTACAGAATAGCACTGCAGCACCCTATTTGCGTAACGCACGATCAATTTTATTTCAATATAAAACATTTTGAAAGATATTGCTAATCCGTCACACTAATATTATAAAGGCGGAAGTTTGTGTGTGTGTGTGTTTGTATGTTTGTTACTTCTTCAAGCTCAAACGGCTGGACCAATTTTGATGAGATTTGGCACACAGATAGTTTATAACCAGGATTAACACATAGAATAACATTTTATCCCAATATTCCCATGGGATCGAAACTTACGCGGTTGAAAAAGCGGGGCGGTGCTAGTTGCTTCATATGTTCGAAAAATGTGTCTGCTCAGCAACGTAAATAACGCAATGAATGTTGTTGAACTGTCAAAATGAAATCCATTGCTACTGATAGTGTGTGGCGCAATTCCCCGCAGATGTATGAACGTAAACGAAGCAAAGGCGTATGTAAGGATCGTAGCTGATGGCGTTCTGCAGTTTCTGCCTACTCCCGTGGGAAGAAGGCGTGAGTTTATGAATTGATGTAGGTATGTACAGTCACCAAAAGAAATAAGTAACCAGGGTCGTTGGATATAGTTGAAGTTTAGTAAGAAACCGCTGTATGTTTTCAAATGAAATTTAATTTGATAAATTAACTGTTGTTTTTCTATTCATAGAATTAAATTTTATTCGTAAACATCCATCGGTTTCTTACCAAACTTCAACTATATCCGATGACCCTGGTTACTTATCTCCTTTGGTGACCGTACCTTCGGATATTTCTTTCTATAAAACTATGCTTTAGATTTTTTTACTTACCAAAAATTATTAATAAAATAAATACACTTAGAACAATCATTTTTTACATCTAATCTTCAGTCTACATTGCTTAAAACAAGCATTCAATGTTTTCTTAATCGATTTTATATAATTTCAGAACAAATTACTTATACAAAAGACATTGCACTTTATTTTTAGGAGTACAGAGTTCAATATTGTACTTAATACGTTTTGTATTTTAAAATCAATCGATTCGTTTGATTTAGTAATAAAAATCAACTTTAGATTTTGTTATAGATTTGATTTTTAAATACAATTTAAGATATTTCTGATTTTATAATACAAATGTATGTTAGTGTGTGAGTGTTTATATAACACAAATTCGTTTTAAGTTCATTTTAATTTGTGTGTAATATTTTCATAAATACATATATGAAGTCATGGTTCGCTAAATTTCTTTGTCTATTTTAAAATTAACTTTCAAAATATTTAACTGATCCTCTAATAAACTTATTGATCTTCTAATGAAGGACACTTTTTTATATCATTGACCCTCTTTTTCACTTTAAAGAAGGAGAGAAAAGAGGGGCCCGGTGCTAAATAATAACTGCGGCACAGGCCGATCGACTAGGTTAAGCTACGCTTGCCGGGGTTGGTCTGTGGATGGGTGACCATCTTTACATACCGAAACCCCTCCGTGCCTCGGAAAGCACGTTAAGCCGTTGGTCCCGGCTGTCATTAGTAGATCTTTGACAGTCGTTACGGGTAGAGTCAGAAGCCCGAAAGTCTGACAACCAGTCTTACCAAGGGGTATCGTATTACCCAGTAACTGGGTTGTGGAGGTCAGATAGGCAGTCGCTCCATGTAAAATACTGGTATTCAGCTGCATCCGGTTAGACTGGAAGCCGACCCAACATAGTTGGGAAAAGGCAGGCAGATGATGATCCTCTTTTTCACTTTCTGCCCTTTTCTCACAGGTGGTCGCAATTAAACTAAGCTGGGGCACTCCGTTCAAATGGGTTAGGATGGGTTAAAGCTGTGATCGCGCGAGAGCCGAGTGAGCGCTACACCCAAATTGGTCGCAGGTATTACGTATTTTTAGAACCCCATCATCATCTGCCTAGCCTTTTCCCAACTATGTTGGGATCGGCTTCCAGTCTAACCGGATGCAGCTGAATACCAGTATTTTACATGGAGCGACTGCCTATCTGACCTCCACAACCTAGTTACTGGGTAATACGATACCTCTTGGTAAGACTGGTTGTCAGACTTTCGGGCTACTGACGACCCGTAACGGCTGTCAAAGATCCACGGATGACAGCCGGAACCAACGGCTTAACGTGCTTTCCGAGGCACGGAGGGGTCTTGGTATGTGAAGATGGTCACCCATCCACGGACCAACCGCGGCAAGCGTAGCTTAACCTGATCGATCGACCCTTGGGGCTGTTATTACGTAGCCACAAACCCCTCAGTATTTTTAGGACCCCAAAAAAGGAATTATTAGAGGTTTAAATGTCAGACGACCAAATGGGCCAAACTTATGACCCAAGGTCCCTCTTAATAGCAAGCGACATCTCGACAGGCCCAGACGGAGATGGCGTGATGAGCTGGACTCCTTAAACAAGAACTGCACCCTAATTGCGTAACACACTATTACACTCAATTTGAATCTTTTTGAAGCATATTGCTAATCCATTGCTCCATATGTTTGAAAAATGTACCTGCTCAACATCGTAAATAACGCAATGAATGTTGTTGAACTGTCAAAATGAAACCCATTGCTAGTGACAGTGTGTTACGCAATTACCCTGGTCCTTAGTAGCTTTAAACAGAGAGAAGTGGAAAGAGAGCCTTTGCTCTATAGTGGGACAACATTGGCTTTTAATAACAATCATAAATAATCACAAAAAGAGGCGCAATCATTATACAACGTGTAACGTTAAATGCGCAAAACCTCAGACACCCCAACTGATTTTTAATTCAATTGACCTATTTCAGAGAGAAAATAACTCATTAAAAAAATTGTAAAGGTTTTATGTGCTGTTTTAGTTTTACTGGCCATTCTGAGGGCCTAGCCAAGTTACAAACGTTTCGTATCGAATCTCTTTCTACAATCGTTAACGCCTCGGCGTAAGCGATCTTAGAAAACGATAAGTTGGTAGCCATGTTGACAAGACTGAGTAGAACGCTCATTCGTCAACGTCTTTAGAAAAAACCTATACTTTAGTCTATGGTGAGCGTTATTACAAACGTCAAACTAAGTCGAAGTCAGACTGTGTACTTAGTTAGTGCGCGGGCAAATAAAGTTTAGAAAGTAAGCGAAATAAGGTAAAGTTCTTCTTATATTTGGTTTATTATTATATCACAGTTTGGAATGTAATTTTAAACATTACTGTGTCTCGAAATGTTATGATATGATTCTGCATATGAATGAAAGATACCTTAAATGAAGTGATAACTTTTATAGGATGGAATCTAGATCTCGAGCAAGCCCAAAACAGTTCGCAGCTTTATTGGAATTCATGGAAAGGTACGTAAATTATGAGTTATTTCGTAAATATCTTCCTTTGTTATTTGATAATCTTATCATACTTGAAAGTTTGAAACGTAAACAATGACGTGATATGCGACATGAACTAATACGTAAGAAACAAACAAAACAATTGTGGTTGACTCTATTTAATCAATAGACCCTTTGTTTCTCTGAAATAGTTTTGTTTTAGTTAAATGTTATGTTGTTGGCTTTCTGCGCGCTTTGGTGTTGACTGTAAGTGCAGCAAGCAATTGCTATAGAAATAAATAAAATAAATAAATAAATGGCGAATTAACGAGGCCCCAGCAAGGTCCCCAAGGCCGAATAAAAGCTGACCGACTATGTCAGGAACTGGGGGAGTTACTAAACTCCCTTGGTGGAGGAGTAAGAGCCATTGGACAAATGGAAGAAAGTAAGACTCTCACACAAACCACTGTAAAATATTATTTGGTTTCCTATTATTAACATTTAGTATTCTACAAGATGAAGTACATACAACAATCAGTTTACTTCATATACTAGAAAATTATTGATGAAAACATGCATGAATGTTTATGTTAAAGTGTGGGCAGATTGGAAAACTAAAAGAAAGAAAATAGCCTTGGGAAGATGTTGTGAGGCTTCTGGTACTATTGGTAGTCCAAGCAGCAGACAAACTCTAATTGGTTCAGAAGGGAGAGTTTTGGGCATAATGGGTTTGACTGCTGTCATTGGTCAAGCTGGAATTGGAGAGGCTTTGATGTCAGTTTTTTCGTTGCTTGTGTGAAGTGTATTTTTTCTAATTTAAATTCCACATATTTTTCAGGCGCCACCATCACAGCTAAACTCTCTGTCACCACCGACCAGAGATTCTGTACATATTGCCTGCCCGTCCCTTTC
Source organism: Eremobia ochroleuca (assembly GCA_949629135.1). Taxonomy (NCBI): domain Eukaryota; kingdom Metazoa; phylum Arthropoda; class Insecta; order Lepidoptera; family Noctuidae; genus Eremobia; species Eremobia ochroleuca. The sequence continues at coordinate 9,697,890 of OX451414.1, forward strand.
TGCCACAGATGCAATTATGTTGGATTTCATTCCTTCTGGTTATATACAAGGTACATTTCATTTTTTTTTTATATTCAATGTTTTGGCTAAATAATTCATTTGAGCACATTTTAATATATGACTGTAATTATTTATTCTCAGCAACACCAGCATCTCGCCTGTCCTTCACTGCCACTTGCTCCCGCTGGAGAACTTCCATGCCATCCCCCACCACCAGTGCTAACGACGACGCCCGGCATTGCGTCCGCGCCGACGCCGTCAGCGACGTCGCCTACCACGTCCACGTCACGGGCGGCTCCGCTCCGTAGCGGCGACGCCATCGGGCTAGCCCGTCGCCCACCACATCCACGCGCTTAAGAAGTTGTATTACTTATTCTAATGATTACAAATCTGTAAATACGTATTTGTTACAGTCGCGAATCATATTTTGATCAACGTACACCCAGACACTGAGCTGCAAATTGCAAAAATCGTAAATTATTATACTCTTAATAGTATAATAATTGATATTTTTGTAATATTAAAACAAAACCTATTTTAATTTACACTTGAAATGTAAGAATGAAACCAATATTTATGTACAGTAACTGAAGGTAATTGTTTTTTTATGTAAAGTAACCAAAAAGTACCTAAAATGTAGTTATTAAGTGAATTGTAAATACAAAGTATTGAATAACTGAAAAATCCTTACTTCTTACCGTGCACGCCACTACCACATCTTGAATGTTAGTGTTTTTAATAAAAACAATAATAAACTTATTTGTAATAATAAAGCTCTTTTATTAATAATATAATATCTAATTACATTACATTGAACATTAAATTAACATAAAATTAACTAGACATTTTCAAAATACTATCAATAACTTATTATTCATATTTATATGATCAATTAAATATAGAGTACTTACATAAAAGTTTAATTTATAACTAGGAAATGTAGGTAAATAAAATTTCACTAAAGCTTAAAATGATCTTACTTTACTTATAACCTATTCAATAAACATCTCAGCATGGCTCTTCCTTGGATTATTGTCTCCGTGCACTGACGATTTATGTCTCTTTTTTGGCGCCTAAGCCACACTTCATTATTAGCGCACCACAACATATTTAACCTCGTAACGCCCAATGTACAATGTATTGAACAAAGTGACATACAGTATTACCTGTATTACACATTGCAAACATGCATTTAAATTAATTAATGTACATTGGGCGTTTAGGAGAAGGTTATGTTTTTAGTCTGGGCCGGAATGCCGTATGTAGCTTTGTTCAATACATTATACATTGAGCGTTTAGCTCATCTTGCGAAATTTAGCTTGGGCGTTACGAGGTTAAAGTATGCATTTTAAATGCTAGATGGCAAATATAGTCCAAAATTATGGTAAATAAATATTTATAATTCTCGGTCTTAACACACTAACACAGCTGTATCATAATAGGCGTCATTTGTTTATCGTTAACTCTTGGGTCTCGGCAATCGCTAAGCTATCGTTCAAAAACTTCGATATCGTTTCGTTAGCGCTTGTCAAAACTGTAACTTGGCTACCATTTGTATGGGATGTAGCGATCAACGTTGTAGAAACGATTACATTTCATTCTACAATTATGAACGAGTAAATTTGGCTACGAATTTTCTATTCGTTTGTTCTGACCACGTGACTTAACGTTGAGATGATGTCATTCCTATACATTTGATTAGTTTTCTACTAGCGTTATCGCTTGTAGATTGTCAACTTGGCTAAGCCTACTGATCGTTTCTTGCGTCTGCGACGACGCTTTACCGAGGGAGGAGTCGTCACCGGGCCGCTGCGCCGCGCTGACATTGGCTTGCTTGACCTATTAATAAATAGACACGGCAACGTTTTTATTGAAGATTTTTTGAAAAATGTGACCTATATTAAAAAGTGGTTCAATTAATTCTGCTAGTTATTCTGATCAAACTATTTTCAGGTTTTGGGCATTTAACGTTACACGTTGTATTAGAGTGTCAATAATATTTTTAGGAGCGCAAAGAAATTGGAGATTCGATTAAATACATCACCATCATCAGCGTCCAGCAGTCTACTGCCAGCAGTAGACTACTATGGTAGTATGGTAGTTGAGAAGCCTATGTCCAGACAGAGGCCTCTCGTATTGCACGCCATTTAGCTGGATTATCGCCAACTCCCATCCAGCTGCTACCAGCCATCCCGCCAATATCGTCGCTCATACATTTCCCAAGTACTATATGGTGTGTGGTCTGAGGCTACAGTAGACAGCGATTTGCGATGCGACTGGAAGAGCGAAACGAGATAAACATGGTATGGCTACATCATAAGCGAAAATCCGGCGTATATTCGGCGATGACGTGGCTACAGTACACATGCTACACAACGAATTAGCAAGAGGGATTCATGCGGCAACTCCATGTCTAATTTAGCCGCTATCATAACAAAGACTCAATTTGAATCGGTCATTTTCTTAGAAAGCGATCAAATCATCCATCGCGGTTTACTATACGCATAGTCGCATAATGTAGCAACACGCATAGTTAGTGGCACTATTGAACTAGTCGTGCAAGTGAGGAAGTTTCTTATACATTCGCTTCAATGTCGCTGTTATGTTGATGTAGCCGATGCCGTGTTTACAGTAATGTTGTTCCTATCGCATAAAGAAATCAAAGATCGCTAGTAATATTTGATGTACGGTGTAGCCATATACGTGAGCATTCATTTATTTGTTTTAATCGCTCATGTGTCGCAGGTCGCGTCGCGGCCAAATGTAGCCTCAGCCTTACGAGCAGGTGCATCGATTGAACTTTTTAAATTGTTTTGTATCTTCCTGGACGGGCCCCGTACGGGTTGGTAGATTTCACATGTCTTTGCATTTTTGGTTATAGGATATGCCGGTTTCCTCACGATGTTTTCCTTCACCGTTTTGAGAGGCAGTGGTGATGAAATAATGTATACAACGTGTAACGTTAAATGCGCAAAACCTCAGACACCCCACCTGATTTTTAATTCAATTGACCTATTTCAGAGAGAAAACAATTCATTTAAAAAATTGTAAAGGTTTTATGTGCTGTTTTAGTTTTACTGGCCATTCTGATCGTTACTTGCGTCTGCGACGACGCTTTACCGAGGGAGGAGTCGTCGCCGGGCCGCTGCGCCGCGCTGACATTGGCTTGCTTGACCTATTAATAAATAGACACGGCAACGTTTTTAATGAAGATTTTTTGAAAAATGTGACCTATATTAAAAAGTGATTCAATTAATTCTGCTCGTTATTCTGATCAAACTATTTTCAGGTTTTGCGCATTTAACGTTACACGTTGTATAAAGTAAAGCGCCTGTCTGGGTTCGAATCCACGACCTGCAACTCGTAAGTTGGGGCCGTTACCTCTATGCTACCATTGCTTAGGTAGTTATAGGCACCCATCAAAGGTGAGCACTAAGGAAGGATTTTCGAAGACAAATTCTTACAGGGCCTAAATAGGTGATGAACGTTTGTGAAAGATGAAATCAAATAAGCAGCGTTCAGAGTGGCCATTCTCGTAATTTTAAGAATGTTCACTGTCTGATATCAGTCTCAATATTTGTTCATTCTTCCTTTCATATTCAGTCCATTCTTCTTGGGAATGCGCTTCCTCTTAATATCAGGACGACCACTAGTCGGTATGCATGTAAGCGGAAATTGCAGAGTTATTTTCAAAATAAATAGCGTAGAGTCATCTCAACACCTCTCTTCTTTGAATTTGTACATATTTATATAATTTAAATATATATTATAGTAAATCGCATATGTGTTTATAAACAATGTATGTATTTGTCTAGTTTTTATTTTTTTTTATTTTCATCACTGTCCTGTCAACCAAAGCACCTGCCATCTAATCTCTTCACCACCCTTGGTTGACTGGTAGAGAATGCCTAAGGCATTAAGTCCGCCTTTGTACCTTTTGTGCGAAAAATTTTAAAAAATAAACAAAAATTTTAAAAAATACCTCTAATTTGTTGTAGTTTGTCGCCCCGAGATGACATTGCCACGAGATATTGAACGTTTTTAATTACGAGAATTGACCTTCGGATCTGTGAGTTGACGTCACGTCTCGGATACGTTGGTCTGACGTGACCTTAAATCCAGTCGTCTGTCTGTCAATTTGACGTGACTTATAGGCAGGCTGGCAGGCTGAGAGGGCTTCTAACCTAGGTTGAACTGACATAAATGGATGTATTCGTAGCTGTCATTCTAGAGTAAACAGCTGGGGGAAAATGTATAGAATTAATGTACAGACGCCAGCGCATCAAGCTACCCGAAACTGTCAGATTTTCCCAATCAACTTTGAACCTTATACTTTAGCGCTAAAGTTGAAAATCTATTAAAGAAATCTGACAGATTGTAGTAGCTTGATGTGCTGGCGTCTGTACATAGATAACTACTTGATTTCCTTACTTCATATATTCATATACTACTAAAAATAATTTATCTAGCGAAACTCCACAGACGTGATGAGTATCGATATCTAAACAAGATAAAATAAAAAAGATTTGATGTTTTTTAGAGGGGTCAATGACCGCCAGTACCTATTCATTGAACCTACAACAAAAAAATCATCAAATTAATTTGTTTTTATGTTATCATGTTTAGATATCTATACCCATCACGTCGGCGGAGTTTCGCTAGCTAATTTAATTTGACCCTGTATAGCACTAATCAACTCATTCTAACTATCATAAAATGATTTTATAAAGGGAGGCTAATGCACAGAAGAAAAAAACGACGGGTTGCACTCCGGGAGTGCCGGCAGAAGTGAAAACTTAAATATTAACGTTGTGCATTTTTTATATTTTGGAATGGTTAGGGAATCATTTTGCACGAATTGCTTTAATTAGCAGTATAAAAGTACTATCATTTATGTCGTAGAATACAATATTTATTTATTGCGCTATCTTGCACAATCATGACAATTTATATTACATTAAAAAGTTTATCTCTCAGAAAAATCAACTTCCATCCATAATTTCGACGACTTTTTCACCATCATTATTACCAGAACCATTATTTTATTATTTTTTTTAATTTTTTCACGTCCACCGGAGGTGTGCCATATGTTCCACCAGTTATCTGTAGTTCCCAAATTGCAGATTTATTGTCGAGAGATGTACCTTCAAGTCTATGAATACATTCTAACTACAATTCTAATTAATTCATTCATTTAAGTTAAGTTTGTTTCTGTAACATAAACACACACGAACATTCGCGCAAGCACCCTGCCCCACCTAAACTAAACAACAGGCGCAGGCATACATTTTCGCCGCGCCGTAGAAAGAGAGGGGGATACTTCCTCGCCTACGCCGCGCCGCCGGCTGTGTACTCACCATCAGTCTTACGAATTTTCGATCAGGGTCACGTGTCCTGACGCGAGTTTAACATTTTTTACCCATTACAAAAAAAGTGTACAACGCCGCTAAAGAAGTTTTCACTTCAAAAAACTTAAATCAGATTAGAAAGTCCCAAATATGAAAAAAAAATACACTTCTAGGTTCTTAGCTGAAAAAACCCCTATAGTTAGTATGTTACATGGGGGCTTTTACCTCGTTTTATTTTTCAATAATTGCAAAATGGGCCTGCGGGGTAATTGCGTAACACACTATCAGTAGCAATGTGTTTAATTTTGACTGTTCAACAACATTCATTGCGTTATTTACGTTGTTGAGCTGACACAGTTTTCGAACATATGGAGCAATGGATCATATTGCTGATCCATTGCTCCATATGCTTCAAAATGATTCAAATTGACAGTAACAGTGTGTTACGCAATTAGGGTGCAGGTCTCGATCTCGCTTGGTGGAAAGCGATGGATGAGATCTATGACGGAACGAGCAAGCCCAGAAGATACGTATTCACTTTTGCTTTGAAAGCTGACGGGTTGTACATACGTGGCAGGGAAAATAGACGCTGGTACAGAGTTTCACACTTTGGGCCTTCCCGAAATGCTTCTAAATACAATTTAAGAGTCAGTCTGGTTTTAGGAAAAACAGTTCAATGACTATAGCCTGTTTTTCTTCAGTGAAACTATTTACCAAAGCTCTTAAAAAAAATGTCTACTTTATCGGTATTCTTAGATATGAACAAGGCATTTGATTTTGTATCACACGAGCGACTACTCTACAAGCTAGAGAAATATGGCAAAAGAGGCAATGCGCATGATTGGCTTAAAAGTTATTAATCTAATTGCCAACAGAGAACTGTTATTTCTAGGATAGAAAATGATGCTGGGACGGTATATTGCTCTGAACTAAAAATTAATGGTTCTGGCATCCCGCAAGGAAGTGTACTGGGTCCACCACTGTTTATATTATATATGAATGACCTCAAAAATGTTTATAATATGAATGTGTCCAATTTTCTGACAATACTATTTTGACGATAAAATGTTCCAACAAAACTGACATAGAAATTGATACTAACAATGAATTAATTAATGTGATAAAATGGCTTGGGGACAATAATCTTCACGTTAATATTGAAAAAACAAAATAGTTCAATATCAAAAATGTAACTTTCTAACTTTGTCTATATCTGTGTAGTTTTATAGTAGAGTAGATAAATATGTATTTATGTAAACAAAAAACAAGCCACGATAACTGACGAACCTTGTCATGTTATTTCTGCTAAAGTAACATTACCAAATATCAACTATCTATTACAAAGTACAAAGTTCGACGGCTCATGGCGCTGGCAGAATGGTCGACATCGGCTCGGTTGCCAAAAAGGAAAAAAAAAGGCCAAGACAATAAAACTGAACATTTATTAAGTACTTAAAACTGTTTATCATTAGCTATATTGTGTTTAAAATTAAGGTCTCAAATATCCATAATTGGCTCAAGCCTAAACGATATAATACTTCCTCGACCCAGCTTACAAAGGAATAAAAATAATTCCTGTATTTACAATATTGACCCTTATGAGGTCACTTTCAAGGTACTAAATCCACAAAACACTTTTTAGGCCCCCAAATCCCCATAAAACACTCTTTAGGCCCCCAAACCCCCATAAAAACTCTTTTTAGTCCCCCAAACCCACATCAGAACACTTTGTAGTCACCCAAACCCTAAAAGAAACACATTTTCGACCCCAACAAGTCCACTACGAATTTAAATAAACAGTAGGTAGATCTGTAAACTTAGGAGGTATCCTAGGTATAAAATTGTACCTAATCGAGACCTGCTTCTTGTCTGTATCAACTCCGAAACCAAAACCCGGGACAGCTGCTACGGTATATAGAAGAATACCTGGAAAAAATAATAGGAAATATTTAACCCTTTACCGCATAGGAAACCATATATGGTTTGACATGTTTACAGTTTATTTTACTCTAAAAAAATAAAAAAACTATCGTATAAATCCTAATGGGGTTTGTTTTTCATATCATTAGCAATAATAAAACACAACTATTTTGTCTATCATCACATACCACTTGGAAATAAAAAAAAATAAAAAAAAACAGTATAATTAATTCTGAAGCTTTAATAAAGACATTAACATAAAAAAAAAAAAATTGTCACTTATTTAATATATCATGCAGTAAAGAGTTAAATGCGCGTACAACAAATTTTTGAACTTCAAACGATGAGGATTTTTTTTTTAAATAACTGCGCTTCTTTTTAATTTTTGGTGCTTTTTAAATTATCTGAACTTTTACAGTTCTTCAGTGGAAAATTTCTATTGTGATCTTTTTACTACGCGGTGCTTAAACTAATTGTTCTTCCTGGTTTTCTTGACATTCACAGTTTAACCCGTGAGAAGGCGCGCCTAATTTTCTTACACGAGTAGGCGCGTGCGAGCAAATTGCTCACACTATCATAAAATGTTTATATTTTTAGTGTTTCTATATTTATTGGCTTATAATGTATTTAAATAAATAACACAAGGTTTAGTAAGTAAGAAAACAAGTATTTTAATCAAAACTATTGAACATAATAGCAACTTCTAACGCAAATAACAAAACAACCTAGTATTAATTAATTTTTTTGGCACGTTTCATAAAAATCACAATAAAAACTGTTCCATAACAAAAACTAAAAAGTGTTATTCATCCATTAAATCTACACTAATGTGCCTCTCGAAACACACTGAACACATGTATTTTACATGTTCGGTGCAAAGTAATTGCTGGGCGCGTGATGAGCAAATTGCCGCACGTTGGTACACGGCCTCCACAAACGCCTTGCTGCGCGGTCGCAACGCCACTGAGCGGATCGAGAATTGCGTCAGGGGAGAGGGGATGAATATTTAGGAAGGTACTTAAGTGCTTGAATTGGTGTGGCATGGGAAAGACAAAAAATTTTTGAATTAGATTTTTGTGTGAGCAAATTGCTCATAGCGCGCCTTCTCACGGGTTAAAGAAGCGCAATATTAGTGTCCAATAATATTTTAAGGAGCGCAAAATGGCAACTGTTAGAGGTTCTAAAATATGTAAATACATACACGCCAAAAATAATTATGGTTTCAATATTATTAATCGGTCTAGTCCTTTCCTTCATATTGAGGTTGGCAGGAGGGGTCCGCCAATCTAACCGTATGGAGCTGAAAACTAGTATTTTACATGGAGCGACTACCCATCTGACCTGAAGGGCTCGTAAAATAACAACAGCCGCACGGGTTTATCGAAGGCCAAGCTAATTCCTTGCCTCAGTCGGATCGTGGATGGGTAACCATACATTACATTACATCTGTCTATATATGGCTGTTATTCGTAGATCTTTGACCGTCTATGTTGGGGTCGGCTTCCAGTCTAACCGGATGCAGCTGAATACCAGTTTTTACATGGAGCGACTGCCCATCTGACCTCCACAACCCAGTTCCTAGTCTACTTTTTTGTTTTATAAAGGAACTAATAATATTAAATACGTACCTAAAAGAATTAATAGTAGCGCACTCATTGCGATTTGGATCAAACTGAAAACTTTATCAAAATACCTTTTTATACATACAGCCCTCTCAAAAACATTTACTTGTATCGTTATACAAATATCAACTGTATTTTCTTACATTAAAGGTTTATTATTCAATCGTTATGGTGTTCATGCTCCATTTCGTCGAATTATGTCAATATTTATATGTTCGGATTTATTAAAACGTCATATGATACCAAATATCTTTTCTTTCTTTCTTCACGCAAGGGGAAAGTAGAGCTATATTTCGTCAGTAAGAAAGAAAGAAAATACATTTATTTAGCACAGACTGTAAGACACACAGTACATATGAGACATACATCAGATAAAAACAAATAGAAATCAAATAACATAGTGTAAAGTCCGATGTAAGAAATTAACAGGAATGTGTGCCTCACGGCTGCGCCAAAAAGGCCCAGTTCAGCAAAAATGCCAGACAACTGGTGCCTGACGCTGGTTTTCAACTAGTAATATTTCAATAACATGCAATTGTCATTTAATATAAATTTAATCATACAAATTGTATAATTACATTGTATACAACATTATTTTTAGTACATATATTGCAAACCGGAATATAGTTTGTTCAGAATAAGTAACTGAATCGATTCCAATAATTTTTACATGTTATATTTTGTCCCAAAAATATTTAAAAAAGGTAACAAGTTGGACACCGAGCGACACTAAGTACATATCCGCAATCATATGCGCACAACACAGGTCACGGCCGGTCGGCCGGCGGCGCGTGGGAAATGGTAACCAACTTTCGTCGCCTTTTCTTCATCGAGAGAGCAGTGGTGTCCCATTGGTTGCGGCCCCGACTTACGAGTCCGGAGGTGTACGAACCCTGTCTGGGTTCGTACACCTCCCGACTCGTAAGTCGGTGCTTTATGTTGTCTAAATAATTTCATCACCAAAACGGTTCTTTCAAAACGGTGAAGGAAAACATCGTGAGGAAACCGGCATGTCCTAGTTCGAAGACAAGTGACGTCTTCCAACCCTCACTGGGCCCGCGTGGTCGATTACAGCCCACTTCCTCTTAAAGGGAGGCCTGTGACCATTATAGGCTGATTTGCTTTTATTCGTCCTCTCAACATGACCGAACCATGTAAGCAAACTCTCTTCAATGTTTGTCACTACAAATTCCATTAATTAATTGTTTTATTTTATTAACAGGTACGTTTCCAGGCTGAAATAATCTTGGTAAGTCAGTTCATATTAGTCATTTGGATTATGCCTCTCAAGTCTGGAACCCCAACTATAATGTCTACTTAAATCGTATTGAGAGCATACAGAAAAGGCTTTTAAGGCACATCCAATATCGGTCTAAGACGTTTTTAACAGGGCTCTGAACCGGTTTAAAAAGAGCGGTTAATTTCGATGAAATACCGGTAAATATATCGTTCCCTCATTAACCGGTTAAACAAGTGAACTGTTCATATGTAACCCAAATGACAAAGGTTACCGGTTACATAAGCACAAACGGTTTTGACACCCAAATTAACCGGTTAATTCCGTAAGTCATAAATATTTTTCGTCTACTCTTTTAACACTTCCAACAAGTTATAGTGACATTAGTACATTTAGTACCCCAGAAAACATTAGGAAAAAAAATGTTTGATCTGAGGACGTCAAATACAACCGGAGAACTTAAATGGTGCGGGTAGATTCATGTTGCGACTTGCTTAGTTAGGGGGCGGGGGGTTTTTAACCGGTTAATTTTCACTTTCAAAACCAAAATTCATGAAAAACCGGTTTCCCGCAAAAACCGGTAAAAACCGGTAAAGTGCAAACCTTAACCTAAATCGATTTCGGTTTGGGGTCAATGACCGTAACTGGTTAAGAATTTCAACCGGTTTCCGAGCCCTGGTTTTTAACGAATTATACCTACCGTTGCAAAAAATTTCATATCCTTCCACTTTATGAAAGGCGAAAAATATCAGATCTTGTGTTTCTTTTCAAAATTGCCAATGGAACAACTGGTGTTACCGAGTTGTTGCACAAAGTCGGGCTGCGAGTGCCGTCTGTATTCTTACGTAGACCTCATTTATTGCACACCCCAGTGGTAGCCACTACATACAGGCGGAACTCGTACATGGTGAGAGCGAGTCGTATGTACAACGCAACCTGCCAGGAAGCTGATATCGACATTTTCAATACTAGTGTTGCTAAATTGAAGAAAATGTTATCTAATTGCTTCTTCGAGCGTAAGCAGTAATTCTACTGTTCTGTCTTAAATATTTATAGTGTATTATTAATTTTCTGTTTCATTTCAAAATTGCCAATGGAACAACTGGTGTTACCGAGTTGTTGCACAAAGTCGAGCTGCGAGTGCCGTCTGTATTCTTACGTAGACCTCATTTATTGCACACCCCAGTGGTGGCCACTACATACAGGCGGAACTCGTACATGGTGAGAGCGAGTCGTATTACAACGCAACCTGCCAGGAAGCTGATATCGACATTTTCAATACTAGTGTTGCTAAATTGAAGAAAATGTTATCTAATTGCTTCTTCGAGCGTAAGCAGTAATTCTACTGTTCTGTCTTTATTTATTTATTTTATTTCGGGATAAAATCTTAGGGGTCTTAAATATTTATAGTCTATTATTAATTTTCTGTTTCATATCATAATATACTAGTTATATTTGATTATATGTTACACTGTATTATATATGACCATATTTTATATTGTGGTATATATGATTATATATACGTACATACCTACTACACGTGGAAACTTGCAATTGGCCTTATTTTTGTATAATTTTATTACTTACTGTATCTGTTTAGCTGTAAGTTTTCCTAAAAAATAAATAAATAAATAAATAGTTTTTTTTCAGCTTTAACACCAGGAACAGCCGTGCGATTCTGTAACCATCTCACCGTGAAAGCTTGGGAGAAGTGAGCGTGGAGTGAGCTGTCATTCGCTAGGGATTAACACTATTAAGTGCTCACTTCACTTATGATTTCACGGTGAGATTCTTACTGAATCGACCGGCAAGACTGTCTTATGTGATTTTGACGTTCAAAAAGTGCTTATTCTCAGCCTAGTTAGAATGACTTTTGATTTGGATTTTGAATGGTAAAAATACTAAAGGAGAATGTTTTTGGCCCTACCAACTTACCGGGGGAGCGGGTCACCACAAAATGTAGCTTAAAAATTACTTCTATTTTGTCGAAATAAGCACCTATTTATTGTTGGACATGATTCTGCTTATAAATGAAATAGATACACTTTCAATTTTTTTTTTCATTTTATTCTCAAATTCAAATTCATTTATGTCTTTTGTGAACATACGGTACAATTACACCGATTTTATACAAAAAATGTTGGTCCTTGCTAAGTCCCGCCAAAAGGCATACAAAATATCTTAGGTAATCGAGTGTAAAATATCTTAGGTAACAAAACTATACTTTCTATACAGAAGACGTCGATGAATACTTCGTATAATAATATTATCATGATTAAATAATTTATTACCAAGCCTACGTCCATCAACAGTGTATTTCTCCCTAACTGAAACAGTTTGACAGTGCGAGCTTGATAGAGGGATACATGGCACGGGGGAGTGGGGGCAAATTATGAATTTCAGCTGAACGTAGGCTTATATGACAAATAAATATTTATTCTCGGATATCAATAAAAAATATTTCAAGTAAAAAATAGTTCGCAATATAGGAAGAGCATTGAGTTCTCCTCCAAATACCCTAGGTTGGGTTGTGAGAGCGGACTTTTCGTTTCGTACAACGTGCCCTAATATTGACGGCATTCGCCTTTCAGGAGGAGGCGCTAAGGTATACTGCGAACTTCAAATTTTCTTTGCTGTATGCACTATATTGGGGTCGGCATCCAGTCTAACCAGGTGCAGCTGAATACCAGTATTTTTCACGGGACGACTACCTATCTGACCTCCACAACCCAGTAACTGGGTAACACTATATCATGCAGTAGGACTGTTCGTGCTTCTTCCTTCTTGTATTTAAAAAAAAAATAACTTTTAAAAACGGTTACTATGTAGTTTCTTGCCCATTTTTCTCCATACGTAACTTACGTAACCTTTGGGACCATCTAGAATCAATTCTATTTCCTTGTAAACTTTTTCTTTGCTATTTTTGTTTTGTTATCTTATATACGTACATTTGTGCGCTCTAATTATTAATCTTAGTTTTAGATATTGTTCCTCAGTAAGTGAATTATGTATGCAATTCTTATGAGAAATAAAGTTGTTCTTAAACCTAAACCTAAACCTAATTATTTGCTATATGTCCGCTAGCCACGCCAATATACCAACAAATACAAGAAAAAACTATACGTACTCAAGCAAAAAAATTATTATATCAAAATTAAAAATGTAAACAAAAGCTTACTATCTAAATTAAATAAAAGCCTCCAGGTATAAAGGTCGTGACCGCTTACATATTTATGCAATGCTGGGTTCTGTTTACATAGCTGCCACTTGAAGTCACAAATGATAAACCAGGACCATCGAAGTAAACTAAAACTAATAGAGTAATCGTGGAGTTGATTTTGATTTTGATTGGGCTATGGGCAGAGGAAAAACCTGAAAAGAACCAGCGTTACCGACATAGCATGCAGAGTAAGCAAGCTGAAGTGGTAGTGCCATGTTTGTCGAAGGATCGATGGAACAGACGAGTCCTGGAGTGGAGACCGCGTATCGGTAACCGTAGTGTGGGACACCCCCAGCTAGATGGACCAAGGACCTCAAAGTGGCTGGAACAGACTCAAACTCAAACTCAAACTCAAAGCATTTATTTCAAGTAAACAATTGCAGGCACTTTTGAATTGTCAAGGGGTCAGTCAGTCAAAAAGATGAAGCTAGTTGCCCAGTCCAAAGCGAAGAAACTCCACGGACACTCTTTTAAATCATAAAAATTGTTACAAAATTTTGGTTACATCATTCAAGTTGACTGAATGCGGAAGACAGAGGACAGTGTGTTGTGGCGCAGCATGAGAGAGGCGTATTCCCAGCTGTGGACTGCGATAGATTGAGTTTATTGAAGAGAAGTGATCTCAAAGTGGCTGGAACAGACTGGATGCGGACGGCAGAGGACAGTGTGTTGTGGCGCAGTCTGGAGGAGGACTATGCCCAGCTGAGGACTGCGATAGATTGAGTTTATTGAAGAGAACCGATCTCAAAGTGGCTGGAACAGACTGGATGCGGACGGCAGAGGTCAGTGTGTTGTGGCGCAGTCTGGAGGAGGACTATGCCCAGCTGAGGACTGCGATAGATTGAGTTTATTGAAGAGAACCGATCTCAAAGTGGCTGGAACAGACTGGATGCGGACGGCAGAGGTCAGTGTGTTGTGGCGCAGTCTGGAGGAGGACTATGCCCAGCTGAGGACTGCGATAGATTGAGTTTATTGAAGAGAACCGATCTCAAAGTGGCTGGAACAGACTGGATGCGGACGGCAGAGGACAGTGTGTGGCGGCGCAGTCTGGAGGAGGACTTTGCCCAGCTGTAGACTGCGATAGATTGAGTTTATTGAAGAGAACCGATTTCAGAGTGGCTGGAACAGACTGGATGCGGACGGCAGAGGATAGTGTGTTGTGGCGCAGTCTGGAGGAGGACTTTGCCCAGCTGTGGACTGCGATAGATTGAGTTTATTGAAGACAACGAGCATGATGAGTAGATCTTACCATTTGAATAAAGAACTATGAATCAATATCCAAAGCTACTAGTAATATTTATACTTTAAAGGAATTTAATTAACCCAATGTTTTCAAAAACATTTTTTAATTATGTAACTTTAAAATTCAATTTTCTCAAAATATTTTTCGAAGATCTGCCGTTACGATATATGTAGATAAGAAGCCGTGAAAGATAGTTTTAATAATAAATGAAATTAGTTTTTTTGGTATATAAAGTGGAAGTTTTTAGATTTTGGACACAGACTGTCAAAGGCACAGAAATGGTATCCAAGGCTTTAGTATTCGCTGGTAAGTAAAACATTAATTAATTAATAATTTAAAGAAAAAAAAAATGAAAATATATGTAGTTTCCTGCTTAAAGTTTTAATTTGTGATAAAAAAAAATTCTGTGGCCTCGGTTTCGATTCCCAGGTCTGACAAAGAATTATTGGGTTTTTCCATCATTAGAAACTTTGTGTCATCCGTTAGGAAATTGGCGTACCGCGTCGATGGCTATTCTCCGATGAGATTGCTCGCCATGGCCGAAGCTTGTTCTGGCAGACTATTATTATTACCCATAGTTCCAAATTATGTCCTGAAGTCCCATATCAAAAATCAGCCAGTCTAAAGTGATTTATTTCGGCTCGGACTGATTTTAAAGCATTCCTCATCATCTGCCTGCCTTTTCCCAACTATGTTGGGCTCGGTTTCCAGTCTAACCGGATGCAGCTGAATACCAGTATTTTACATGGAGCGACTGCCTATCTGACCTCCACAACCCAGCTACTGGGTAATACGATACCCCTAGTTAAGACCGGTTGTCAGAATTTCGGGCTTCTGACTACCCGTAACGACTGTCAAAGATCTACGAATGACAGCCGGGACCAACGGCTTAAAGTGTTTTCCGAGGCACAGAGGGGTTTTGGTATGTAAAGATGGTCACCCATCCACAGACCAACCGTAGCAAGCCTAGCTTAACCTGATCGAACGACCCTTGCGGCTTTCATTATTTAGCCACGGGCCCCTCACTGATTTTAAAGCATTATCACCGTATAAAATTTCGCTTGTTATGACAGTTTCTACTAAACGTAGCATGATGGCTTAGTAGCCAAAAAAACGGTGCCTTTTAAGTCATTGTCCTCTGACAAACAGGTCGCCTGGGACCTTGAAAAGCCCATAGGCTAGTTTTAATCTTGAATATTTGTATAAAATAATGATGAAATACAAAATACTCGCAGACGAAGTCGTCTGCGTGCATTTTTGCCTGCGAAGGCAACAGCTAGTCTGTAATACTTACCAAAAAGTATTTTTCCAGCTTTCCTGTGCGTCGCCCGCTGCAACCCTCTGGGTTTGGGGCAGACCACGGTGTGCGAGTCAAGCTCCAACTACCTGCCTGGACTTGGCGCGACAGTCTGTGAATCTGGACCCCTCGGGTTGGGTGGCCTCGGCTACCTCGGCGGAATCGGAGGCCTCGGCGGTCTTGGCGGCCTCGGACTCGGCCTTGGAGGATTAGGCAGCGCAACTGTCTGCGAATCTGTACCAACCTACGGCGGTTATGGCCTTGGCGGTTTGGGAGGCATCGGCGGTCTCGGAGGCCTTGGTCTTGGAGGACTCGGTGGCGTCGGAGGGACAACTGTCTGCGAATCTGTACCGAATATCGGTTACGGCGGACTAGGTCTTGCTTTAGGCCTTGGAGGCTTAGGCGGCGTCAGCACCGTCTGTGAATCGGTACCGTCGTACGGTTATGGCCTCGCAGGACTTGGGGGACTTGGTGGCCTTGGACTCGGTGGACTGGGAGGAATTGGCGGTCTTGGAGGCCTCGGTCTAGGCCTCGGAGGATTAGGGCAAGCTACCGTCTGTGAATCTGTACCGTCTTACGGTATTGGTGGGATTGGACTTGGAGGTCTCAGTGGCCTCGGCGGTCTAGGCGGACTTGGAGGTCTCGGTCTTGGTCTCGGAGGTTTAGGCAGCGCCACCGTCTGTGAATCAGTACCGTCGTACGGTTATGGCATCGGAGGACTGGGCGGATTAGGAGGCCTCGGAGGCCTCGGATATGGAGGCTTAGGTCTTGGTCTGGGTGGTCTTGGCCGTTCTTTTTTATAAATAGTAACACCTCGTCGGCTTACTTTAACAGCAAAACTCAGATCTCTGGAGCTTCGCCGGCGATGTCTACCAACACCTGTAGTGGGTACAACGGCCAGGCTCATTTCATGACATTTTGATTCTAATTAAGAAAAGCAAATTTACAAAAAAACTTCAGGTGTACTGGAGATATTTGAAGCCAGACTAATTCATTTTTTTGTGTGTTAAATACTGAAAAGTACAGTGAGCTTCAAACTTTATGACGGCTCTGAAATGCGCTACTCGATGCGCTTTGGCACCCCTCACCGCCGCGCTTTGGCACCCCTCACCGCCGCGGTCACGTGAATTAGTTACTGCGCAACAACTTGCCTCGTATTCAGAGATGTCATGAAGTTTGCATCGGCTGTAATTGAATTATTTTTGGCGTTTTCAAGGCTATTAAAATAACAGAGATTTTTTGAAATTTTTTGTAAATTTTCTTATGAATTTATGATTTGATCTCAGAGCATTTCAATTTTTATTTGGATTTTGGTCGTCTGTCTTGAAATATCACACCTGGATTGAAAAAAAAAATGTAAATCTATTATTCCAAATTTTTATAAATATGTATATTTCTCATTGGCAAATAAAATGTATGTATTTGATTTTTTGTTTAATTATTCCTTCAGTTCATTCGCATCAACCTGGAACCTGCGACGTATTGCGTAACACTAACGTAGAACGGCTTTCATTTTGACAGTTCATTAACGTTCATTGCGTTATTTACAATGTTTAGCAGATAACATTTTTGAACATATGAAGCAATGGATTAGCAATATCCTTCAAATTCATTCAGATTTTGATTGATCGTTCACGCAATTAGGATGCCGTTTTAGCGACCAGCGACACTTGTCGTTCAGAAAAAAAAATCCCTCTTTGGACCGCTTAGAAAAACTCCGCCTTGTGTAAGGCGCACCTAACCAATTTCGTGTTCATTCTTTAGTGGTTATGATATCGATTGATTTCGGTTTTTTTTTAAACCAGTCAAAGAACTAGTTATGGCCGCTCTGCTGTTTTATTTTTATTTGATTAGTGGGGTCCTAATTTTCCTGCGCCTATTTAGAGCTTGCTTTAAAACTATCAACTGAAGCGTGAAAAAACTTTTTTACAAAAAAAAAAAATAGCCACAGTAACATCTGTCCAGCCAAATACTTGTTTATAAATTACTAGCGGTCGCCCGCGGCTCTGCCCGCGTGGATTTCGGTTACCGCTGCAAGCCTACCCAGGAAAGACATGGTCAGCAAAATGATTCCCAGGTCAATTCACAGACACCGACACTAACATCGACGACGCAGTCATTATCCGCAGGCTGCATAGATTGTCTTTATGAGGATGTTAATATAAATAAAATAAAATAAATAAAAATGGTTTATTGGTAAAAACAAGTTTAGGTATAACAAAATTTTTTGATTGGATCCTCCTTTTAGGCAGATAGTGCCTGTGTTAGGAGAATCCGCTCTTCCATAGCAAGATGTGTTATACAAAAAACAAAACGTATATTTTTTATGCTAACTAAACTAAACTACATTAATTAACATTAACTTAAATCAAATATGAGTATGAGTGGGTGTATGTGTGTGAGTATATATGAGTGAGAGTGTTTGTCTGTAGATGTGCCTGAGAGTACATGAGTGTGTGGGTGTGTATGTGTCAAGGTTTCAGAAGTGTTTCGGTATCATTGTAGGTAAGCGTTTGTATCCATTCCATTATTATTTTTTTACTGTCGTAGTAGTTTTTGGGATAAATGTAGATGTATTTATTGATTTTGTTATACAGCGCAGCAGATCGTTTGTTAAATTGCATACTGGCAAGCAAAGTCCTTGTCCTGGGGATATTTAATATCATGTCTTTCCTTCTTTTTCTCAGTATGCCAGCATCATAGGAAAGAGACTTATGTTTTTTTAATATAATTTGTGTAATGTAAAGTTTCCTGACTGAGAGCAAGTTACTAAGTCGAAATAGGTCTTCAGTAGGATATCTCTTTTTTTTAAAGTACATGCACTTAATAAGTGCGCGTTGAGCCCTTTCCAGCGCTAGAAATTTTGTTTTGGCTGCACCACCCCAGACAGGTATACAATAGGAAAGTACTGACTGAACTAGCGCAACATAAATCATCTTAAGGAAATCTTTTTGATGGCCTGAATGATTACCGGCAGTCTTAGGAACGACGTATCTAAGAGTCCTAAACATCCAGCATAATTTCCGTACTCTATTTGCAACCTGCTCAATGTGTGGGTACCATGATAGTCTCTGGTCCAAGATAACGCCTAAGTACTTAATGTGCGGTACTTTGTTGATTGTAGAGCAACCACAACTATTGCTATTACCGTTATTGCAGTTATGAATTGTTAAATTAAAATCTTCCTCTGGTTGGTTACGTTGGCAGACACTGAAGCAAATGTATTTTGTTTTTGTGATGTTTAATGTAAGCAAATTAATTTTTAACCACTTGGCAATTTCAGCCAAGCCTGTCTCAGCACTAAGTTTCACATTCTGCCAAGTATCACCAGTGAAGACCACTGCAGTATCATCCGCGTAAGAGAAGACTTGTGCGTTTGCAATATTAATGTTACAAAGTTCATTGACGTAAACAAGGAACAATGTAGGTCCTAATACGCTTCCTTGAGGGACGCCGTATGATGTGTTTACGTCTTCACTAATGTACTGACCCACTCTAACCTTCTGCTTCCTGTTCCTGAGATAATCCATGAAAAGGCCAAGAGGCACTCCGCGAACTCCGATACATTCCAGCTTTCTTACAAGGATTGGGACAGAGATGGTGTCAAAGGCTTTTTTCAGGTCTAGAAATACAGTTATACATTTTTACCTTTGTCAAGCTGTTCGGTTATATGAGTACTTAGTGCGGTAACTGCATCTTCAGTGGAAATCCCTTGACGAAAGCCAAATTGTGACTCAGATAGTACGTTGAAATCTTTTAGGTATGTTAAAAGCCTTATATTGATAAGTTTTTCTATTATTTTTGATATAGAGGGTAATACAGATATAGGCCTGAAGTTGGAGACATCGTCTCTGTCCCCACTCTTATACACTGGCGTAATAATGGCTAACTTTAAGGAAGTGGGGAAGATGCCTTTACCAAAGCAAAGATTAGCAAGATGTGTAATTATGGGAACAACCTCTTTTCTTATATATTTTAGGAATGAAGTAGAAACATTATCCCAACCAGATGCACTGTCGGATTTGAGACTCATTAGGATATGATTCACTTCAACCTCGTCAGTATCTAATAGTACAAAGGAGTTGGGTTGAGTGCGTTGTAAACAGTGCTGGTCATTTTGATCATAGTTTAAAGTTGTCTGGATTTTTTGGGCAAGACTCTTACCAACGTTCGCGAAATATTCGTTAGTATAATTGACTGATTCTAAAGGAGTCGATTTTATATTAAGTAGGTCTATATTGCAATTGTTAGGTTTATTTGTGAAAGTTATAGTTTTTATGTTCTTCCAAAGTAATTTATTGTTAGCAATTGATTTTGTAATTAATTCACTTTCATATTTTCTAATGTTAAAGTTGTTAATGATGAAAATATTTAAATGTAATTAATACTAAGTTTTCACTTCTGCCGGTAGTCCCGGAGTGCAACCCGTTGTTTTAGGATAGATAACTAAAGCGATTATTGTAGTGCTCACTCGCAAAGGGCCGTGCAGCAGAAATCGTAATATTTTAATTTCGCCATAACTTCAAAACTAAACGTCCAATTTTAATCATTCAGAGACCAAATATTATCTACATAAACTGTACTTAGTGATAAAATAATTTATTTTGAAAAGGATTAATAGCATGAGTAAAATAAATGCGTTTAAATGTAGTCCAAAAAAAATTCAAGATTTTTAAATAAAAAAAAGGTTGTTGTGCCTCATTCGACATAGATAGGTATAGTGTGTCGCGGACTTTTTTGTAGATATTTATAAGATCTACAATTAATTAGAACATTTTATGGTTCTATCTTTTATAGTTTAGGCAGCGTACGCAAAATAAGTAACTTTTCTGGTTGATTTTTTACACCTTGTGTCCGAAAAACCCAAATATCTTACGGAACCCTATTGTTTTCCAAAATAAAACTTAGCTAATGTTACCCGTGGATAGTGTAGCTTTTGAATGGTGAAAGAATTTTTAAAAACGGTCCAGTAGTTTTTGAGCTTATTCATTACAACCAAACAAACATACAAACAAAGTTTTCCTCTTTATAATATTTGTGTAGATAATAAAATCTGCCTGCCTTTTCCCAAATATGTTGGGGTCGGCTTCCAACAGTATTTTATATGTAGCGACTGCCTATCAGACTTTCCATAACCCAGTTACTGGGAAACACGATAACTACCTCTTGGTAAGATTGATTGTAAGTTTTGGACTTCTGACTTCGGAGCCGTAACGATTGTCAAAGATCTATGAATGACAGCCGGGACCAACGGCTTAAAAACGTGCTTAAAATAAATAAAACAAAAACTTGAAATTGCACAAATTACCCGTACTTTATTTCGAACGCTCATTCACTTACAAATGTATACTAAATCATATATATACATAAAACTACATATATTTTATATTGCTATCAGCACGGGCATAAGCAGGGGGGAGGGCAGACTGAGCAAGGAGGGAGCGGGCAAGGGCTTGGGCACGGGGGTAGTGGGCATGGTGGGGGAGGGCAAGGACAAGGTAGTCCACACGGCGAGCATGATGAAATCGACGCCCCAGGTGAGGGTTGAGCGATGTTAATGTCATTTTGCCCGTTAACCCTGCAAATGGTCGCGGCACCGAGGGTTCTGAAGTTCTGGGGTGGGTTCGGGCGGAAGCAGATGGTTGGGGGGGCGGGCACGATGATCTTCGGGGGTCTGACGATGAGGGCATCAGGGACTGGTGGCTGTACTGGTGGAGGTTGCACCTGGAAACATAAGATGAGTTGGAATTTTGTGGGCAGAATAGTCTTTTGTTTATCCGTAGTAATAACTACACGAAACTGTTCAACTATGTATAACACGGGTGTAAGAAGACGCTTAACCCTTAAATGCATCGTGATGTAAATTTGCATCAACCAATCCAATGCCATATTTTCGTTTCCACAGAGCACGGGGATTCCCCAATTGTTAGAGATATTGAACTCATTTTATTTCCAGTAGATTCGTTTTGATTACATAAAGATGTAAATTTCCACCAGGCCATTTAAAAACTAAAAAGTATTTTTATGAATATAATATTTTTTTTAATATTTTTTCCTTACTATAGGGCTAATGTTACGTCCAAATAAATTTAATTTGCTTAAAAAGTAAAAATCATGCATTTAAGGGTTAACGAAGCTGAGAGTCACTTGTACTCCTCGTCTTTGTGATCATTTTTTTTAATATTAAACAAAAATAAAAACAAAACAGATCTATAATCATGAGCACAAAACAGAAATTGTCGGCAGCTGCACGTCATAACTGTGACAAGAAGGCTTCCTCCACTCAGCATGATGGGATGCTGCCTGAATTTAAAAAAATGTAATGAAAAACTAGCTTACCCTGATTGGTGAAGGTTTGGGCACAGCGACGGGCTGAGGTCGGACGACCAAGGGGGGCGGCTGCGGCGGGTTCACGGCTGGTACTCGGACGTAGAACGGTGGTGGGGTCGGGGGCTGTACGGGCGGTGGTCGCACCGTTATCGGAGCGGGGGTGGGTGGTTGCACTGGGGCGGGCTTCACCCATATTGCGGGTGGTTGAGGTAGCCTGATCTCACCAGGGCGCACCACGATTGGGGGTGGTGTCGGGAACCTGATCTGTCCTGGTCTGATTAGGATGGAACCTGTGGGAAACAAAATAACATAACATACCACAACATCACGCCTGTAATCTCCGAAGGGTTAAACAGAGGTATAGATACACATCTGCTAAACCCTTCTATAACCCCACTTCTCGTCAAAAATAAATCATCACCAAAAAAGTATATTTTACATGTACGTACAGCTTTTATACACCTCTAATAATCGCGAAATTCTTACGTATCAGATTTTCACAGAACTGTCTTATCAAACACAACTAATAAGAAAAAAATATCCATCTATAACGTTCCCACTGCTGCGAAACAGGCTTCTTCTCTCTGAGACAACCACAGACCACAATCCAGCACTCGGGTCCAATGCGGATAGATACTCGGAGAGAAAGAGCTTAGGAAAATTACTGTGCTGTCTCATAATCTGAGTGCATTTGAGTGGTAATGGAAAAATTACGATGCTAGTAAAAATTCCTAAGCTGTACAGTAAAATTTATTGGACAAATAGTGAACTTTTCCCAATCTCACTCAGAAAATTTTCTGTAGATGTCACTTGCACTCACTTTACAGTGACGGGCACAGTAATTTTTCCAAGAATTTTCTCTCCGTGTAAATGTCACATATCTACGATTTTTTTAGTTCTAGGACATGCCGGTTTCCTCACGATGTTTTTCTTTACCGTTTTTAGAACAGTGGTGATGAAATTAAATACATAAAGTATAGTGCCTGTCTGGCTTCGAACTCACGATCACTCATAAGTCGGAGCCGATACCACTGTGCCACCACTGAGATAAGCAGAAATGGAAAAATATATCAAAGCCAATAGTCACTCTTCGGCCGATAAACTACCCTATTCAAAAAATAGCATTATCATATTTGTAGCTGCGTAAATGGAGGATAAATCTACAAAGAAACAGTATTTAGCTTTTATAAATAAAGTCCTCCAAACCGAATTTCAGCTATGGCGGCCAATCTCAACGGAGACCAGACTTCGGCGCGGGAGATGTTATAGTGCAGTCTTGTGCGCACACACAGGTCCATTCTCACTTCCATCACTTTCATAGTCCGCTGGGACGGCAATCCGACACGATCGGAGAGAGTTCAGGCGCAGAACCAACGGCTTAACGTGCTTTCCGAGCTACGGGGGTCTCACACCGCCAACTTCCGAAGTAAAAGTAAACATTCCTTCCTCCTCCTTCCTCGTTCCTTCTCTCTCACTTACCTGAAGGAGCCTGCCCGTACACATAGTTGACGGGTGGCTCGCAGGGGTTGCACGGTCCTATCTGCTGAGCCGGAGCCGCGTCACATGGGGCGGGCGGATCAGGCTGGGGTTGACACGGACAGGGGCAGGGGAACTGAGGCTCCGGCTGTGGGCACGGCTGCCCCAGTGCAGTACCCAGGAAAAGAACTGTGGGGCAAGAATACAGGGTCAAACACTATGTATGTCTGTATTTCGGTGCAAAAAACGGAAATATGGAACCAGACACAACTGCTTCCGAAATTAATGTTATTTTCCACTTTGTAGTGTTTTTTTTTTGGGAGTCAGTTTTTAGGGTTCCGTATCCAAAGGGTAAAAAGGAACCCTATTACTCCCGCTCCGCTGTCCGTCCGTCTGTCACCAGGCTGTATCTCATGAACCCTGAAATCTCATGAATAGTGAGACAGTTGAATTTTTCACAGATTGTACCTATTTCTGTTGCCGCTATAACAAGACATTCTAAAAAACAGAATAAAATAAATATTTAAAAGGACTCCCATACAACAGACATGATTTTTTGTCGTTTTTATAGATAATGGTACGGAACCCTTCGTGCGCGAATCTGACTCGCGCTTGGCCGGTTTTTTTACGTTTAGTAGATTCTTCATCATGATGAAGTAATGATATTTTAAAATCCAGGGAAGAAGAAATAAAGAATTGAAAGAAAAGGAAGTATATAATTATATATTTACCCGATAACCATATGACTTTGCCCTTCGCCATTTTTCGATCGTCTGATGAAAATCATTCAGCAAAATCACCTTTTATACTCTTTCATTACTGAAAATCTCTATCTATAAACAACCATTTGCAAAACCCTACTACATTCTAAAATGAACCTTTTTAACCTGCGTGAAGAGTTCAGTTTCAATTAAATTTTTGTTATGAAAAATTTAGGAGCCGCAACTTGAAAAAAAAAAAATCCACCTTATTTGTTTGAGAAAAGAGTTTAATTTCAATTGAGTTTATGTATAGAAAATATATCTATATTATCACCCTCAAATACATGTTTTGTAACGGTGTTCGAAATTATTTTTAAATTCGGAACTATTTAGTTTCGCAACACTGACAATGATAACCGTTTTGCTTGAAGATTTTTTCAAATATAATATTTAGAACTTTATAATTCGTAATGGTCAGATAAGAGAGCTATTTGGTTTTAAAAATCATTTTATTATTATTCATAGTTTGTATTTTTAAGTTACACTTCCGTTGTTATTATAAATCCTTCATTTCCAATACTTTAAATAATGATAACACTGGTCAACAGAAAAACAACTTTTGTAAGCCCATGAAATAAGTTGAACTGTTTTTAAGAGAGCATTAAAAAACATTTACAGTGATACTAATTTTACGTCTTGGTACTAGAGGTACTAGAGGGTCTTTTCAATAATTTTTTTTTCAATAAATTACGTGTACGATATCAAAATATATTTCATATCTGGCACCAGAGTTACGGCCCTTTTATTTTACCCCCC
Source organism: Eremobia ochroleuca (assembly GCA_949629135.1). Lineage (NCBI taxonomy): Eukaryota > Metazoa > Arthropoda > Insecta > Lepidoptera > Noctuidae > Eremobia > Eremobia ochroleuca. Next base: position 9,723,100 of record OX451414.1, read on the forward strand.
CTTTTTTTTTTTTACGGCACGCGAGCTACTTACATTGAGTTTACTTATTATAATATAGGCAAGTCTAACATCATGCTTGGTAGACAAGCAGATCTTTTAGAGGTAAAATTACCAGGGTCTATAAAGAAAAAGCCGATATTATAGTAAAAATAAAATCCAAGATGGCGGCTGCATTTTTTTTTATTTTTCGTCATGGGTGTCGTTTTCGTGGTATTCGAGGTTGCTAAAGCCGATATACCGCTCAAAATAAAATTCAAGATTGGATGCGTCCAATGATGATGCGTGCGTGGAAAAATTTCGTCCTTTTCAAATGTTTATAATAATAAATAATAATAAATAAATTTTATTTCTCAAAAAACTTAATAATAGGTTACAGAAAAATATTTTGGCAGTATTCATTTCTAATAGGTGGATGTAGCCACTGCAACCGAACTAGGCAATGCCTGTATTTCGGTTTCCAGCGCCTTTTCCCTCGATATTGCAACAATAAAATGCCAAAGAAAAGTATGGTTGGTTGTACTATTAATTAAATTTTGAATGACTTAAAACTAACTTAAATGCTACATTGTATAAAAATTTAAATTACTCATAATATAATAAGCAAATGGTCTATACGTGAGTGAGGAGTGTGTGAGTGTGTGTGAACCAGTAGGTGAAATGTAGAGTTTGATTGATGTGGGTGTGTGTGTGTAGGTGTATGTGGGTATGGGCGGGTGAATGCGTGTATGTGTGTCTGATTGAAGTGCATGATCATGGTTATTATCTAAGATTATTTTAACATTCTAATTACTGTACAACGCTTAGTAATAACTCCGTTTCTTCATAATTTAGTTTTTGCAAATATTCACTTACTTTTTGTTTACACTTAGATTTAGTAAGCGGGTTAATATTTAATTCTTTATTGATTTTGCTATAAAGGAACGGACCAAGAAATTCAATAAATCTTTCACTAAATTTGGTTTTACAAGTGATCCGTTCCATACATAATTTTTTATTTCTTCGATTTTGCGCGAGTGGGTCATAAGGTAGTTTTGTATGTTGTTTAAGGATAATGTTGAGGATGAAAAGTTGTCTTACGGTCAGAACCCTACAAATCTGATATAGAGAGACAGTGGGAAAAAGGATAGGTTTAAAAATACACACCTTTAGAATTGCGCGCTGAGTGATTTCAATGGACTTCATAGTGGTTTTAAAAGTACCCCCCCAGGATGAGATGCAATAATTTAGTAAAGACTGACCTAGGGCATAATAAATTTGTTTTAGGAGATAAGGCTCAGCAGCGTGTCGCAACTTTTTAAAAACATATATGAGTTTGCGTACTCGTGCACCAAGCAGCTTGATATGTTCTTTGAAGTTTAGATTTCTATCTATAGTAACACCTAAGTACTTGATGGTGTGGACACGCTCCAGTGAAGAACACGCGCAGTTGGCTTTTAGGTTACACTCGTGAGAAATAATTTTGTGCCTGCTACTTAGACTTGAATAATTTTTGATACTGAACGAAATATACTTGGTTTTTTCCACATTTAAAGTTAGAATGTTTGCCTGAAGCCAGCTTCTAGCGATATTATAGCCCTGCTGGGCAGCCTCAAATGCCTCATCCCAAGTATTGGCGGCAAAAACTAAAGCAGTGTCGTCTGCGAAGGAGATGATTTCGCCTTGGGTGAGTTTAAGACTCGTGAGTTCGTTAATATACACAAGAAATAAGGAGGGTCCTAAGATGCTGCCCTGAGGTACGCCATGTGTAACTGGAAGGTAGGTACTCTTGTATTCACCCACACGGACACACTGATTACGCCCAGACAAGTAACTTTTAAAGAGTTCTAGCTGGGTACCCCTGATTCCTATCTTCTCAAGTTTAGCCAATAAGAGGGAAACAGAAATCGTATCGAATGCCTTGGCGAGATCGAGAAATATTGAAATACATTTTTTTCCTTTGTCCAAATTTGTGCTAACAAACCCAGTGAGTTTGTTCACTGCTTGTTCTGTGGACTTACCATGCCGAAATCCATACTGATTTTCAGACAGTATATTATTTTTTTCTAAATATTTTACCAAGCGAGTGTTCATGATTTTTTCCAATATTTTCGATATCGCCGGTAGTATGGATATTGGCCTATAATTATTGATCTGGTTTCTGCCCCCGCTCTTATAAATTGGGCACACTTCCGACCTTTTCAGGGAATCAGGGAATAAGCCCGACTGTAAGCTATCATTGATAATTTTTGTAATAGGTGGTACAAGAATATTTTTATGCAATTTTAGAAATTTACCACTAATCTTATCACAACCCGATGCACAATCTGTTTTTAGACCATTTATAATTTGGTCAACTTCTAGCTCATCAGTGTCCATCAAAACAAATGAATTATTCTGCTGGTTACACTCGTCTGTAAGATATTGAGAATGTGCATCTGGTGTGCTTGTATTTTGATAGATTTTATCAGCCAGTGAGGCTCCAACATTAATGAAATAAGTGTTTATTTTATTCAGAGATTGCTCTGGAGAAGTAGAGAATGTTAGGAGTTCTTTTGTGAGTTGCATTGGTTTTGTTGTGTTAGCGATGTTTCGAATAGCTTTCCATAACTTTTTACTGTCTTTTTGTGCACTTTGTATTAGGTTTTTTTCATATGCTCTCTTTATTTTTCGTAACAGCGCGTTACAAAAATTCCTGTAACGTCTGTAAGTTATTTGAAAATTTTCATTTTTAGGTGATAGCTTAGCTTTTCTATGTAACTTGTCCCTGTTTCGCATGCACCTCAGTAAACCCGGAGTTACCCAAGGCTTTATGATTTTTGACCGTCTTGGTAAGGTTTTTGTTTGTGTGTTTTTTTCAATAATATTTTGAAGGGACTGTGTCAAATAATTTAATGTAAGGTTTGGATCTGCCGACTGATAAATTGGATCAAGATCAAGTTGTAATAGGTCTTGTACTATTCCCTCATTGTCAATTTTAGTTGTAGTTGTAATTGTATAATGCCAGGTTTTTTTTAGCTGTAGGCATAGTAAAACCGAATAATGGTCAGTTAACGTTGAAAGTGGTACTATTGTAGTGGCAGTACTTAAAGTTTTTATCAAGGCGTGATCCAAGCAAGTTTCACTGTCACTACGAGTTACTAGGCTATGTGCTGGAAGTAAGCCGTGTGTAGCAACTAAAGTTAAATACCGTTCCCCGTGTATGTCTATTTTGTTTAGATTTATGGGTATGTTTATGTCTCCCATTAACACAATATGTTTATAGATCGATACTAGTTGAAGTATTTTGTCTAGGGAAGTGAGGAATGGATCTATGTTGATATATGATGGCGATCTGTATAAACCTATAATAGCAACTTGCTCTTCTACAATAGCCACCAGACAATTACAGTCCTGAAAGTCAGGCTCCTCTATGCGGACACTAAGATTATCTTTATAATAAATAACTACACCATCATTTTGTTTGTTGTTCTTTTTAGTTGCTACATGACAATATCCGTCTAGTTTTGGGATTACCGATGCACAAGAGAGCCAACACTCTGTCAGTATTAGAATGTCACATTCTAGTTTTAATCTACTTAATAAGATCTCAAAGCCGGACATATTGCAGTTTATACTGCGAATGTTCTGCGTTAATATAAGTATCTTAGTTTAGTTTGCTTCCGCCATCTTGGATTTTTATTTTGAACTTCGTTCCTGCCGGGGCTCCCCGACTCCACGCGTGTTTTTTTTTTTATTATATCAATTTGTATTAACCGCAGTACTATTTACTGTGTTATTTCTTACCACCCAGTTAAAAATGTATTTACATTAATAAATTTTAATAATTTTAAACGTGTACAGTTGAACTACTTTTTCTTTTATAATTGACATCTACGTCAGCTTCTCTTCTTAACGTCCAACAATAATCTGCTAGCATAGCAGGACTCCACTTTCCTTGATATCGACGTTTCATGCCCGCTATTTCTTGGTGAAAACGCTCACCGTGCTCATCGCTAACGTCTCCCATATTTTGAGGTAAAAATCTAAATGTGAGTCCAAAATATGTATTTTGTGAGACATTTTACAGCTAATAGCGTACAAGGCTTCAATCATATCTTTTACAAGTCTTTTATTCAATTTTATTCAATTTCAATTAGTAAAAACTTGTACCATAGATTTCCAAGCCTTACTCTCATTTTTATTTAATTTACTATTAGATGTATTGTCCTTAATCAACTCCCGTATTTGAGACCCTATAAAAATCTCTTCCTTTAATTTTGCATCTAAAATTTTTGGGAACTTCTCTGATATTGAAAAGCATCACTTTCGCGGTTAAGAGATTTTGCAAAGTTTTCCATTATACAAGGTGGCACAATAATAGTGTGTTGATTAATTAAAACAGGTAAAATTCACTTAATATACTTACTATTCACACCATTTGTTAGCTTCTACAAAGCTTATTAATGCAAAGTACTCTGTTAGCATGTTAGTTTGTTTTTGTATTGGGTGTGTGCAAAAGTTCTACCCGTTTCGTGAATCCCGAATACTGAGTTTAAAAAATATATATTCCGCATTAATATATTATGTAATATTGCGCAATAGTATTCTAGATGACTCAAGCTCTCAGTAGCTCGTGGGTACATCATTTTGAACAAGTACGAGTACAAGTAGTACAAGTTTCGACGTGTACACCATGAGCGTATTATCTCAAAAATTGGAGCTAGGCCAACTGCGAAACCTATATGGTTGATGGGTAGTTGCTGCGTACTTCTTGATATTACAACTCATTATCATTGGGCAAAAACCTTGTTGACCAGTGTTATTTGTGGCAAAGTGACAATGCTGCCAGCCTTTTGGGCACGTTTCCTGTTGACAGCGATACGGATGAATTATTTGCCCTCCTTTTTATATACTTATACATATTATTATTTTAGGACTGTTAGCTTTTAAACTATGTAAATACTTAATAAATAATAAAATAATCATTCAGTTAATAAGTTAACACGACATTTATTGATTCTGATGCGGTTCGAAGTTCGTCGGGTTAGCGAGTACCTACCTTATAACTTATTGTGTAATAATATTTTGAATTGATTGTTAACATTTACACAGGCAAGTTGGTCTAGTGGTCAGTGGCCCTGACTGCTATGCGCAAGGTCGTGGGTTCAATTCCCACCCAGGACAAATGTTTGTGTGATGAGCACGATCATTTGTTCTTTGTCTGGGTGTAATTTATCTATAATATGTTTGCATTTAACGTTACACGTTGTATGAAGAAATGGATTAGCAATATCCTTCGAAATGATTCAAATTGTGATTAACCTTTTGACCGCCACGGACGGCTATAGCCGACAAACGAAAACGTGCCAAACACGCCACCGACGTCTACAGCCGTCAAGAAAACGACATTTTTTAAGTACAAAACAAATCTTTTCTAATTTAGTATATTTATTTTGTACTTAAAAAATGTCGTTTTTAAGTACAAAACAAATCTTTTCTAATTTAGTATATTTATTTTGTACTTAAAAAATGTCGTTTTCTTGACGGCTGTAGACGTCGGTGGCGTGTTTGGCACGTTTTCGTTTGTCGGCTATAGCCGTCCGTGGCGGTCAATAGGTTAATGGTGTATTACGCAATTGGGCTGCAGAAGACTGGTAGCATTGCCAGATTGACTCGCAATGCTAACTCCACAGAACAATCAAAAGAGGCCAATTCTTTGGATAAAGAAAGACTTATAATCGCTACATAGTATAAAACAAAGTCGCTTCCCGGTCTGTCTGTCCCTATATATGCTTATATCTTTAAAACTACGCAACTGATTTTGATGCGGTTTTTTTTAATAGATAGAGTAATTCAAGAGGAAGGTTTATATGTATAATACATGCATAATATAGTAGAGAAACACTGATAATTTTAGAGGTTTCTAATGTGATGTCGTAAATAAACACATTTTTTTGCGCTTACATTGTAAACGCTGGCTGAAACATTCGAGATAGATCAAAATAATGTACTACAGTATTGTACACCTTAAAAATTTCTACAAAAAAGTCCGCGATGGTATATGTCTATCTCTTAGGGATAACCCACAATAACCATTTTTTATCCTTAACTTTTTACGAGAAATAATTTTAGGCAATACAGCATTAATCCTTATCCAATTAAGTACCTTAAAAACATTGTGCATTTCATATAGATCATTATGGCCCTTTACAGCATGTAATTTAAACGAATATTTTCGAAGATATTACAGTTTTAAAATGCGGGCGTTACCGGCCGGGCAGTCGGCCGGTGGCGCTTGAAACTACCCAACGGATTTTCAACTTTATCACTAAAGCATAAGGTTCAAAGTTGATTGGGAAATTTTGACAGTTTCGGGTAGCTTGATGTGCTGGCGTCTGTACTACAGTATTGTACACCTTAAAAAGGTCTACAAAAAAATCCACAATGGTACATGTCTATCTCTTAGGGATAACCCACAATAACGATTTTTTATCCTATACTTTTTACGAGAAATAATGGCTCTATAATTATCAGTGTTTCTCTACTATATTATGCATGTATTATACATATAAACCTTCCTCTTGAATCACACTTATCTATAAAAAAAAACCGCATCAAAATCCGTAGCGTAGTTTTCAAGATCTAAGCATACATAGAGACAGACAGACAGCGGGAAGCGACTTTGTTTTATACTATGTAGTGATCAGCATTGCACCCGTGCGAAGCCGGGGCGGGTCGCTAGTTATTTTATAAATATCAACACACTGCGATCGCCAAACAGCCTGACTCGGGTAGTTATAGCAATTATTCTGTTTAACTATTTAACTGGGCCAAAGGGCTTCGAACTAGAGCGGTCGTAGGTACGTTGCTTGACCCCACTAAGTAGTCTGAAACTTCTTGTACAGACGCCAGCACATCAAGCTACCCGAAACTGTCAGATTTTCCCAATCAACTTTGAACCTTATACTTTCGCGATAAAGTTGAAAATCTATTAAAGAAATTTGACAGATTGTAGTAGCTTGATGTGCTGGCGTCTGTACCTACCTATACAAGTTCATTATTATACAGAGATAAATTAAATCAGCTAGCGAAACTCCGTGGACGTATCACTACATAGTATAAAACAAAGTCGCTTCCCTGTCTGTCTGTCCCTATATATGCTTAGATCTTTAAAACTACGCAACGGATTTTGATGCGGTTTTTTTAATAGATAGAGTGATTCAAAAGGAAGGTTTATATGTATAATACATGCATAATATAATAGAGAAACACTGATAATTTTAGAGGTTTCTAATGTAATGTCGTAAATAAACACATTTTTTTGCGCTTACATTGTAAACGCTGGCTGAACCCGTCAAGATAGATCAAAATAATGTATGTACATACTACAGTATTGTACACCTTAAAAAGTTCTACAAAAAAGTCCGCGCTGGTATTCTATCTCTTAGGGATAACCCACAATAACCATTTTTTATCCTATACTTCTTACGAGAAATAATGGCTCTAAAATTATCAGCGTTTCTCCATTGCACCCGTGCGAAGCCGGGGCGGGTCGCTAGTACACGATAAAACAAAAAAATACATTAATTTGACGATTTTTTTTTTTTGAGTTCACCGACCGCAATCATTGTAGTCACTTGAGATAGAAGCTTAAAAATCAGCTGTTTACCATGAAAACTTCACTGATGAGGATATCGATGTCTCAAAACGAAGAAACTAAAGATAACAGATTTTTTCAATTAATACCTCAAGTAACAATACATCCAACAGCAAAATAAAACATCAAATCTTTTTTGTTTTTTATTCAATAGTTTTTCGATATAGATACTTACTTATCACGTCTGCAGAGTTTCGCTAGGTAATTTAATTTGACCCTGTGTACAGTGGGCTGCAAAAATCCATGAACAGTACAGAAATAAAATCGTGCGAAGCGAGAAATGACGCATTAAGGTTCCTCGTGTAGCGCAGTTTGTTCCGCCAGTTACTCAACTGAACCGAGCGCTCGGCGTATCCTAGACAGTCACACTCAACACAACACCATATTTGACTGGCCAACTCTTCCCTCGCGGTGGTAGGGCTAACGCCCGCCCGGTTTTTGACCACCCTCCCACCGGAGTCCGGCTTCAAGCAGCCTGCTGTGTTTCGTCGATGCGTGGGAGTTCGAGTGCCTTAGGCATCTTCTGGGCACGCTCGTTCCATCATAGACCTCATCCATCGCTTTCCGTCAGGCGTGATCGAGGCCAAGAACGGGCCCATTCAGCAATAAAAAAAAAACGGGTTGCACTCCGGGAGTGCCGGCAGAAGTGAAAACTTGAATATTAACCTTGTGCATTTTTGATATTTTGGAATGGTTAGGGAATAATTTTGCACTAATTGTTTTAATTATTAGTATAAAAGTACTATCATTTATGTGGTAGAATACAATATTTAATTTTATTTATTGCGCTATTGTACACAAACATGACAACCGCGCCGTAGAAAGAGAGGGGGATACTTCCCCTCCTACGCCGCACCGGCTGTGTACTCTCCATCCGTCTTACGAATTTTCGATCAGGTCACGTGTCCTGACGCGAGTTTAACATTTTTTACCCATTACAAAAAAGTGTACAACGCCGCTAAAGAAGTTTTCACTTAAAAAAAAACACATAAAAGTTTTAAAAAATGTTGTTAAATACCGTATATACTTTCATATTATGCATTTAGTCAGCTGCAGTGTGATTCTGTAATCATCTCACCGTGAAAACTCAGGTGAAGTGAGCGTGGAGTGAACTGCCAGTGCCACCTGATAGCCCTAGCATCAGTGGGATAACACTGACAGCTCACTCCACGCAAGTTTTCACGGTGAGATTTTTACAGAATCGACCGGCTGTTATTTTGACATTGCAAACTGACACTTCAATTTTATTTATTTGTATAGAAAAGTAAATTAGCCCACAGATGAGAAATAAATATTAATGTTAATCTCGACGCATTTCAATTGAACAATCAATTATTCAATGAATCCATTAATTTAAAAGAAGATTAGTATGATCCTGAATAACGTTGTTCAGGATCAAAATACAAAGATATTGTTCAGAGTTTTCGGATAATTTATCAATCACCTTTATACGCGTAGTGAAAGGAAATGAAACTGTTTGTTCTGTAATTAGGATATCGGAATCACTTTAACACGTCAATTTATGAAAAAAAAAAAAGCTATACAGATTGAAATTGAAAACATGCAACAAATTGAAATGAGAGGTTGTACACATCATTGTGAACCACTTTTACTACGAGATAAAACCTGAAATCGCGAAAAAAAATCAGCTGTTCCCTACATTTATGTTCGCAACGGTGATCAACCGTTATTATATTGTATTGTTTTTCTTGTTTTTTTTTGGTCTAGTGTCTGTACTTAGTAACATAGTCGTAAGTTTTACTAACAATTTCGGTGAGTCTTTGTTACTTGAATAAAGAAAATTCTATTCTATTCTGTAACTCGTCAAAATGTAGGGAACAGCTGATTTTTTTTTTTCGCAATTTCAGGTTTGGTCCCATGCTAAAAGTTGTTTATAATGATGACTACAATCTCCCATTTCGATTTGTCGCATGTTTTCAATTTCACCTTGTATAGAGTCGAAATTTCCTATCTGACTACCCTTGAAAAGAAATTGCAAAACCAAACTCAAGGGTCACAGTCTTAAAGTCCAGACATAATCTTGGTAATCTTGGATCATGTGTAGTCTGGTAAAAAAAGAAGAACGGACGAAACATGGAACCTTGCAGTACACCCATTTTCCAAAAAGTATCTTGGCATCTCAAAACCTTATCCATGAATTCGTTATGCAAGTCCTGCAAGCACGCGTGCCAAGGAGTAGTGGTGGCGCAGTGACAATGGCGCCGACTCCCCACACCGGTCGTGGGTTCGAACCCAGGCTTTCATCATCTGCCTAGCCTTTTCCCAACTATGTCGGGGTCGGCTTCCAGTCTAACCGGATGCAGCTGAATACCAGTATTTTACATGGAGCGACTGCCTATCTGACCTCCACAACCCAGTTACTGGGTAATACGATAAGACTGGTAAGACTGGTTGTCAGACTTTCGGGCTTCTGACTACCCGTGACGAATGTCAAAGATCCACGAATGACAGCCGGGACCAACGGCTTAACGTGCTTTCCGAGGCACGGAGGGGTCTCGGTATATAGGGTGACTGGTAATTAGTGACTGATACTTAAACACATGATTGTACTCATCATTACAAACAACTTTTAATATCGGATCAAATCCGAAATCGCGAAAAAAAATCAGCTGTTCCCTACATTTATGTTCGTACGAGTCGTCAAAATGTAGGGAACAGCTGATTTTTTTTTTCGTCATTTCAAATTATAAAACTTGTTTGTTGTCATGAGTAGAATCATGTGTTTAAGTATCGGTCACTAATTACCAGTCACCCTATATAAAGATGGTCACCCATCCACAGACCAAGATAGATAGATAGATAGATAATAATTTATTTGTCAGAATATTGTTTTACAAGGTGTTACAAATTATAATATGATGTCCATAATACTCTGCTGTTTCCAGCGTACAAATATTGAAAATAATTTAATTGATAAGGATTAGAAGACAATGTCAAAATTAAACATTAACAAATAAACAAATGACAAGAAAAAGGGAAAAAATAATTACCGTTACATGCACGCTCAGGAGTTATTAGTAAGCATAATGTCAAAAATGAAATACAATAATAAAAATATTAAAAAAGATATACAATGTCAAATAAATAATAAAAATTCTATGTATTCAATTCGCACAAATGTCAGTAGTCATCTAATTTAAATTTAGAATCAAATCTTTCATTTAGAAACTCAGTCGTTGAGTAGTAACACTTTTGTAATAGGAAGTTAAATAATTTATTTTTAAATGTTATAAAGTTAAGAATCTTAAATGCATTGGGTAATTTATTATATACTTTAATTGCCATGCAGTGAACATTATTAGAAAATAGTTGAATTCTTTGTTGAGGTGCACAAATTTTATAAGTATTTCTGCTTTTTCTAACAAAAACATCATTATATACCTGAAATAAAGCTATGTTTTTCCGTACAAAGATACACAGTTCAAATATATATAAAGATGGGAGTGGTAATATTTTGAGCTTTTTAAAGATTGGGACACAGCTTTGTAATGGTTGTGCTTTTGTCATTGAACGAATACATTTTTTTTGGGCTCGGAACGCTTTAATAGTATCAACAGAATTTCCCCATATAATTATGCCGTATCGAAGAATTGATGCTACGTAACCATGATACGCATTAAGTGCCGCGCTGATACCAGCCACGCGAGTTATTCTATTTAAAGCAAAAACAAATCTTTGTACCTTAGCGCATAGTTTTTCTATATGCACTTTCCAGTTACAATATTTATCCAATGTTATACCTAAGAAAGTCGCACTTTCAACCTCTTCTACAGCATTATCTGCATATTTTATTTCCAATTGGTGACGTGTGCTATTATAAGCTTGGAATTGTATTAGTTTTGTTTTACTTATATTTACATGTAAATTGTTGTCTTTAAGCCATTCAATTATTTTGTTTAATGTGTCGCTAATTTCTTTTACGTAATTGATGATATTACCATCGGTGAGTTTAATGGTAAGAGTAGTATCGTCAGCGTACAGAATGCAAGAGTGTGGGGTTACGTTGGGCAAATCATTTATATACAATAAGAACAAAAAGGGACCTAAAATACTGCCCTGGGGAACACCACATGAGTTTAGACGATAAGTGGATCTATATATTTTCTTCTCTGATAATGTGCGCCTAGATATTTCTACGCATTGTTGGCGATTATTTAAATAGGTTTCTATCCATTGTAGTGCGTTTCCTCTAATCCCATAACGATTTAGTTTCAAAAGAAGCAGTTTATGATTTACGAAGTCAAATGCTTTTGACATATCGAGAAATATCGATGCTATTGGTTTTTTATCGTTCAGACTAGAGGTAATCAGTTTCATAAGAGAAAAACATGCAAGAGTTGTAGATTTATTTTTTCTGAAACCGAACTGTTCTTCTTTCAAAATGGAGTGTTTTATTATAAAGGAGTGTAGTTTATCGTACATGACTCTTTCAAAAATCTTGGAAATTACGGGTATAAGAGTAATCGGTCGATAATTATTCATGTCATTTTTATCCCCTTTTTTGTATAATGGTTTGACTACAGAAAATTTTAGTCTGGTGGGGAATAAGCCTTGAAATAACGATAGATTGATAATATGGGTGAGTGGAGGTGATAGAGATTTAGAGCCAACCGCGGCAAGCGTGGCTTAACCTGTTCGATCGACCTGTGCGGCTGTTATTAGTTAGCCATGGGCCCCTCTCCCGGCAGACGCTTTATTTTGTGTAAATAATTCCATCACCACTGCTCTCAAAACGGTGAAGGAAAACATCGTGAGGAAACCGGCATGTCCTAGAACCAACAATTCGAAGACGTGTGACATGTACCAACCCGCACTGGGCCCGCGTGGTGGATTACGGCCCACCCCCTCTAGAAGGGAGGAGGCCTGTGTGCCTGTAGTGGGAATATTATAGGCTGATTGTGTATACATGCCATGGTACAGACGCCAGCACATCAAGCTAACCGAAACTGTCAAATTTTCCCAATCAACTTTGAACCCTGTGTTTCAGCGGTAAAGTTGAAAATCTATTAAAGAAATTTGACAGATTTTAGTAGCTTGATGTGCTGGCGTCTGTACCATAACAATTCTGAATGGTGATAACATGAATATATAAAAAGTTTTATTGGCATAAAGAAAAGGTGATGACAAAGCAATGAAAATGCGAAAGCACTAGGAAGTGGTGAAGGGCGGGCGTGCCGGGGGACTGTCTTTTGTAATTTTGACGTTCGAAAAGTGCTGATTCTCAGCCTAGTTTGAATAAATGACTCTTGATTTTGATTTTTGACAGACAGAAAAATTACATTTAAATAGGTTTGTACATCACAATTTTTTGTTTTGACCGTTGACCCCAAACTAAGGAGGCCTTGTATCTTGAGGGACGGAGTGCGAATGAGCTGTAAAAATAATTGTCGGTTCACAAGGCTAGTTTATTAAAGCGTGTAATATGTTGTGTGTGAGTGTCTGAGAGGGTGAAAGAGTGTGAGAGAGATGTCTTGCTAGCACTTTGGCTTGTCGACAAACGTTAGAAAAATTGTTCTGTCTTATCTGCCGAGTTGGCATTCTGAAAACCCGCTTTGACAGAAGTTCACTATAGTCAGGTTTTTATTTAGGTATTAAATTTTGTTTTCATTAATATTTTTAGGTTTTTTTTTGTTTGAGCTGACATATTATGGCAAATAGTTTAATTTAATGTTCTGTGTCTCGTAATCTTAATTACTTTGCATGCTATTGTATAGGAGAGGCCCGTGGCTAAATAATAACAGCTACACAGGTCGATCGATCAGGTTAAGCTACGCTTGCCGCGGTTGGTCTGTGGATGGGTGACCATCTTTACATACCGAGACACGGGTGAATATGAAAAAATTCTAGCTTAAGAAAAATGTCCCTTACTGTAATGATTTTTGGATCTAAATTTCGAATCAGCCCCATAATAACAATGTATCTGAAAAACTATGTAATATAGGAACTTGAAATGGTGTAATTATCGCCGCCAATCCACTTTAAATAAGGTAAGGGTCTTCCCAATCAACGAATTACCATTACGTACGTCAAAAGTGTGTACTTCATTTTCTGTCAAAAATCTCTTTACACTGTATTTTTTTCATAATTTTTTTCAACAAGTCCTTTACACTATTTTTTCATTAATAAATTGGATCCAACGTAGAGGTCAATTTAATATAAGGGACGGGACTACAAGATACTTGGACAGTAAGGGACATTACTAACAAAATACGTTGTTGTAAGGGACATCTATTTTCTTAAATAGCTAACTCATTGAAATAAATGTTACACGTGTAGATAGAGCACTAAAATACAAGTTTATGTGTGAAATCAGACCCGAAAAAGGTTAATAACAAAAAAGTTATGGGCGATTTAGTCCGAAAAAAAACTTTGTCGGCCTCTCCTGAAAAATCGTATTTTGTCCCTTACCTCAATTGAACCTACGGTCGACGAATACAACGGCCCGACATGAGTCATTGGACAGTTTCCTGCCAGACACAACACCCGTCTGGTCGGAGGGTCCTCCCTTTTCTATGGAGGATGAGTGAACTTTACTCCCTGTTCCTCGTACCTCTATAAATGAATGAATACGGCGAGATGGACGTACGATATCGTTACCATCGCGGGTAGAACCTGGATGAGGCTGGCGCAGGAGTGGTGGGGAATTGGCACATGAAAAGAGAGGCATATATGCACAGAAGTGACTGAAGTCGGGCTGTGGATAATGATAAAGGTCACCTTATAGCACACAAATCAACTCGGAAAGGGATCGTAACCGTATCGCCTTTCGCGTCACCTTCAAACAGTCGTCAACCTAACGTAACGTAACCAAAGCGGATCAGAAGCTCCGATACGTCGACTCGGCTACGGCTAGGCGACGGCGAGTCTATGGTCAGCAGCGAAAAGTCCTGGGACGCGGTGGTTTCCTTCTGCGAAACAGTCGTCTCGCAGAAGGAGGCTGAGGAAAGGGAGAGGGAGATCTCGTCCCCTCACCCGGCCCGCAGCAGGCGCACCGGGCGTCGGCGGAGGGCGGACAACACCCTCTTCCAGCCCCCCTAAATGGGTCCAGGGGCGATGGTCTTGGGGACGTCCGTCGCCCCCCACACATCAGGACCCGACGCGGCGGCGCGTAGTGTTCCACGTGCGCCACTCTTAGACGTCGGGGGGGGAGTTTAATACCTCACTCCCCCCCCTGGCACGAGGAGGCCCGCAGGTGCGGGCCAGCACCAGCCGGGAGTTGCGAAAGTATCTCCTTGATTCAAAAGTATTGAGCCCTTTCATATTTTTTAAAATAAAATACGTATTTTTAAAATAAATGCTTTTAATTCAAAACATATTCGCCATCAGATTCTACAATGTTTCTCCAGCGAGTAGGTCAATTATGAATGCCTCGTTTCCAAAATTCTGATGATTGTGAATCAAAAAACTTTTGTATCTCGATCGTTATATGATGACGGTTATCAAAACATTTGTTGGCTAAATGTTTACTGAGGGCACTGAATAAATGATAGTCCGTTGGGGCTAAGTCTGGTGAGTACGGTGGATGAGGAAGAACTTCGAAATCCAGCCGCAATATTTCAAGACGGGTATGTTGTGCAATGTGGGGTCACGCATTGTCATGTAACAATATGATTCGATTCAACGGAGGCTTAATTAATTTGAGTTGAGCAGCCAAATTTTGTAGCTGAGTGCAATACATGGAGGGAGGTATAGTTACGTTGTCATCTAGTAATTCCCAGTAGTACACACCACGGACGCCCCACCAAACGGATAGCATTACTTTCTTCACATGTGTGTTCACTTTCGGCACTGGTTGTGCTAGAGAACCTTTATCTACCCACTGATGCCTACGGTTATGATTAACATAACACACCCATTTCTCATCCCCAGTGACAACATTATTTAACCAGTCGAAACGACGACTACGGGACAGAAGTTGCGTACAGATCTCAACTCGCTGATGGCGGTGATCCACGCTGAGTAGATGTGATTTCCCAAATTTTTGTACTTTTCCTAATTTGTGAAGTCCACGAACGACAGTGGCCTGACTGCAGTTGAGCTCACTTGCTATTTCACGCGTGTTGGAATATGAGTTGGCTTCAACAAAAACACGTAATCGATCAAGATCCAGTTCAGTTGGTCTACCCGACCTCTGTTTATCTTCAACGCTGTAGTCTTCCGAACGAAATCTAACAAACCACCTCTTGCATGTTGCTGCACTGGGGGCATCGTCACCGAATACAGCCACTATGTTTCGACGTGCTTCAGCCGCGCTATGACCCAAACGGAACTCATATAATAGAGCATATCGTATCTCAATCGAAACTTCACTCTTTTTTAGATTACTGAAATTTTATTACGCTCTTAGATTAACTGTACTGGTACATCGAAGTGTGCCCTTTATATACCCTTTCCCCCACCACGAACCGGAAAGTTCTAGAAGAATTCAGATATTTCAAGAAAATGGCTCAATACTTTTGAATCAAGGAGATGTCGTTCCTTCCCGCGACCCCCGGCGTAGGTGAGAGAGGGAACACCGGGGTGGTTTTTAGCCAGTAAGAGTCTGACAGACCCCGCTGCCCGCCCCAGGGCGGCGGACATCCATGAGGATTTTCCACCCTGAAATAAAAAAAAAAAAGGCGACGGCGACGCCGTGCTTACGGCTCGCCGACCGCTGGTTGACGGCTAGGCGGCACTAGCTCAATCATTTTGAATCCGAACGTTAAGTGTAGCGCACGGTTATGTCTCGGTTCACAATACATGAGTTGGTTATCATTGCCATAGCACTTGATGAAGAGGAAAATAAAATAGAAAGAAACGAAGAAAAAGAATCACAGACCGCGGGAGGGGCGTGGACGAAGAGACGTAAGCTAGGGTACGGAGAGCCGTAAGCTAGGGTACGCAGAGCCGTAAGCTAGGGTACGCAGAGCCGTAAGCTAGGGTACGCAGAGCCGTAAGCTAGGGTACGCAGAGCCGTAAGCTAGGGTACGCAGAGCCGTAAGCTAGGGTTCGCAGAGCCGTAAGCTAGGGTACGGAGAGCCGTAAGCTAGGGTTCGCAGAGCCGTAAGCTAGGGTACGGAGAGCCGTAAGCTAGGGTACGGGAACTGCACTTCGACCACGCACCGCACCGCGGTTCGTGAGCTTGTCCCGAGGCGAGGCGATTACGTTACGATTCCGATTAGTGTGCGTTGTAGTTGGGAATTTCATAAAAATAATACTAAACGGCTCGAGTTGATACGGTGACGATCCCTTTCCGACGAAGAAGAACCTTTATGACGAAGCTATAAGTACCAAAAAACAAACCAGCATTTGTAATACATATATGCGTATATTAATTCGTTATTAAAATACATAAATACTTATAATATACATTTGTAAACGACACACATTCGAAACTCATACGGGTAATTGTTCATCCACTAAAGTACCGTTATCACATGCCTTAGTTTATCGTAAAGAAACCGGTTAAGAGATCTTTGAAGCATACTAAAATATACACAGGACTTATCTCTAAAAACGACCCCAGTATAGGACATAAGATCCAGTAGGACCATTTGGTACCAACTGATAAGTTGTTGCACTGCTATTCTTTTTTATACTGTGGTTCTTGCATAAATTCAGCGTTCTTGTGGGGCTAAAGGGAGTGTATATGAGGTAACTGTCTTCTGCACTTTTCTACAATGATTACCTCGGTTGGAATTGCTCAGGCGACGGTGTATAGCTTTTTAACCCCTATGTGGCTCGATCATTCCAAGCAGTGGGAGTTAAATGGGGTCGTTATAAAATCAAGTCCTTAATTTTTGTTATTTAGCATGGCGAACACGGTGGTGGCTCGCAGGGGCAGGGGCAAGGTGTGGGCTCGCAGGGGCACGGCGGGGGCGGGGGGGGCTCGCATGGGCACGGACAGGGGCTGGCACACGGGTTGCAAGGTGGTGCCGGCTGCACGCATCCACACGGACCCATCGACTGCCCTTGAAGACCCTGGAGCTGCGACTGGAGTGACTGGAGACCTAGCTGTGACTGCAGTGATGAGGTTGACACGCAGATGGTAGGGGGCTGGATGTTCTGCGGCTTAGGCGTCCTCACCACAATCTGGGGAGGGTTGATCGGTGCCGGACGTGGTTGAGTCACACTGATCGGCGCTGGCTGGATAGCTGCTGGCTTCGGCACTCTCACAACTAGAGGAGGAGGCTGCACGCAAGGAACTGGTCCAGGACGTGCCAACACTGGAGGAGGAGTTATTGGCGGCAAAGGAGGTGGTCGCACGCAGATCGGGGGTGGAGTCACTGGTGGTTGCTGCGGTGGCTGGACAGTCAGCGCCGGGGGAGTGATGGCAGCCTGTTGGGGTGGTCGCACCAGGATCGGGGGCGGCTGGATGATGACATCAGGGGATGCGCTGATGAAGAACGTGCCTCCGGGGACGGCGATCTCCTGGAAGCCGGCAGCCCTCAGACGTTCAGGCACGCAGTTCTTTTGCAGCAGTATCTTGACTGGTCCATCGCCGCATGGTGCTGTAAGGAATACATTCTTTAATAGCGATGCTGGCAGAGATCTTGGTGAACGAACTCGCACGTACTGGGAATTATGTCGGCTAGCATTGCCGTTCCAATTTATAGTCCTCCAGACTGTATTCCGACCATGGTGGCCCATCTCAACGGAGACCAGCCTTCGGCGCGGGAGATATTATAGTTCAGGCGTGTGTGCGCAGACAGTTGCACTCTCTCTTAACACAGTATCATTGTCCGATGGGACGGCAATCCGACACGACCGGACAGAGATCAGGCCAGAGAACAGCCAATGGCTTAACGTGCTTTCCGAGGCACGCATGGGGTAACCACACCGCCAACTTCCAAACTCCGGGCTGTTACTAAGGAATTCCCAATGGAAAAACTTAATAACACTTTACCTGACCGGGAATGGAACCCAGGACCCCACGCTCAGCAGTCGCGCTGGCATACACGAGCCCAACGGGACAGTCAAACACAAGGCAATCAAAATAGGTGACAGTCAGAAGTACTTACAAACTGGAGGAGCGCAGGGGTCGCAAGGGCATGGCGGAGGCACGGGGGGCGGGCAGGGCGGCAGCGGGGGCGGGCACGGACACGGCGGGGGGGGCGGGACGCACCCGCAGTACTGGGGCGCTGGCGCCGCTGCCGCTGAAGCTACCAATGCTGGAAACAAGAAACACATTTATTAGTCTTTGAAAAGCACGTTAATCTGTCTGGCTGTCATTCGTAGAGCTTTGACAGTCGTAGTCAGAAGCCTGAAAGTCCGATAACCAGTCTTGCCAATAGGTGCCGTGTTACCCAGTAACTGGGTTGTGGAGATCAGATAGGCATTTGCTGCTACTTTGACTGGAAGCAGATCTCAACACAGTTACACAGATTGTGATGTAGGTCATTAAAATTACAGTTGACGAAGCTTTGTAGATTTCATCACTGTCCCATTGATGTCGTCAAAGACGTTATTGAATGAGGATTTTAAATATTCATATGCTTCATGTTACCTTTCTGGCAAAAACCTGCCAGAATATAACCCCTTTTGGCTTGAAAATCCTATCATTTCGTACAGTTTCGATCCCAAAAAACAAGTTTAAAACTCCGATTACATTGGTTTGGATCACTGTGTTTTTTTTTTTCTTTTTTATTAAGATGATTAATAGAGTGAACAGCCGGTCGATTCTGTAAAATACTCACCGTGAAATCATAAGTGAAATGAGCACTTAATAGTGTTAATCCCTAGCGAATGACAGCTCACTCCACGCTCACTTCACCCAAGCTTTCACGGTGAGATGGTTACAGAATCGCACGGCAGTCTTCATTTAGCTTTAGATTTTTAGGTAAAAAAAGTACAAATGACTTCTGAAAATGTCTCATCAGATACTCTAAAGAAATTTGACTTGACGAAAGTTAATCCGCGCAGGTCGATCGATCAGGTTAAGCTACGATTACCGCAGTCGGTCCGTGGATGGGTGACTATCTTTTAACACCGAGATTCCTCTGTGCCTCGGAAAGCACGTTAAGCCGTTGGTCCCAGCTGTCATTCTTCGAACTTTGACAGTCGTTTCTACGGGTAGTCAGGAACCAGAAAGTCTGACAACCAGTCTTACCATGGAGTATCGTGTCATCCAGTAGACTGGGTTGTGGAAGTCAGATAGGCAGTCGCTCCGTGTAAAATACTGGTAAGTACTAAGCTGTATCTGGTTAGACTGGAAGCCGACCCCAACATACATAGTTGGGAAAAGGCAGGCAGATGTTGGTATGGATGAAAAGTAAATATATAGTTACCTATTATACCCAATGCCGTTAGACGCCCCATGGTTGACAACCTTGTGTATTAACCACCAACGATTTGAATCTTTTATACCCATAAGCACCCCAGCTTTGTTATAACTCACAAATTGACCGTTGAATCTCGCTAGACTGAGCATCAATATAACAAACTTCAATTGTTTTTTAAATCCTTTGCGAGGAAATCGGTTGTTTTGGTTTGGACATGTGACGTGAGGGAATAAGAACATGATCTATGACTTTTCCTATTGGTAACACATGTGCAAACGTCGTATGTCAGTGTGGAAGATACCAGAGGGGCAATTGGGTAGTTGCATGATATTGAATACTATAATATTCTAGTAGATAATATATCCACACATGTAATACAATAATAGAATTCGAAATCAAATTTGAAATCGGTCGAAAAATAAAAAACTTATAACTTATAGAAACTTTTTGTCTATCTCTTTCTCGTAAAACGAAGTTTTGCATGTAATTTATATGGCGATACTGAACTATGACGTCACAATTCAGTATTTCCCTATCTGTCTAATTGAGAGTTTTGAAGGCTTTCCAATTTTTATTTTTTAAAAATATTAAAAAACTGTTTATACCAAGCTATTAGTGAGGTAAAAAAGCTTCAATTTAAATAATAAAAAAAAATTAGTCAACCAAATCAAATCAAATCAAATCAAAAGTCATTTATTCAAACTAGGCTGAGAATCAGCACTTTTCGAACGTCAAAATTACAAAAGACAGTCCCCCGGCACGCCCGCCCTTCACCACTTCCTAGTGCTTTCGCTGGGGAGAAGAAGTGGCGCAACAAACTCGCGGATTCTCGGATCTAAACTAATATAATATTTATCTTCTGTCCTTTTCTTAATGAAATAGAAAAAAAGAGATGCACTGTACTTAAATTTAGTTTAGTTTGTGAACTAAGGAATCGGCGCCAGTGTCAGGTTGTTTGTTGAATAAACTATGACTCGCGAGCGTAACGAATATGTATTTATAGAATTACCAGCTAGAATTGACAACATTTCATATTTTTAACCTGCATGTATTATTACGTTATATAAAAGTAAATAGAAATCTAAGGCACCCGTATTTTTCCGTTTTTCGAAATTATGTACTTTTCATTCATAATTTCAACTTTGAAATTCGGTGTATTCTAAAAAGTCGTAAGCGCCAAATGACGTCATGCTTACGGTGGAATGGCGATAAAACCTTTGCTTTACTTTACTTTACTGTGACCCGTCAAAAACACTGTTAAATGTCACTGTCATAATATCACTTGTCTCAGAAGTTGTCAGCAAAAGCGCTAAAAAGTGTGTGGTTTGTGGTACGTAGTTTATAAAAATCATTGTTATTTAGTTACTTATATTGAGATGATCTTCGCATACATATAGTATAACGCGTTTAAGACATGATATACCCACAGCATTGCACCACTCTTTTTTTGCTGAGCTGGGCACCGCAAAAAATACTTTTTGAGTACTTTTAGAATTGTATTTGCAGACTAGTACAAAACAATATTTTGGTTCCTTCATTGGCGTATATTTTTCATTTGGATCCATTTCGTTGACGAAATATCAACAAAAACTGATAATATTATAGCGTGACGAGTTGATAAGAAAAATAAATTGTTCAATTCAATATTTTGTTTTTGTTTTATGGTGACATTGACATATTTGACATGTCTTGTTTGACATGTAATGTTTTCATCGAAGACATTGGAATGCGCAATGGTAACTACCTCATTCCACCATTTATGTGACGTCATCACATGTTTTTTGATTATCATTTTTTTTCTCAGAAATGAAGAAATAAAAAAATAAAAAATAAATATATTTGAACTCAGGAGACAAAAATAAAGAAATGGTATTTTTGTTTTAAGGTCGTGTCAGATTTGAAATGTTGTCAATTCCGCATAAGTGTCGATCCCGTGAGAATATCGGGATAGTATTCTATGTGTTAATCCCGGTTATAAACTATCTGTGTGCCAAATTTCATCTAAATCCGTTCATCCGTTTGAGCGTGAAGAAGTAACAAACATACAAATACACAAACTCACAAACTTTCGCCTTTATTATATTAGTGTGATAATAAGTAAAATCATCAATACACCTTATCCTCTAAGTTCATGTAATCCTAATTAATTACTGTTTCAGAAAATATCAATCAATAGTATTATATGAACTTAGAGGGTTCTCCACTGGTGGTGCAGTTTTATTGGTTGGTTGGGTTTTTGAGACTTCCCATAGCTACACGTACATTCACACACACATACACATACAACCAGACATCCATCACACTCATGTACACTCAATAACTCATGCACACTCATGCACACGCACACACACTCTCACATATTTATACATGTTTTGTTTTACTACACCCATGTACTGTTTTTATTGTGTTTTAAGTAAGTACCTACTGTTGTGAAGGAGCGGAATCTTCCAATACAGGCATTACTTGCTTAAATGAAGACTCTAAACCCAAAACTGTTTGTGTATGAACTTTTGGACACAATAAACGTTATTATTATGTCGTTTATTCAATTCTTTACCGTATTTCATTATATTTTTAAATATTTCTTATAGTATAAGTACAAAAAAAAACATTTAAAAATATTAAAAAATAGTGATCCGTCGGTGGCGGGAGCAGGGTCCAAGCTACCGGTGTATAGGACTCCAGAGACAGGAACCTCCTCCCAATGCGAGCCGTATCGAGGAGTACTGCCTTCTGAATCAGGCCCTTGATCCAACCGCCTAACGAGAGCCTCGATAGATGTTGATCGAGGCTTTTGGCCATCAGGCCGTTGGCCGATACGACAATCGGCACAATGATAGTCCAGCCCACATTCCACATGTCAACAACCTCGTGTGCTAAGTCAAGATATTTGATTTGTTTTTCTTTCTCAGCTTTCACGAGGTTCCCGTCATGTGGAATGGTAACATCGATAATCATTGCGCGGCGCGCTAATCGATCTATCACCACTATATCAGGTTTTTATTATTATTATTATTATTATTATTATCTTTTAGAAGAGTAACAGCTGGAGTCTGGATTTGTGCCAGAAGAAATTTCGGCCCTAACAGCGAAAATTGCCGTCGACGTGGGAGATATTATAGTACACCTGTGTCTGCGCACACAGGTGCACTCACGGCAGAGTGGGGCAAAAACTAATTGTGAAAGCAATTAACAACTAACAATTAAATCGCCAAATTTAGTTGCAACTAACAATTAAAATAATTAATTGTAATTGTAACATATCGCAATTAACAATTAATTAATTGTGCTTGTAAAACTTTGCAATTACAATTAAATTAATTGTGCTTGTAAAAATTTGTAATTACAATTGATTAATTGTTAATTGTTTGATACACGTTTACAATTACAGTTAACAATTAATAAATGTCATTAACTGAAAAACATAATGCAAACAATACAAGAGCCTTAATATTCCTTAATATTCTCAAAGGTATGTAAAGCCTAGATTTAAGCCAGAACATTACGTAAAAGTGTAGCACAGGTACCTAACTAGAATAATTCAGGATTGATGATTGATGACGATGCCGATGACGATGACGACGACGATTTAAATGACGATGATGATGACGATGACGATCACGATGACGATCATGATGACGATCACGATGACGATCACGATGAAGATCACGATGACGATGACGATGACGATGACGATGAAGATGACGATGACGATGATAACGATGACGATGACGATGATGACGATGACGATGACGATGAAGATGACGATCACGATGATGATCACGATGACGATCACGATGACGATCACGATGACGATCACGATCACGATCACGATGACGATCACGATCACGATCACGATCGCGATCACGATCACGATCACGATGACGATCACGATGACGATGACGATGATGATGATGAAAATAGACGGAAATATAATACCTACTGTAATAATATTTGTGAAGTTTAATTACTAAGTAATCATTAAATTAAAATTAGTCATTCTAAAATATAGAATACAATCGACACTTAAAATAATATTTTATTTATTAAACTAGAACTCTTCGTAATAATGCAGGATCTTAAAAAGTGAATTTAAATATAAAATACATAAGATACCAATAATACCGTAAGTTATAATAAAATACCTGTTTAACCTTTTGGTATTATACGGTATTTTTACAACACTACTCCTGCCATATTTACATTAATCAAATATGTAATTAAATTAAATATTAATTGTTTAATCCAATTAATTTAATTGTAAATAAAATTTTAATTGCAATTGAATTAATTGTAAACCACAATTAACAGATTTAATTGCAATTGATTTTAATTGCATTTCACAATTAAAAAATAATTGAACTAATTTAATTGCAATTAATTTAGTTGAAATAAAAATTGTAATTGTTGGCCTCTACAATTAAAAAAATAATTCAATTGTGCCCAACACTGACTCACGGCAATCCGACACAGCCGGAGAGAGATCAGGCGCAGGACCAAATGCGACGCACAGGCGTATCACACCGCCTACTTCCAAACACCTGAGAAATTCTTAATTGAAAACTAAATAACGCTTTGCCCGACCGGGGAATCGCAGATCACGCTTAGCAATTGGGATTGCGACCACAAAACCAATGGAGCAGTAAACTAAATGGGGAGTTAATCGGGGTAAATGCTAATAGGCTGACTCTCTCTCCAATCATCATCTGCCTACCTTTTCCCAACTATGTTGGGGTCGGCTTCCAGTCTAACCGGATGCAGCTGAATACCAGTATGTTACATGGAGCGACTGCCTATCTGACCTCCACAACCCAGTTACTGGGTAATACGGTACCCGTAGGTAAGACTAGTTGTCAGACTTTCGGGCTACTGACGACCCGTAACGACTGTCAAAGATCCACGAATGACAGCCGGGAGCAACGGCTTAACGTGCTTTCCGAGGCACGGAGGGGTCTTGGTATGTGAAGATGGTCACCCATCCACGGACCAACCGCGGCAAGCGTAGCTTAACCTGATCGATCGACCCGTGCGGCTGTTATTACTTAGCCACAAGCCCCTCCAATCACTCGATGACTCTCTCTCCAATCAATCGATTTAAAAATTAAATAGCGTTAATCAAATGATTTTATTTAAATCGATTGATTGGTACATTTGATTAACGCTATTTTAAAATCAATTGATTTTTCTACAAGCCATTTGGCTTATAGAAAAATCATTCTATTCTGTGAATGGGTATTTAGACTTTAAAGATTCACTCTGACATGTTACTATTATCATCATTTCACTAATATTGGACATTTAAATTTAAGAATTATGATTTATATATATCCATTTTATTAGCTTCATTTATTTAACGTACTACAGTACTTGCAAATTTTCATTTAATTTCATTCATAACAAAGTATAGATTCACGATTCAGCATCTCTGCCTACCCAATCCCCCCCCCCCCCTTCCCCCGCCTGGCAATATAGTCGTGAAGAAATGTTATCAGCTCACCCTACCTCCTTCAAACAACCATGATGTTAAGTTTAACGTAATCTTCGATAATTTTCACAGCCAACAGACCAAATAACAATATGTTAATCTTGAAAGTATATAAGGAGTGATCACAACCAAATTATGCACTGAAAGTCAAAATGGGTCTACAGGCATTCGTGGTTCTTGGTAAGTTTAAATCTGTCTTATAATCAGGCTATAATGTCCCCACTGCGGGGACACAGGACTCCTCTCATCGGTAGGAACTGGGCTGTACCCACCACGCGGGTCAGGGTGCGCCAAAGTTCACCTAAATTTTCAACTCCGATAATTGGAAATCCGAAAATGTTATTCCTAATATTTTTCATCCTAACAATCACAATTCCTAACTACTCTGTCTCTAATGTTCATAATTCCGAAGCATTCAACTTCATAATGTTAGTAGCAATAAACATCTATTTTATTCGTCTTCCTATATTTTCTCAACATAACCATCTTTTACACTATTATTCAAAGTCATTAGGTCTAACGTTTAATATACAGGGTGTAACGCAAAGGGGGTTTCAACCCTGAAGGAGGTGAATGTGCTCATGAAACTCAACAACTTTCCCCAAAGAACATAAGTCGAAATATGAAAAAAAAATTTGGCCCTCCCTTACAAAACTGACTACCAGCTGATTGATTTACTATGGGAGGGCCAAATTTTTTTTTTCATATTACGACCTATGTTCTTTGGGGGAAGTTGTTGAGTTTCATGAGCACATTCACCTCCTTCAGGGTTGATACCCCCTTTCCGTTACACCCTGTATATAAAAAACATCATTATGGTTAACACCCCGACTCAGGGTACCCCGACTCGGATAGGTTAGGTTAGAAGTTTTTTTTTAAACCACCCAGAAATAGGAGCCCCGCGAAGCGGGGCTCCGTCGACCTATCTTAGCGCAGGGGGTGCGCCAAAGTTCACCTAAATTTTCAACTCCAATTATGTTTAGGGATAAAAGCGTTATGATAAAAAACAGTAGGAGTTTAAATATATTTACATTAATGATATTATTAATTACAATTTTCGGAAACATGAGTGTTATGAACATCGCCGGTAGAGTGATCATTCGGATTACAAATCATTAGGAAGAACAATTTCGTGTAAAGAACTTTAGGTGAGCCAATATGGTTCCCGCGGGTCCAATGCGGCTTGGCTCCCGCCCTTATACCAATTCACTTGTGGTCGGCACAACATATCTTTTTTCTTCTTCTTTAGCCGTTATCTCAGTAGTCACCCCGTTTTTTCTATATCATCATTCACACAGTTCATCCATAGTTTTTTTGGTCTTCTTCGAGAGGGACTGTGCTGTAATTGTATGTATTTATCAGTATTTGTTTATTTTTTATATTTTTTTTTGCATAGTTACTCAATATCCCACTATTTATACATACTCATTACTGTTTTTATCTGACACAAATTTATTTTATTTATTTAAGTATGCATACACACATCACGTTCCAGTCACATCTGGTCCAGTTGAAAACCAGCGTCAGGCACCAGTTGTCTGGCATTTTTGCCTTTTTGGCGCAACCGTGGGGCACACTTTACAGTTTAATTTCCTACATCGGACTTTACACTTTGTTATTTGATTTTTATTTGTTTTTATCTGATGTATGTCTCAGGTATACTGTGTCTTATAGTCTGTGCTAAATAAATGTATTTTCTTTCTTCTCTTTCTTTCTTAGTTAGTACGCGGGCCCAGTGCGGGTTGGTATTATGTCACATGTCTTCGAATTTATGGTTCTAGGACATGCCGGATTCCTCACGATGTATTCCTTTTTTTTACCGTTTTGAGAGCAGTGATGATGAAATTATTTACACAAAGTAATGCGCCTTCATGGGTACGTAGTTCCGTACCCACGACCGTTGCATTTTGTAAGTCGGGACCGTTACCTCTGGGCTACCACCGCTCTCTGTTAAATCTGACTACTTATCTTCAACTCCTCCTCCTTCTGCCCGTAAATTATTGAGAGCCTCTATGCCACGGGAAGCACGCTAAGCCGTTGGTACGGTGTATAAACCACGCCGTAGAAAGACGTGAGGTTCCATAGTGATCCATCCAATACTGACAACCGTGTCTACAACGTGTAACGTTAAATGCGCAAAACCTGAAAATAGTTTGATCAGAATAACGAGCAGAATTAATTGAACCACTTTTTTAGGTCACATTTTTCAAAAAAAATTCATTAAAAAGTTGCCGTGTCTATTTATTAATAGTTCAAGCAAGCCAATGACAGCGCGGCGCAGCGGCCCGGTGACGACTCCTCCCTCGATAAAGCGTCGTCGCAGACGCAAGAAACGATCAGAATGGCCAATAAAACTAAAACAGCACATAAAACCTTTACATTTTTTTAATGACTTATTTTCTCTCTGAAATAGGTCAATTGAATTAAAAATCAGTTGCAGTGTCTAAGGTTTTGCGCATTTAACGTTACACGTTGTATACACAGCGAATAAACCGTATTTTTTGACGGCAAGAAAAACTTGTCTACAAAGGGATGTATAGCTTTCCACATTCATAGCACATGAGACAGTCACTCTCTTTCTAGCCATATTCTCTTCGACACAATCTCTCCGTCGTTTCTATGATGTTCTTAAAGCTTTCCACATTCATACTTAAATCTTTCATCGCGACACGTTCCATTTCTTGCATCACATGTCCATGCTATGAGAACAGATTTTCAGACAACTTACCGGTTGCTGGCACCACTGTCAGACTTCCTCTTACATATTTTTTATTATTATGTGATTAACCTGATTTATGAATCGCCAATTCTTACCCCCGCTGGTTACTGGAAAGCTTGACCAAGAGTACCCTTTTATTTAGGTAACCTAGTTTATGAAAGATTTTTTTTTCTGTTACCGAATTTATGGTTTCTGGTTTAAGTATCCGTTTTTTTGTATTTAATAGTCAATATGTGAAACCCTACAATTGATTACCACGCTTGCATAGTGTCAGACGAAGTCCATAACACATTGCGGAACACGCTTTTCTTCACGATCTAAGTCTAAGTTATTTGTGGGTTATTCTGCATCATTATCATCTCTGTTAATATCTTAATTTATTGTCACGTCCAAATTATATTCCGTTAAATTATAATCATTCTGAGTTCACGTTCATTTTGTTTCTTTACGTTTTTTTTTTTTTTTTTTTTGTGGTTTCGTTTTTTTATTTTATGGGTTTTATATTTTATAAACGTTGCTTAAAGTTAAGAGACGTTTAAATGTCAAAAATGTATGATTAAACAGTCTCTAATCATTACTTACCTATAGAATAGAATAAAACGTAACACAACGAAACGAAACGAACGAACGAACGAACGAACGAACGTAATGAAACGTTGACAAATAAAACTTTTTTGTTATTTTCTTTCTTTACCTTTTAATTCGTTTCTAGCACTCATCAGCGTCGCGGCTGCCGCTCCCTGGCGCTGCTACAGTACCTGCGACGGAAGTACTGTCTGCTTCGGAGAGGCTGGTCAACCCTGCACCAACCAACCAGCCATTTGCATCGGGAGACCCAACCCCCCATGCACGGGACCAGCGACTGTTTACACCCCCTGTCAGTGCCCGCAGCCACCACCGCCGCCACCCCCCTGCCCCTGTCAGCCCCCCTGCCCGGAACCCCCCCCACCCCCACCTTGCCCCTGCCCACCTTGCCCATGCTACTAAATGAATCTGCGTTATAGGAATCGAAATTGATACAGAATTGGTGCTTTTGAAATTTTAGTTTTTCGACTTTGAATTTTTTTCTGTTGGTATTATTATTTGGTGACTAAAATGTGTTTTGGAACGAATTAAAATTGATGATTTGGAATTAAATATAGTTTTCGTTTTTATTTTTCTTATTTTTTTACTTAAATATTATAAGTATAAATTAATAATATTATAAGTAATAATATTATATGACCTGTAATTATTCAGAATTATTATATGTATACATCATCATCATCTGCATAGCCTTTTCCCAACTATGTTGGGATCGGCTTCCAGTCTAAACAGAGCAGCTGAATACCAGTATTTTACATGGAGCGATTGCCTATCTGACCTCCACAGCCCAGTTACTGGGTAATACGATAACCCTTGGTAAGACTGGTTGTACGACTTTCGGGCTTCAGACTACCCGTAACGACTGTCAAAGATCCACGAATGACAGCCGGGACCAACGGCTTAACGTGCTTTCCGAGGCACGGAGGGGTCTAGGTATGTAAAGATGGTCACCCATCCACAGGCCAACGACCTGCATCCACGGGCTCTATAGACCTAATTAATATAAAAAATAACCATGTTGTTTATTTTTTTAATTCTTTCTCATTTCCGGAAAAATTGTCTGCTCAACAACGTAAATAACGCAATGATTGTTGTTGAACTGTCAAAATGAAACCCATTGCTACTGATAGTGTGTTACGCAATTACCCCGCTGGACTCGTCTGCTCCACCGGCCATCGGTCCTTCGACAAACATGGCCAGCCAACT
The DNA here is from genome assembly GCA_949629135.1 of Eremobia ochroleuca. NCBI lineage: Eukaryota > Metazoa > Arthropoda > Insecta > Lepidoptera > Noctuidae > Eremobia > Eremobia ochroleuca. The sequence continues at coordinate 9,752,991 of OX451414.1, forward strand.
GCCACTTCAGCTTGCTTACTCTGCAAGTTATGTCGCTTCGGTCTTACTAAAATGAAGACAAATTGCCAAGCACAGTGATGCAAGTTAATGCTTCTAAGTTCATTGCTCGGTTTGTATAAAACACATTCATTGCTGTCTTAAGTAAAGTGTTAATATACGAATGAGCACTTTAGACTGACCCATTTACCTATAGTTTCTGAGATGTATTCAATGTTGACATAACTCAAGGCACCGGGACGAAAATTTACTCTAGTAGAAAGTTCGTATTTTTTTAAGTGGAAATAACGACAATTGGAAACAAGGATATGAATAAGGGATAGACGTTTTTCGACAAAATCATGCGTATTTAGTGACAGGGCTATCGCGTTACCCAGTAACGGTATTGTGGAGGTAACATCATTATTCCTCAATTTTCTTGATTGCACCTACTAATGTTTGTCTCTGCATCACCCAAAGGTTGACTGGTAGAAAATGCATTAAGTCCGCCTCTGCACATTTATGTGCTTGAAGTATTAAATAAATAAATAAACATACTGGTATTCAACTGCATCGGGTTAGACTAGAAGCCGACCTCAATAAAGTTGGGAAAAGGCAGGCATATGATGACAGTCGTAATCATAAAAATTTCTGATACCTGTATTACCTTACAATGAGATAAAAATCTTCATAATATTCTCTCACAGATACGGTCTAAATCCCGAACTGAAATGAGAATTTTTCTACCATATAGATTTTCGAATAACAGTAAGTAACTACCAAATCACATTCTTGTCCAGTGAAGGAATTGAATACGAATCCTAACGTTGGTATGGAACGCGAAAGCTGGTTTGCTGCATCAAATACGAAATACTACCTTAACCCTTTATATGTAGAGCAGAAGATCCCGGCTTGTATGTTAAAAATAAAACACTGGGATATTAAAACTAAGTAATATTTATCGAAATTTTTTGAGATTCTTTTTTTTTTACTTAAAAAAAAATTATGGTGTCCACATTTTGGAAACTGTATGAAATTGTGTATACAACGTGTAACGTTAAATGCGCAAAACCTGACACCCCAACTGATTTTTAATTCAATTGACCACTTTCAGAGAGAAAATAAGTCATTAAAAAAATTGTAAAGGTTTTATGTGCTGTTTTAGTTTTACTGGCCATTCTGATCGTTTCTTGCGTCTGCGACTACGCTTTATCGAGGGAGGAGTCGTCATCGGGCCGCAGCGCCGCGCTGACATTGGCTTGCTTGACCTATTTAACGTTTTTAATGAAGATTTTTTGAAAAATGTGACCTATATTAAAAAGTGGTTCAATTAATTCTGTTCGTTATTCTGATCAAACTATTTTCAAGTTTGTCGCATTTAACGTTACACGTTGTATCATACACTGTATGAAATTGTCATGTATGAAATTGTGCAGACGGTGCAATGCATAATGGTACTTTGTATTTGACACACTATTTTGCTCTTTTTCCAAGATCTTTACTGCTGCATATTTGTCTAACGTTTAGTTAGCCGCAAAGATTCAAAATGTATTGTATCCAATATATGGACAGTTAAGCTACTATCCCAGAAGAGCGGTTGCCGCTTAGTAGCGTCTGCAATGTACGATTGACGTCAATAAAAAATGATCGACACTAAAAAATATACAATCGCCTTATCGCTTTCTGCGATCTCTTCCAGGCAACCTTGAATTGGACATTGATTTTCCTGGACATAAAATGGGGCTGTCGTTGGTGCAAATATTAGGTAGGTATACAATACACAAGAATATATACATAGATGTACAATATGTCCCTGAATTAACGCACACCACCAAACGCCCCAATTAGAATATTATGTTATAATCATATTACATACACTGATTTTTTATTATTATGTTCAAAACATTGTTTTTTTATTAAATTAGTTACATTGATTTTATGGGAGAAAATTGTGGTTACATTACAAATCTACGCACGCACACAGTCGCATACGTATAAGGGTCAAGCGTAGCAGGTCCATTTTGGTTTGTTTTGACTGTTCAGCGAAAGTGTGACAGTAATTTACGTAGTTTTAATTATTTTTGGGATAAAATTTTATACAGCGTGTAAAGTTAAATGCGCAAAACCTGAAAATAGTTTGATAAGAATACCGAGCAGAATTAATTAAACCACTTTTTAAAAACGTTGCCATGTCTATTTATTAATAGGTCAAGCAACCCAATGTCAGCGCGGCGCAGCGGCCCGGTGACGACTCCTCCCTCGATAAAGCGTCGTCGCAGACGCAAGAAACGATCAGAATGGCCAGTAAAACTAAAACAGCACATAAAACATTTACAATTTTTTTTAATGACTTATTTTCTCTCTGAAATAGGTCAATTGAATTAAAAATCAGTTGGGGTGTCTGAGGTTTTGCGCATTTAACGTTACACGTTGTATATATTCAAAATGACAGATACGAGTAACCGATTCTGAACAAACTATTATTCAGTTACACATTGGCGCGGATTCCCTTGTTCACAAACTAAAGTAAATTTAAGTTCAGTGCATCTTTTTCTTTCTATGTCATTATGAAAAGGACAGAAGATAAATATTAGTTTAGTCCTGTCAAATTAGTCAGCGCCTGACGTAAATTGACGTATTTTTATCAGCCAATTTTTTAACCAATGCTATATTTGTCCATGGAGTATATTAATTTAACAGGACTATATTAATATTTATCTTCTGTCCTTTTCTTAATGCAATAGAAAGAAAAAGATGCACTGAACTTAAATTTAGTTTAGTTTGTGAACAGGGGAACCACGCCGTTGTATCCAAAACAATAGATACATAAATATTATCACGGTTTATGCACCATCTCTCCCTACCAATTTGTACGCCACGATTTGCGGGTGAACATGTTAGAACTTTTCTGTAGAACTTTTTTATCCTGCATGCAATGTGTCATGTACACCATGTTTAAACAAATAAAACTTAGTTACTTACTTACTTAACCGTCAAGCAGTCGCGCAGCGTCGAATCGACCGCGATTCGATCGATTTTCGATACATTTATGATGCCAAATTGCTTACAAATCCAAAGAAAATTAGAATATTATTTTGATTTTATAATTTTGTTTATGTCCTAACATAATGATAATGTGATAAATACAAAAAATATTAAATAATTCGTGTTTTAAATCTCTGAAATATCCTATAGGTCTTTTAGTTTACGCGCGACCGCTGGCGTTACAAATGACGGCGCGCCCGCTTGAAGGTTAAGTTAATACATATGTACATTCTAAATGTTGTGTTAGCGTTACGGTGGTAGAAATAAAACAACAGATTTCAAATTATCCTTTCATTAAACCATTAAGGAAGTTCATTGGTAGCTGTAGAGGTAGGGTCAGCAGTGACAGAGGGTTTTGTTGTGGATCCGCGGAAGTGACAGCTGGGGTGACCACCTGAGGGCTGGCCGAAGCTAAGAACAGCCACACTGAGAACAAAAAAATTATCGGTGAAAAATCCATTTTTTTTTATGTCAAGCTCAGTTGGTGTTCTTTCTGAACAGTGAACCAGCAACACTGGGAACAAAAGATTTTATCGGTGAAAAAATCAATTTTTTCTTTAAGTAAAGCGCAGTTGGTGCTCTTTCTGAACAGTGAACGAAACTGAACCGGCATGCTCGGATCGTTGAATCGGGTATACTCGGCTCCAGTCGGTCGGTGACGCTGGATCGCGTGTGCTCGGCTCTGAATAGGGTATACTCGGCTTTGGTCTGTTGGTGACGCTGTATCGTGTGTGTTCGGCCTTGAATGGGGTATACTCGGCTCTGGTCGGTCGGTGACGCTGTATCGCGTGTGCTCGGCTCTGAATCGGGTATACTCGGCTCCAGTCGGTCGGTGACGCTGGATCGCGTGTGCTCGGCTCTGAGTCGGGTATACTCGGCTCTGGTCGGTCGGTGACGCTGTATCGCGTGTGCTCGGCTCTGAATCAGGTATACTCGGTTCTGGTCGGTCGGTGACGCTGGATCGCGTTTGCTCGGCTCTGAATCGGGTATACTCGGCTCTAGTCAGTCGGTGACGCTGGATCGCGTGTACTCGACTCTGATTCGGGTATTCTTGGCTCCAATCGGTTGGGGAAACTGGATCGGATATGCTCGGCCTTAGTCGGTCAGTGACGCTGAATCGTGTGTCCAGTCGTAAGTTTTCACTTATCGTGTGCACACCACCTATTTTGTTCTCTTAAAATATGACGTACTTTTGAATTTTTCTCAAAATGTTTTTGATTATACAGCGTATATCAGAAATGTGTCGACATATCAAAGGCAACAGACCATCAAACTGAACAACTTTCTCCATGACATCAGCACTCCAACTGCGTAAAACCATATCGATCTCAGTCTGAATCAATTTGAAGGATATTGCTAATCCATTGCTTCATATGTACGAAAAATGTGTGTGCTAAACAACATAAACAACGCAATGAATGTTGTTGAACTGTCAAAATAAAACCCATTGCTACTGATCGTGCAAATTCCAAATGCGTAAGAAAATTTAAAATTCGCGGGCTACCTAGCGAATCCCCCTTAAAAATCAAAATCAAAATCAAAAGTCATTTATTCAAACTAGGCTGAGAATCAGCACTTTTCGAACGTCAAAATTACAAAAGACAGTCCCCCAAAACGCCCGCCTTTCACCACTTCCTAGTGCTTTCGCTGGGAAGAAGAAGTGGCGCAACAAACTCCCCAGCAGCACAGCTGTCTGTTCAGTTAGAAAATACTTGACTGAATACAATACAAGGTATGCAAAGCAATTAACATTACAAGACACAGAACGCTAAATTAAATTATTTGCCATATGTCAGCTAGCAACGCCAATATACCAAGAAATACAATAAAAAACTATACGTACTCAAGCAAAAATTAATAAATGGAAATTAAATAAAAGCCTCCAGGTATAAAGGGCGTGACCGCTAACATATTTATGCAATGCTGGGTTCAGTTTACATAGCTGTCGCTTGAAGTCACAAATGATAAACTAGGACCATAAGGAAACTAAATAAACAAGTTATTAATAATGATAACAATGATAAAATACATATAACCACACATTTCCGTTACCCGTAGTACTAAAACTTAATACCGATCAAGCCTTTTTTTTTGTTTTTTTTGGTATCGGGGTGGAAAATCCTCATGGAGTCCCTCCGCCCTTGGGGAAGGGCGAAGGGGGACTGTCAGACTCTTACTGACTAAAAACCAACCCGTGTTCCTCATGTACCCGTGTGTCAGGGGGCGGGTATCGCCGAAGCATTCGTCGCTACCCCCGACGGGTAATACCGATCCAGCCTGCCCCTTCCTGCCATCTCCCAGCGACGCCCTAAGCCGAGCTCCGTACCCCACAGGGGGTGCCCTTAGCGTGAAGTCGCTAAGTTTTTGTGTTTTGACGCCCTGAGTGGAGGCCTTAATTTATTGAGGCATCCACAGGCAAGCCCGGTTAAGCAGACGACAACCTCATAGGTTGAACTGCGAGATGCCATTCCCAAAAAAAAAAAAAAACTGCACAAAAATCGCACTCACCGCTTAAAACTAATACAAGAAAATATATTTTAACTCCCATTGTTTCACTCAACTGCCTTATCTACTACTATAATAAATTTTAATTTGTTTTAACATATAACGCGTCACTATTTATATAAACTGAATAGTTTTCAATAGTCACGGGTAAATCGATTTTTATTTTTTGTAATAACAGTATTTTGTTTAGGCTAGTCGACATTCTACGGCGTTACTTGGGATTAGAAAAACAACCGACTTCCAAAAAAACACTACAAAGTGAAAAATAATTTTAATTTTGGAAGTCGGTGTCGTTGGTTCCGCATTTTGGTTTTTTGACACCGACTTCCGAAATTAAAATTATTTTTCAATTTGTAGTGTTTTTTTGGAAGTCGGTTGTTTTTTTTTATATAGTTTTTTTTTATTTTTAACTTTTTAGTTATATCTACCCCAATCAAATTCATATAAACATAAATATCAGTGACAGGAAGCTGCATCTGCGTTTATAGGGTACAGACGTGATGTTATGTTGTGCGATTGCGTAAACAATGCATACATATGCGATAGCAGCAATCGCGGTTGTTTTACTGGTATTAATTATTATTATAACAAAAAAAAATTATAACCTTTGTAGTGAGTACAGGCGTGATATTATGTTGTGTGATGGTGTAAACAATGCTTAAATATGCTATAGCAACAATCGCGGTTAATCTGCTGTTATTTATTGAAGAGTTCCCCGAATTCTACAAGATCCCATCATCAGATATTGAAATGGTGACAATGGGACCACACGGGAAGCACCAGCTTTCAAATAAAAAAAGAATCATGAAAATCAGTTCACCCAATCGGTTATAATGAGGTAAAAAACATTAAAAAAAAATAAAAATAAATACAGTCGAATTGATAACCTCCTCCTTTTTTTGAAGTCGGTTAAAAATGAAACATAATAAACAGGATATAATTTTCCCAATACTGGGACACAGGTTCCTCTCTCGGAGAGGAAATGGGATCCACCACGTGGGCCCAGTGCGGGTTGCTAGATGTCACATGTCTTCGAATTGTTGGTTCTAGGACATGCCGGTTTCCTCGCGATGTTTTCCTTCACCGTTTTCAGAGCGGTAGTGATGAAATTATTTACACAGAGTAAAACGCCTGCGTAGTTTCGAACCCACGAAAAAATGAAACACCCGATGTATTAAAAGTTTTTTTTTTTTTTTGTATTATTGAAATAATTTATTTATTTGTTGTATGACCAGTAATATTTTTTTTTCTACAGACTAATACACGTAAATGGTAACGGAATAGTAAACTAAACAGAAAACAAAACAAAAACAAAACAGAAAAAAAAACAAAACAAAAATAAAACTGCCTCGTTAGTCTAGTGGACGCAAGCGCTAATTCTGAGCGTGAGGTCTTGAGTTCGATGCAAGGTGCGCACAAAGTGTTTATTTGATTAATCTTTCCATATTTTCGCCGCCTTTCATAAGTACTCAATGGTCTTCTTTTTATAAACTCTATGTGCTACCGTTAGGCCCTTTGTATACAACGTGTAACGTTAAATGCGCAAAACCTGAAAATAGTTTGATCAGAATAACGAGCAGAATCCATTGAACCACTTTTTAATATAGGTCACATTTTTCAAAAAATCTTCATTAAAAACGTTGGCGTGTTTATTTATTAATAGGTCAAGCCATCGCGGCGCAGCGGCCCGGTGCCGACTCCTCCTTCGATAAAGCGTCATCACAGACGCAAGAAACGATCAGAATTGCCAGTAAAACTAAAACAGGACATAAAACCTCTACAATTTGTTTAATGATTTATTTTGTCTCTGAAATAGGTCAATTGAATTAAAAATCAGTTGGGGTGTCTGAGGTTTTGCGCATTTAACGTTACACGTTGTATAACGCACGATTTACGGTACGGCGTATAAACCGCGCCGTAGAAAAAACCTGTCTGTCCTGTCAACAAGCTTCCATAGTAATCCATACAACACTGACGAATCGTGCCTACTCACGGTGTATCGTCCTCTTCCATTCTCTCCTGTCAACCGTGACGCTATCATTGAGTCCCTTCCCTTTCACATCATACCTCACACCATCCATTCTTCTTTTCTTTGGCCTTCCTCTCCCTCTCCATCCATCAACATTTAAATTCGTCAATTTTTTAGTCAAATCATCACATGCTTTTCCTGTATCCTCATAACATACCAAGCCAATACGTAATTTAAAAAGGATTTTTATTTATTTATACAACGTGTAACGTTAAATACGCAAAACTTGAAAATAGTTGGATCAAAATAACGAGCAGAATTAATGAAACCACTTTTTAATATAAGTCACATTTTCCAAAAAATCTTCATTTAAAACGTTGCCGTGTCTATTTATTAATAGGTCAAGCAACCCAATGTCAGCGCGGTGCAGCGGCCCGGTGACGACTCCTCCATCGATAAAGCGTCGTCGCAGATGCATGAAACGATCAGAATGGCCAGTAAAACTAAAACAGCGCATAAAACCTTTACAATTTTTTTAATGACTTATTTTCTCTCTGAAATAGGTCAATTGAATTAAAAATCAGTTGGGGTGTCTGAGGTTTTGCGCATTTAACGTTACACGTTGTATATCTCTGTCTCTTTCAGTAACTGCTTGTTTAACTAAAAATATATCGAACAATACAAAACATACAATACAATGGACGGTCTCATCGCTTTCTGCAATGTTTCCAGCAACCTTGGAATGTACAGTGATTTTCCTGGACATTCAATGGGGTAGTCTTTTTTTTCATTTCCTTGGCACGACTTTATTTCACAGTAATCCACCCTATATCGGGAGCAGGGTCCAAGCTACCGATGGTTAGGGCTCCAGTGACAGAAACCTCCTCACGATGCGAACCGTATCGAGGAGTACTGCCTTCTAAATCAGGCCCTTGGTCCAACCGCCTAACGAGAGCCTCGATAGATGTTGATCGAGGCTATCGGCCATCAGACCATTTGCTGATACGACAACTGACACAATGACAGACAAGCTCACATTCCATATGTCAACAACCTCGTGTGCTAGGTCCAGCATGTCGATTCTGTAAAAATCTCACCGTGAAAACTTGCGTGGAGTGAGCTGTCAATGTCATCCCACTGATGCTAGGGATTGACTAAGCAAACATTTACAATCGTAATCGAGATTTTAATCATATTTTTTATACTAATTCTATTGAACATTTTATATAATTTAAAAACTAGTATTTTAGCTGTCAAAACATTACTATTTTATTGGGTTTTAAAACAAAACAGAGAGTTAGTCAGAATATTCATTTTCTTTTCTTTCCTACATTAAAACCGAAATTATATAAAATTATCACTACAATTAGCATAAAAAATATTATTAAAATCTCGATTATTATTGTAAAAGTATTCTTGGTCAATCCCTAGTATCAGGTGGAATGACACTGACAGCTCACTTCACCTAAGTTTTCACGGTGAGATGGTTACAGAATCGCACTGCAGATGTTAATACTATTTATACATTTCTCCTTAGGGACCAACAGAAACTTTCTTTTTATGCATGTTGATTAACGTATTGTTAAATATTTAACGTGGTATGACGATATTTTGTAAAATTAACGTAAAATCAATTTATTTTAGAAAAACTGAGTTTTCAAATGACGCCATTGTTTTTCTTTATCACCCGACTGCGTATGGCAAAAGAATGTAGTTGCGTTTAATGTTTTTTTTTTTGTGCATGGCATCTTGCAGGTCAACCTAGGAGGTTGTCGGCTGCTTAACGGGGTACTGTAATAAGTTTTGATACTGTAATAAGTTAAAGCCTCCAGTCCGGCCATTTTTTTCTTCCACCTTTATTGTTTCATTGCGGGGTAAAAGTCTTCCCAACAGTTTTCCAGCAAGGACATACAACTTACAAACTAAGCGGCTACACGCTAAGAGCACCCCCTGTGGGATACGTACCTCGGCCCAGGGCGTCGCTGGATCAGATTGCAACGGAACGTTGTAATCGTGGTAGACTGTGGATTTGTAGATCATTTTGTATTTTTAACCGACTTCAAAAAAGGAGAACGTTCTCAAGTCGGATGTTTATACTTTTTTTAGGGTTCCGTAGTCAACAAGGAACCCTTATGGTTTCGCCATGTCCGTCTGTCCGTCCGCAGCTTAGCTCAGAGACTCTTAGTACTAGAAAGCTATAATTTGGCATAGATATACATATAAATGACGCCGACAAAATGGTGAAATAAAACCTTGGAATTCAAAAATATATTTCAGTGTACCTCCTCTACACGTAAAGTGGGGATGTTTTATTTTTTTCTCATCTACCCCATGGTGTGGGATATCATTGGATAGGTCTTTCCAAAATATGGTGGGTTTGTGAAAACAATTTTTCGATTCAGGGATCCGTTTATGAAATATTAAGCTTTAAAGTGATAATTTTTGTTAGAGTTAGTTAGTCGTCCCGTCCCCCCCCCCCCCCCCCTCCTGCCAGCTAAATGGTTGCTTTTATCTATGTGAAAAAATTCACGGCAGTAGTATACAAGCTGTAACTTAAATAACGCACAATCTCATAAGGGGTCATTGTACGCATCACTATGAACAACTTTTACTATGGGGCCAAAACAGAAATCGCAAAAAAAAAAATCCGCTATTCCCTACATTTTGAGGAGTTATGCGAACATATTGCGTTAATTTCATCACATAGGACACACTATCAGTAGCAGTGGGTTGGTACCGATAGATAGTGTGTTACGCAATTAGCCTGAAGCCTGAATTAATCTGAAGACCTATTCCCATAAATAAAACGTTCAAGATCTAGTTGCAATCCCATTTCAGCGACATCATCTGTCTAGCTTTTTCCCAACTATGTTGGGGTCGGCTTCCAATCTAATCGGATGCAGCTGAATACCAGTATTTTACGTGGAGCGACTGCCTATCGGACCTCCACAACCCAGTTACTGGGTAATACGATACTCTTTGGTAAGACTGGTTGTCAGACTTTCGGGCTACTGACGACCCGCAACGACTGTCAAAGATCCACGAATGATAGCTGGGACCAACGGCTTAACATGCTTTCCGAGGCACGGAGGGGTCTTGGTATGTGAAGATGGTCACCCATCCACGGACCAACCGCGGCAAGCGTATAACCTGATCGATCGACCCGTGCGGCTGTTATTACTTAGCCACGGGCCCCTCCTAGAGATATAGAAGCTAACAATACATACAAATTTATATTTGATAATGGGCTTTAAAAATGATATGCTCATTTTGATCTGAATTATCCTAAATTCTCGGTCGAGCGTTGTTTGGTGGACGTAAAGAGATATTTTACGATTAATGGAGCTATAATTTAAGATTTATTTGTGTGCATTAAGAAATAATAATTTGTTGTTGATTCGAGCGAATAGCTCTGCGGGATTTGGTAGAAAGTTAAATAATAACAACGTGTAACGTTAAATGCGCAAAACCCCAGACACCCCAACTGATTTTTAAATCAATTGACCTATTTCAGAGAGAAAATAAGTCATAAAAAAAATTTTAAGGTTTTATGTGCTGTTTTAGTTTTACTGGACATTCTGATCGTTTCTCGCGTCTGCGACGACGCTTTATCGAGGGAGGAGTCGTCACCGGGCCGCTGCGCCGCGCTGACCTTGGCTTGCTTGACCTATTAATAAATAGACACGGCAACGTTTTTAATGAAGATTTTTTGAAAAATGTGACCTATATTAAAAATTGGTTCAATTAATTCTGCTCGTTATTTATTTATTTATTAAAACTTTATGCACAAGTAAAAAAAGTACTGCACAAAGGCGGACTCAATGCCAGAGGCATTTTCTATTTTCTTTTTCTGATCCAACTGTTTTCAGGTTTTGCGCATTTAACGTTACACGTTGTATAACATCAAAAATCAAGAAAGAAGAAAAATAATAAGTTGTGTCGAGAATAACTAAAACAACAAGAACAACCAAAAAGTAAATAAAAAACATAAGAAAAAAAAGCGTGTTGTGTTTGCAGAGAATGAGAATGTATATTATAAAAATATGTATTTCTGTGAATGTTTTATGATGTGGATTTCAATAGATTTTCTGTATCATTATAGTTCATTTCGATGAAAATATTAACACAATGTTAAGCGTCTACCTGGGTGCGAACCCACGACCTACAAAAGGGGCCACAATACACTAGTGACAAAAAATGAAAAGTATGTTTAGACGGTTTGGTCATGTTGAGAGGATGAATGTAAGGCGACTAAAAATACATATTTACACGACAGATGTGACTGGAAACGCTGGAAGGGGGCGCCCTAGGAGGACATACACATATAGTGACGATATTGGTGATGTTCTTCAGAAAGGTCTGGTGAATAGTACTCGCGACCGGCGGGCGTGAGTGACCAGCAGTGCTATTCTGTAAAAATCTCACCGTGAGAACTTAGGCGAAGTGAGCGGGAAGTGAGCTGTTATTAGGGATTAACACTATTGACACTGCTCACTTCAAGCTCACTTCACTTATGTTTTCACGGTGAGATTTTTACAGAATCGACCGGCATGCGGCAGATGTATGAACGTAAACGAAGCAATAGGAGATTTCCGCCCACCATCATGGGAAGAAGGCGTGCGTTTATGTATGTATGTGAACCGGGCTTTATATTCATTACATTTCTAAGCACCACAGTCTAAAAACTTCATTAATACAATGCTAAAACGCTTGGAGATCTCCGCCACAGTTTACATTTAAACAGTATTATAATCATCTATACCTGTATATACAAAAAGTTATTTTGACAACTCATCAGGAGCCGTTAAAATGTGTAAATGATCCAAGTTTTCGTTTAGAAGCTTAAATAAGCTAAACTTTGCATGAAACCGGGGTGAAATGCGAATGGAATACTAATTTTATAAATGATAAATGATAAATGATAAATGATAAATGATTTATTTTCTGTAAGTAGGTTTGTACAAACACTTTTACATGTCAATCATATTTTTTAAACTAGATGAGGTCGGCGTTTCCTATCTGACTACTCTGAGAAGAAAGGCCGAAACAAACTCAGAGGTCACAGTCTCTTTTAAAGTCCAGACATAATCTTGGTCAGATCATGTGAAGACCATGCAGATTGGTGTCTGAAATGGTCTTTTGAGTAAAGAACCACACAGATTGAGCGGACCTGTCCAGTCAGTGCACGCATTTGTCAAAAATTGTGTAGCTCAACTCAGAACTTGAGGAGCCTTACGATTCGACGAACAATACCAATGAAAGGACATTTGGGTAGGCCGCATAAATTACTCAAACTGCCAGACCATGATTAAAACTAACTAAGAAGGAAAAAAGAAAAAAGAAATGACCCACATAGTCTTCACACTCACAATAATAATAATAAAAATAAGATACTATACAAAGTAAATATCCATGTCATTGTTTATATAAAATTCATCAATGTCAATGTGTATATAAAAATCCGGACATCATCTTTGATCTTTGAGGACCATGTAGATTGGTGTCTGAAGTGGTATTTTGAGGGAAGAACCACACAGATTGAGTGGACCTGTGCAGTCAGTGCACGCATTCGTCAGTAACCGTGCAGCTCAACTCAGAACTTAAGGAGCTCAACGATTCGACGAGCAATACCAAGGACAGAACATTTGTGTAGACCGCATAAACCACTCAAACTGCCAGACCATGATTAAAACGGAAACAATGACCCACATAGTCCTCACATTCACAATAATTAAAATAATATAAGACTTTAAACAGTAAATGTTCATGTCATGTCATAAATAGATATTAAGAAAGAAAAAAAATAACAAAAGTGTAAATCAGCAAAATAAAAAATAAACAACATTCACTGTCTAGACCTATTGGAGCAGCTCAATCCCAAGCGTTTTTGTCCTCAATATAGTCTTTTACAGTATAATAGGCTTTGTGGCATAGTTTTAGCTTTATAAAAGATTTGAATTTATTAATGCTTAGTTCTTGAATGTGGCTAGGAAGTTTATTATAAAAACGTATACATTGGCATCTAAACGAGCCACCTATTTTCTTGAGCCTTGTTGTAGGAACAACAAATTTATGTTTGTTCCTAGTATTTATATTATGGATATCACTGTATTTCTTAAACAGATTAATATTTTTATGTGCATACAAAAGATTATCATAAATGCATACAAAAGATTATCATAAAAAATTATTTGATGATGATTGAGGTTTCTTAGGTCCGTGGCTAAATAATAACAGCCGCACAGGTCGATCGACCAGGTTACGCTACGCTTGCCGCGGTTGGTCTGTGGATGGGTGACCATCTTTACATACCGAGACCCCTCCGTGCCTCGGAAAGCACGTTAAGCCGTTGGTCCCGGCTGTCATTCGTATATCTTTGACAGTCGTTACGAGTAGTCAGAAGCCCGAAAGTCTGACAACCAGTCTTACCAAGGGGTATCGTTTTACCCAGTAACTGGGTTGTGGAGGTCAGATAGGTAGTCGCTCCATGTAAAATACTGGTATTCAGCTGCGTCCGGTTAGACTGGAAGCCGACCCCAACATTGTTGGGAAAAGGCTAGGCAGATGATGATGAGGTTTCTTAGAGCAGTTGTGGCCCAGTAACAGTAGCGGCCGCGACTTACGAGTTGTGGGTCGTGGGTTCCAACTCAGACAGACGCTTTACTTTGAGTGAATAATTTCGTCAACACTGCTCACAAAACGGTGAAGGAAAACGTCTTGAGGAAACTGGCATCTCCTAGAACCAACAATTCGAAGACATGTGACATCTACCAACACGTACAGCCCGCGTGGTGGATTACGGCCCACTCCCTCTCACAGAGAGGAGACCTGTGTCCCAGCAGTGGATTATACTGATAATGCTGTATGCTTATGCATGTGGTTTCATAATAACATAAGACCACGTCCGTTTTCTACAAAGGTTTTAGCAGAGGTGTACCAAAACAATATCGTCATCTGCCTGCCTTTACCCAACTATGTTGGGGTCGGCTTCCAGTCTAACCAGATGCAGTTGAACACTAGTATTTTACATGGAGCGACTTGCAATCTGACATCCACAATCCAGTTACTGCGTAATACGATACCCCTTGATTTTGATTTTCATATTCATTTGTAGATCAAATATAAGCTAACAGTTTACACCAACTCGCTTATATCTATGCTAATTCTACAAAATTACAGTACAATTTTAATTAAAACTTCTTAGACTAAAAAAAATAAATTAAAAAAAAACGGAGTAACATAAAATTTGAACACAAAACAACCTTAAACTTAAAATTAGAAACTAAACAATTATTTCTTCTTATTTAAATAAATAAACACATGTTTAGCGATTGTCCACTGAGAGTCAAAAAATAAATCTGCCTCAGGAATATATTTTAGAAACTCATTTATTAACTTAATTGCTCTAGCAGTGGGTGTGTTGTTGGTTCGGGGAGCACGCCTTGTAGGCGGGTAGCAGAGGAGTGACCTATGTTGTCGTCTTACAACGCCACGCATATACTGGTCGGGAACATAAATGACTGGTTTTCAGACTTTCGGGCTTCTGACGACTCGGAACGAATGTCAAAGACTTATGAATGACAGCTGGGACCAACGGCTTAACGTGCTTTCCGAGGCACAGAGGGGTCTCGGTATGTTATGTTGTTAGGTCACCCCTCCACGGACCAACCGCGCCAAGCGTAGCTTAACCTGATCGATCGCTCCGTGCGGCTGTTATTACTTGGGCACAAGCTCCTCACCAAAAAGATCACTAAAAATCACTAAAAAGGGCACTATTATCTAGCGAAACTCTGCAGACGTAATGGGTACAACACTATAAAATTAAAACAAAAAAGATTTGATGTTTTCTTTTAGCGTCAATGACCGCTGCACGTTTTGTTACTTGAATTAGTATGAGTTGAGAAAATCTGTTTTCTTTAGTTTTGTCGTGTTGAGATATCGATACCCATCACGTCTGTGAAGTTTACACAGTAAAAAGCTGATTTCCAAACATGTTTCAAGGGACTACGCTGCGGTCGGTAACCCCACAAAAAAAAATCGTTAAATCAACTTATATTTGCTTGTATCATGTTTAGATATCGATACTCATCACATCCGCGGAGTTTAGCTAGCTAATTTCATTTAACCCTGTAGACACTGAGTAAATGACTGACATTTCTGCCAAGACCATCAGTCAAAACGGGCGTGAAGATAAGCGTAAATTCACTGAATAAAAGTACATTTTAATTGTGAGGCATTCACTAAACTTTACTGATAGACTAGAGGACTTCTAGGGTTCCGCAATTAAATTAAAATTTTAAAACCCTTCTGGATAACACACTGTTGTTAACAGGGAAATATTTAGCATCATCATGATAGAAACATTTTGTTAAATGAATGAACCTCTAAAAACTTTTTGCACTTTTTTTTTAATAATCGACCCTATTTTTAACTTTCGGGCATTTTTTCGCAGTTGATCGCAAAACCCAAGCTTGGTCACCTCGAGCAAATTGGTTAGGTTATGTTAGAACTGTGACCAGCAGGCTAATTACGTAACACACTATCAGTAGCAATGGATTTCATTTTGACAGTTCAACAACATTCATTGGGGTATTTGTGTTGTTGAGCAGAACATTTTTCGAACATATGGAACAATAATAATAATTCTTTATTGACATAAATAATTTTTAACAAAAGTAGTGAGGCCCTGACTCCTGTGCTAGGTATAGTACCTGTGTTACAGGAGCCAGTGTCTTCTCCCAATAATATGATCCAAGTTTTATGCAATAAGGATTAATCCAAAACACACAAGTACATAAAATAAGAATAAAAAAATTAAAATAGAAGAGAAAATTATAAACATTTCCAACGTGAAGCAATTCAAAAAAGTGTTAGTTGTATAGTGAATGAAAATGGTGTGTAGGGTTTGTGGTGTGTGAATGTGTGGATATAGGTATGTGGTGTGTGATGTTATACAACGTGTAACGTTAAATGCGCAAAACCTGAAAATAGTTTGATCAGAATAACGAGCAGAATTAATTGAACCACTTTTTAAAATAGGTCATATTTTTCAAAAAATCTTCATTAAAAACGTTGCCGTGTCTATTTATTAATAGGTCAAGCAAGCCAATGTCAGCGCAGCGCAGCGGCCCGGTGACGACTCCTCCCTCAATAAAGCGTCGTCGCAGACGCAAGAAACGATCAGAATGGCCAGTAAAACTAAAACAGCACATAAAACCTTTACAATTTTTTAAATGACTTATTTTCTCCCTGAAATAGATCAATTGAATTAAAAATCAGTTGGGGTGTCTGAGGTTTTGCGCATTTAACGTTACACGTTGTATATACACTTCGAGATAAAACAATAAACAAGATTTCTATAGTTTGGACAAAATAAAGAATTTATTTTTCTCTTCAAACGTACACATTACAGTAAGTAAAACTATGGAAGGTAGAAAGACACCGACACCAAATGTCAGAAAAAAGAACACATATCATTTTTAAAGACATGCAGAGATACACTTACATACAGCCAAGTATCGGAATGAAATTTAATTCAATATATACTATTTTAAAAGGAGTTCGGTTTGTTCATAGTCATGCGTAAGTAGCCATGATTTAACCTTACTTTTATGCAATGGATTAGCAATATGCTTCAAAGTGGTTCAAATTGAGGGTAATAGTGTGTTATGCAATTAGAGTGCAGCTCCCTTGTGTAACATACTATCAATCTCAATTCGAATCATTTTGAAGGATATTGCTAATCCATTCCTTCATATGTTCGAAAAATTTGCCTACTCAACAACGTAAATAACGCAATGAATGTTGTTGAACTGTCAAAAAGAGAGCCATTGCTACTTTAAGTGCGTTACGCAACTACCCCGCTGTATTTTATACAGGCAACTGTTGGTAAAGTTTTATAAATAAATAAGAATTTTCGCCATGTTCAATTTTATTATTTCAGTCATACTACGGAACCCTCCGCTAGCGAGTCAAACTCGCTCTTGACTGCTTTTATTTTTACTTTCGATTCATTAAATTCACTGAGTTTGGTCTGTGATTCTCAAACGTTTTTATGAGAGTTTGAAAACGTTTCATTTAGAGAGAAAATATGGTATGTAGGGTAGCCTAAATGACAGAATCGAGTCAAAATCAAAAGTCATTTATTCTAACTAGGCTGGGAATCAGCACTTTTCGAACGTCAAAATGACATAAGACAGTCCCCCGGCACGCCCGCCCTTCACCACTTCCTAGTGCTTTCGCTGGGAAGAAGAAGTAGCGCAACAAACTCCCCAGCCACACAGCTGCTCAATTAAAAATAAACTTGCTTCTATACAATAGTAGGTATGAAAAGTAATTAACATCACAAGACACAGTACAGACGCCAGCACATCAAGCTACTACAATCTGTCAGATTTCTTTAATAGATTTTCAACTTTAGCGCTACAGCATAAGGTTCAAAGTTGATTGGGACAATCTGACAGTTTCGGGTAGCTTGATGTGCTGGTGTCTTTACATTAAATTAAACTATTTGCCATGTGTGAGCTAGCCACGACAATATACCAACAAATAGAATGTGAACTACACTCAAGCAAAATAAAAAATATTTATGAAAACAAAATTGAATACCTAGAGAGGTAGCCTGTGTCCCACCAGTGGGACTTTTGCTTAAACTTAAACATATAACGAAGGGTAATTTATAGGAACCAGGAAGAATCGCTCTCATTCAATCTTCCTGAATCTTCCGTGCCGTTCAATCCGTCGTCGGTCCAGGAATTTTAATTAGCATTCCATTAAGAAATCTATCGGATATCTGCTAATGAAATCTTAAGTGAACGATTTTAACTGCAGCCTTCATTATATTGATATTTCATGAAATAGTCCTTCAATAGGATTATAATCCACGGTCACGAATCTTATTTTAATCAACATAAAACTTGCCACTGACAACTGCAAATTGCGAAGAAAGTGTGAGCCGTCACGGGACGCCTGGCAGATGTGAAACATCGACATTATTTTGTAAAAGTAATATGCAGAAAAGAACCTATCACAATCTTGTGATAGGAACTAAATATGGCATAATGATAAAATAAAATATTACGATCGATAATCGCACAGTCGATTGCGCATGGCGACGCGTCGCCACACCGTACACACTACTGCATATAGACTATATAATAATTATATATACCATCATATAGCGTGGTGATGCGTCGCCACATCATGCGTCGTCACGCCAGAAATCTGTTTTACGTGCGGCTATAGATGTTTCACATCAAAAACTTAAGATTTGAATTTCACGGGTTCCCTAACGCGCCACCCTCAAACATTGTACGAAAATGTTTTTTAAAACTTTGACCGCCGCTGGACGCTGTCTATTTCTCTTCATTGACATTAAAAAACTTTTTAATTAAACATAAAAACGGTTTCATTCAACGTTGAAAATACTGGCATTTACTTAAATATTTTATTTTTATTTAACTCAAGTTATTTTGAAATGAGGTGTTTTTTTTTGAACTGCGACAGCTTGCCCTGTGTGGTTGAACAAAAACTTTTCTATTTAGTCTTTTAAGGCTCGGGTATCATTAAAATGTTTTAAAAAAGCCGACTTCAGGAAAAAAGGGGTTTTATATTCAATTTGTTCCATTTCTCTGTGATTTCTGGGCTGTAGAAAATGTGCACACTCTGACGGGTGTATTTATAAACGTTGCTTTAAGTTAAGTTATGATTAGCGACTGTAAAACTTGCATTTTTGACGTTTAAACGTCTCAACCTTAACACATTGAACGCCGTGGTGGTCCCCGGTGTGAGCGACAGCAATTATTTTGTTAATTCTTTAAATAGTAATAAGAAATAATTATTTAGAGGGGGGTTTTTGACTATTTTGAACCGTATGAGCCAATCACTACATAGTATAAAACAAAGTCGCTTCCCTGTCTGTCTGTCCCTATATATGCTTAGATCTTTAAAACTACGCAACGGATTTTGATGCGGTTTTTTTTAATAGATAGAGTAATTCAAAAGGAAGGTTTATATGTATAATACATGCATAATATAGTAGAGAAACACTGATAATTTTAGAGGTTTCTAATGTAATGTCGTAAATAAACACATTTTTTTGCGCTTACATTGTAAACGCTGGCTGAACCCGTCGAGATAGATCAAAATAATGTACTACAGTATTGTACACCTTAAAAAGGTCTACAAAAAAGTCCGCGATGGTATATGTCTATCTCTTAGGGATAACCCACAATAACCATTTTTTATCCTATACTTTTTACGAGAAATAATGGCTCTAAAATTATCAGTGTTTCTCCATTGCACCCGTGCGAAGCCGGGGCGGGTCGCTAGTAAAATATAATGTGTAAAATTTGTCGAAATCACGAATCAGCGTCAGCCCACATGGAAAGTTCAGTGGTGGTCAGTTCAATGAGTTAAGCAACGTTTATAAATAGGTAAAACCCTAAAAGGTCAAGTTCGTAATGCTGGCAACCGGTTTGCGTGTATTAGTAACAATAATACTAATAATAGAGTGGTTAGCCTTAATGAATGTAGCTCAAATGCTATAAATATTTATACAAATTGTACGAAGGAGGTTCCATTTCCCTCTCGCACTATGAGCTCACTGCCTGGTGATGACATTGAAGTAGTGGGATTAACTCCGGATAATCATTTAAACTAGTTTGTAAGACAACAGAAGATACCAGTAATAAAATATTTACACCTAACAACAACAACAAGGTATCTTCTTGCTCTAAAATAAATAAATATCAAAAAGGAGATCAGCATAATGCCTTGAAATTATTTCATCAAAATATTCAAGGTATTTCTTCCAAATTACTAGAAATTGAAATGTTTTTAGAAAAAACAAAGTTTGACATTGTTTGCTGTACTGAACATTGGTTAAAGGATTACCAAATGCTAA
This sequence comes from Eremobia ochroleuca, assembly GCA_949629135.1. Taxonomy (NCBI): domain Eukaryota; kingdom Metazoa; phylum Arthropoda; class Insecta; order Lepidoptera; family Noctuidae; genus Eremobia; species Eremobia ochroleuca. The sequence goes on from OX451414.1 coordinate 9,773,390, forward strand.
TTAATTATAAGAACTATACTGTGGGCAGTTGTTTTAACCGTAAATCTATGTTGCGTGGAGGTTCGTTAATCTTGATAAAGAATTGTTTAAAATCCAAGCAACGTAATGACATAGTGAGTTTATCAATTGAACATTGCATCGAACTGTCCTGTGTTGAGCTAGATAAGCATGTTGTAGTGTGCGTTTACAGACCCCCTAATTATCAAAACTTTTCTTTATTTGAGTCAATAATGGAAGATGTCCTAGCGAAACTTGCATCCAATAACAAAGCCGCAATTATTTGTGGTGATTTTAATATTAATATTTTAGAAAATAGTTCAAATAGCAGTAGATTATTAAGCCTTTTCAAATCTTTCAATTTATCTAATGTTTTTACAGAACCTACTAGAGTAACTCCAACTTCTGCTACTTGCATCGATAATGTTTTTTGCGATTGTGATTATTTAGATAAAGCCATCGTAAATTATCTGCCATCTGATCATAGTGGACAAACGGTGACTTTTAAGTTTAAAACACCTTTGCAAAAAGTGCAAATTCAATTTAGACCAATAACGATTGGTAAACTAAATAGATTCAATAGTACCCTAAATAATAAGTTAAATGATGTGGACCTTAATATAGATGATGCAAATAAATTGTACGAGAAATTCTTTTCAGTAGTGCACACTCAATTCAATAACACCTTTGAAAAGAAAACAAGAAATATTTGCCCTAATTTTATATTTAGTGACTGGGCAACTAGGGGTATTAGGATAAGCAGAGAAAGACTGTTCGAGCTGTATGGCCTTAAGCCTTACATCAATACTGAATCTTTCAACAAGCATGTTGCTACTTATTCAAAAATTTTTAGAAATACCTGCAAGATAGCCAAAGCACTGTACATCAGCAACAAAATTAAATCAGCAGAAAACAAAATAAAAACAGTTTGGAAAATTATAAATAACGAAACTAGTAGGAATAAAAAACGAAACACTGATTACACATTGGAGACTTCACGTGGTGCCATAAGCTCTAACTCAGAAGTAGCTCAAGAGTTTGTAAATTTCTTTACTAATATACCTTCAAAAACGACGGAAGCCTTAAACTCATCAGCCGACGTATCAATTGAATTATTAAGAGCGAACGTTCCAGGCTGCCCGGTTGAATTTCAATTTAAACATATAAACCCTATGATAGTTATGAAAGCCTTTCGACAAATCAAAATCAAATTGACCGAAGATCTATGGGGTATGTCTATCAAAGTTTGTAAATCCATAATCGAGACTATAGCACCATACTTAGCTTTAGTATTTAATTTGTGTGTAGATCAAGGAGTCTTCCCAGATTTAATGAAATACAGTAAGGTTATTCCACTTTTTAAATCTGGGGACAGCAAAGACACCAATAATTATAGACCAGTATCCGTGTTGCCAGTATTCAGCAAGGTATTCGAAAAGGTAATGCTCAATCAAATGCTTAATCATTTTAACAACAACAAAATCTTACACGACCAGCAATATGGCTTCACCAAAGGCTGTTGTACAACCGACGCCGGTGTCACTTTATTAAAACACATATTTACAGCGTGGGAGGAGGCCCAAGATGCCATAGGAATCTTTTGTGACCTCTCCAAGGCATTTGACTGCGTTAATCATGAAACCTTGCTCTTGTAACTTGAGCATTACGGATTAGGTAAACTTGCGCTCAGTTTAGTAAAATCTTATTTAAATGATAGACAACAAAAAGTTCAAATAAACGGGGTCAATTCACTTGGTTTAAAAGTAAAAATGGGTGTTCCACAAGGCTCGATATTAGGTCCTTTCCTCTTTTTAGTATATATTAATGATCTACCCCATTTATTAAAAAAACAACCAAAAATGGTGTTATTTGCTGATGATACTTCCTTAATTTTTAAGATAAATAGACGTGCATCAAATCTTGACGACGTAAATAACGCCTTACTGCAGGTGCAAAATTGGTTCACTGCTAATAATTTAGTGTTAAATGGAAAAAAAACTAAATGCATAAGATTTGCTTTACCAAATGTTAAAAGTAGTGATTGTTACATAGTATTCAATAAAGACAAACTAGAATTCGTCGATAAAACTGTTTTCCTGGGGATCACGCTCGACTCAAAGCTGCAATGGGGTCCTCATATAACATCTCTTGCAGGACGGCTTAGTTCAGCAGCATATGCTGTAAGAAAAATCCGTCAATTTACTAATGTAGATACCGCGAGACTAGTCTATTTCAGTTACTTTCATAGTATCATGTCTTACGGTATTTTACTATGGGGACGGGCTGCAGATATCGAGTCTATTTTTATTCTGCAGAAAAGAGCCATCAGAGCAATATATGGCCTCCGCAGGCGCGATTCTCTAAGGGAACTGTTTAAGGATATTAATATCATGACGGTACCTTGTCAATACATCTATGAAAACATCATGTACGTAAGGAAAAATCTAAATCTTTTCACTAAAAGAGGTGACAGACACACCTATAGGACCAGAAATAGGGACCAATTAGTTCAACCAGGCTTCAGACTGGCTAAAGTAGACTCATCCTTCATGGGGTACTGTTTAAAATGCTACAATAAAATACCTCCCCACATACTCCAACTCAACGAAACTAAATTCAAATCTTATATAAAACGCACACTATGCAGCCAAGCATATTATAAGTTGGGGGATTACATCGCTGACAATAATGTTTGGTTCACCGCTGGTCCAGCTCCACAAGGGCGCATAAACTAATTAATTAGCATTCGAAAATATAGTTGTGAGCTGCTGAAGATTGAAAAAACTATCTTTGTATTGTATAAATTCAATCTCTTAATATTGTATAATTGCATAACACACGTGTGAGCACTATGCAACTAAACTATAAAGCTACCATTTACTGGGTACGTCTTTCATTGACTTGAATGTGCCCTGGCGGCTGAGGGTATGTCATGCTCACTCAAATGTCTCGCTGGTGGTGGCGTGTGTGTTGGATCATTGAGTTCCCTTCAAAATGGTTGAGCTGAATGGTGCTGATCCATACGTCATGTTCGTGAACGGGCGCCGCCAGTAGGGACTGGTCATCTCTTAGCTGCCACGGCTTATTTTAATTTTAATCTAAGTATTTTCATTTCTGAATTGTTATTTTTTTTTGTTTTTGTTTTTATTTTTTTTAGTACGGACGCTTTTAACGTGCACGTCTTTCCACATCGTTCTCACATGTATTATTTCAACTTGAATGATGTAACCAACATTTTGTAACGATTTTTATGATTTAAAAGAGTGTCCGTGGAGTTTCTTGCCCGTTCTTCTCCACAGGTACCTACTACGCTTTGGAATGGGCAACTAGCTTCATCTTTCTGACTGACCGACCCCTTGACAATTCAAAAGTGCCTGTAATTGGTTTACTTGAAATAAATGCTTTGAGTTTGAGTTTGAGTTTGACCAGATATATTAGCGTAAAGTACTTTTATCACACGAAGCGACGCGCGCTTTACTTGTGTGAATGTGAGCGCGAAGACGAATAGCATCAGCACATAACACACACGCACACACTTTCGACTTTGCCACTGTCTCCGACGCTGCCAAGAGCTCCTGCGCTCACACACACATTCACAGCGTGTTTGTAGACTTGGTTACCACAATTAAAGCGCGCGTGGCTTCGTGAGATTCTTGTTCTTTTCGTGTCAATAATACTCGTTGTTTTCTTTTTTAGGGTTCCCTATCTCAAAAGGAAAAAACCGAACCCTTATAGGATCACTTTTTTTTCCGTCTGTCTGTCTGTCAAGACCCTTTATCTCGGGAAGACGTGGAGGTATCGAGTTGATATTAAAACGGCCTTTACGCCGCAAAAAACGTATATTTCGACACTCTCCAAGGGAATCAAAATTTATAGGATACTTTTCGTTGACCTAGAACTATGAATTTTGGCAAGTAATATCGTCTTATACTACATACAAGTACAGGGAAATATCTGAAAACTATACATTTGTAATTAAATCATAAAATATACGGTTAGTATAACCACAATTTCACTTATAAAATTATATAAGTAATTATAGGTTTTGGAAACTGAATTTCGGGAAAAGCTCGGAAAAAACTGCGAGACTCGATTTCTGAACTATTTATAATATGTAGAGACGCCTATTTCGACAAATTGTCACTGCAGCGGCCTACTTGGGTATGCGATCGATTGCGAGCTTTCCATATTGGCCCCTGCAGATCACGGAGGCAAATGCTCCAGGCGATGACATGTCGGTGGAACAAGAAATTTCACGCACACGAAGTCGTAGGCAGAAACTAGTCGTTTTTACGCACAGAATTCACAAGAAGTTGACGTCATCCATCACAGTCGTGACGTCACATATTGGTTGCGAGATAATTTATTAGATCAATATTGGATGCTTTGACCTAAATGTGTGGAAGATAACGTATAAATCGAGATAAAATCTTTTAGATGTAGACCATATTCCTCGTCAAACTCTCAAATATTCTAATAATATTTTTTTCTTTTCTTTCAGATTTGTAATTAATCTTCGCTGTACGCAAACTGGCGTCAAAAAAGAGGTAAGAAAACAAATATATTAAAACCATCCAAAGAAATAGGTCAGTAATTAATAAGTTGAGAGGAGGAACGAAAGGCGATTCATCATCATCTGCCTAGCCTTTTCCCAACTACGTCGGGGTCGGCTTCCAGTCTAACCGGATGCAGCTGAATACCAGTATTTTACATGGAGCGACTGCCTATCTGACCTCCACAACCCAGTTACTGGGTAACACGATACCCCTAGGTAAGACTGGTTGTCAGACTTTCGGGTTTCTGACTACCCGTAACGACTGTCAAAGATCTACGAATGACAGCCGGGACCAACGGCTAAACGTGCTTTCCGAGGCACGGAGGGGTCTCGGTATGTAAAGATGGTCACCCATCCACAGACCAACCGCGGCAAGCGTAGCTTAACCTGATCGATCGACCTGTGCGGCTGTTATTATTTAGCCACGGGCCCCTAGAAAGGCGATTAACAAAAGGTTTTTATACAAGGCAGTTGTGAGTGGAAACGCCGGGTGAGGGCGCCCTAAGAGGACATATAGCGACCTTATTGGTGATGTTTTTAACTTCCTGATTAAGGAAGTGTAATCACCCCGATTTTCGAAATCGATTTTTTTCTTCGATATCTTTACGTTTTGAGATGTCCTGAGTAATCCTAGACAGTTTTAAGTGGATGTATGTGTGTGTGTGTGTGTGTGTGTGTGTTTGTGTGTGTGTGTGTATGTGTGTGTTTGTGTGTGTGTGGGGTGTGTGTGTGTGTGTGTGTGTGTGTGTGTGTGTGTGTGTGTGTGTGTGTGTGTGTGTGTGTGTGTGTGTGTGTGTATCTGAATACATTTTTGAGAAAGATCAGCACTCGCAACTGGCGTTCGTGTATTGACCAGAGAGGCAATTCTAGGAATTAAAAAACCGGTCAAGTGGGAGTCGGACTCGCGCACCGAGGGTTCCGTACAAATTTGTTGGTATCTAACTACAAATTTACGGCTTTCGCAATTTATTCATTATTAATCATTATTATTACTACAATACAATTTCAATCTTTATAATTAACTGTTATACATTCGTATTTTATTCTCATAATTATTATTAGACTAGTAATACAAGCTTTGTTTTTTTTTAATACAAATATTTGTACGCCATATTATGGCAGAATATGCTGGACACCAATCTTGTACATGTATTTTACAGTCGCCAGCACATCAAGCTACTATAATCTGTCAAATTGCTGTAATAGATTTTCAACTTTATCGTTAAAGCATAAGGTTCAAAGTTGATTGGGAAAATTTGACAGTTTATTAAATTCTAACAAATACATATGATTTTGATTTGATCGTTGGTTTGGTCTTTCCCTAAAATCAAAATCAAAAGTCATTTATTCGAACTAGGATGAGAATCGGCACTTTTCTAACGTCAAACTTACAAAAGACGGTCCTCCAAAACGCCTGCCATTCACCACTTGCTAGTGATTTCAATTCTTTTATCTACTCTAAACTTGTCTCACAACATTTTGCTCATTCATAACATACCAATACCAACCAATTTCCACGCAACCCTGCAGGGTAATTGCGTAACAAACTATCAGTAGCAATGGGTTTCATTTTGACAGTTCAACAACATTCATTGCGTTATTTACATTACTGAGCGGACACATTTTTTCGAATATATGGAGCAATGGATTAGCTATATGCTTCAAAATTATTCAAATTGAGAGTAATAGTGTGTTACGCAATTCGGATGCTGTGTGTAAAATCATCTAGTTAGTCCTTTCATTCAGCACGTAGTGTAAGTAGTTAATTATCTATACATACAATAAAATGTTACCCTGTGTGGTAACGCCATCTCTTGAGGTTTTTAATAATTAATTAATAACACCAATGGACAGTTCTTTTTGACGTCATTGTCAGAACAGGCGATATATTCCTTTCCTCCTCCTACAAATGCACGTCTAGAACCTTTTGGATTAGCTAGGCGTGGATGAGTCCGCTGAGGACTGTTGCGTCGTATGGCAGTGCTGACTGCTGCGCGCAGGCCGCTCCAATTCGCTTAATCCGCTCCAACCGCTTTCGCTAAGAACTGTGATGAACAATATAAACCGCCCGCGGGTGTGATTCAGTGAAGTGATACACGAGAGACTCCTGGGATCAAGTGCTTATCGTCCTGAACACGGGTCGCGAGGGAAGATATAGTAAGGTAAGACGTGCTTTCCTTCCTTCCTTGTTATTCCTAACAATTAATCACCCGTTCATCATTTAGCTCTTTCTAGGCGATCACCGCCATCCTCTAAATACAGTCCACTTAAACTTAAAACCCATTTTCAAAATCGCCTACTTATATGAATGTGTAGATTTACATAACACTGTGTCAATTTCAGACCAATCAATTCAGTGACATGGTTTTATGTTGAACAAAATATGATTAGCGACCATAACAACTCTATGTATTGCCAGAATTGGCGCAGTGGTCAAGCGAAAGACTGCTGCGCAGCGTGTCGCGGGTTCGATTCCCGCACGGAACAAATATTTGTATGACCTACAAGTAGCGAAAGCACTAGGAAGTGGTGAAGGGCGGGCGTGCCGGGGTACTGTCTTTTGTAATTTTGACGTTCGAAAAGTGCTGATTCTCAGCCTAGTTTGAATAAATAACTTTTGGTTTTGATTTTGATTTTGAGTTGTTCCGGGTCTGGCTGTTTGTGTATGTGAGTTTAAATGTTTGTAAACGCACCCACGATACAGGAGAAATTCCTAGTGTGGAACAACGTCTTAAAAAAAAAAATAAAAAAAAATATAAACATTACAATCACCCTACAATTTGATGCATATTTCATGAAACAATCATTCTTCAATAGGATTTTTTCTTTTTTTTTTCTTTGCTATTTTTGTTTTGTTATTTTATACAAGGTGTAACTTAAATAACGCACAACCTCTTAAGGGGTCATTGTACTCATCATTATGAACAACTTTTACTATGGGACCAAACCTGAAATCGCGAAATAAAAATCAGCTGTTCCCTACATTTTGACGAGTTATGCGAACATAAATGTAGGGAACAGCTGATTTTTTTTTTGCGATTTCAGGTTTGGTCCCATAGTAAAAGTTGTTCATAATGATGAGTACAATGACCCCTTAAGAGGTTGTGCGTTATTTAAGTTACACCTTGTATACGTTCATCTGTGCGCTCTAATTTTTATCTTAGTTTTAGGTATTGTTTCTCAGTAAGTGAATTATTCTTCAATTCTTATCTACACTAATATTATAAAGAGGAAAGATTTGATTGTTTGTTTGTACTGAATAGGCTCCGAAACTACTGGACCGCGGGAAAATGCTCCATTCCTACGGGAAAACGGGTAATAGGATTTAAACGGCGGGAATTCCGAATTCTACGCAAACGAAGTTGCGGGCGGATGCTAGTGAGACATAAAGTTGTTCTTAAACCTAAAACCTTATGTGAATTTTACTACCTGCCGGTCGATTCTGTAAAAATCTCACCGTGAAATCATAAGTGAAGTGAGCTTGAAGTGAGCAGTGTCAATAGATAGTGTTAATCCCTAATGACAGCTCACTTCCCGCTCACTTTACCTAAGTTCTCACGATGAGATGGTTACAGAATCGCACGGCAGGGCTATAATAGCGCATCCCTCTTAAGAACAACATCTTTACTGCTTACTAACTTAGACTATTTATTCTTAAAAGTCAGTTAAAAATAGATTTTCTGATAGTTTACTAGACTCTAGTCGGACGGAAGGAGGCAATTGAGAACAATTGTGATTCGTTACATTTTAATCTAACAACTTGCGTATGCGTCATTCTCAAAGTATGCCCTTACATCACAAATGACCCAGTTCCTATATTACAACGAATCGTAGATAAACAACATTACTTTTAGTATATTGCATACCTGAATATAGTTTGTTCAGAATAAGTAACTGAATCGAATGCAATAATTTTTCACACCATGTTATATTTTGTCCCAAAAATATTTTTAAAAATGTAACAATTTGGACACCGAGCGACACTAAGAACATATCCGCAATGATATGTGCACAACACAAGTCACAGCCGGTCGGCCGGCGGCGCGTGTTAAATGGTAACCAACTTTTTGTACCGACAAGCAGGTAACATAACAAGCTTATAACTTTGTGGTTTTTCATGATACAGTTGCTGACCATGGTTTTATTATTGTTGTCATTAGTAATAACTTGTTTATTTAGTTTCCTTCGATGGTCCTAGTTTGTCATTTGTGACTTCAAGTGACAGCTATGTAAACAGAACCCAGCATTGCATAAATATGTAAGCTGTCACGCCCTTTATGCCTGGAGGCTTTTATTTAGGTGTTAAATTTTGTTTTCATTCATATTTTTAGTTTTTTTTTTTTTTACTTGAATATAGTTTAGGTACATTATAATACGTCTTTACCCGTGGTCTTTACCTATGAAATTGCCGTTTTGTAAGAAAAAATTGAAACGAATTTTTTTCATGTATTTTTTATTTGTATTAATCGAAATAATCACCCATGCAATCAATGCATCTTTGCCAACGCAGTGGCAGTTTATTGATGACCTTCTTAAAGAAATCAGCTGGACGGGAGGCAACAAATTCTTCAAAGACATTTTGTACTGCCTCTCGGGTATTTAATTTTTTTCCGCCAAGAAGTTATCCAAATTCTGGAAAAAGTAGTAGTCTGTAGGCGCAAGGTCTGGTGAGTAGGGCGGATGACGGAGAGCTTCCAACCCCAGTTCTTGCAACTTGGAGACCGTCTGCTGTGCAGTATGAGGTCGCGCGTTGTCGTGCAGGAGCAGCGGAGACGAGCGATTGACCAATGCTGGTTGGAGATGTGCCAGCTTCTCCATCATTGTATTCAGTTCTTCACAGTATACATCTGCAGTAATGCTCACCCCGTTTGGTAAGAAGCTGTGATCACACCGGCGCTAGACCACCAAACAGTGACCATCGCTTTTCTAGGGGTAAGTTTTCGTTTAGGGCATTGTTTAGGTGCTGAACCAGGATCCAACCAACTTGCTGAACGCTTGCGGTTATCAAACAGAATCCATTTTTCATCGCAGGTAGCAACGCGGTTCAAAATTCCTTCATTTGTGTGTCTGTTGAGCAGTGCAAGGCACGTCTCGACGCGTACTTCGCGTTGGCGATCATTGAGTTCGTGGGGCACCCATTTGTCAAGCTTTTTTACCTTGCCAATTTGACGCCAATGGACCAATATTGTTTTGACGCTAACGTCGAAAGCTGCTGCTAATTCAGCCGTAGATTGTGTATCATCAGCTTCCACAATCGCCTTTAATTCGTCACTGTCGACCAAAGTCTTCCGACAACCGCGAGGTTCATTTTTCAGGTTGAAATTTCCAGAACGGAAGCGAGCAAACCAATAACAGGTGGTGCGTTGGTTTGTAGTGTTAGCTCCGTAAACGTCCGTAAACGTTGCGTGCCGCTTGTGCCGCGTTGCTGCCACGACGGTACTCATATTCCATAATTACTCGAATTTTTATAGTATCCATGATGACGAAAAAGATTGAAATGCGATGAAAATGTAACACTCATCAATAAACAAATGACTACTTTTGGAAACAAAATATCATGTTTTTAAAATAAAATTAATTTGAAATTAGAATTCTTAGCCAAACAAAAATTATTTTGATTTGCAATGGCCAGTACTGCAGAACGGCAATTTCATAGGTAAATACCTAATATTTATGCAAACAGTTTAATTTAATGTTCTGTGTCTCGTAATATTAACTACTTTGCATATCTACTATTGTATAGAAGCAAGCTTTTTAGGGTTTCGTACCTCAACAGAAAAACGGAACCCTTATAAGATTACTTCGTTCTCCGTCTGTCAAGACCCTTTTTCTCAAGAACGCGTAAAGTTATCAAGTTGAAATTAATATCAAATACTCAAGACTGTAGTCCCTTGAAGCAGTGAAAAAATCAAACTTCTTAGTCAACGCAATAAAAAAATACGGGCGTTTATGTTGCGTTTACGCCGCATATTTCTGTACCCATGCGCTAGGTTCTGTAAGGTTCTGAATAATTGCAGTGATCTAATCGATTTCCACTTTGATTCTCTGACTAAGCAGAAATCTAAAATGTTGAGTTGTTTAACAGAGGTGTCGTAAAGCATTTATTAATATATTAGTTACATAACTTTAGCAAAAACATTAAAAACGAAGTCTTTGTTTATACATAAGCTACATATTTTTTCTTTAGTTTTAAGTTGGTTTGTAAACTGTACATACACCTAGGCTTACAAATTAACATAATTTTAGTTCAAGTGGTGTTTACCTGTTGAGGGGCCCGTGGCTAAATAATAACAGCCGCACAGGTCGATCGATCAGGTTAAGCTACGCTTGCCGCGGTTGGTCTGTGCATGGGTGACCATCTTTACATACCGAGACCCCTCCGTGCCTCAGAAAGCACGTTAAGCCGTTTGTCCCGGTTGTCATTCGTAGATCTTTGACAGTCGTTACGAGTGTCAGAAGCCCGAAAATCTGACATCCAGTCTTACCTAGGGGTATCGTATTACCCAGTAACTGGGTTGTGGAGGTCAGATAGGCAGTCGCTCCATGTAAAATACTGGTATTCAGCTGCATCCGGTTAGACTGGAAGCCGACCCCAACATAGTTGGGAAAAGGCTAGGCAGATGATGGTGTTTACCTGTTATTTTTATCAAGATGTTAGTTTAAACAATTGTTGGTGAACCAAATAAATAAATAAATATTTAGAGAATAAGGCTTCAGGTATATTTCCCTGTCGCATTCTGAGCAGCCTGTTGATTCTGTAAAAATCTCATCGCGAAATCATAGGTGAAGTGAGCTTGAAGTGAGCAGTCAATAGTGTTAATCCCTAGCATTAGTCTACTGATCTCACTTCACGTACACTTCACCTAAGTTCTCACGGTGAGATTTTTATACATAGAATAGTGCTACTCCCGTGCGATTCTGTAACCATCTCACCGTGAAAGCTTGGGTGAAGTGAGCGTGGAGTGAGCTGTCATTCGCTAGGGATTAACACTATTAAGTGCTCACTTCACTTACGATTTCACGGTGAGATTTTTACAGAATCGACCGGCTGGACTCCTGTTTCGTACAACCTTGTGATGAACACCGCACTTTGTGTGTTCGTTATGTCATTATTGGAACGAAGTTCTTTAACGGAGGTTACGGTAGGAGTAAACTTTTAAAAAGCCGACAGTGAGGTCAAAATCAAAATCCAATATGGCCTCTGCGAAATTTATAATTTTTTTCATCAAAATGCAAATCCAAGATGGTGGCTGCGATTTTTTTTTTAACCCCTAAAAAATCATCAAATCTTTTTTATTTTCATTTCATCGTGTTCAGATATGGATACCCATCACCCATCTCATTAATTTGACCTTGTATACTTTAGTTATCTGTGGTGTACTTTACAAAAAAAAATAAAAATTGTTTATCTTGGCGATACGTCGAACTGACTAAACCTATTTGAAGAACTCTCATCTTCCAGAGGGGTTATCCCAGAGGGATTTGGAATTATGAGGACCTTTTGATAAATTATACTTTTTATTTGAAGTTATGGGGGCCGAACGCGTGCTATTTTGTTTTTTAATACTCTTGGCCTATCAATGGGTTTCGGAATTCCAAGAAACATATGAATTTGTTAACTATAGGAGTCTAATTTCTTTATTACCTAGTTATTAGTTTATTGATTAAGTACCTAGTTCAGGCACAAAACAAGGGTGAACTTGACAAAGATTTAAGAAAAACTGTATTTAGCGTTAGTCTTTATATTATTGAATAAATTTTATTATTTATCACTACATAATATAAAACAAAGTCGCTTCCCTGTCTGTCTGTCCCTATATATGCTTAGATCTTTAAAACTACGCAACGGATTTTGATGCGGTTTCTTTTAATAGATAGAGTGATTCAAGATAAAGGTTTATATGTATAATACATGCATAATATAGTAGAGAAACACTGATAATAGAGGTTTCTAAAGTGATGTCGTAAATAAACACATTTTTTTGCGCTTACATTGTAAACGCTGGCTGAACCCTTCGAGATAGATCAAAATAATGTAAGTACTACAGTATTGTACACCTTAAAAAGGCCTACAAAAAGGCCGCAATGGTATATGTCTATCTCTTAGGGATAATCCACAATAAACATTTTTTAACCTTAACTTTTTACGAGAAATAATGGCTCTAAAATTATCAGTCTTTCTCTACTATAATATGCATGTATTATACATATAAACCTTCCTCTTGACTCACTCTATCTATTAAAGAAAACCGGATCAAAATCCGTTGCGCAGTTTTAAAGATCTAAGCATGCATGGGGACAGACAGACAGCGGAAAGCGACTGTGTTTTACACTATGTAATGATCAGCATTGCACCCGTGCGAAGCCGGGGCGGGCCGCTAGTTTATAGTAAACCGGATGACCGGAGAAGTCGAGGGTGACCAAAGTCGAATCTCTGAGTCCGTTAACGAAGATGGTCCCGTTCGGAATTAGTTCATTCGTTAAAACAAGTGTCAAAAAAATCGAAAAAAAAATCAGAATAAAAATTCGAAATTGCTCAATTCAAAAACATTAGTGCGACAATTCTCGTAATTTTATGTCTGATCTCAGTCTCAAATATATCTCTAATTTCCGTACATTTTTGACGAGTTTTTGACATTGACTGTCGCTGAGCTGAGATTGCGATTTGAATTTGAACGTTTTTTAAGTACGAGAATTGGCCTTCAGGACTTCAGGAGTAGGGACAACTGTCAAATCGTGTTGGCAATAGTTCTTAGTTCGGGCCCCGAACTCATCATAATTATGTCCGTAAGTTATAATACAGAGTAGGAAACCTATAACTTCGGTCGAAATCGAAAATATACAACATTATTTTTAGTATGTGGCAAACCCGAAACACGTGTCTAGTATTTTTATGTAAAGAATCTACGTACAAAATTTCAAAAGTATATCATGAAAAACCACGAAGTTATAAGCTTGTTACGTTACCTGATTGTCCGTACAAAAAGTTGGTTACCACTTACCACGCGCCGCCGGCCGACCGATGCGACCTGTGTTGTGCGCATATGATTGCGGATATCGACGGGGAAGTGGCAATACCTCCTAACTGACATTTTTCTTGAGAAATTCTCTTTTTTTTCGTTTTGAATTTAAAGGCGTTAATCGCATGTTTTAGTGAAATCGCCTAAGTGTATTTTTAGTTGTAACAGCATTAAATTAAAATGTGGAAATATGTACCTCCCAACTAAACAAACGTGTCTATTTTGAACGTTTTGGTTCAGTTTGTGTAAATTTTTGACTTTGTCAGTTAGGAGGTATTGACACTTCACCGTCGATATGTACTTAGTGTCGCTCGGTGTCCAACTTGTTACCATTTTTAAATATTTTGGGAGAAAATATAACAATCGATCGACCCGTGCGGCTGTTATTACTTAGCCACAAGCCCATGCCAATAATAAAAAAAATGAAAGAAAATACCAAAAAGATAAAATATAAAAAAAAACCTATTAAAACTAAATGATATGATTGCCAGTGCGAATGAACTCTCTAACTAATGGATACCCTAAATGTCCATCCCCTTATATCAATTTGGCAGCGCCAGTCGTGTGAAAGCAACCAAGGGGAGCGCATGTCTCTCTATAGCCCAAAAAAATACGTAGATACTAGCAGCGCTCCGCGGTTTCACCCGTATAACTTTCGATTCCGTGGAAATATCGGGATAGAAAGTATCCTATGTGCTAATCCTGGTTATAGACTATCTGCGTGCCAAATTTAATCCTAATCCGTTTAGTAGTTTTTGCGTGAAAGAGTAACAAACATCCATCCATCCATCCTCACAAACTTTCGCTTTTATAATATTAATAATTAATAACTAGGAAGTAGGATAGGATTATCGGGAAAGTGGTATCTGGTGACTTTTGCAGTGATTTTAAGTGAATTTCAATATATCCGCACAATCACGCCTGTCGAAGTTGTGTCCTAAGTGTTCCGCAGAGTTGTGCCTATAGTACAGTTAAATTATACAAATATTTTTTTATTAGTGTTTAAATCTGATTTATACAACATACTAAGTTTTTACATTGAGTGACAGTGAAAAGACGAAATAAAAGTGTTAAGTTGGATTGATCTCGAAAATAGGTAGGTACAATATTACCTTTTTTGTTTGTTTAGGCTATAATACTGTCCAACAATCATACCCAAAGGGCAATGGAGAGGGCCATGCTTGAACTCAAACTCACACTCGCATTTATTTCAACCAATTACAGGCACTTTTGAATTTTCAAGGAGTCCATCAGTCAGAAACATGAAGCTAGTTGCCCATTCCAAAGCGTACTAGGTATCTATGGAGAAGAATGCGCAAGAAACTCCACGGACACTCTTTTAAATCATAATATTGTTACAAAATATTGGTTACATCATTCATGTTGAAATTATACATGTAAGAACGATGTAACTACAAAGACGTGCTCGTTAAAGTCCGTAATAAAAAGATAAAAACAAAAATAAAACCATTCAGAAATTAAAATAAGCCGTGGTGGCTAAGAGATGACCAGTCCCTACTGGCGGCGCCCGTTCACGAACATGACGTATGGATCAGCAACATTCAGCTCAACCATGTTGAAGAGAACTTAATGATCCAACACACACGCCACCACCAGCGAGACATTTGAGTGAGCATGACATACCCTCAGCCGCCAGGGCACATTCAAGTCAATGAAAGACGTACCCAGTAAATGGTAGTTTTATAGTTGACGTTTCGCTACGCGATCGAATCAGAAATGAAGATTCATACGAGAACCAAGGTAACGAACAAAGCCCGAAGTATTTCCAAACTTAAGTGGCAGTGGGCAGGAATCATTGCTCGCAGAGCTGGTGGCCGATGGGGCCGAAAGCTACTGGAGTGGCGACCGCGTATAGGAAGACGTAACGTTGGAAGGCCTCACAGGAGGAATTTCACGCGGACAAAGTCGCAGGCAGAAGCTAGTATACAATAACACACATACAGTCATAGCTGACTTAGTAGACGCCAGCACATCAAGCTACCCGAAACTGTCCCCCAATTAACCTTGAACCTTATGCTTTAGCGGTAAAGTTGAAAATCTATTAAAGAAATTTGACAGATTGTAGTAGCGTCTGTACAAAGGCCTAATACACGTCCTGTCCTGCACTAATGTGGCAAAAACATTCTCTTATTAAAAACGTATAGGTCCCGTATAGTCCCCAGACAGACATTACTGCCCCTAATTGTAGAAGCAACCCCTATGACGTCTGTGGCGCGTGTTGTTCATTTATCATTATCTGTAACGCTAGTTTATGGCATGGGGTAACCATAGACGAGACTGTGGTGTGAATGGGTGTGAATGTTATTTTGTTTTTTTTGCAGTGCTTTGGTTAAAAAAAAAAGTAAAAACGTCACTCCGTAACAGCCTACAGCCAAGCTATTCACGTGTACGTACTTCGTTTCGCTTTGTATGTAAATAAAGCATATATCTGTATACTTACTATAATCGGGACAGAAACGTGATCAAAATCTATTGATAAATTATTTAATTTCTGTAAGTAGGTATGTATGTACAAACACTTTTACAGGTCAGTCCTATTTTTAAAACTAGAAGAGGTCGGCGTTTCCTATCTGACTACTCTGAGAAGAAAGGCCGAAACAAACTCGGAGGTCCGGTTTCTTTTAAAGTCCAGACATAATCGTGGGCCGGCCATGCAGATCGGTGTCTGTAATGGTCTTTTGAGGCAAGAACCACACAGATTGAGCGGACTTGTCCAGATAATGCACGCATTTTGTCAGTAATCGTGCAGCTCAACTGAGAACTTAAGGAGCTCAACAATTCGACAATCGATTGGTCGTACCTCGCTCCTCGCTGGGCTCACTATGACAGCTTAGTAATTCCTTACTTGGAGTCCGCCTTTGTACCTTTTGTGCGAGAAGTTTAAATAAATAAATAAATAAATAAATCACGTCAATTCCTTACCTACTCACGACATCTGCTAATAACGTATTCTATATGATACAATAAACGAAACCGCGCGAAATGAACGCGAAGTTGGCGTGGTTTGAGCTGTCAAAATACCACGTTTGACAAGCGTACGTGGTAAGATTACGTGGGAATAATAATTACCATACAGAATTGGGGCCCTGTTTAGTTCTATATAATTAAGTCTCATATGTCACACGCCCCACATGATCGGTGGCATTGTGTGCTAAAAGAAAATTACAGTGGAATCAGTTTATTATGACTCCGCCTAAAGTGACTAACCGCCTACAGAATCAGTATACAACGTGTAACGTTAAATGCGCAAAACCTGAAAATAGTTTGATCAGAATACCGAGCAGAATTAATTGAACCACTTTTTAATATAGGTCACATTTTTCAAAAAAATTTCATTAAAAACGTTGCCGTGTCTATTTATTAATAGGTCAAGCAAGCCAATGTCACCGCGGCGCAGCGGCCCGGTGACGACTCCTCCCTCGATAAAGCGTCGTCGCAGACGCAAGAAGCGATCAGAATGGCCAGTAAAACTAAAACAGCACATAAAACCTATACAATTTTTCTAATGACTTATTTTCTCTCTGAAATAGGTCAATTGAATTAAACATCAGTTGGGCATTTAGCGTTACACGTTGTATAACGTTCCCACTGCTGGCACACAGGTCTCTCTCTCTCTCTCTTTTCCACACAATTCTGTCTCTTGCGAGTGCCGGCCAGTCCTTAGGCTGCCTTTCCACCAGGGATGTGCGAGGATGCGTAGCGAGGGATGTGTTTGTTAAGAACCAATAGAATCACTTCATTTACGTAGCCTCGCTCGCCGCAGTTCTAGTGGAAACTGCTCCGTGGAGCGAGGTTTTTGTACGTTCAAAACAAGGGAAGGATGTGTGCTAGGGTTATGTTGCGAGGGATGTGCGCTATACTAGGGACGGACGCAAGCGAAAAAATATCAGTCACAAGACAATTTTTGTCAGAGGTAGATGTATCGCATCTGAAAAGAGCCCGCTACACATCCTCGCATAAAACATTTGCACACTGTTTCTAGCTTAGCAACGCATCCTCGCACTACACATTTGCACACCGTTCACCGCTAGCACATTTCTGGTGGAAACACTCACACCATTTCACAGCCTCGCTACGCATCCGCGCACCACCCAGCTACCTCGCACATCTCTGGTGGAAAACCAGTCTTACGATAGGAGTCACGCTCGTCCATTTTCGCCTTGGCCTGCCGCGATGGCGTCGTGCAAAATAGGAAGTTGTTCATTTTCTAAGACTATGCTTTGTGTGACTTCCGTATTTTACGAACGTATCTTTTGACAACACGGAATCAAACTTGATCCCTCACATGTAAGCAAACCCAATGCAACATTTCAAATAACTGTTAGTACAACATTTGCTTTCTAAAATTAACAAGATTTGTTCAACCGTTCTCTTTGACCCCGCGTCTAGTAAGCACGTGCCGACCGCGTGTCGGACGCGTGGCGGTCACGTGGCAGACACGATACGATAACGACCCGCGTTTGATACGCTCAATTGTCTAACTTGCCTTCTTACTGCTTGAATTCTGTGTTATTCTGTAAAGTAGTATGAAAATCGTCTACTTTTACAATGTTTGTTTTGTGAGCATCACGTAGGTATCTTTCATATAATTAATTAATCTGGAATTGCTTCATTTTCAAGAAGTTTCACGGGCCGAGACTAGTGCAACATAAACTAGTCAAAATGGCGGAATGATTGACTAACCATTTATTAGAGAATAATTTCCAATCTGAGAGGTTAACTAACTCAGGCGCTAGGCGTAGGGGTGTCACACCGCGGTTTAAAATAAATGACATTCGTATCAGCGGTGCTATTCTGTAAAAATTTCACCGTAAAAACTTAGGTGAAGTGAGTTTGGATGCTAGGGATTGACACTATTGACAGCTCACTCCACGCTCACTTCACCTAAGTTCTCACGGAGACATTTTCACAGGTCAGTGGGTCGTCTTAGGGGCGGAGTCATCGTCTGATAAATAAGAAAACACACCACACTGTACATTGCATCTATTTCTGTTTTTTTTTTTAGTTTTTGTATTATTATTATTATTATTTTTTTTTAATTTACTATGAGAGTTACGCATAAATACAGAATTATATTTGTCTTTATTTTATTTATAAGTTCACACTATGTTCAGCTAGATCACCACAGCTCTCAAAACGGTGAAGGAAAACATCGTGAGGAAACCTATATGTCCTAGAACCGAAAATTCGAACACATTTGTGACATCCACCAACCCACACTGGGCCCGCGTGGTGGATTATGGCCCACTCCCTCTCAATAGTTCCGCTCAATAGTTTTGGTTTTATGATGCGTAAAGATGACTCACCCAATTACTATGTATGTGGAGTCATAGAAGATGTTCATCATATCTTGACGGAATGTAGTCGTTTTGGAGTCCAAAGACGTCAAGCTTTTAACAGTAATTTTAATGTAGGTTACTATAATAGTAATTTTAATGTAGGTTACTATAATAGTAATTTTAATGTAGGTTACTATAATAGTAATTTTAACGTAGGCTACTATAATAGTAACTTTAATGTAGCCTACTATAATAGTAATTTTAATGTAGGCTACTATAATAGTAACTTTAATGTAGCCTACTATAATAGTAATTTTAATGTAGCCTACTATAATAGTAATTTTAATGTAGGCTACTATAATAGTAATTTTAATGCAGGCTACTATAATAGTAATTTTAATGTAGACTACTATAATAGTAATTTTAATGTAGGCGACTATAACAATAATTTTAATGTAGGCTACTCTAATAGCGTTCTAAATCAAAATCAAAATCAAAAGTCATTTATTCAAACTAGGCTGAGAATCAGCACTTTTCGAACGTCAAAATTACAAAAGACAGTCCCCCAAAACGCCCGCCCTTCACCACTTCCTAGTGCTTTCGCTGGGAAGAAGAAGTGGCGCAACAAACTCCCCAGCAGCACAGCTGTCTGTTCAGTTAGAAAATATACTTGACTGAATACAATACAAGGTATGCAAAGCAATTAACATTACAAGACACAGAACGCTAAATTAAATTATTTGCCATATGTCAGGTAGCAACGCCAATATACCAAGAAATACAATAAAAAACTATACGTACTCAAGCAAAAATTAATAAATGGAAATTAAATAAAAGCCTCCAGGTATAAAGGGCGTGACCGCTAACATATTTATGCAATGCTGGGTTCAGTTTACATAGCTGTCGATTGAAGTCATAAATGATAAACTAGGACCATAAGGAAACTAAATAAACAAGTTATTAATAATGATAACAATGATAAAACCATGGTCAGCAAGACGACCAGTCACCACAAGCAGCACCCGTTCACGAGCATAACGCAAAGGTCAGCCATTACCCCCCTCGCCATATTTGAGGGAAGGAGACAACCCGACCCCCGACGCTACCGCAAGCAGTGACATCTAAGGGAGCATGACGAACTTGCTGCCGGTTGCTCAGGTAAGAATAATATGATCAATTGTCGAGGTCACTAGCTAACCACATATTGCAATCAGTTCTGACCTCAACATTGTCATAAATGAGGCCAGAGCGCTTTATCATATTATTATTATGGGTACAAGATTGCGGGTAGGTTAGTTTATCTATTGTATTCAATAATCGGCGTGACATATTCTTTATACAACGTGTAACGTTAAATGCGCAAAACCTGAAAATAGTTTGATCAGAATAACGAGCAGAATTAATTGAACCACTTTTTAATATAGGTCACATTTTTCAAAAAATCTTCATTAAAAACATTGCCGTGTCTATTTATTAATAGGTCAAGCAAGCCAATGTCAGCGCGGCGCAGCGGCCCGGTGACGACTCCTCCCTCGGTAAAGCGTCGTCGCAGACGCAAGAAACGATCAGAATGGCCAGTAAAACTAAAACAGCACATAAAACCTTTAAAAATTTTTTAATGACTTATTTTCTCTGTGAAATAGGTTAATTGAATTAAAAATCAGTTGGGGTGTCTGAGGTTTTGCGCATTTAACGTTACACGTTGTAGAAAAAAAACCCTGTAAATAAATGAAGATTTAAAAAAAGGGCCTGTCTGGATTCGAAACTTCGAACCTACGACCTCCAACTCGTCGTCACTGAGCCACGACTGCTCTCGAGTGTCTTTTCCCAGCAGTGGGAAAATATTAGGCTGGTTTCAATCTTATGTAGGGGCCCGTGGCTAAATAATAACAGCCGCACAGGTCGATCGATCGGGTTTAGCCACACTTGCCGCGGTTGGCCTGTAGATGGGTGACCATCTTTACATACCGAGACCCCTCCGTGCCTCGGAAAGCACGTTAAACCGTTGGTCCCGGCTGTCATTCGTAGATCTTTGACAGTCGTTACGGGTAGTCAGAAGCCCGAAAGTCTGACAACCAGTCTTACCTAGGGGTACCGTATTACCCAGTAACTGGGTTGTGGAGGTCAGATAGGCAGTCGCTCCATGTAAAATACTGGTATTCAGCTGCATCCGGTTAGACTGGAAGCCGACCCCAACATAGTTGGGAAAAGGCTAGGCAGATGATGGTTTTAATATTATACCAAGAAACCATGCAAATAACCGACAACGGTTAAAATCGGTTGGATTTTTAAAAACAAAGGCATTCTTTACGCAGAAAACCAATTCTTTCGTATTCGACCACTTGTCGGTACTCGGATATATATCCGCTGGGATCCGATAAATCCGACTGCGCGCAGCCCTATTGTACTCTAGAGGCGATTGTGGACGAAATTGAAAATTCCTGCCATCGACGGATGGAATACTGTAGGTAATTTGGTGACTCGTGGGTCGAACATGGGGTTGGTGCAAGGATCCAGGGTTTGTTTCTGGAAGGGGCACATGGGCCGTCTGGAAAACAACATGGTGTGTTGTGTATATCATCTGCCTGCCTTTTCCCAACTATGTTGGGGTCGGCGTCCAGTCTAACCGGATGCAGATGAATACTAGTATTTTACATGGAGCGACTGCCTATTTGACCTCCACAACCCAGTTACTGGGTAATACCATACCCCTAGGTAAAACTGGTTGTCAGACTTTCGGGCTTCTGACTACCCGTTACGACTGTCAAAGATCTACGAATGACAGCCGGGACCAACGGCTTAACGTGCTTTCCGAGGCACGGATGGGTATCGATATCTAAACATGATGCTTAAAACAAAAAGAAAACAGATTTTCTCAACTCAAATAGTAACAATACTACCAGCGGCCGCTGACCCCTAAGAAAACATTAAATCTGTTTTATTTATTTTATCATTTTTAGGTATTGATACCCATCCTGTCTGCGGAGTTTCACTAGATAATTCAATTTGATCCTGTAGATAGATAGATTTTTATATTTTTTATTTTATATATTCCACAACTTTCACACAACGCCATCTAGTCCCAAACTAAGCAGAGCTTGTGCTATGAGTACTAGAAAACTGATATTAACATACATATATGTATATATATTTCTAAATACATACATATTATAGATAAATTACACCCAGACACAGAACAAATGATCGTGCTCATCACACAAACATTTGTACTGGGTAGGAATCGAACCCACGACCTTGCGCATAGCAGGCAGGGCCACTGACCACTAGACAAACAGGCCTGCCATTTTGTGCAAACGCTACGATAACTAGATGACACTGTCTCTCATACCTCATATGAAGCATGTAATTACAAAGATTCCTCTCCCCACCGACCGATATCGTAAATTTAAAGCCGTTACGACTTCCAAAGAATGTTTTGAAGTCGCACTGAACTTGGGAAGGGACGGTGAAGTTGCTGGCAAGAATGTGTTTGAAACTTCGCCAAAATTGTTGTTTTTTGTGTAATTAAAAAGGTCTTTGACGTTACGTAGGCCCGTATTACAGAAGCTTACTCGAAACTCAATTCATTACTTACAGTCTTAGAATATAATAAAATATTCTTTATTATGTACACTATAAATATTACAGAATATAAAGTAAACCTGGGCATCTCCGACCACCCTCCTAATTCCGACCACTTTTTATTTTTGCTAATAACTATCTTTTGGATCATATAATCTAGTTGAGGTTTTTTATAACGTTTCTTTATATCGTGTAACGGAAGGGGGGTATCAACCAGGAAGGAGGTCACTGTGCTCATGAAACTCAACAACTTTCCCCAAAGAACATAGGTCGAAATATGAAAAAAAAATTTGGCCCTCCCTTACAAAACTGACTACCAGCTGATTGATTTACTATGGGAGGGCCAAATTCTTTTTTCATATTTCGACCTATGTTCTTTGGGGAAAGTTGTTGAGTTTCATGAGCACATTCACCTCCTTCAGGGTTGATACCCCCCTTCCGTTACACGCTGTATATGTTACGATATTGGAAATAAAACAAATAGTTAACTTGCATCTGTTTAATTTGCTATAATGATAAAGAGTGAAAAATGCATCTCCTAAAAAGAAACATCTAACTAAAAATCCTTAAAAAAAGAGTTTTGATTTTTAGCACTTTTTAAATAATAGGAAGCATAAGGAGTTAAATTTTTTAGTCATTTTGAGCTAGGCTTAGTAGTGGTCGGTAATCGGAGGTTAAAATCTTGATGGTCGGAAATACACCTATGCGACCATCTTGAGAATCTTCATTTAAGTATAACGAATTTTTGAAAATATACCTCATATGAAAAAAATTGTGAGACTTGTTTTTAGGGATTCTAAAAGAGTTTTACTTCAGAAATCCGTTTTTAGAAATTAATTTTGTTGCAGTCTTCGTGGATTGAGAAATTTAAACGACGTAGAATTTCGGTGGACGGATATGGGCAGGTTTACGTTAAAATAGAAATTTTACAAGGCGTGACACAATGGGCTTCTTATCGCTAAAAGCGATCTTTAATAGACAACCTTTATTTGATCTTTTATATGTTTTTATCTGGATCTGCCGGTTGATTCCGTAAAAATCTCACCGTGAAATCATAAGTGAAGTGAGCTTGAAGTGAGCAGTGTCAATAGTGTTAATCCCTAATGACAGCTCACTCCACGCTCACTTCACCCAAGTTTTCACGGTGAGATGGTTACAGAATCGCACGGCTGGTGTATTGTATGTATTTTAGTCTGTGCGAAATATTTTCTTTCTTCTTCTTTCCTTTATATGGATTTAGAGAGAATGGAGATAAAATACTGCAGGTACTCTGTGGTGTACCATTTACATGTATACAATAAATAGATACATACATATACCGTATACTTATCTACACACATATATAAATAAATAGTTATCATCATCTGCTTAGCCTTTTCCCAACTATGTTGGGGTCGGCTTCCAGTCTAACCGGATGCAGCTGAATACCAGTATTTTACATGGAGCGACTGCCTATCTGACCTCCACAACCCAGTTACTGGGTAATACAATACCCCTTGGTAAGACTGGTTGTCAGACTTTCGGGCTTCTGACTCTACCCGTAACGACTGTCAAAGATCTACGAATGACAGCCGGGACCAACGGCTTAACGTGCTTTCCGAGGCACAGAGGGGTCTCGGTATGTAAAGATGGTCACCCATCCACAGACCAACCGCAGCAAGCGTAGCTTAACCTGGTCGATCGCCCTGTGCGGCTGTTATTATTTAGCCACGGGCCCCTCACATATATAAATAAATATATAAAATAATAATCATAATATAATAAATGACGTGTAAGGAGATAGGTAGTGTTTTTTACGTGATTAAAAAATTGGCTACTAAAAATACGTCAATTTACGTCATCCGCTGATTAAATTGACAGGACTAAACTAATATTTATCTTCTGTCCTTTTCTTAATGAAATAGAAATAAAAAGATGCACAGAACTTAAATTTAGTTTAGTTTGTGGACAACAGAATCGGCGCCATTACTGACCTAACAATTCTATTTTACTGTATTAGTATCTAGCTTTTATGGACAAGATATTAATTGAGATTTGTTTCAGTTGTAATTGCAATCATATCATTTGTTTTAAATAGGTTTTAGTATTTTATTATTTTATTTATCTTTTAAATAGTTTCTTTTAGAAGGGCAACGTTGTAGGAGTTGTAGACTGTAGATTTGTAGACAATTTTCTACCTACGTTAACACTGTAATTTGAAAACATTGTAAAAGCCAATTATTTTTAAAAGAGTAACCGTGAAGTTTCTTGCCGGCTCTTCTCCATAGGAAACAACCAATTGGAACCGTGTACCTACACGGAGAGAAATTCTTAGAAAAAAAACAACCGACTTCCAAAAAAACACTACGTCGAAGTCGGTGTCGTTGGTTCTGCATTTTGGTTTTTTGACACCGACTTCCGAAATTAAAATTATTTTTCACTTTGTAGTGTTTTTTTGGAAGTCGGTTGTTTTTTTTATATAAAATTTTTTATTTTTCACTTTTTAGTTATATCTACCCCAATCAAATTCATATAAACACTACTATGCGCTACTATACGCTATGTAAATATCAGCAGGAAGCTGCATCTGCGTTTATAGGGTACAGACGTGATGTTATGTTGTGCGATTGCGTAAACAATGCATACATATGCGATAGCAGCAATCGCGTTTGTTTTACTGGTATTAATTATTATTATAATAAAAAAAAATGATAACCTTTGTAGTGAGTACAGGCGTGATATTATGTTGTGTGATGGTGTAAACAATGCTTAGATATGCTATAGCAACAATCGCGGTTAATCTGCTGTTATTTATTGAAGAGTTCCCCCGATTTCTACAAGATCCCATCATCAGATATTGAAATGGTGACAATGGGACCACACGGGAAGCACCAGCTTTCAAATAAAAAAATAATCATGAAAATCGGTTCACCCAGTCGGTTATTATGAGGTAACAAACATAAAAAAAAAAAAAAAAAAATACAGTCGAATTGATAACCTCCTCCTTTTTTTGAAGTCGGTTAAAAATGACCGTGTACAGAAAATTTTCTAAAGGAGATTGGGAAAAATTCACTATCAGTCCAATAAATTATACTGTGCAGCATCGAAATTTTTACCGTGCTAGCATGATAATTTTTCCATTACCACTCAAATGCACTCAGATTATGAGACAGCACAGTCATTTTTCTAAGAATTTTCCCTCCGTGTAGCTTCTGACGTTTCATAAGTGCCCAAGTACGCTTATGTGAAATAAAATATTTTTATTTTGATCTTCAACCGCTTCGCGCCCGCCCGTAACTCATCCCCGTATCTTTAAAACAATTAATAATCATAAGTCCTAAGTCGTTAGCACCACCTGGCGGAGAACAATTAGCAAGTTTGGTGCGTGACTGCTAATTGCGTTACTAGGACAATGCTAGGCTTCAATCGACATTGTAGAATAATATCATATAACAGGATTTTTTAACCAGTACGTAAACTGCAGAATATAATAGAATACTCTTTATTATGTACACCATACAAATTACAGACATAAATATAGAAATTTTACAAAGGGTGACACAATGGGCGGTCTTATCGCTAAGAGCGATCTTTTAAAGACAACCTTTGGATGGATTGAAAAGGGAAGGAGAGACAAATACTGTAGGTAGTCTGTGGTGTACCATTTACACGATACAATGAATACATACATAAAGTATAATTATACTAATCTAAATAAATATACACATATACAACGTGTAACGTTAAATGCGCAAAACCTCAGACACCCCAACTGATTTTTAATTCAATTGACCTATTTCAGAGAGAAAATAAGTCATTAAAAAAATTGTAAAGGTTTTACGTGCTGTTTTAGTTTTCCTGGCCATTCTGATCGTTTATTGCGTCTGCGACGACGCTTTATCGAGGGAAGAGTCGTCACCGAGCCGCTGCGCCGCGCTGACATTGGCTTGCTTGACCTATTAATAAATAGACACGGCAACGTTTTTAATGAAGATTTTTTGAAAATTGTGACCTATATTAAAAAGTGGTTCAATTAATTGTGCTCGTTATTCTGATCAAACTATTTTCAGGTTTTGCGCATTTAACGTTACACATTGTATAATAGACATGAAACAGGAGTAAAGAAAGTAAAATGGTGCTGTTTAAGGAGAGAGGAAGTGCTTTTTTATCATAATTTTAAAAGTGGACAAAGTTTGAGCACGCCACTGCAACCATGAATTCAGTACATGTTTCTGAACTCCGCATTGTGGAATCTTTTTGTCGGTTACTAAAAAACTTTGCTCTGCCATAAGTATATTTCGACCGCGTAGGTACTTTTCTATGCACATACGCTAATTATGTGCTGAAATCATATCACCAATACTTTGTGACACAAATAATTTAACCTTATCTGAGGGAACCTTCCGTGATAGATTAAAATTTTCCATAGTTAAGCCCCTTCATAACAGCAAGAGTACAGTAGATACTTCTATCTAGATATCTGGGTTGTGGAGGTCAGATAGATAGTCGTTCCATGTAAAGTACTGGCGGTCGAGCTTAGAGTGAGCTGTGAGTCATGCTGATGCTAGGGATTGACACTATTGACGACTCACTCCACGCTCCCTTCACCCAAGTTTTCACGGTGAGATGGTTACAGAATCGCACGGCTGGTATTCAGCTGCATCCGGGTTTCCAAGAAGAGTGGTGTCCGCCTCATAACGCTCGCATGAAAATTATAGCAGCGGCAAAGATTTAAGTCGTTAGATTCGTACCGCGTCAAAGCATAGTCGTGTTTCTATTCCGTTTTGACACCTCTGACACACAATGACGCAGAGACTTAACTTGATTGTCATGGAAACGCTATTTAATAAGTGTGAGCGCATTTTTCTCACTACGGACGCGTGACTAAGTACGGTGAGAGCAAATCTAACGATTTAAATCTCTGGACAGTGGGGTTTGACTTTACGGTGTCAAAAATGCGTTCTACGAAAACACACCAACTTACATGTTTCATAAATAACGTTTCAGTGACGTCATTGAAAGAGCAGAGAGTGGTGGCCAAGTGGTAAATACCCAGACAGAACCCAGACAGGCGTTTTACTTTGCGTAAATAATTTCACCACCAATGGTCTCAAAACGGTGAAGGAAAACATCGTGAGGAAACCGGCATGTCCTAGAACCAAAAATTCGAAGAAATGTGACATCTAGCAACATAACCCGCACTGGGCCCGCGTGGGGGATTAAAGCGGACCCCTCTCGAAGACAGGACTTTGTCCCAGCAGTGGGAACTGCAGGCTGATTTCGTTTTATGTATGACGTCATTCACTGGTAAATTGCGGACTGTTATACCCTAAATATGTAGGGGTTAGTGTTAGATCAGCGCTTCGTCAGCGCTGCCAGCTGTTACATTCTACTTCTTGGCTGGAGACGTGACATTTCTGAGGCAGTTGTCACTTAACATCCGTAGCAGACGGTTCTGCCCAAGGGTCTCACGTTCTATCCTAATTATAATATCCTAATTTACGTTTATTGTCAAAACTTATAATATCCTAAAATATACTTATTCAACTCAGCCTATCGCAGTCCACTGCTGGACATAGGCCTCTCCCAGACTGCGCCACAACACCCTGTCCTCCGCCTTCCGCAGCCAATCTACCCCAGCCACCTTCTTTAGGTCGTCCGTCCATCTAGCTGGGGGGCGTCCCACACTACGCTTGCCGATACGCGGTCTCCACTCCAGGACACGTCTGCTCCACCGGCCATCGGCCGGTGTTATAATAATGGATGTTATAATAAAAATATACTTATTATCCTAAAGTAAATAATTCTTTTTTTTTTATAAGAAGAATCCGTGGAGACCTATAACAGGACGCTATGTGGCGGCGACAGCTCTTCCAGGAATCCATAGCTTTAGACTGCAAGCCGACCCCAACATAGTTGGGAAAAGGCCTGGGATAATGATTTTATTATTTGAACCCTATATGTAAGCCCACGTACGCACGGACCACGGACGTAAGAATATCGCGGCGGGATTTTATCGCGCACTGGATTTTCAACTCTCGGTGTGGAGCCGAGTATTGAGAATCCAACAGAACGCATCCTAGCGCGTCAAAAAAAAAAACACACTCGTCGGATTTTCAAGGACTTTTTGACGGCACGGTTGGCGCAGTGTTTAAGCGATTGACTGATGCGCTGCGTGTCGCGGGTTGGATTCCCGCACGAAACAAATATATGTATGACCTACAAGTAGTTGTACCGGGTCTGGCTGTTTGTGTGTGTGAGTTTAAATTAGTTTATTTATTTATTTATTAAGACACACGTACTACAAATAACAGAGAACAGAGACATGGACTAGTGTTTACGTCAATTACAGACGTGCGCAGCATTCACAACAAAAGAGAAGAAAAAACACATGTTTGTAAACGCATCCACAATACAGGAGAAATTACTAGTGTGGGGCATCGTTTGAAAAATAAAAAAACTGCGCTAAGAACCCTCTGAGTAAGGATCAAAGGTCATGGGGATGTCGCTAATTTGACATTAAAACCAATATTGACTAGTGGAGGGTGCAACCTCGTGGGACTGGGGCGCGGTGCCGGGTAGCGCAATAATTGATATAGTGATTTAGGGGCTTATATTTATGATAAGATATTTTTGTTTTTTTGTAAGATTTTTTTTTTTCTGGTTGGCGTGCAATAATTGATATAGTACTAATCTATACTAATAGTATAGCGAAGAAAAATGGGAAGAGTGGGCCTTTTTTTTTCTGTTTTCCTTCTTAGTTAGTTTAGTCGATTCTGTAAAAATCTCACCGTGAAATCATAAGTGAAGTGAGCACTTAACAGTGTCAATCCCTACCATTACGGAATGACAGAGCTCACTTCCCGCGCACTTCACCTAAGTTCTCACGGTGAGATTTTTACAGAATAGAACTGCTGGCAGTTTGAGTAATTTATGCGGCCTACCCAAATGTCCTTTCATTGGTACTTATTGTTCGTCGAATCGTAAGGCTCCTCAAGTTCTGAGTTGAGCTGCACGATTTTTGACAAATGCGTGAACTGACTGGACAAGTGCTCTCAATATGTGTGGTTCTTTCCTCAAAAGACCATTTCAGACATCAATCTACACGGCCTTCACATGATCTGACCAAGGTTATGTCTGGACTTTAAAAGAGACTGTGAGCTCTGAGTTTGTTTCGGTCTTTCTTCTCAGAGTAGTCAGATAGGAAACGCCGACCTCATCTAGTTTAAAAAAAAATATGTTTGACATGTAAAAGTGTTTGTACAGACCTACTTACAGAAAATAAATCATTTATCATTTAAGAGACCAGACGGCAGGACTTCGTTGCCTTGGAAGGTGGTGTCATTACTTCTCAGAATTCGATCCTTATTAGCGACACTTTCGAATGGTGTTATAATATGGTTTTTTTTTCGAAATCAACGGGTTCGATTCCTGGCTAGAAATATTGATGTTTCAAAAATCCAATGATGCAGTTTTAGTTTTCATCAAAATCGAGCACGAGAATCCTTTTAGTATTTTTCGCTATTCTTCATAGTTTCGGATTTGGCCATCCACGCCCACTTGAAAAATTCAACCTGTACACAAAGATAATAAAGCTGAAGAGTTTGTTTGTATGTTTGAACGCGATAACCTCTAGAACTACCAGCCGAATTAGATTTTTAGGGTTCCGTACCTCGAAAGGAAAAAACGAAACCCTTATAGGATCACTTTGTTGTCCGTCCGTCCGTCTGTCTGTCTGCCCAGACCCTTTTTCTCAGGAACGCGTGGAGGTATCAAGCTGGAATTTACATCAAATTCTCAAGTCTACTGTCCCTTGGAGCTGTGAAAAAATCAAACTTCTAAGCCAACGCAATCAAAAGATACAGCCGTTTATGCCGCAAATGTTCGACACTCGCAAGGGAATCAAAACCTACAGGGTACTTCCCGTGAACTCAGAATCTTGAAATTTGGTACGAAGCAACGTCTTATACGAGTAGTACAGATAAAGGATAAATTGTGAAAACCGTAAATTTGTAGTTGAGTACCTACAAATTTGTACGGAACCCTCGGTGCGCGAGTCTGACTAGCACTTGACCGGTTTTTTTTTTTTCGAAATCAACGGGTTCGATTCCTGGCTAGAAGTATTGATATTTCAAAAATCCAATGATGCAGTTTTAGTTTTCATCAAAATCGAGCCCAAGACTCCTTTGAATACTTTCCACGCCCAGTTGAAAAATTCAATCTGCCGGTCGATTCTGGACAAATCTCACCGTGATAACTGAGGTGAAGTGAGCTTAGAGTGAGCTGTGAGTCATGCTGATGCTAGGGATTGACACTATTGACGACTCACTCCACGCTCACTTCACCCAAGTTTTCACGGTGAGATGGTTACAGAATCGTGCGGCTGTACACAATAAAAGATAATAAAGCTGAAGAGTTTGTTTGTATGTTTGAACGCGATAATCCCTGGAACTACCAGCCGAATTGGAATGGGTTGCTTAACATCACGCCAGGACTCTTAGGAGTCGAGCAATAAGAACGAAACTCAGAAAGGACGTTAAACGAAAACGAACTAATAGCGCGGGGTGATGTACAGACGCCAGCACATCAAGCTACCCGAAACTGTCAGATTTTCCCAATCAACTTTGAACCTTATACTTTACCAATAAAGTTGAAAATCTATTAAAGAAATCTGACAGATTGTAGTAGCTTGATGTGCTGGCGTCTGTACTGGGGTGGATCGGGGGAACGAGAAATTTCACGCGACATAGTCGTGAGCAGAAGCTAGTGTATAACAATATTGATTTATTTTATCCAAATACCCTCGTTTCATCCAATTCAATCCAACCTCTTGACCAGCCAGTGGAATTACGAAATGGACTCAGAACCCCATTTGTTAGCCGAACGTTTTCCAAAATAGGGGGCCGTGCAACTTTTCAAAATGTAAAAATCCGTGAAGTTGCTATCGATTTGCACTTGATGAGAAGTTCTGTATGTTTTTATTGGGGGATGTTGAACGTCTCATGCGTGAGGTTGTGGGTTCAGATCCGGGCAAGTACCAATGCGACTTTTTTAATACTCGCGATTTCTTCAGTATTTTTACTGTATGTATAAGTAACTATTTCTTTTCTTCTTTCTTTTTTTTTTTTAAACGTTGCTCCTCACTAGGAATTTTTCATGTATTGTGGGTGCGTTTACAAACATTCAAACTCACATACACAAACAGCCAGACCCGGAACAACTACCTACTTGTAGGTCATACAAATATTTGTTCCGATTTACACTAGATACTAAATTCAAAGACTAAATATATTAAAAAAAAAACTAAAAAAAAACACTTTAAAAAAAACACATAGACGTCGAAGTACTCGTCCGCATCGCTGACATCCGGAAGCCTGCCCAGAAGACTGGCAGCATTGCCACGTTGAACGGCAATGCTAATTCTTTGGCCAAAGAACGACCCAGCCCTCTGGTCACGTGAAGTGTCGACCAGCCGACGAGAAATTTCCTTAACCTTTTGAACGCCAATCACTTGTGTAATACGAACTTGTATACAAGTGATTGGCGTTCAAAAGGTTAAAAAGGAGACGCGCTCTCGATATTTTCTTTAAGTATCTTTTTTTAAACTTAAAACTACAGTCAGTTGCAAGCCTGCTGCTTGTGGTGACTGGTCGTCTTGCTGACCACGGTTTTAGTGTTGTCATTAGTAATAACTTGTTTATTTAGTTTCCTTCGATGGTCCTAGTTTATCATTTGTGACTTCAAGCGACAGCTATGTAAACAGAACCCAGCATTGCATAAATATGTTAGCGGTCACGACCTTTACACCTGGAGGCTTTTATTTAATTTTGATTTATTATTTTTTTGCTTAAGTACGTACGTATAGTTTTTATTGTATTTGTTGGTATATTGGCGTGGCTAGCTGACATAATATGGCAAATAATTTAATTTAGTGTTCTGTGTCTTGTAATGTTAATTACTTTGCATACCTTGTATTGTATTCAGTCAAGTATTTTCTAACTGAACAGACAGCTGTGCTGCTGGGGAGTTTGTTGCGCCACTTCTTCTTCCCAGCGAAAGCACTAGGAAGTGGTGAAGGGCGGGCGTGCCGGGGGACTGTCTTTTGTAATTTTGACGTTCGAAAAGTGCTGATTCTCAGCCTAGTTTTAATAAATGACTCTTGATTTTCATTTTTTTTTTGGCCTTATTTTAAGTACAATATCTTGACACTCCCTTGTGTTTATATTTTCGAAATAGCTATGTTTGTAAAGCAAAATCCAAGGCGAACGCGTGGTATAGGCAGTATAATTATGCATTGTGTATCTTAAGACTGTTTCCGATACAAAATGCCTAAAACTAAAATTTCAGCCACATTTTTATAAAATTCCCGCCGCTATTACGTCGTTTTCGCTCACCGTTCTATCAAACATTTTTCTTTTTGCTCGTCTCCTATTGGCCCTAGCGTGATGTCAATTAGCCTATAGCCTTCCTCAAGAATTGGACTACCAAACGTAAAAAGAATTGTTCAAATCGGACTGGTAGGTACTCCCAGAGACAAGCGCGTTCAAACAACAAACAAACTCTTTAGCTGTATTACATTAGCATAGACAGTATAATAGATTACTTAACAAAAACCCCAAAATAACCGAACGAGACCACAGACCGCACAATAATTTAAATAAATAATTATAGTATACAAAATCACTAAACGTCACTCCGACACGCCCCGACTCGCCCCCTAACACTTACACCCCTTTTTGAACAAAAATTTAAATACTGTCAGTGACATTTACGAGTAACTACACATTTATAGGATTTGTCAGGCTAATCCACGGCTAATTAAAAAAAAAACCATGGGAACGTATTTAAAAACTGGTTCCCCAGATTTTGGGACACAAATGAATGTGGGGGACGAGTTTTTGCATAAATTAAAATAATCTGTCTATCTGTTTTCATGGGAATCATAATGGTGTGCTTGGGGCAGCGGCTTCAAACCCAAACTCAAAGCATTTATAGACAGTAGGATTTTTTTTTATTTAGAATTAAAATAATATGTCATTAAATAACAATTAATACCTAATTAATTAATAAAAATAACAAAATTATATCCTAACTTAACTAAAAATAAAATGTAGTGTCAAAAAGCACTTATGTATATAGATTAAAACAAATACAGGCACTTTTAGATTGTCAAGGAGTCGGCCAGTCAGATAGATGAAGCTAATTGCTCATTCTAAAGCTTGGTAGGTTCCTATGGAGAAGAACGGGCAAGAAAGTCCATGGACACTCTTTTTAATCAAAATATTGTTACGAAATATTAGTTATTACATTCAAGTTAAAATTATACATATGCGAATGATGTAGAGACATGCGCACGATAAAAGCATCCGTTATAATCAACTAGCAGCGCCCCGCGGTTTCATCCGCATAAGTCTTGATCCCGTAGGAATATCGGGATAAATTTATCCTGTGTATTAATCCTAGTTATAAACTATCTGTATGCCAAATTTCATCCAAATCCGCTCAGTAGTTTTTGTGTGAAAGAGTAATAAACATACATTCATTCATCCATCCACTCTCACAAACTTTCGCGTTTAAAGGTGTGGTACAGACAATCACTCTGAATAACTTACTCCCTGGGACCAAATTCGTAATCGCGAAAAAAATTTATCAGCCGTCCCATACATTTGGGTCGAGCAGGTATTGAAGTTTTTTATGGGACAGTTGATCTGTATCGCGATTACGATCTTGGTCTCTGTTTTGGCCTTTCTTCTCTGAGTAACTACTCAGATAGGAAACGCCGACCTCGTCTTGTTTTTAAAATATGATTGTCGTGTAAAAGTGCTTGTTCAAACCTACTTACAGTAATAAAACCATTTATGTTTTTTTTTTTAACCTACTGTAAAAAACTATCCTTCAATTGAATAACAATGTTACTAAAAAAAAAATAAAAAAAATAATCGAATTTAGATTTCAAACTACTGGACCGATTTGAAAAATTGTTTTACCATTAGAAGCCGACATTATCCCTGATGAACATAGGCTACTTTTTATCGCGGCAAAATGCTTCATTCCTACGGGAAAACGGGTAATAGGATTTAAACGGCGGGAATTCTGAATTCTACGCAAACGAAGTTGCGGGCGAATGCTAGTATACAACAAAAAAACAATCCTTCAATTGATTATGTTCAAGCTCGTTGCTAAATAATAACAGCAGCACTGGTCGATCGATCAGGATAAGCTACGCTTGCCGCGGTTGGTCTGTGGATCAAGCAAGTTCGTCATGCTCCCTCAGATGTCACTGCTTGCGGTAGCGTCGGGGGTCGGGTTGCCTCCTTCCCTCAAATATGGCGAAGGGGGTAATGGCTGATCTTTGCGTTATGCTCGTGAACGGGTGCTGCTTGTGGTGACTGGTCGTCTTGCTGACCATGGTTTTATTATTGTTATAATTAGTAATAACTTGTTTATTTAGTTTCCTTCGATGGTCCTAGTTTATCATTTGTGACTTCAAGCGACAGCTATGTAAACAGAACCCAGCATTGCATAAATATGTTAGCGGTCACGCCCTTCATACCTGGAGGCTTTTATTTAATTTTCATTTATTAATTTTTGCTTGAGTACGTATAGTTTTTTATTGTATTTCTTGGTATATTGGCATTGCTAGCTGACATATGGCAAATAATTAAATTTAGTGTCCTGTGTCTTGTAATGTTAATTACTTTGCATACCTTGTATTGTATTCAGTCAAGTATTTTCTAACTGAACAGACAGCTGTGCTGCTGGGGAGTTTGTTGCGCCACTTCTTCTTCCCAGCGAAAGCACTAGGAAGTGGTAGAGGGCGGGCGTTTTGGGGGACTGTCTTTTGTAATTTTGACGTTCGAAAAGTGCTGATTCTCAGCCTAGTTTGAATAAATGACTTTATTTTGATTTTGATTTTGATGGGTGACCATCTTTACATACTTAGACCCCTCCGTGCCTCGAAAAGCACGTTAAGCCGTTGGTCCCGGCTGTCATTCGTGGATCTTTGACAGTCGTTACGGGTCGTCAGTAGCCCGAAAGTCTGACAACCAGTCTTGCCTAGGGGTATCGTATTACCCAGTCACTGGGCTGTGGATGTCAGATAGGCAGTCGCTCCATGTAAAATACTGGTATTCAGCTGCATCCGGTTAGACTGGAAGCCGACCCCAATGTAATTGGGAAATGGCTAAGCTTGATCATGTTAACATGTTTTTGACTCACATAGTGAATTATTTTTCTACAAAAAAAAGAAAAAAAAAAACTTGTTCCCCTAATAATAAATAAATAAATGCACATTGTGTGGGTACCCCTAACAATCTTGCGCTGAGCGATTGATTCCATGAGTTAGGGTGGCGGCTTAAGGGGCATTCGTACTCTCCAATTGGAATTAAAATAAACGTTGATTGATTTGTCTGACTTTTTCACAAACAAGGGAGCTTATAGCTTAACAGAAATAAGTGGTTTATCATAATCAGCCCAAAACATTCCCACTGCTGGGAAACAGGTCTCTTCTCTGTGAGAGGGAGTTAGCCGTAACAACGGGCGCAGTGCGGATTGGTAGATGCAACAAACATACTTATAAACGAATACATGTACAAAATTATCACAAATACAATAAACTGATATTTCAAGTGACTACACTACGTGCAAATTTTATCAAATTAATTTATTTTTGTTTTATCGAGTTTAGATATCACATATGCGGAGTTTCGCTAGCTAATATAATTTGACCCTGTATAAAAAAACCAAAGTCGGGTTAGTTACACCATTTATTACTCAAGAACGGCTGGGCCGAGTATGATCTATGATTTGTTGGACATTTCTCTCCGCCCCGAAAAGCAGAATAACTATTAAAACATGGGAAAAAAAACACGAAAAAAATAATAAAGATAAAACACAACCAAATAAGTAAAATGGCCGAAATAGTTTAAATAATAATTATCGTGTTAAAGTGAAGGTCAGATAGGCAGTCACTTCGTGTAAAATTCAGGTGCATCCGGTAAGACTGGAAGCCGACCCCAACATAGTTGGGAAAAGGCTAGGCAGATGACGATGAATAATCATTTTAAACTATTTTTGTCAACTAATTCGAAAGCTCTTACTATTTTTCGTCTCTCTCTAACTGTGCTTATTAATACGGGAAAGCAGTATTTTTTATTTACTCTATACCAAACAACAATATGTACCCAAAATAAACATTTACCTACCCACCTATTACAAATTATTAAAATCCAACGAAAACATTAAAAAATTATAGCCACATAAAAAAGAGAATTTCGACCACTAACGTGCCCCTTAACAGCATTTATTCCGAATGATTTCATCCCCTAGCGAGGGGTGAGAGGGACCAGTCGTATTATGCTTAAAAAAACATGTACACGCACATATTACATTCCTGCGACCACGGTGAATTGCTGGAATTATCGTATTAAGATATGTTTCGTAAGATGTCGGGGGTGAAGTTTGGATATTAATCGGTTTTGGGGGTGAAATATAAGTGGGTAGGAAAAAGTATACTAACATTTTATTGATAGTACGAAAAAAATTAAATGAAATGGAAACAGCTTAAAGCCAAAGCATTTTCATATGAAAAAGTGCGGCTCGGTCGTATTATGTACGTGTAAAAGTTTTTTTTAAAGTATTCGTATATCATTCCTACGACCGGAATTATCGTTTTAAGATGTGTTTCGTAGGATTTTAGGGGGTGAAGTTTGAAAAATAATCGGTTTTTGGGGGTGAAATAAGTGTATAAGAAAAATTATTTAAATTTTATTTCATTGATAGGTCGCAGTCTTGTATGGATCAGAATGTTGGGCCACAAAAGGGATGAATGAAAGGCAATTGCATGCAGCTGAGATGAGTATTCTACGAGGGATGTGTGGTGTTACACGAATGGATAGAATAAGAAATGAGTACATAAGCGCAAGTCTGAAAGTGGCACCAGGAACTGAACAGTTGTGTTAGTTATCTATACTTACAATAAAGTCACTATGACTAATTTCCTACAAAGTTTTAATATAAAAAAAACTAGATACTGCCGACGGCTTCGCTTATGCAAAACTAATAGAAAAAAAAAAACCTGGTGGCATTATGGCCCGTTATAAGTTAACTATAAAATAAAAGTGATGCATCAAAGTCGTCAGAGTTATCTGCATAATTATCTGGAAGATAAATGACTTCATTATTAATGCCAATAAAAACTATTTCATATCTGCAATATTTTTTCCTCACGAAACGACGCGCGTTTTACTTGTGGTAACCAATTGTACAAAAACAGACACTTCAAATTTCACAGATGGTGTTCTACTGTGGCCGCTATAACAACAAATAATAAAAATGACGTTAGGAATATGTACAGACGCCAGCACATCAAGCTACCCGAAACTGTCAGACTTTCCCAATCAACTTTGAACCTTATGCTTTAGCGATAAAGCTGAAAATCTATTAAATAAATCTGAAAGATTGTAGTAGCTTGATGTGCTGGCGTCTGTACGTTTCGTCGGAGTTTTTTTACCCTAGTGTTAAATATAGTACGGTGGGACGGATCCCGTTTATTTGCGAGGCAGTGCTGATCCTCCTTCTCCGTTGTTCCAGATGAGGTACAGCTCGCGGTGGTGCGCCGGTCGCGGTTGACACGATGGAGGTGTCGTGGGTGGTGCTCGCCGCCGTCTTTATAGCGGCGCACGCACAGAATAACAGAAGTAAGTCAACTTGAAGCCCCGGATACACTAGGGAACATTTTGTCCCGCAACATGACGCGCAACACAAAATATACGTGACGCTGCAACGTTGCATAGTGTCCCGCAACATGACCCACAACATTTTACGTGACGCGGGACATGTTTCTTGCTCCCGCTCCGAGAGCGAGCGCACGGCGCGACATTCTCTCGGGACATTCACGTAATTGCCGAGCGCCATGTTCCGCAACATGTTGCTCCATTTGTCCCCTAGTGTATCCGTGGCTTCATCGTTGAGGCGTTGAGTCGTCGAGTCGTTGAGCTCGGGTGGCCTGCGGAATTCAAATTTTCTTAGGTTTTTTGCAATTAGCTGCAAATGTCAGTGTTATGTTGAATGTTGATTAAAATATGATTTGCGACCGAAACAAATATGACTTTACAGAATTATAAACATTATAATCATCAATACGGGTCTACCTTTTATAGCAGAACTTTTTACGTCATAATATTGTTTTGCATAACAACGGATAGCATAAACTTCATTTCGCAGAAAATCATTTCGCATACACTCAGTTGTCATACATTCAAAACTCATAATTTTGTTAGTCAGAATCATCTTTAGGCATAATGTTTATATCCATAATAATTAAAAAGCAGAACCATCATATCGCAGAAAATTCACAGTCAGAATCGTCTTTTGGCATACATTTTATGCCCTGCAGGCATACAACATGCAAGCAGGCATGCAACATGCAGCATGCATGCAGCATGCAAGCAGGCATGCAACATGCAGCATGCATGCAGCATGCATGTAGCATGCAAGCAGGCATGCAACATGCAGCATGCATGCAGCATGCAAGCAGGCATGCAACATGCAGCAGGCATGCAGCATGCAAGCAGGCATGCAACATGCAGCAAGCATTGTTTCTGTCACGGCTCCGGTGCTGCGGGGTTTGGGCGGCGCCACGCGAGCTTATCGTCACAGATGGTTTTAACGCTCACCACCTGCTCTTCAGCTCGCGGGCCGCCCTACCCCTCCGCGCCTACGCGGGTTTAAATTACACTCTAGGGGTAGGGCAGACAAGACTGCGTAAAGTCGGTTTCGCAGCGATTCGTTTCTGTCACAAAATTTTGCAGCACACCGTATTGACTTTTTATGACACAAATTTAATTTAATATTGAAAATGCTACCAATACATGCTATATTTAGAACATTCTATATCACTTTTGCAGACCATTCGATTTTAAATACTTTGCACGTAGGTTATCTAACCATTCGACAGCATAAATTTACTTTATTTAAATTATCAGTTTTATTCCATATATTATAAGTTTTTGATGTTTTGAACACTAATTTTTACAAGAAGATACATCTATTTTAATTTTTGATGTTCAAATATGCACCCATACCAAATAATCGTAT
This sequence comes from Eremobia ochroleuca, assembly GCA_949629135.1. Lineage (NCBI taxonomy): Eukaryota > Metazoa > Arthropoda > Insecta > Lepidoptera > Noctuidae > Eremobia > Eremobia ochroleuca. The sequence continues at coordinate 9,812,920 of OX451414.1, forward strand.
CTCTAAATAAATGTTATGCTAAACAAAATTATGGCAAGATAAAAGTATGCCATTGTAAATTCGGACACGTAAATATTCTGCCAAACAAAAGTTATGCTAAATAATTTTTATGCCTTAAAAATATTCGATTAAATAAGATTATGCCATGTGAGTTATGCCAAATAAAAATCGGAGTATCAAGATTCTGCCAAATAGAAGGAACCCCATCAATACAACCCTCTAATTTCATATAATCCTATTGAATGACTCATGAATTATCAATAAAGACACAACAATTACAATATACAAGCTAACACTAAAAAATATACATATATATATTATATACAAGTATATAACAAAACAACATAATAATAAAGAAAAAGGCAAGAGCTCATTGGGCATCAAAAAATTCGTCCGCATCGCTGTCAATGGGATAAGTGCCCAAAAGGCTGGCAGCATTACCACGTTGGATGGCAATGCTGATTCTTTGAGCTAAAAATAGGCCAGCCCTCTGGTCACGTGAAGAATCAACCAACCGCTTGGCGATGTCCCGAAATATTTGATGAGCACTCGGACCCCAAGGCCCTGAGTTGCCAAAACATTACTATTTTGTGGGGTTTTAAAATAAAATAGCAAAACAGAAACTTAGAATCACAATGTTGTTTTTCTTTCTTTTTTTTTCTAGACTTGTCCTTATACTCGTATAGCGATAGCTTTGAAACTATATAAAATGATCAATAGAATTAGCACAAAAAAAATATTACTAAAATCTCGATTATGATTGTAAATGTTTGCTTGGTCAATCGCTAGCATCAGTGGGATGACACTGACAGCTCACTCCGCGCAAGTTTTCACGGTGAGATTTTTACAGAATCGGCCGGCTGTACGGGTAATTTTTTCTTTCTCAGTTAGTTTTAATGTTGGTCGGACATTTTGAGTAGGTACTCTATGCGGCCTGCTCAAATGTCCTTTCTTTGGTATTGTTCGTCGAGTCTTGAGCTCCTTATGTTCTGAGTTGAGCAAATCTTTATGGTTCTTTCCTTAAAAGACTATCTCAGACACAAATCTACATGGTGCTCACATGATCTGACCTAGATTTTGTCTGAACCTTAAAATAGACTGTGACCTGTGTGTGTGAGTTTGTTTCGGCCTTTCTTTTCAGAGTAGGTTAGGAAACACCGAACTCATCTAGTATTCAAATGTAATTTAATATTAACGAGTTTTATTGAACCAATTTACAGAAATAAATATCATTAATATTTTATCTTCATATACCTCTGGGCTCAAAGGGCGTATAGCACATTTTGGGTAATGTGCTAAGCGCCCAATTATGTTTCCCAATAATGCTAGGGTCAGCTTCCAGTCTAACCGGGTACAGCCGAATACCAGTATTTTACATGGAGCGACTGCATATCTGACCTCTGGCAACCCAGTTACTGGGTAACACGATGCTCCTTGGAACAGCCAGCCCAGGTAAGCGTGCAGAACAGTTTCCGCTGGCTCCATCATCTGATACACACAGCCACTCGTAGGGACAGATTGAGTGATAAATAATATTTATTTTTCAAATCCGGTTCCTGATTTTCTGATTTATTGATACGATAAAAATTTAATAAACTGGATATACTTTTTAAACTTAGGACTGATTTTTACAACGCCATATAGTTCTATCTAGAATTTTTGACAGTTCTTCCGTACAAGATCTGTCAGATGTCAATTTTATTCCACGAATCAAAAGTAACTGTCGATTGAAAAATTTAGGCCTGATTTTCCAATAGTCAGATATTTTTTTATCTGAGGAATAAAAATATTGCTTTTATATAGAAATAATGTCAAACTGTCATATTTATTCTTCACTAGCGACCCGCCCCGGCTTCGCACGGGTGCAATGCTGATCACTATCACTACATAGTATAAAACAAAGTCGCTTCCCGCTGTCTGTCTGTCTCTATGTATGCTTAGAACTTTAAAAATAAGCAACGGATTTTGATGCGGTTTTTTTTAATAGATAGAGTGATTCAAGAGGAAGGTTTATATGCATATAATACATGCATAATATAGTAGAGAAACATTGATAATTTTAGAGTCATTATTTCTCTTAAAAAGTATAGGATAAAAAATGGTTATTATGGGTTATCCCTAAGAGATAGACATATGCCATCGCGGACTTTTTTGTAGACCTTTTTAAGGTGTACAATACTGTACTACATTATTTTGATCTATCTCGTAGGGTTAAGCCAGCGTTTGCAATGTAAGCGCAAAAAAATGTGTTTATTTACGACATCACATTAGAAACCCCTAAAATGATCAGTGTTTCTCTACTATATTATGCATGTAATATAAACCTTCCTCTTGAATTACTCTATCTATTAAAAAAAACCGCATCAAAATCCGTTGCGTAGTTTTAAAGATTTAAGCATACATAGGGACAGACAGCGGGAAGCGACTTTGTTTTATACTATGTAGTGATACATATATAAGTTATCTGACTATTGAATAATCAGCCCTAAATCAACTAACGAACTATTAAAACCATATAAAAAGTTGTTTTTTTTTTTTATTGAAAATTTAAGAAACAAAATGACGTCGGTGTTTCCTAACCAACCATTCTGAAAAGCAACACTGAAAAAAACTCAGAGGCCACAGTCTTATTTAACGTTCCCACTGCAGGACACAAGCTTCCTCTTTGTGAGAGGGAGTGGGCCGTAATCCACCACGGGGCTCCAGTGCGGGTTGGTAGATGTCACATGTCGTCGAATTTTTGACTCTAGGACATGCCGATTTCCTGGCGATGTTTTCCTTCATCGTTTTTTAAGAACGGGAAACCCGCAAGGTTATAATTTTCTGCTGCCGCATGGATGATTCATCGATTATTGAATTTCGTCGCAGACTGGCGAGCAAAAGAAAAAAAAAATACCACTCCTTGCTATTTTTAGAGCCACATCTTTTTTGTCTGCTTCGCCAGACAAAAACTGAACACAAAAAAAAATGAAAAGTCCAATCGAATTCCCGCCATATTTCAGTCAGCCATTTTAAAAACCTATTCAAAGTATTTCAAGAAAAATAATAAAGTGCCAAAGTTGTGAAACTCTCAAACAGAGATTTGCAAACTTTCTGGAACTCGGGATGTAAGAATATGTGGTTTCGGCAGCTGCGAATGATGTATGGGATAAGTCTCTACTCGAGTTTTGTTTGATGACTCGAGAAAGGAGTCTTTTGAGTATAGCTATATTGATTAAAAAGGTTCTTTACGGTGTACTTACAATAACAACAAAAGTAGTGTAGTGTATTATCGCCAATAAACCTGCCGGTCGATTCTGTAAAAATCTCACCGTGAAATCATAAGTGAAGTGAGCACTTACTAGTGTTAATCCTTAGCGAATGACAGCTCACTCCACGCTCACTTCACCCCAGCCGTGCGATTATGTAACCATATCACCGTGAAAGCTTGGGTGAAGTGAGCGTGGGGTGAGCTGTCATTCTCTAGGGATTAACGCTATTAAGTGCTCACTTCACTTATGATTTCACGGTGACATTTTTACAGAATCGACCGGAAACTTTCACGTTGAGATGGTTACAGAATCGCACAGCTGATATAGTGGTGACAGATTAATTAGTTCGCCGGGCAATGATTGTCGATGTTACCATCCCACATGGCGGGAACCTCGTGAAAGCCGAAAAAGAAAAACAAATCAAATACCTTGACTTAGCACATGTGGAATGTGAGCTCGGCGGTCATTGTGGCGATTTTCGTATCGGCGAATGGACTGATCGATGAGTCTCGATCAACCTCTATCGAGGCTCTCTCGTAATAAATGAACAGCCCTTAAGACCCTATACGAGACCCAGCGCTGGATTTCAACGACAGCCTGCGGGAACCCGATGGAAAAAATTCCCATCGACAAAAATGACGATTTTCTATTAGGTCATCCCACTTCCAGTGTCATATTTTTTATTTCCAATATTTATGTATTGCGCAATGGTATGCAATAGTTAATACATGTGTTGTCTCGTACAATCATGTTAGTTTAATTTGGTGTGTTGTATTGTCAAGACGTGCATTGATTTAAAATGGAAGATTAAAAAAAATCTATTAATATAGTGGAGCAACGTATATTTCTAAAGTTTTGTGCTTTACTCAACTACTCTGCAGGAGTTGCGCACGACTTACTGGTAAAGTGTGTTGGTCGTAACGCCTTAAATAAAAGAACCGTACAGCGATGGCTTGAAATGTACAAACAAGGAAGAACCACAGCTGAAGATGAGCCGCGAGCACCTCGATCATTATCATCGACTAGATTAGAAGCAAGGGACAAAATCAAGGAAGCACTTCGTCAGTCACGTAGGGTCAGTGTCAGTGATCTCTCCACTCAACTTAACATTCCTCATTCCACTATACATAGAGTACTCACGGAGGATTTATGTCTGGTCAATAAAAGTGCAGTGTGGGTGCCCCACACTCTGAACACGGATCAGAAGGAGTTTCGTTATGAAACTGCGCGTAGCCATTTATCGTGGTATCGCCATAAGAAAAATATACTTAATAGATTCATATGCCTTGATGAAACTTGGGTCGAATTTTATACTCCTCGTCAAAGACATCAGTCACGATGTTGGGTGGAACCGGGCACTTCAGCTGAACATTTACCACGTGCAGAGCTACATGAACGAAAAATACTACTAATAGTAGCTATGGATGTCAGAGGCATTGCTTTTTGGAGAACTTATGATGAAAATACAACTATGACTGGAGAGCGATATAAGTCATTTTTAGAAGAAAATATTCCTATTTGGGAAGACGAACATCATATAACGAGTCCTATAATTTTACATGATAACGCCAGACCGCACAAATCAAAAATAGTTCAGAATTTAATTGAAGATAAAGGATGGATCGAAATTATTCAGCCGCCATATTCCCCGGATATGAATCCTTGTGATTTCAATTGTTTTGGCCATGTGAAGAGGAAATTGTCGGGTACTCGATACAATAGCAAAAAGGAGTTAGATATTAAACTAAAGAGCATTATTGATGAATTAAATGAAAGTGGTACTTTAAATGGTGTTCAAGATTTGCCAGCAGTCTGGGAGCGAGTGATTAATAGTGGTGGAGATTATTGATTAGTGTCACAAGGTTATATAGTATAGTAGTCAGTTTTTGTAAAATAATAATAATAAAAAAATATGACACTGGAAGTGGGATGACCTAATATACAACGTGTAACGTTAAATGCGCAAAACCTCAGAAACCCCAACTGATTTTTAATTCAATTGACCTATTTCAGAGAGAAAATAAGTCATTAAAACAATTTTAAAGGTTTTATGTGCTGTTTTAGTTTTACTGGCCATTCTGACCGTTTCTTGCGTCTGTGACGACGCTTTATCGAGGGAGGAGTCGTCACCGGGCCGCTGCGCCGCGCTGACATTTGCTCGCTTGACCTATTAATAAATAGACACGGCATCGTTTTTAATGAAGATTTTTTGAAAAATGTGACCTATATTAAAAAGAGGGTCAATTAATTCTGCTCGTTATTCTGATCAAACTATTTTCAGGTTTTGCGCATTTAACGTTACACGTTGTATATAAACTTTCATCTCTAATTTAACCGCTTTAGAGGATGAATTTTAAAAAATCCTGTCTTAGTGCTCTCTTTCGCTGTATCAGGATTTTTTGTGCAAAATTTCATTAAATCAAATCAAATCATGTTATTTGTAGATCATAGGTGACAAGATACAGATTTCAGTGCTTCTAAAAATGATCGCTATGTCTTGCCGTCAGCGGCGTACAAATATAATAATTATAATTCTAAAATATTCTATCATAGATATACAACGTGTCCCAGAAATCAACGTCAAGCCGAAAACGGGCAATAGGCCAAGTCGTGACAGCTATTAGAAAAATATTAAAAAAAATCTTGGTCATGTACTTTTCGAATTATAAGCATTCAAAAATAAATCTCAAAAAGTGACACCCTGTGATGATTTTTCAAGTCCTGTGACTACATTATTAACATTTCGGTAGTTTTTTTCTCTGTGATCTAACCATGAATAACCCTTCTGTAAATTACAGTTAAAAGTTAAAACGTAACTGCCTCAGTTTTAAATTAAATGTTAGATTTTTGCCCAATATTGAATTCAAAATAATGACATCACCCAACTTTAACCGACTGTACTGAAAAAAAAATCTACTACACTATTTTGGCAAGTAACTTTAAAAGATGGCGCGTTTAGTCAGGATTCCAAAATGGTATAACACATACTAATTGCTACTTCTTAATTGAGGAAAAAAAGTACATTGTTGGTTTTAGGTGCATTTGAAATACGCACTCACTTCCGGTCACTCTTCGGTCTGTGCGTCACTTCCGGTCCTAAATCCGCCATATTTATACCATCCGGAGGAAAGGGGACTGTTTCATTTTAATGGTTTTCGCCCCATGTAATAGAAATTGGAGGTAATATTTTGGCAATAAGGATTCTTCATTCTACGTATTTTTAGGGGTTGAAAATGCCAAAGAAGTCATGCGAGATGGAATTTTCAACCCCCTGAAATCAAAATTATTGGTTATTTTATCATTTAAAATTACCGCTTCTGGGCTGATTATGGATTTCCAGCTACGTTATTTAGAATGATGCCACGTATCATCATCGTCTGCCTAGCCTTTTCCCAACTATTTTGGGGTCGGCTTCCAGTCTAAGCGGATGCAGCTGAATACTAGTATTTTCCATGGCACGGCTGCTTATCATACCTCGACAACCCAGTTACTGGGTAATACGATACCTCTTGCTAATTTCTTTCAGACTTTCGGGCTTCTGACCACAAAACAAATAGGATCTCTTTTATCTGTTCTGTGCTTCTGAGTATCAGTATTGGCTGTCAAAAGATCCACGAATGACAGCCGGGACCATCAGCTTAAGGTGTTTTCCGAGGCATGTAGGCGTCTTGGTATGTAAAGATGGCCATCCATCCACGGACCAACCGCGGCAAGCATAGCTTAAACTGATCGATCGAACCGTGCGGCTGTTATTACTTAACAACAAGCCCCTCGGCGACGAAGTATATCTTTTTATGCGACGTATGTCATACGTAATTTATATAGCATTGCAGACGTTTTCGTCGGTCATTTTCCGTCGCGTAATTTCGGCAGATGTGTTGCAAATAGTCCAGTGATCGGCGTGCGTTTTAAATCAAAGTCAAAAGCAATCAAAAGTTATGTATTCAAATTAGTCTAAGAATCAGAACTTTTCGTACGTCAAAATGACATAAGACAGTCCCCTGTCACACCCGCCCTTCACCGCTACCTAGTGCTTTCATTATATCTATAATTATATTTATACAGATTTACATAAACCCAAGATTTAACCATATTTATCTCTCTCTCTCAATACATACACAGTGGTTCTTAATAAATAGGCCACATCATATATATACATTTACTAGTAGGTAGTTATCGTTATGTTATATTCTTTATCTTAATATATCACTACATAGTATAAAACAAAGTCGCTTCCCTGTCTGTCTGTCCCTATATATGCTTAGATCTTTAAAACTACGCAACGGATTTTGATGCGGTTTTTTTAATAGATAGAGTGATTCAAGAGGAAGGTTTATATGTATAATACATGCATAATATAGTAGAGAAACACTGATAATTTTAGAGGTTTCTAATGTGATGTCGTAAATAAACACATTTTTTTGCGCTTACATTGTAAACGCTGGCTGAACCCTTCGAGATAAATCAAAATAATGTACTATAGTATTGTACACCTTAAAAAGGTCTACAAAAAAGTCTGCGATGTTATATGTATATCTCTAAGTGATAACCCACAAAAAAACATTTTTTACCCTATACTTTTTGCGAGAAATAATGGCTCTAAAATGTGTTTCTCTACTATATTATACAATTATTATACATATAAACCTTCCTCTTGAATCACTCTATCTATTAAAAAAACCGCATCAAAATCCGTTTCGTTGTTTTAAAGATCTAAGCATACATAGGGACAGACAGACAGCGGGAAGCGACTTAGTTTTATACTAGGTATGTATTGATCAGCATTGCACCTGTGCGAAGCCGGGGCGGTTCGCTAGTTTAGTATATAGTCATATTGTCTTAATTATAATATACTGTGCTCATTCTACAACTACCGACATACGTTTGAATTATATAGGCGAGGACGCTGGCACCCTAAACACAAGTTAAATCTTACTCTGGGTGCCAGAGTTCAACTAAAACAATCTTTCTCTTAGTTGTAACGTAGCATAGTGTTTAGATAAGTGTTTTTGTACAACTGAAGGTAATAAAAATCTCTTTTTTTTTTTTTTTTGGGATAAATGATAATTGACTGGCTCCTTGGTTGAGTGGTCGCAATTGTGAATACTGAGCGAGGAGTCCTGGGTTCAATCCTATCATCATCATCAATTCAGCCCGGAATCAACCACTGCGGACTATAGGCCTCCCCTTTCTTCTGCCACACTTCCCGGTTCCGTGCGTCTCTCATCCAGGTGCTCCCCGAGACTGACGATATCGTAAACGCAGCGCGCTTTTGGACGGCCCTGGTTTCTTTTTCCTAACCTTGGCCACCATTCGGTTACAGCTTGACTCCATCAGTTTAATCCCAAAAGTTGAAAAAGGAAAGGTGTTATTGGAATTTTCTTGTTAGAATTTCTTTTGCTCAAAGTACCACGTAACCGGTTAGTGGCAACATCTTTACCCCCTACTACATGGTACTTAAAAGGAACTGCACCCCAATTGCTTAAAACACTTTCACAATCCGAAGGATTTTGAAGAAAATACCTTATTCATTGCTTCATATGTTAGAAAACTTCGTCTGCTCGACAACATGAATGACACAATGGCGCCGATTGTGTTGTTCACAAAGTAAACTAAAGGGAATGGCTCAGTTTGTTAGGGTGCTCTGGCTTGACGTGGACAGTAAGTATTATAATAAATAAGTTGCGTTTTTATTATTTCATTCCTAGTAGAAACGAAATATTATAATAAAGTTGCAGGAAGTTTGAAAAATATACCATATTTAGCATGTGCAATATTGTGATCTTGTCGCTGTTCTCAGCGACAAGATCACAATCAACATCTAATAACAGTATGTATTTTACAAATTAATAATAAAAATAGTAAAAATGAGTGTTTCTTTTCTATTATAAATTATTCTCGTTATATATTTAATAATAATAATAATAATATTCCACAACTTTCACACAACGCCATCTAGTCCCAAACTAAGCAGAGCTTGTGCTATGAGTACTAGACAACTGGTAAACATACATATATTTTTCTAAATACATGCATCATCATCTGCCTAGCCTTTTCCCAACTATGTTGGGGTCGGCTTCCAGTCTAACCGGATGCAGCTCAATACCAGTATTTTACATGGAGACTGCGTATCTGACCTCCACAACCCAGTTACTGGGTAAAACGATACCCCTAGGTAAGACTGGTTGTCAGACTTTCGGGCTTCTGAGTACCCGATGACTGTAATGACTGTCAAAGATCTACGAATGACAGCCGGGACCAACGGCTTAACGTGCTTTCCGAGGCACGGAGGGGTCTCGATATGTAAAGATGGTCACCCATCCACAGACCAACCGCGGCAAGCGTAGCTTAACCTGATCGATCGACCTGTGCGGCTGTTCTTATTTAGCCACGGGCCCCTCTCTAAATACATACATATCATAGATAAATTACAACCAGACAAAGAACAAATGATCGTGCTCATCACACAAACATTTGTCCTGAGTGGGAATCGAACCCACGACCTTGCGCATAGCAGTCAGGGCCACTGACCACTAGACCAACAGGCCTGTCAGTCATTTTTGCAATGGTTACATTTTAGGGGAATATTAGTGGATAAAATAAAACAAGCAGCTATTATTTCACATAATGGTTTTAATCTGAATCTGAAAAACAATGGCTTTGTGTATCTGGTGCTCATGAATAATCCGGTATGTTAATGGTTTCTGTTGATGCTGCTGCTGCTGGTACTTTAACAGCTACTGGAGCAAGAACGGGAACTCTGTCAGCTCACTGCCATGAACCTAAACAAAATAATTCTAAGTTAGTGGCATTTCAATATATAAATTACTTCTTTCTATACACATAATTAAGTTAATTTCAAATAATATATCCTATCCATCATCAGCTTAGCCTTTTCCAAATATGCTGGGGTCAGCTTCCAGTCTCAACTGGATGCAGCTGAATACCAGTATTTTACACGGATTGACTATGTATCAGACCTCCACAACCCAGTTACTGGGTAATACAGTACCCCTTGGTGAGGCTGGTTGTCAGACTTTCAGGTTTCTAATGACCCGTAATGACTGTGAAAGTTACACAAATTACAGCCATGACCAATGGCTTAACATGCTTTCCAAGACATGGAGGGTTCTTGGTATGTATAGGCCACCCATCTACGCACTAACCGCGGCAAGCGCAGCTAAACCTGATCGATCAACCCGTGCAGCTGTTATTACTTAGCCACAAGCCCTAAATAATATAACCTGTCCATTACACATAAAAGTAAATCTGTGCTCACCTGCTGTGGTGCTATCCACTCGCTAATCACATTTCTTATGTGCATTTCTCTTTCTGTATTTGCATGCATAACATGGGATCTGGTACATAATACAGAACAATGACAGTTGACAAATGGTTGTCGACGATGACCACTACTTGTGCTTTGTTCATTTTCTTTGTCCGATGAGTAATTAAATGCCAACATCCAGCATGAATGACAGACCAAGCTATGGGCTGTAACCTGTAAATAAGACAAATATTATAAATGCAGTTTGTTACAATAGACATAATACTATCTCAAAAACATTCAGAAACAGAAATTATATTAAACAAGACAACTGAGTTTGTTTCAGATGCTTCTCAAGTCAATCAATGTCGGTCTTTCTAGTCTGGGCTATTTTTTTATATAAGTACTTACTGAAATAGTAATAGAGTTTGTGAAAACCTATTTGTATTACCTGTTTGAGTTTTGAAAATAGACTTACGATTTGAGGAGCAGTCCATTGTCGAATAGTTGATTGTATTTCAACGAGCTCCAGAGTACGTCTTCTTCGATGCGTAATATAGATGCCACAATTAACACATCGCAGTTCTTCCTCATAATCCTCATTCCCATGCGAGGAAACAAGACGATGCGCAGGAGTGTCCGAGTTCGTGCCAAGGTTGTCGTTTACAGCAGGTTCAATGTCCAAAATAATGCCAGAGGCGACGTTAGAAACAGATTCGGTGTCCAAAAGTAAGGCCGGGTTAAGGTGCGGTATCGGAGTTCATTATAACAAAAACAAACGCTCGAACAAAAAACAAGACAACATTCACAACACCAAAGAAAGAAGCAAAGCGAATAGTTTTTTTCGTTGACCTCGTTGTTGACAGACGATGCAGTTGGTGCTGCCAAGTAATAAAAAATAATATATGTTTAATAAATATCGATGTAAGGATTTGATAATCGAGTCCATAATCAGATGTAAATTGATTTATATAGAGAAATATAAATATTTTGATTGTTTTCATCTAATCACAGATAAATAAGAATAAAAAATGGCCCAAATCACTTATGTAGTAAAGGTGCTCAAGAAAGATCCACATTTTTTACTCAAATACTAGGAATCGATTTTTTATCGAATAAAATCTGAAATGTCATAACTTTTTTACGTGGTAACCCAGAACCTAAGTCATCGAGAGCCTGTAACCAAAAAATGGCGTTGCTTTCTGCGTGCAATCAGCGTGAATACTTTTAATACAAGTTTTTTTACAGAAGACTTTCCTGCGACGAGGTTTGCAAAAATATTTATTTTAGAATTAATTATATTTATTTGATGAAATACTTTTTATTGAACAGCTTGTCCACGTTAAGCCGAGATTGGCCATACCCTTTAAGTTCAGTGCATCTTTTTCTTTCTATTTCATTAAGAAAAGGACAGAAGATAAATATTAGTTTATTCCTGTCAAATTAAGATACTCCATAGACAAGTCTACTGTCCGCGCGCGAGCTCCGAGGAATGATAAGGAATGTTGACGTAATGAGCTAGAGTTGTGACATAGTACAAAGAGGGGAAGTAAGTTATCTTCATACAAACGCACCGCGCGCGGCTTGTATGTGTGCGCCAAAGTATCTATGCGCGCCGCACGCACACTTAAACAAAATCTCGACCCGTTTCTCACAGCGCCAGTCGGGGCTAACACCGCACGAGGTTCGCGCGTCGCGGCTTTTGTTTATGAACAAATAAAAAATTTTATATAAAAAAAACAACCGACTTCCAAAAAAACACTACAAAGTGAAAAATAATTTTAATTTTGGAAGTCGGTGTCGTTGGTTCCGCATTTTGGTTTTTTGACACCGACTTCCGAAATTAAAATTATTTTTCACTTTGTAGTGTTTTTTTGGAAGTCGATTGTTTTTTTTATATAAAATTTTTTATTTTTCACTTTTTAGTTATATCTACCCCAATCAAATTCATATAAACACTACTTTCTATGTAAATATCAGTGACAGGAAGCATCTGCGTTTATAGGGTACAGACGTGATGTTATGTTGTGCGATTGCGTAAACAATGCATAAATATGCGATAGCAGCAATCGCGGTTGTTTTACTGGTATTAAATTATTATTATAATAAAAAAAATTATAACCTTTGTAGTGAGTACAGGCGTGATATTATGTTGTGTGATGGTGTAAACAAGCTTAGATATGCTATAGCAACAATCGCGGTTAATCTGCTGTTATTTATTGAAGAGTTCCCCCGATTTCTACAAGATCCCATCATCAGATATTGAAATGGTGACAATGGGACCACACGGGAAGCACCAGCTTTCAAATAAAAAAAGAATCATGAAAATCGGTTCACCCAGTCGGTTATTATGAGGTAACAAACATAAAAAAAAAAAAAAAAAAAAAAATACAGTCGAATTGATAACCTCCTCCTTTTTTTGAAGTCGGTTAAAAAGATTTACATTTTTCACCGCCCTGCCCATGCTTTCCGAAATTATATTTCCAAAAGTTATTTATAAGGATGCGGATATATTACACATTAAAGTTTAATAACAAGGCGTTTCGTAATAGTCGATTTTATATATGATATACGAGCTCTTAGTCTATAAATATATGTTAGCGGTTTGGGCGACAACCGAATCTGACGAAGAGCGGACAGTCGCGCCCCCACCGCCCCGCCGCGCGCCGGTTTATTTTATCCCTTTTTTTTTATAAATAATACTGCTCTGAATCTTGAATACATCTGTATTTGTTTTACATTTCTGTGTTGGTTTGCACTGAATTAATATTTTCCTAAAAGTGACAACCCTGAGACAGTAGGCAATTATATCGCGGGTTAGGCCGGAGATAGCCTACTTCCCCTCTTTATACTATGGTTGTGATTTAGTCGATATTGCACTGTCGATACTAATACATCTTGAGCCTCCGCGCGAGTGTACTTCATGAAATCATTTTATGAGGGTATTATGTACTTGAAATAAAAAAAAATGATGAAAATAAACTCTCCTCACGCACTTCAATAATAAATGAGTCGACAACATTCTCCATTAAGCCATCCCTTTGACAGTAATGTTCCCCTAATGCTAAAACATGTTTCTCATATCCACACCAATCTTCTTTTGTGACATGCGTGGTAGCTTTTTCGGTGATCTCCTTCAGTCTCGTCAGAGAAAAATCTGAAGTAATGTTGTGTTACCTCACGAGCCTTTTAACTTTTGCCCATGCGAGCTCTATTGGGTTCAAGTCGCACATATAAGGCGGTAATCGCATTACATCGTGACAAAACAACATAATTATAAATGCAGTACTATTTATAGTAGAAAATAACACTACCTACTATCGCAAAATTAAAAATGACTCGATAAGCGTGTTCTCGCATCAAGGTCAACACTAGTACTGGGAGAGTGCGGGGGATGGAGCGACGGTCGGGCGCGGCGCACACCCGCCCGCTTCCTCAGCCACCGATTCCTCGGAGCTCGCGCGCGGACTGTAGACGTGATTAAAAAATTGGCAGCTAAAAATACGTCAGTTTACGTCGGGCGCTGACTAATTTGACAGGACTAAACTAATAGGTACTTATCATCTAATAGGTATATCTATATACAACGTGTAACGTTAAATGCGCAAAACCTGAAAATAGTTTGATCAGAATAACGTGCAGAATTAATTGAACACTTTTTAGTATAGGTCATATTTTTCAAAAAATCTTCATTAAAAACTTTGCCGTGTCTATTTATTAATAGGTCATGCAACCCAATGTCAGCGCGGCGCAGCGGCCCGGTAGGTGACGACTCCTCCCTCGATAAAGCGTCGCCGCAGACGCAAGAAACGATCAGAATGGCCAGTAAAAATAAAACAGCACATAAAACCTTTATAATTTTTTTAAAGACTTATTTTCTCTCTGAAATAGGTCAATTGAATTAAAAATCAGTTGGGGTGTCTGAGGTTTTGCGCATTTAACGTTACACGTTGTATATGGTGTGGTAACCCTCTATCTCATGTCCATGAAGAAGGTTCCCGTTTTTACCTGAAGGGCATGTTATTGAAGATATAAGGGCTGGAATTTTCGCTCTCTAGAAATTTCTAGATCTGTCCAGAACATTTGAGAATATTCCAGAGCATTCCCCAACATTCCAGAACATTCTGGAATGTTGTGGAATGTTCCTAAGCGAAGCCGGGTACCCCAGCTAGACTCACCAGACTGATCAGAGATGGCTAAAGGTGTCTTGGCCACAGCGAGGGGTAATGAGACAAGAATATAAAATTAAAATCTGATTTATTTACAATATATAACAGCTTATGTACTACTTTTTCTTAACGCGCACAATTAGTTATACAAAGTCTGTCCTATGCGTGTAAAATGCAACCAAATCATTATTTTAAATGCAGTGCGATTCAGTAACATTCGCACCGTGAAAACTTAGGTGAAGTGAGCGTGGAGTGAGCTGTCAGTGTCATCCCACTGGTGCTAGGGATTGACCAAACATACATTTAAAATCATAATCTAGATTTGAATAATATTTTTTATGATAATTCTATTGGGAATTTTATGTAATTTCAAAGCTAGTATTTTAACTGTCGAAACATTACTATTTTGTGGGGTTTTAATCTAGGAAAAAAGACTAGTCCTTATATAAGGACTAGTCTAGGAAGAAAAAAGGAAAAAAAAAATGGTAATCTGACTAAGTTTCTGTTTTGCTATTTTATTTAAAAACCCCACAAAATAGTAATGTTTAGACAACTATAATACTAGTTTTGAAATTATATAAAATGATCAATAGAATTAGCATAAAAAATATTATTAAAATCTCGATTACGATTGTAAATGTTTGCTTGGTCAATCCCTAGCATCAGTGGGATGACACTGACAGTTCACTCCACGCAAGTTTTCACGGTGAGATTTTTACAGAATCGACAAGCTGGGCCCCGCGTGAGTCTGCGGGACTGGCAGTGAGTACACATAACTAGCGAAATGTGTGTACTATAAGTACACCTCTGACTAAGGCTTCGGGGATTACATGTTATAATTTTTTTTTTTTTTTTCAGATGATGGACCAAGATTCCTGTCGCGGGGACATTCATTTAGAACAGTAGTGGGAGACACTCTTCTATTGCCATGTCAAGTCCAAAATCTGGGTAAGTAGAGGATTTGACTTGCCTTTAAAATGATGGTACTGTTAATAACGCTGGGCGCGCTAACTATACTGGAACATATGTGGAACAGGAGCTAGATATGAAAATACCAAGCAATAGTGATGTGCTTTGAAGATCCGTCGCGTACCGCTATCTGTCTGCCATTTTGTTTTTTTATCAAAATTGCAGTCACGCAAATGAAATCTATATAAATCGATAGCTGACATCGATGTAAACAGAAGACATAATTAGACCAAACCCCATAAAGCGTCACGTTTCGAGGATATTAATGTTTAAAGTTGATATGTGACATCAATATTTTTGAACTAACTTAAATGGTTTATTTTTTTTTATTATTAAATCGGAACAACAAACAGAAAACATAAATTACTTAAGTAATAATGTTACCCACAGCGCTGTTCACAGGTTAGCATTACTAAAAAAAACTTTAGTCTCAGGAGGTGAACTGTTCATGCATGACAGTTACGATAATATTATAAAAACAATAAAAAAACAGCGTATACTACACACAATTAAATTAGTCTACGAGTTCAAGTGTTTCATACAAAAGGCTACGAAACCTTTTCAAAGAGTATGTAAATATATCTATGTGTTCCAATGCTTCATTTTAGGTTGCTGCCATTCGCCAAACTGGCGAACTTAGACCAGCAAATCGATTCTGTAAAAATCTCACCGTGAAATCATAAGTGAAGTGAGCACTTAATAATGTTAATCCCTAGCGAATGACAGCTCACTCCACGCTCACTTCACCCAAGCTTTCACGGTGAGATGGTTACAGAATCGCACGGCTGTATTATATTAGTATGTTGTTGCATAGATGTTTAAAATAAATATACAGCGTGTAACGGAAGGGGGGTATCAACCCTGAAGGAGGTGAATGTGCTCATGAAACTCAACAACTTTCCCCAAAGAACATAGGTCGAAATATAAAAAAAAATTGGCCCTCCCTTACAAAACTGACTACCAGCTGATTGATTTACTATGGGAGGGCCAAATTTTTTTTTCATATTTCGACCTATGTTCTTTGGGGAAAGTTGTTGAGTTTCATGAGCACATTCACCTCCTTCAGGGTTGATACCCCCTTTCCGTTACACGCTGTATATAAAAAAAAAACATCTATGCAACAAGACGTAAGCAAGTTCCGTAATTTTAAGAACGTTCACAGTCAGATCTCAGTCTCAACCTGTCAAAACTACTTCTAATTTCCCTACATTTTTGACAAGGTATTGACATTGGTTGTCGCTGAGATGAGATTTCGATAAAACTGAACATTCCAAATTACGGGAATTGGTCTTCTGTAAAAATCTCACCGTGAAATCATAAGTGAAGTGAGCTTGAAGTAATAATAATAATCTTTATTACACAAGAAAGTGGTTACAAAATAATGTGAAGTCCCTGACTCCTGTGCTAGGTGTTATACCTGTGTTACAAGAGCCAGTGCCCTCTCCCAGTAGGAGATGTTACAGAATCTTATGCAAAAAGATTAACAAAAACAATAATAAAAATAAAATAAAAAGAATCTGGTAACAACAAAAAAGTAAAATAACTAAAAGCGGTTAAAAGAAGCCTGTGTGTGTGTGTGTGTGTGTGAGTGTGTGTGTGTGTGTGTGTGTGTGTGTGTGTGTGTGTGTGTGTGTGTGTGTGTGTGTGTGTGTGTGTGTGTGTGTGTGTGTGTGTGTGTGTGTGTGTGTGGTGTGTGTCTGTCTGTCTGTGTGTGTGTGTGTGTGTGTCAGTGTGTGTGTGTGTCAATGATTGATCAGGAGAGGTTTTAACGTTACGAAATAGATATTATAACTTTCTCAGTTTCTTCATACTTCAGCGACAGTAGCCATGGCTTAAGCGTTTGCTTGACTTTATGTAGGGTTAGTTTATAAATTGAAAGTTTTTTTGTTTATCTTGTTGTACATTAGTGCGCTTTGGGAAAGTGAGAAGTATCAATAGTGTTAATCCCTAATGACAGCTCACTCCACGCTCACTTCACCCAAATTTTCACGGTGAGATGGTTACAGAATCGCACGGCTGTTCAAACGAGCACGCCGGTTGCCAGTAGTACGCACCAGACCTTTCTAAATAAAACATGTTCTTCTCTGTATTGCAGGCTCGTTAGTGCTGCTGTGGCGAAGGGGGCCAGCCGTGCTCACAGCTGCTAGTCTCATGGTGACCAGAGATGAACGGTTTCGGCTGGTGGACGGCTATAATCTGCAAATCACTGATGTTGGGCCACAGGTAATTAATATAAAGCGTGTATCCTACCACGCGGGCCAAGAGCGGGTTGGTAGATGTCACGTGTCTTCGTCTTTTTTGGTTCTAGGTCATACGGCGTTTCCTCGTGATATTTTCCTTCACCGTTTTGAGAGCAGTGGTTACGAAATTATTTACTAAACACAAAGTAAAGCGCCTGTCTGGGTTCCAATCTGCGACCTACAACTAGAAACACAGCCGTGTCGGTACAGCCTACTCTCTCTCGAAGACAGGAGGCCTGTATCCCAACAGTGGGGACTTTATAGACTGACTATGCCTTTGCTTAAACTTAAACATATAACGAAGCAAAGCGAAAGCACTGGGAAGTGGTGAAGGGCGGGCGTTTTGGGGGACTGTCTTTTGTAATTTTGACGTTCGAAAAGTGCTGATTCTCAGCCTAGTTTGAATAAATGACTTTTGATTTTGATTTTGATTTTGAAGGGTAATTTATAGGAACCAGGAAGAGTAGATCTCATTCAATCTTCCTGAATCTTCCGTGCCGTTCAATCCGTCGTCGGTCGATGAATTTTAATTAGCATTCCATCAAGAGATCTATGGATATCTGCTAATGAAATCTTAAGTGAACGATTTTACCTGCAGCCATTTGCATAAATTAGTTTTCCGCTAAGATTTAAACCGCCAGATTTGTACTCACCGTACTTAGCCACGAGGAAAAATGTCCATATTGAAAATGAGTGAGCTCACACATTATTAAATAGCGTTTCCATGAAAGTAAAGTCAAGTCTCTGCGTCATTGTGTGTCAAAACGATACAGAAACGCGACTATCTTTGGCGCAGTCTTTTGCCTAGTCTTTTCCCAACTATTTATAGTATAGGCACTGTTTGTCTTACGACTTCCACGCGAGCAAAGTCTAATAATAAAGCTGAAGATAAAAAAAATGCATTTGATTGCCCAATTCTCGAGGAAGGCTATAAGTTATCTAATAATAGCTATTTAATATCACGCTAGGACTCTTAGTAGCCGAGCAGAAAGAAAAATAGTCAAAAAGAACGAAACAATAGTGCGGGCAGGCAATGCGATGAGGCGGGACGGGGGACGAAGTCAGTAACGTATACGTAATAAACGGCTCACATTTACAAAATTGAAAAAAATCGTCTAATTCTCGAATCTGCGAAAACCCCGAAAATCTTTCAAAATAGTTCCCTGGCCGGACTTAAAATTCAAATCCCCCTTTATTACCCCGAAATAGGTTTTATAATACCAAAAATCGTTTCACATTTTTTTTTTCGCCGTCCAAAATGCGAAATAGCGCTCTAAACGGTAATTGGCCCCGGAAAATATGATAATGGGTTCATAAAAACCTTTGTGGTATACATCCTCGTTATTTTTTATGCGTTGCAACACTGAGGTACGATTTCCCGCGCAATTCTAGTCGGCCATGTTGCTTTTTATTTTTTTATTCTGTGCGTCGAAAAGGTTTAACATGGGGAATGCTATTTTTGTTTCAGAATTGAGTTTTTCATTTGTTTTTTTTTTCTGAGTCGATCTTTCCGATCGTCGATTTCTTACACGGGGTCTACTCCGAAGTGATAAATCGTAAGTATCGTATATATAACTTAATTTTAATTCGTTCAGTCGGTTCGGATCTGTCCGAAGTTTTGACGTTTGTTGTATCGTAAACCCTACTCTGAACGAGAAAAGGCCGACGGATAATTGATAAAGGATTTGTGCCCGGTTTATGGCAAAAGTCTCGCCCCCTATTAGGTACATGGAACTCCAATATAACTAATAATAAAATAATAATACGCTTTATTTGGGAACATAAGTATATACAGTACTGTAGAACTGGTAAAATATGTGTGTCATATAGGTCCACCTCTGCCTACCCGTCAAGGATTACAGGCGTGATTTTATGTTGTGTATGTACAGACGTCAGCACACCCGGAACTGTCAAATTTTCCCAATCAACTTTGAACCTTATGCCTCAGCGATAAAGTTGAAAATCTATTAAAGAAATTTGACAAATTGTAGTAGCTTGATGTGCTGGCGTCTGTACTTAGTACCAAGCGCTCTTGTGTCACATTATGCCAGAAAACGTTTTGACTGGGAGGTTTAAACCCCATAACACTTTATTACGAGTACAATGGTATATTATTTTATAATATGGGGTCGACTTAACCCTTTTTGCGTCGACGGAGCGGACTTATATTGGTTCTGTATCCGTAGCAAAAGCATAATATAGCCTACTAGCATTCGCCCGCAACTTCGTTTGCGTAGAATTCGGAATTCCCGCCGTTTAAATCCTATTACCCGTTTTCCCGTAGGAATGAGGCATTTTCCTGCTGTAAAAAGTAGCCTGTGTTCATCAAGGATAATGTCGGCTTCTAATGGTTAAACAAACCTATATTTGATTTTTAACAACCTTGTAAACGACATGAATGCAATATAAACCAAATAAATAAATAAATAAATAAACAATTTTTCAAATCGGTCCAGTAGTTTCGGAGCCTATTCAATACAAACAAACGATTAAATCTTATCTCTTTATAATATTAGTGTAGATAATGTTTCCACTGCTGGGACACAGGCCTCCTCTCTGTGAGGAGCGGGCCGTAATCCACCACGCGGGCCCAGTGCGGGTTGGTGGATGTCACATGTCTTCGAATTTTTAGTTCTAGGACATGTCGGCTTCCTCACGATGTTTTCCTTCACCGGTTTGAGAAGATATGTGGTGTAAACACAAATAAATACTGTAATCCATCCATGAGCTACCTATTCAAGTGAATATAGTTTTGACTCTCAGCTGCCACAATGGTGATATAATCGGAGCGCAAATAATTTTATAATTGACTAGCTGTGAATGCCCGCTTCGCTGGGTCAATTTTAATTGTATAGTTATTTGTTAATAACCGTTAGCACTCGATGACTTGACACACTCGGTTATCTCGTCTAGTTGAATAGATTTGGGTTAATAACAACGATGAACATCGTCGCACTCTATATAAGGACTAACTAGTCTAGGAAAAAAGATAAAAACAACATTGAGAGTCTGAGTTTCCGTTTTGCTATTTTATTTTAAACTCCCACAAAATAGTAATGTTTTGACAACTAAAATACTAGCTTTGAAATTATATAAAATGATCAATAGAATTAGTATAAAAATTATTATTAAAATATCGATTACAAATGTTTGTTTGGTCAATCCCTAGCATGAAGACTAGAGAAAAGGAGTCCAAACTCTAGGGCATCGCATACGGAAAATTTGTCACGATAAATTCTTAGAGCAATAGTTCTAAAACCAGCCACCAGCCGCGCTGCATTACGTAGTGTACCGAGTGAATTCTCTACCTTGGTAACTTAGCGACCTCAGCGCACTCTGCCCGCCAACGTTATTTTTTCAAATTTCTGGCACAACTCTAATGTACAGAGTTTGGACTCCTTATCTATAGTCTTCATGATCCCTAGCATCAGTGACACTGACAGCTCACTCCACCCAAGCTTTCACCGTGAGATTTTTACAGAATCGACTGGCTGGACTATTTATAATATAATAATTGAATGAAATGATTTGATGTTTTTTTTTTTGGTTAGTTCAACGACCACTGGTTGTGTTGTTACTTGAAGTATGAGTTGAAAAAATGTGTTTTATCGTTTTTAGATATCGATATCCAACACGTATGTGAAGTATAAACAAAAAAAAACTGATATTTCAAGTTCATGCACTCACAGCGGTCGATGACCCCAACAAAAAAATCGTAAAATATTTTTTTTTTTTGTTTTATCGTGTTGAAATATCGAGCTAGCGACACTTTGCAGACGTGATTGGTATCTCCAACCCTTCGAGGATTACAGACGTGACGTTATGATGTTGTAGAGGCAGAATACAACTGCCCAGCCAGTCTCTAAAATTCCATTTCTCTTTCCAGGACGCAGGTGACTACGTATGCCAGATCTCTGACCGCGTGGCGCGTGACCAGGTCCATACAGTGGAGGTTCTGGTGCCGCCCAGCGTGAGAGCGTCTCCAGAGTCCAGGCATGCAGCTGCCAGGAGAGGAGGGGCGGCAGTTCTGGAGTGCAGGGCAGCCGGCAACCCAGTACCGACCGTCACCTGGCATAAACTTGTGAGGCCCTATCATTTATTTATTTAGCAGTTTTTCTCCATGGCTTCACCCTGTGAGGGAAATTATACCACGGAAAATTACTTTATGAATCAATGAAATGCATCGACCCCAGCGTGGTCTGATCAGACTCGATTAATGGAATGAACCCAAAGATTCGCACTAGCTCCTGAAGCCTCATGTTTAATTGCTACAGCGACCATTGCATATCAAGGAGTAGACCGGGGGTTGCGGGGTAGGGAAGACGTGCCCGTGGGATAGGGAAGGATTTAAGAGCCTACCGGATATGCATCCTAGAGTAAGCATTGGACTAGTGGAGAGATCGGTGATAATTATCTATGGATGGGCATCTTTTAACAACGTCGCCATCAGGTCGAGCTTTACAGGTGAAGGGGGGTTCTACTGCATTCTTGGCTCTTTTGTTATCACAAATATTTGTTATCACAAACAATTTTGTTATAACAAACTAAAACTACTGCACACGAAATGTCGGCGTCGTGTTTCGCTGACTGGTGTCATGTAGCCGGCCACGAAACCGGCGATACACAACACCCTTCGGCCAGAACTCTTCCTTGAGGAACTTCTCGAGATGATGTGTCGGAACACGCACCACGAACGACTTGAAGTTCGTGTTGTGACGCGGCTCCAACTTCTCGACCCTCAAAGTCCAGTTGGTCTTCACACTCAGGTGCTCTACGATCTCCTCAACCTTCGTGGAGTGGTGCAGTCTGGACACGTACAGCAGCGTCGTCGCGTCGTCGATTATACGCTGAATATGCTGAAGTATCGTGCTGGACAGTTTGTTGAGTCACTTCTTGTTCCCAGCTAAAGCACTTGAAAGTGATGAAGGGTGGGCGTTTTGGGAGACTGTCTTAAGTAATTTTGACGTTTAAAAAGTGCTGATTCTCAGCCTAGTTACAATAAATTAATTTTGATTATATGCCTTTTCGAATAGAATCTTCTTTGTTATGTACACCATAAATATTACAAATATAAATGTAGACATTTTAGAAAGTGTGACACAATGGGGGATTTTATCGCTAACAGCGATCTTTTAAAGACAACCTTTGGATGGATTTAGAGAGAAAGAAGAACCATACTGCCATTCAATAATGCCCTTGCTGTCGTAAAAGACCATCTTTTATATAAGTAGATAATTCCGGTGTTTCAGAACGACACGAACACCCGGCTCGGGGAGGGCCCACAGTTGCAACTATCACGGTTAGAGAGGGGACACAGTGGCCGGTACGCGTGTACCGTAGACAATGGAGTCGGTGCGCCTCTAGTGGCGGAGTTCCAGCTGCAGGTTCTATGTAAGTTTCTTTGCATTTGTACCTTATAAGGCTAAGCATTGCCATACAACATGGCAATGCCGCCAGCCTCTTGGGCACATTACCAGTCGACAGAAATGTGGATGAATTTTTCGACGCCATATTTTAGATTGCTAATAGTTTTAGTTAAGATATTATAATATACTGGGTGTCCGGAAAGTCATGGATACCTTTTACCTGTTGATGGGCCACATTGGGATCTACCAATAAAAAAAAAAAACCATAGTAAAACTCTTGGAAAATCTCTACCTTTGATCAGTTTTTTCCATGCCATTTCTACGAATGAAAACTTTTTCGAGTACAGGTTTTTTTTTATTTTCATCTTGAATCATCCTACTATCGATTGAATACAGAAAGTTACAGATATCATCTTTTAAATACCTAAAATTTAGATCCAAACTTAAAATAAAAATAAAAAAATTTACCTTATTTTTGATCGACCCGATGAAAAAAAAATTTTATTGGTAGGTCATTTTTTTTAATTGGTAGATCTCAATGTGTCCCATCAGCAGGTAAAAGGTAATCCATGACTTTTCGGACATCCCGTATTGTTATAAATTATTAATTAATTAGGTATAACTTGTTATTTATCTAAACTTCTTGTTGTATTTTATTGCATCACTAAATGTCTATGCTCAAAGAAAATATTCAATCTTGGTTTTTATATAAAATCGCAGGGCAACAGGCAGTGGCGTAATGCTATTCAACAATATTCATTCATTTCAAAAGCGGGACTAAAAAAAATCTTTTTTACAAAATATATCAACCGACTTCCAAAAAAAACATTATAAAGTAAAAAATAACTTTAATTTCGGAAGTCGGCGTCGTTGGGGTCGCATTTTTGTTGTTGGCCACCGACTTCCGAAATTAAAGTTATTTTTTACTTTGTAGTGTCCTTTTTGGAAGTCGGTTGTTATTATTTTGTAAAAAAAAGTTTTTATTTTTCACTTTTAAGTTGTACCTACCCCACAAAAATTCGTGTGACACGACTTGCTATGTAAATATCAGTTAATATGACATCGCCATCACAATATAAATCGTGGCAAAAATACGTATTATTGAATCTGGCACAAAAGTTACCCAAGCAAAGTTAATATATTGTAATTTATATGGGACCCTCCCTGAGGCATACCCAATCCATTAAAAATGATTTTCCGTACACAAAATACGCGCATTGACGTGGAGTTGTGGACACCAGCCCGTATTACCTAAAAAATATTTATATTTATACAACGTGTAACGTTAAATGCGGAAAACCTGAAAATAGTTTGATCAGAATAACGAGCAGAATTAATTGAACCACTTTTTAATATAGGTCACATTTTTCAAAAAATCTTCATTAAAAACGTTGCCGTGTCTATTTATTAGTAGGTCAAGCAACCCAATGTCAGCGCGGCGCAGCGGCCCGGTGACGACTCCACCCTCGATAAAGCGCCGTCGCAGACGCAAGAAACGATCAGAATGGCCAGTAAAACTAAAACAGCACATAAAACCTTTATAATTTTTTTTAATGGCTTACTTTCTATCTGAAATAGGTCAATTGAATTAAAAATCAGTTGGGGTGTCTGAGGTTTTGTGCATTTAACGTTACACGTTGTATAAAAAAGAAAATTAAAAAAAAAAACCATACTGTCGAATTGAGAACCTCATCACTTTTTGAAGTCGGTTAAAAAAAACAACTGCGATACAACTATTTACATACCTACAGCATGTCTTATCAGATAGTTGTGCTCATATTCAAGGATGTGGGTACAGGCCATCAAACCGAACAACTTTCTCCATGGGACCAACATCGTAATCGCGAAAAAATAATCAACTGCCCCAAACAAAACAACAATACCTACTTGACCCAAGTGTATGGAACAGCTGCCAGTCGATTCTGTTAGAATCTCACCGTGAGAAGTTAAGTGAAGTGAGCTGTCATTTTATCTGATGCTAGGGATTGACACCAATGTCTGCTCACTTTAAGCTCACTTCACCCAAGTTATCACGGTGAGATTTTTACAGAATACCACTACAGCCGGTCGATTCTGTAAAAATCTCACCGTGAAATCATAAGTGAAGTGCGCACTTAATAGTGTTAATCCCTAGCGAATGACAGCTCACTCCACGCTCACTTCACCCAAGCTTTCACGGTGAGATGGTTACAGAATCGCACGGATGATACTTTTTTCGCGATTACAGTGTTGGTCCCATGGAGAAATTTGTTCAGCTAGATGGTTTGTACAGTTTACCACACCCTCTTTCTGATGTTTATAGTTTAAAACAATATCTCTTTTCAATTAATGCAGAAGCTATAAAGTTACTATATTTCAATCGCAGATTCGAAGCCACCAACAGCAACAGACAAGGAAAAAATAAATAAACTAACTCTGTTTTTCCAGATCCGCCCGAGATAACAGTGGAACGCTCTTGGGTGCACACAGGAGAAGGGTTCAGAGCTGAACTGCTCTGCACCGTACTTGCAGACCCTCCAGCTGAGGTCAGTCCTATATTATTTATTTATTTTTATTTAAACTTTTCGCTAAAAAAGGTACAAAGGCGGACTTAATGCCTTAGGCATTCTCTACCAGTCAACCAAGGGTGGTGAAGAGATATATTAACTTAGACTTTGCCACACTCGGAATAAAGTTCGAAATGTAAAAACGCTCATTCAATATCAACTCAGCCTATCGCAGTCCACTGCTGGACATAGGCCAATCGCAGGCTGTGCCACAACACCCTGTACCACCTTCGGCATCCGGTCTGTCACAACCGCCTTCTTAAGGTCGTCGGTTCATCTAGCTGAAGAGCGTCCCACACTACACTTGCCGATACGCGGCCTCCACTTCAGCCGTGCGATTCTGTACCCATCTCACCGTGAAAGCTTGGGTGAAGTGAGCGTGGAGTGAGCTGTCATTCGCTAGGGATTAACACTATTAAGTGCTCACTTCACTTATGATTTCAAGGTGAGATTTTTACAGAATCGACCGGCTGGACTCGTCTGCTCCACCGACCATCGGTCCTTCGACAGACATGGCCAGCCCACTGCCACTTCAGTTTGCTGACTCTGCAAGCCATGTCGGTAAATCCGGTTCTTTTCCGGATAACTTAATTCCTGATTTTATCCATCAAACGTGACATTACCGTTACAAAATGATAATGTCACGGTTCGTTAACATTTTCAGGTGACCTGGTACCAGAACTCGTTCCCTCTGAGCGCGTCGGAGAGAGTGACCATGTCTGCGAGGGGCAACAATCACACGCTACTCATAGCCAACGTACAGCCAGAAGATTTTGGAAACTATAGGTAAGGTATACTTGATGATGTTGCAAGACTTTTAAAGAAAGAAAAAAAAATGCATTCATTTAGTGCGGACTATAAATGGTCAAATTATATGCAGCCTGCAGTCTGGGGGGGAACTTTACGCAACGGGCATACAGTGGTCTGCGCATACAATATAACAACACGTTCCGGGTGTTGATGGGACTGCCGCGCTTCTGCAGCGCGTCCTTCATGTTTGCGGACGCGGACGTTGGTAGTTTTTCGGCCATCATGCGCAAGAGATGCGCATCTTTGCTACGCCGTGTTCGCGCCAGCCCCAACACCATTCTGAGCGCGTTGGCTGATAGGTGGGACTCTCCGATCTTGGGGCGGTGGATACGACTGCACGCAGTCAAGTAGACATTCCCCAGGATTGGCGAACCTCACCCAGCTTGGGAGTGAAATGTTTATTATTATTAATAATAATAAAACCATTTATTTTCAGATAACAAAGACCCATAGACAAATACCTTAACTTAAGTATACATAATATAACAAAATAAGTAAAACAAAACAATACTAATCTAATACCTAAGCATCATCATTGTTACTAACACTAAAATACTAACAAAACTATGGACTATTGCACCTAGTCTGAAATAAAGTTTTATTATTATTATTAAATAATTTTTTTGTGTAAACTTCTCAGATGTGATGAGTATCGATATCTAAACACGATAAAACAAAAGAAAACAGATTTTCTCAACTCATACTTCAAGTAAAAACAGTACCAGCGGTCGTTGACCCCCAAAAAATCCATCAAATCTTGTTTATTTTATTTTTATCGGGTTTAGATATCGACACCAGTTACGTTCGCAGAGTTTCGCTACCTAATTTAAATTGACCGTGTATAAGGCACACAATAAAAACTGTAAAGTGCGTTGCAAGATAGAAGAATGACAAAGGGGTTCGAAGATTTTTATACGGAGCCTGGCATACCTTCTGTCGCGCCATTTTGAAAATGGCGGCCACGCATGTGACCTATATAAATCGATAGCTGACATCAACGTTCAAAGTTGATGATTGAGTCATGTGATCAACGTTTGCGTTGCGTTTGTTTGGTTTGGTCTTACTACGACATGTGTTCGGTTTGCATTGATGTCAGCTATCGATTTATATAGGTTTCATGCGTGACCGCCATTTTCAAAATGGCGTGACAGTAGGTAGGTATGCTACGGGTCTTCAAACCCCTTTGCTTAAGCTTTGTCTTCCTAGGAAAGCGGTTCCGTAATGTTTCTGGTGAAATTGGCAGATTTTCAGGACATTCGTTTCCAGAAAATCTGAATTTGACATTAAGGTGTCAAAAAACGCTCTGTATTTAGACTGGTGTTTTCGTGTGACCATTCACCGCTTTCTTAGGAAACCAAAGGCAATTAATTTCAGAAGCGTTCATAAATTGGCGACAGGATTAAGAACACTTTCCATGAGCTCAGAGCGGCAATTCCCGCAGTTTTGAGAATGTTCACAATCTGACCACAGTCTCAATGTGTCAAAAAAACATATAATTTTCCTACATTGACAAGTTTTTGACACTGATTGTCGCTGAGATGAGATTGCGGTTTGAATTTTAACGTTTTTTTAAGTACGAGAATTGGCCTTCTGGTCTGAGGTCGACCAACTTCTTCCCCAACTCTCTTCTTCGTCTCCACAGGTACCCACTTCGCTTTAGAATGGGCAACTAGCTTCATCTTTCTGACTGACCGACCCCTTGATAATTCAAAAGTGCCTGTAATTGGTTTACTTGAAATAAATGCTTTGACATCGGCTCAGTTGCCATAAGGGAAAAAAAAAACGACGGGTTGCACTCCGGGAGTGCCGGCAGAAGTGAAAACTTGAATATTAACATTGTGGATTTTTGATATTTTGGAATGGATAGGGAATAATTTTGCAGGAATTGCTTTAATTATCAGTATAAAAGTACTATCATGTATGTATACAATATTTATTTATTGCGCTATCGTACACAAACATGACAACCGCGCCGTAGAAAGAGAGGGGGATACTTCCTCTCCTACGCCGCGCCGGCTGTCTACTCTCCATCCGTCTTACGAATTTTCGATCAGGTCACGTGTCCTGACGCGAGTTTAACATTTTTTACCCATTACAAAAAAAGTGTACAACGCCGCTAAAGAAGTTTTCACTTCAAAAAAATGCTTTGAGTTTGAAAAAAACAACAAAGGTTGTGTCGCTTGGCTCCGCAGCTGCGTGGCCGACAACAGTCTGGGCCGCGCGCGGCAGCACGTGGAGGTGTCGGGGCGGCCGGGCCCGGCGCGCTTCACGTCGGCGCCGCTGGCGCGCGCGCACTCGCGCTACACGCTCGCCTTCGCCGTCGACAGCTACCCGCCGCTCGACGAACTGAGGCTGCTTTATCGGCAATTAGCTGTGAGTAACTTATACCTATACTCATAATAAACCTGAAGCTAAATTTGTTTGTGTGTTTTAACGCGCTAAAACTCTGGAACTACCGGTCGGATTTGAAAAAAAATATGTCTGCACTAGATAGTCCAATCCTTGAAGAAGGCATCACGTTTTTTTTTCTAAAAACCAATTTCATATACAAACGTGTAACGTTAACCTTTTGAATGTCTTAAGTTACACAGTTCGACATAGCAATTGTCTTTCAATTGTGTCTCTAATTACGGCATTCGATGAGTTAAATACGCAAAACCTCAGACACCCCAACTGATTTTTAATTCAATTGACCTATTTCACAGAGAAAATAAGTCATTAAAAAATTGTAAATGTTTTATGTGCTGTTTTAGTTTTACTGGCCATTCTGATCGTTTCTTGCGTCTGCGACGACGCTTTATCGAGGGAGGAGTCGTCACCGGGCCGCTGCGCCGCGCTGACATTGGCTTGCTTGACCTATTAATAAATAGACACGGCAAAGTTTTTAATAAAGATTTTTTTTGAAAAATGTGACCTATATAAAAAAATAGTTCAATTAATTCTGCTCCTTATTCTGATCAAACTATTTTCAGGTTTTGCGCATTTAACGTTACACGTTGTATAAAGACCTAATATTAAGTATTCATTTTGTTACTCATATTATAAATCACATATATGTTAATCATATGTAAATCAACAGACAATGAACAATTTCAATTCTACGAGATGCCTTTGGGTCAGTAATCCATGTTTGTCCGTTGCCCCTTCCAGATCAACGAGTCGTTCCAGCAGCCCGGGCGCTGGCACGACGTGGTGATCCCGGCGCCGGAGCCGGGCGGCTCGCTCACGCACCGCGTCACGCACGAGCTGCGCGGCCTGGAGCCCGGCGCCGTGTACGAGGCCATCGTGCAGGCGAAGAACAGATACGGCTGGAACGAGGTATGGGGAATATTCTTCTTCTTCATAGTCACAATGAATTGTTTCGTATGCACTCGTAAGGCCCCTAGCACACGGCGTATTTTAAACGCGCAGATGACGCGCGTTTCAGGAACACGCGTTTTCTGCGCCGTAGATGCCGGTTTTTGCGTTTTTATAGAATCAAACGCGCGTCAAACGCGATACAAACGTACGTGTGAAGCGCGCTCAAAACTCGTTTGAAACGTGTACAAGGGGTCGGAGGAGGGGTAGAGGAGGGGCGCGCGCTCACGCCACCGCACCGCCCGCTAACGCTGATGAAGAGTTTTTGACCAAAACGCGGAAGCTACGAGCGACTACAGCGCGTCTGTGTCGCTGTATCTGCGCGTATACGCGCAGCAGAAGCGCGTTTCACGATCGCGCCGTGTGCTTAGGTTACAAGGTTGCGTTCAAATCTCGTTTGAAGCGCGTACACGCGCGTCATCTGTGCGTCGTCTGCGCGTTTAAAATACGCCGTGTGCTAGGGGCCTAACTCTCAAGCAATGGGGAATATCCCTTTTGTGATCACCACCACGCCGCCACTGCCGGGTAAGGTCCTATTAGTACTTTTATTTGATATTTTTTGGATACGTTTAAGTTCCCATAACTTCATACAACGTTGAATTTATTACATTCTTAAACCTCAAAATAATGTTTACAATATTATCCAGTAACTAGGTTGTGGAGGTCAGATAGGCAGTCGCTCTATGTAAAATATCGACTAGTGTTTACCTCCATCCGGTTAGACTGGAAGCCGACCACAACATACTTGGGAAAAAGCTAAGCAGATGACTCGGAACGTTACTAAACGATTGTGTTAATTTGTTTCAGGTCAGCGACATCTTCCAGTTCCACACCCTCGGAGGGACACACACGGCGCACGCAGATGAATTAACTCCCATGTTCTCATCAACAACAAGAAAACAAATCACAAAATCTCTAATTCTCGCCTTATACGCCTGTTTCACGCGCCTAATCTGAGCCGACCAATCAGCGTTCTCCATTTGACGTTTTTGACATTTTTTTTTAATCGTAAAACGATGAGACACCAACGTTTTAGTGTTAAGCTTTTTTAAGAGTTGTGACGGGTGTTTTTTGTAAAATACGCCATTTTAGTTTTTTGGATATGGTATTATTATTATAGCTAGGTGAAACGGGCGCGATTTTGATGTAATTTTCTGACTGGCGGGGTAATTGTTAAAACACTATCAGTAGCAATGACTTTCATTTTGACAGTTCAAAAACTTCCATTGCGTTATTTGCGTTGTTTGACTTTTCGAACATATGAAGCAATGGATTAGCAATATCCTTCAAAATGATTCAAATTTTGACATCTATTGTATTCAATGTTTTGCAGTTGTAATAGGTACGTAGAGTTTTTCACTGAACATTAGATAGTTTTTTTTTTTTAATCTTAAATATGACGCAAGGAAATAACACAAACACAAAAAAGTTCAAGTTTGGAGAAAATATGCGCCACATACATGCACAATGGCCATCGCTCAGCATAAAGCTGGGACCCTAAACGAGACAGAGCCACAGCGCTGGTTTTCAGCGTTTGCCTACTTCAAATAAAAAAGTGTAGGTACTGTACCTCCCTAAGCAAATATTTGTTCCTAAACATTGAACGAGCATATTATAAGCACAAAGTAGGTTGTCATAAGTTTTATTACCTTTTGTTACAAGCTCCCTTAAAAACTATTTCGTATTGACACTGGCTGTCATTAAAATCGCGCGCGAATCATTAAAAAAAATTGCGGTCAACGATGAACGATGCTTATATTAGTGTTACCATACCTCGATTTATGCTATCATTATGTAAAAAAACCCATAAAGTTCAGGGTTCCTTGGAAAACTAATATTTTCATATTGTTTTTTCTGTTAATCTTACTTTGAAAAGCACTTACGCACAGACTATTTTATATCCTTTAATTAAACAATTACCTAGGTATGTGGCGACTTTTGTCGGTGTTTTGTGGCAATAACATAGCAAAAATTCGCTATGTGTCAAAATGTTTAAAAATATAGAGATGTCTAATGTTTTCGGTCCACCATATTGCGACTTTGCAAACAAAATGTTTATACGTAAATATAAAAATCAAACAGTTATTTTTAGTAATAATTATGCTAAAAAAGATCTCTTGGTGTAAATGACATTATGGGCTCTGGTCGAACTGAAGCGAATCGATGAACGATGTCAAACGCGCGCAGTCGAAAATAAAAAATAAACTAAATATTTTATTTCACATGAACCTACATGGGCACTTATGAAAAGTCAGAAACTATGTGCACGGTTCCAATTGGTCGTTTCCTGTGGAGAAAAGCCCGAGTTTGTCCAGAAATGAAGACACCAATATGAAAAATATAGGCATGTCTACATTTTTAAGTACTCTAAATGCCATGAGTTGAATGTATATTTTGCGTTATCTAAGGAAACCTTACACAATCTAGTCGTAACATAGTTAATATATAATTTCGCATAAATAGACGCTTTTTACTATAATATTTTACAAACATAATATTTTTTACTAAGTAACATCCATGTAAAGTGAATTTACTAATATATGTAGTTAATAATTTATACTAAGAGTTTCCAAATGGAATTTAAAGAGAACAAGCTTCTGTATGTCAACAGAAAACAGTCCTTTACAGTTAATTTACCTGTGACAACCCAACAGCAACCATAAAATAACGAAAATAAAGATCACTGTGATTTGAACAGAGTTGTCACTGGCTGAAACCCAATAGCAACCTTATAATAACGAGTATAAAGATCACTGTGATGCAAAATCGGAGGTAAAATAACTGGAAGGACTAATAGTACAGCAAGCTCATCTTGTCCGGTGACGATTGGCGAACAA
Organism: Eremobia ochroleuca; assembly: GCA_949629135.1. Taxonomy (NCBI): domain Eukaryota; kingdom Metazoa; phylum Arthropoda; class Insecta; order Lepidoptera; family Noctuidae; genus Eremobia; species Eremobia ochroleuca. The sequence goes on from OX451414.1 coordinate 9,845,732, forward strand.
CTGTTTTTTTTTTTTTTTAATGGCATCTCGCAAGTTAACGTATAAGGTTGTTGGGCTATCCTGTGGATGTCTCAATAAATTAAGGCCTTCAGCCGGGGCATATAACTCATAAACTAAGCAACTAACTTGCTAAGGGAACCCCCTGTGGGGGGGACCTCGGCTTAGAGCGTCGCTGGGGGCAGCAAAGGACAGGCTGGATTGGATCGTGGTAAACAATTGACAGACGTTGTCACTTTTATGAGTAATTAGCTGACCGGACAGACGTTGTCCTGTACAAATTTCATTAATTCGACAAAAAGGACGGTCAGTTTTTCGCGATTTTGACATTTTTCCATAGAGTTTTTCAATATTTTCTTTTCGTAAAACATAATTCCGTCTATTACGAACATTTTAAAACAAAAAAATAGAAAAATCGATCCAGCCGTTCTCAAGTAACACGCTACGCAACGAACAGCATTGCGTCTTCAGTTATATAGAAGATTTCGTTAGTTCCAATTACAGCCGCTGAGCCAGACAAGCTTGCTGTACTTTACATGCCAGCGCTATTGGTCACATCAAATGGGTTGGATAAAAAATGACATGATTTTGATACACAAAATACGATTAAAGTATCACTGACAATTTTCGCAATGATGGAGACCGTACATCGAAACTCGAACCGCCAGATTAGCTACGGTTTCCTAGAAAAGCAGTGGATGTCATATTATAACGGCCATCTTGACCAGTCATTTTCACCATTCATTGACATTAAGGTGTCAAAAACGCTCTGTATTTAGACAGCCGTTATTGTGTGACAGTTCCCTGCTTTCTTAGGTATCTTTACGGCAAAGACTACATTTTAATAAACATACGTTTTGGACTATATCGAACAGCTGGTGACTTCGAAATTCGTATTGTATTTTTCGTGAACCATCTTCAAAACACAATTTACGTGTACCATCATCATCTGCCTGCCTTTTCCCAACTATGTTGGGGTCGGCTTCCTGTCTAACCAGATGCAGCTGAATACCAGCATTTTCTGACTTCTACAACCCAGTCATTGGGTATCACGATACCACACGATATGATTGCGTGACTTTCGGGCTTCTGACGACTGTCAAACATCTACGAATAACAGATTAACTGTATCGATGTTTTTTTTTTTTTACTATTATGGGGTCTATTTATAAACGATAATTAAAGTTAAGTGACTTAAAAGTCACACCACGCAAAGTTTCGCTAGTTAATGAATTAATTCATTTATTTACACAAACACACTGTCTTCACAGCGGGGTAATTGCGTAACACACTATCAGTAGCAACGGGTTTCATTTTGACAGTTCAACAACATTCATTGCGTTGTTGAGCAGACATATTTTTCGAAAATATGGAGCAATAGATTAGCAATATGCTTCAAAATGATTCAAATTGAGAGTAATAGTTTGTTACGCAATTAGAGTGCTGGATGAGCCCAATACAATAGTGGTTCCCAAATTATAATTATAATTTAATTTGACCCTGTATATACAACGTGTAACGTTAAATGCGCAAAACCTGAAAATAGTTTGATCAGAATAACCAGCAGAATTAATTGAACCACTTTTTAATATTGGTCATATTTTTCAAAAAATCTTCATTAAAAACGTTGCCGTGTCTATTTATTAATAGGTCAAGCAAGCCAATGTCAGCGCGGCGCAGCGGCCCGGTGACGACTCCTCCCTCGATAAAGCGTCGTCGCAGACGCAAGAAACGATCAGAATGGCCAGTAAAACTAAAACAGCACATAAAGCCTTTACAATTTTTTTAATGACTTATTTTCTCTCTGAAATAGGTCAATTGAATTAAAAATCAGTTGGGGTGTCTGAGGTTTTGCGCATTTAACGTTACACGTTGTAGAAGTATGGAAGAAAAAGACATGATGCGCCGACCCCACATAAATTGGGATAAGGGCGGGAGCGTGGTAATGATCTGATGGGTTATGGTGGACAGTTTCGGTGTACGCTCTCCATTGCTACCCAGTCTGTCCCCGTGTAAGCGCAGTAGGCTCCTAGTTATTATTTTAAGTAAGCAATAAATCGTGTTAGTGATAATGCTATCTCTAGAAGTAAATTAATGTGTATTTTTATTTTTATTTTCGAACGTTTCATGGGGTTTGTAGTGGTGGTGGTAGTGGATTTAAGACTAAATTCAAGCTACAGCGGTTTTCTGCTAGACATAGGCCTTTCCTAACTTGCTTGCGAGAAGTAGCTACATAAAAATAGAATTCATGATTACAGTAGAGCGTCGATTATCCGAACTAATTGGGGACTTGGGTGTTCGGGAAATCGGTATTTTCGGATAATCGAACTACCTATATGTATATTGATTCAGCCATACATATTTACGTACAGGTTAATGAAAACCATATTTACATTTACATAACAAATCGACAAGTCGTGACAAGTGACTGCCGCAAGCACTGTAGCGCGGGAGGCGGGAGAGAGGCACGCGGGAGTCGGGCGGGCGGAGTACTTCGGAAAAGCGGTCGTTCGGTTGAGCGACGTTCGGATAATCGACGCTTCACCGTATGATATTATATCGTAAGAAAACCGGCATGTCCTAAAACCAAAGACATATGGAACATCTGCCATCCCGCTCTCACTCAGAAGCGAGCTATGCTGCATAGCTTCCCAGTCGAAAATTACATATTTTCGGTTACCTGATCTGCCTAGTCCATGATCGTAATTGGCCGTCGGAAGAATAGTGGAACGTTATCGGGTTTCGGGTTTGCCAACAGTGTTTAAAGGACTCCTTCGATATTATTCATTGATATTCGATTCAGCACGGAAGCATATCGATTCGTGAATTCGTTATGCATCTGATTATGATTTTAGGAGATGCTTTTTTTCACATGCTTTTAAAAATGTCTCCACAACCAAGACCTAGGATACCTCGTCTTAATCCACTTCTACCATTCAAAAGAACAGCGTATTTCGAAGCTAAATTTAGTCCTCATTGATTATAACGTAATTTAGGTGCAATATTAATTTTAGCGTGAATTCGAAAGCAATATTTGAACACATCATTAGTTTTTTCTAAGAAAACAAAGTTATAGAACAAATTATTGTTTCTGGACGCAATGGGAAATATTAGTACATTTGTTACTGCTTCGTTGGTCTAGTGGGCAAAGTATTATTGGGTTTTTTCATCAGGAATTACCTCAGTTTTGATCTGTGTCCGGTTAATGATAGTAGGCTTGCCCCGTGTTACATGGGACTTACACATAGCTGGTGAAATGTGGGTGTACTGTAGATACACCTCTAGTCTACCCTCCGGGAAGTATCGGCGTGATGTTATGTTACATAATAAAGAAAAAAACCTAAGGCCAGTTATAAAAGAGTAACAGGAATGTACAGACGCCGACATCAAGCTTACCCAAAACTGTCAAATTTTCCCAATCAACATTGAGTGTGCTTCAGCGATAAAGTTGAAAATCTATTAACCCTACAGCGCATAGTGTCCCACATATGGGACATACCGAAAAATGTCTTATATTTTAAAAATCGATCCAAGTAGCGTGATCTAGTGTTGACAAGATTAACTATTATGTATTTGTGTTTCGAATTTAGTACCATATATTTTGGATAGATCTAAATTAACATTTATTTATGATTTCTTCAAATCGGTAGGTAGGTACTTTGAATACGATTAACGAGCGGCGTATAATAATCGCAAAAAAATGATAAACTTAAAATGATAGAATTTTCAGGGTCGATATAATTAGTAGAGGTAAGTTCATGTTCATATTTGTCATTTTACGTGTAATCTTGTAATTTAATTGATACTATGTAACACAGATTATGAGATTAACATTATAATGCATGATGTGCCAAGCACAAAAACATACGTTTCCATTGAGTTATGATTTTTCTAAATATTTTTTCGAGAAATGGCATCATATTATTTTTTTTTAAGCCGATAAGAAAAATCATGCACTGTAGGGTTAAAGAAATTTGACAGATTGTAGTAGCTTGATGTGCTGGCGACTGTACCTAAATGTCAAGACATTTTGACAAACAGTTGGAAGGCTGCCACAAGATGGATAGATGACCTGGTGAAGGCCGCAGGAATCCGCTGGATTCAAATGCATGGGGCTGATCGAAGTTGTGGTGCTTGGGAGGACCTATGTCCAACAATGGACGTTTTTCGGCTGAAATGATGATGATGATAATCAAGGTTATAAAACGCTGTCTTTGTGGGTTTTCTTTATTTATTTTATTATTTATGTACACACAGTAAAAAACATATGGATATGACATAGTAATAATTTGAGTACAAAGGTACTGCTTATTTCTTAAGAAATTTCTTCCAGCAGACCTGCAAAAAGGGGAGTAAAAAAGAAATGTAGACAGTAGTGTGTGAGAACATGAAGAGAAAAATATGAATGTGTGAAGTCTAAAAGTAACATATTAAATATACTTACCTACACATTTATAATGCTTTTTGCCATTGAGGGCAAATGTGCTGATATTCCCCACTGAAACCAGAAATCCTTATAATAATTATAATTATATTAATTTTTACATTGCGTGGGGTGTTCAGAAGAACGTACCTGATTTAGATACTATCAAAAATATTATTTATCGATATTTTGTCTTTTTCTTATTTATAATATAGTAATGAGAACTGTTTGTAGTGTGTTCTTTCGTATTTTTAATAAAAAACTTCACGTTCTTCTGGACTCTTAGTAGCAATAATCTATCTTACTTACTAAATTAACTTTAAAACTATTGTTTTGTTGTTTTTTTTTGGAAAAATTACGTACAACATTAAAAATTATAATCACTGCCGATATATTGAATTTTGTAAAAACTATTTTTTTGTAATTATTTTTAAGACTTATTTTTCAAATTTATTATAAAATTAATGTAATTAAAGAAAAATAATCGGCCATAATTCTTTTTAACGAGAATTTAGATGTAATTTTTTTTAGAAAAAAATACTTGGTATATATATAAAAATATTAAGTATATAGTTTGAGTGAAAATTGTAAATTTGATGGGCTGTAGGAAATCGCCTTTTTATTTGAGAAAAAAAAGAAGAAAAGTGAACCCTGTATGTAGTAAATAAACGTGTAAGTTTATTATAACACTGTGTTTTATTCATCAACTCATCATGTCGTTTGCTAATAATAATACCCCACCTCAGTTCACCTAAGTTATCACGGTGAGATTTTTACAGAATACATCGGCTGGGCGCTTATGTATATACTTTAGTTCCGTGCCGAATAACGAATAAGGTCTAGGGTTAGGAGCTAGACCATAAGAGATACATAAACCCGCAGAGTAGCATATGGCGAGCTGTAAGGCAGTAGTATCTCCCGAGAGAAGTCTTGTTTCTCGTCACTGGCTTGTCATTACTCACCAGCCAGAATGAGTACGCAACGCACGACATTAACCTTCAAGCGGGCGCGCGGTCATTTGTAACGCCAGCGGTCGCGCGTAACCTAAAAGACCTATAGGATATTTCAAGGATTTAAAACACTAATTATTTAATATTTTTTGTATTTATCACATTATCATTATGTTAGGACATAAACAAAATTATAAAATCAAAATAAAATTCTAATTTTCTTTGAATTTGTAAGCAATTTGGCATCATAAATGTATCGAGGATCGATTGAATCGCGGTCGATTCGACGCCGCGCGACTGCTTGAAGGTTAACCCATTGAATGCCGACTACGTAATATTACGTAGATGGTGTTAATAGAAGAGGCCAACTACGTGTTAGTACGTAGATGTTATCTGTTGATTATAAGGCGATCTATGCTATTTGGCCTCCCGGGACGGTCATTTTTATACTCTGGCATCTCACGTAGTTGACCATATGTAGTATGGCCACCGATTATGATTTGATATTTTACCTCTCCATTAAATGGGTTAAGTAATTTTGTATACAACTCTACTCACCAAATACTGACAGCAACAGAAGATAATTTTATGTTTGCTGGCAACTTTTGAATAATCGCTCCTCAAAAGCCTACAAGTCGATTCAGATTTTAAGAACGTAATCCAGTATTGACATTGACAATTTGACAGTTACATGACAGTTGTTTTGTTGTTTGATGTGTACTTGTATACAAATACGATTTTTCTCTATTTATCTGCAAAATATAAATTAAAATGTCCCTCGTAATGCTTAAAAACGAATTTAATGAAGATTTACTAGTCTGCAGAGCTTGTTTGGCTACAAATAGGAAGTTGTACAGCATACATCAAGACGAACTTTTAAAAGCTTTTAAGGCTCTTACAGGACACGAAGTAAGTAAGAAGTCTGTAAATAGGTTCTACTACTGTTACCAGCTATTAATTATCCCACTGCAGTTGTCAGAAAGTGGTTAAAATTGTCTTACGTAATAAATTAACAGACCCTTTCGAATGAAAGGGCAATGCAACTAATTGGCCCAAATTTTTGAAACATGTTGACCAAAGTTGAAACTAATGGTAATATGATTGATAGATCTTATTGGCAACAGTAACTTTTACTATTGCTCCAAAAAAAATTATCCAAAAATCCACAAATGACAGCCGGGACCAACGGCTTAGCGTGCTTTCCGAGGCACGGAGGGGTCTTGGTATGTGAAGATGGTCACCCATCCATGGACCAACCGCGGTAAGCGTAACTTAACCTGATCGATCGACCCGAGCGGCTGTTATTAATTAACCATAAGCCCCTCTTTTGGTGACCGTACATAAACTGAATTATTTTTCCAGGTTTGTCCATATGATACTCTACCGCAGTACATCTGTAACTACTGCACAGTCCTCCTGCTGAAATATAACACATTCAGGAATCACTGTCACAGAGCTACCAACTATTTAGAAGATGCCAGAATAAGAAATAAGAATGTATGTCTTGCTTGTTTTTATTACTTACTCAATTTTTTGTGGTTAATAAAGTAGGTACCTACTCCTTCACTTGTAGGAAACCACAGCACAACTAAGCTGAAAAAGTTAAAACATTAATAATAGTTTAAAATGAATTTAAATTAATGAATGGATTTTTTTTTAATTTTGGTTTACGGGGATTGAAGCTTTTTTATATTGAGCCTGTGCGCCATTTTGATTTTTTACGGAGGATGGTACTATTATGTTTTCTGTTTGGATTGAATGTCAGCTATCGATGTATAGGTTTTATGCGTAGCCGCCATTTTGAAATAAATCAATATGGCGGACAGGTAGGTTTGCCACGGACCTTGCCACGGCCCTTTGAAAAAACTAATGATTTTAGAGGTTTCAAAGGAGAAATTAACCAAAAGGGAATGTATTATGAGTTTCAATAATATACAAACATATTTTACCTTTTACAGATAACGGCAGAGTATTTAAACAACTTTCAACCCTACATACAACATGAAAATACAGGAATGAAACAAATAAACATCTATGAAAATGACATCACTGACGAAAATCTTATAAACTTGAAACTTGATGAAAATGATGACCATTTTGACAATTATGACGACCACTACACATACCCACCACAAATTACTGAAACCTTAAAAATATACGCTGAAACAGTCAAAATCAAAATCGAAAATGACTTGCCCAAGGAAATACCAAAAAAAAATGTCAACAAAAAGAAAAAATGTACAACTCTAAGAAAGAAATGTACAAAAAAAAGTGACACAGTCAAAAAGAAAGGAAAATTTTTTGAAACGAAAGAAAATATGTCGGATTTTGAGAAAGCGTTTGATGTAGAAATTGTTGTGTTGAGCGAGGAGCAACAAATGAAGGATGTGTTGGATAGAAAGTCGAGTTTAAACTATTTGCATTCTCCGTATAAGTGTGAGCTATGTTTTAAGGGGTACATGAGTGCTGATATTTTGAATAAACATGTCTTATCCCAACATGATCCAGTAAGTATAGTATTTATTCCTCAATTTTCATGATTGCACCTACTACTGTTTGTCTCTGCATCACCCAAAGGTTGACTGGTAGAAAATGCCTATGGCATTAAATCCGCCTCTGTACATTTATGTGCTTGAAGTATTAAATAAATAAATAAGTATAAAATCCATAATATCTATACTAATAACAAAGCATAAGAGTTTGTTTGTTTTTTTTTAACGCGTTAATCTAAGGAACTAGATTAACGAGTAGACTAGGTTCGACACCTTAGGTGCCGAGCAAAATCACATTTACATGCCATTTAAAAACAAATAGCGCATGTAACTAGAAATATCACGCGGACGCGGTCGCGGGCTGTGATAGTACTCAATAAAATATAAATAACCTGGAAACTTATAATTTCAGAGTCGAGGGAGCGTAGTGTGTGAATTCTGTAAATTTCGTTATAAAGATCGTCGGGGATTAAACCAACATCTAAAGAGCCATCGACTGAAGTTCGCTTGCAAACAATGCTCATATATCTCTAGAACAACGTAAGTACCACTATACTCTATTCCAAAATATTCTGATAAAAGTGTAAACAAACCTGTTCAGTTTACATTCTTACGCAATCAGTAATTTAAGGGGTTGTTCCTTTATTACGTAAGACATTTTTAACTAATTTCTGACAACCCCTCCCCCCTATGTAAGAAAAAATAAGATTAGAATGAACCCCCTCCTCCCTTTGAATCCTCATTAAGATCAGTATCTACCAAAGAAAAATTAGCAATTTTTTATAAAACTTATAGTTTTGCTTACTTTTGTGATCTCACGCAAGAATAATCTAGACCCCTCGCACACCACGTAAGAAAAAATAAGACTTGTTTGGACCCCCTCCCCCCCTCAAATCGTCTTACGTAATAAATGAACCCCTTAAAGGAAATAATAGGTCTTTATTTTTATTATTTTATTTATCTTTTAAATAGATTCCTTTAGTGAATGTGAAAATATTGTAGGCGGTGTAGACTATAGATTAGTAGACCATTGTCTATTTTTTTTTTTAAGTTCAAGTTGACAGACCTACACTGTCGTCCTGTACCTGTTAACACTGTAATTTGAAAACATTGTAAAACCCAATTATTTTTATAAGAGTAAGGGCGCTTGTACACGGTAAGAAAATACGCCGGGCCTACGCAAGAATTCGTGTCGTAACTAGAAAATAACTGTGTACACTGCTCGCAGCGGTGCACGAGAAAAATCTTGTCTGCGCAAGACACGACGCGGCGAACGTTGTTGCGGAGAACGTTTTTCGTGTGTAGAATAGACAAAATTCTTGTCGTGTACACGAAGAATTTGTCTTGTCTGCCGCAGACACGGTAAATTTTCTTACCGTATACAAGCGCCGTAACCGTGGAGTTTCTCGCCGGCTCTTCTCCATAGGAAACGACCAATTGGAACCGTGCACCTAGCTTCTGACGTTTCATAAGCGCCCATGTAGGTTTATGTGAAGTAAAATATTTTTATGAATAACACATTCATCTGTTTTTAGAAGGATTCTACTTTATATCTCAGCACTTTTACGAACAATTTTTGTTAGAATAACTTTCCAGTCCGTATACGAAAATTCGATTAAATATATCGAATAGTTTATTCACCATAGCCAGTCAAAGATTGGTAAAACCCATTGTCGGCCCAGCACTACTACACACAACACTAGTTTGTTTGAAAAAATCGCCTTATTTTATTTCGATGCTAGGATTTATTTGATAGTTTCAAAATAGTCCAATGCATTAATATTTCCAGTGTTCTCATTTATTGTCGTATTGTTGCACATTGTATACGAACTGCCGTGCGATTCTGTAACAGTCTCACCGTGAAAGCTTGGGTGAAGTGAGCGTGGAGTGAGCTGTCATTCGCTAGGGATTAACACTATTAAGTGCTCACTTCACTTATGATTTCACGGTGAGATTTTTACAGAATCGACCGGCTGACATCGGCTTTTGAGTTTGACAGTATACAGGGTGTGTTTTTTAATTATTACAGTTTCAATGCTAAAGAACATTTTAAAATGCATGGAGGACAAATGCACGAATGTCGACATTGTGGGAAATCTTATGAGTAAGTATCCCATTTCTTTATTATATCTATTCGTTCGTTGGTATTAGTGCATCACTGGCTGGACCAATTTGGTTATTTTTTTGGTTCCAAGTTATGTTTTTATAAAAGTTGTCCGGAATGTTTTTAAATTCCGGAAGAACCTCGAAAATTTGTATGAATTGTTGACTCAATTGTTGGAGCTAGAGGGCATGTCTATGTAGCTCAAATTGGTTTGTTTTGTTTTGTAGTGTTCTAGATTAATATATACTAGCCACACTTTTTATTGTTCTCTTTGGTCTCTAATATTTGTAAATTAATTGTCATGCATGCATACCTGTTATTTGCATGGTTACTGAAATGGCAATTTTATTATGATTTTTTTTTACTTGTAAGTGGCTGTGCTGTTGGTGTACTTATTATAAATAAATAAATAAATATCCGGATGCAGCTGAATACCAGTATTTTACATGGAGCGACTGCCTATCTGACCTCCACAACCCAGTTACTGGGTAATACGATTACGATTACGGCTTCTGACGACCCGTAACGACTGTCAAAGATCCACGAATCACAGCCGGGACCAACGGCTTAACGTGCTTTCCAATCCCCTTTTTTTTTAAACGTTGCCCCACGCTAGGAATTTCTCCTGTATTGTGGTTGCGTTTACAAACATTTAAAACTCACATCAGACCCGGAACAACCACTTGTAGGTCATACAAATGTTTTTCCCTGCGGGAATCGAACCCGCGACCCGCCCGTTCGATGTCCATCGCGCACTTGGTGGGTGGACGGCAGCACAAGAAGTAGTTTTTTGCTCCGTTGGTGTAATTGCTGTATGGCGTTCCAGTAGGAGGATAAATAAATAAATAAATTACCCTTGCTAAAAAAAAAAATATTATAAAATATGTGAAAGTTTGTGAAGATGTTTGGATGTTTGTTACTCAATCACGCAAAAACTACTGAACAGATTTGGATAAAGATCGATACACAGATAATTTATAACCAGGATTAACACATAGCATACTTTCTACCCCGATATTCCCACGGAGTCGAAACTTAAGCGGGTGAAACCGCGGGGTGCTGTTAGTATCCAATAAAATTAATAAGTTACTTCATTTTGGTAACAGTCTCATCTCGGTAACAAATTCAGTTTTACCCAGTCCAAAATGGCCACTGTTATTTACAGAAATAGCCCCGGGACCTGAAGAAAGGCGTAGGTGTTTTTTATGTAAAAAAAAAAAAAAAACGACGGGTTGCACTCCGGGAGTGCCGGCAGAAGTGAAAACTTGAATATTAACGTTGTGCATTTTTGATATTTTGGAATGGTTAGGGAATAATTTTGCACGAATTGCTTTAATATCAGTATAAAAGTACTATCATTTATGTGGCAGAATACAATATTTATTTACTGCGCTATTGTACACAAACATGACAATTTATAATACATTAAAAAGTTTATCTCTCAGAAAAATCAACCACCGCCGCCTAAACGAAACAACAGGCGCAGGCATACATTTGCGCCGCGCCGTAGAAAGAGAGGGGGATACTTCCTCCCCTACACGCCGCGCCGGCTGTCTACTCTCCATCCGTCTTACGAATTTTCGATCAGGTCACGTGTCCTGACGCGAGTTTAACATTTTTTACCTATTACAAAAAAAAGTGTACAACGCCGCTAAAGAAGTTTTCACTTCAAAAACGAAATACACGCAGATGCGTTTTCCGGACAGAAGCTACTAGAAAATAATGTAAGGTTTTTTCAGAAAACTGTCGAGTCATCTGTCTCACCTACGTATACACCATCCATCTGAGTTCATTTGGTGCGACGTGTGTGGAGAGGCCTTTATTGGCACGTTTGGACTTAACGCGCACAAGAAGCGAGCGCACCGACATGTATGTATTCATTGTTTGCTCATTCATTCATTCGTTCATTCATATTATAACATTATTATTTATTACTAGTGATCCTAAGATTTCTACTACATTTTCTGTTTTTACATATGCAATTGTTATCCTTCTGTTATAACTGTTGGTTTTCCTTTAAATAAATAAAAGGACATACAATAATAAATGTAAGGACTTGTATCTATCCATTCATTCAAAAATATTCCTTCATTCCACACCTTAAATTAAGCTTAGGTACTTCAAACCTCAATTAATTCATTCATTATGATTCACTTAACAACCCATTCATTCGTTATCATTCACTCAACAACTCATTCATTCGTTATCATTCGCTCAGCAACCCATTCAGTCGTTATCATTCACTCAACAACTCATTCGATCGTTATCATTCACTCAACAACTCATTAGCATCATTCACTCAACAGCTCCCCCTACCATCCGCGTGCCCGTCGTGTGACAAGCGCTTCGCCGACAACTCAGCGCTAGAACGTCATTCATCGCGTGACTTTTGTAGCGAGCACACGTGTCTACATTGTGGAGAGGCGTTTAATGCGGCGTTGGAGTTGAGGGATCATTTGTTGGAGAAACATCGGAGTTGTAAGGTTTATTCTTGTGAGAAGGTTAGTACCTAGTTATCTGTTTTAAATTTCAGTCTATATACTTGAGACTTAAACATAGCTGGATGCCTTATTGGTCTGGTGGTTTCAAGCGGTACTGCTGAGCTGTGAGTCCTGAATTTGGTTCCCGGGTCGGGCTAAGTGTTATTAGGTTGTTCCATTAGGAATTTCTTCGTATCAGCCCGCAGTTTGGAAGTCGGCGGTGTGACACCCCCGCGCCCCCTGCCGTCCCACCGGACCGTGGGAGTACATCTGTGTGTGCGCATACGCCTGCACTATAATATCACTCGCGCCGCAAGCTAGTCTCCGTTGAGATTGGCTGCCATGCCCGAAATACGGTCTGAAGGAACATTAATTGAAAACTGAAGGAAAATTAATTTAAGTATACTAATATAGTTAAGGAATTCTAACAAATTTATGGGTTTTATAAAATAAAATTAATGAAATTAATATGGGACAAGGGCGGACAGAAGAAAACGTTAAAAAAATAGTGATATTTGTTTGTTATGTACAGTGTGACAAGACGTTCTCCCGCGAGTCGTTGTACAGTGCTCACTACCGGCGCATACACGTGGACTCCAAAGATAGGAGGACGAAGGAGAGGGCGTGGGTATGCGAGGTGTGTGGGAAGAGTCTACCGGTGAGTGAAGATGTTCATATAAATCATAGGTTCTCAACGTGGGCGTTTGAGACTGTTTTCCTTCGCCGTTTTGAGAGGAATAATGATGAAATAATGTATACAAAGTAAAGTGGGTTCGAACCTACGACCTACAACTCGTAAGTCGCGACTGTCACCACTGGACTCTACCACTGCTCTCAAAAAGCTATGTAGCATAACAATATTATCTACATAATTACGTGTTAAATATGCTGTAAGACAGAGGTCAAGTGACCTTGTACAAGCGGCGTTACAATAAAAATAAAAAAATCAAAACAAACAAAATCTCTCATCTCCCGCTAAATTTATTTTTTGGGATGCATTAAGAAGCCTCCTCGTGTAGCGCAGTTTGTTCCGCCAGTTACTCAAGTGAACCGAGCGCTCGGTGCATCCTAGACAGTCACACTCAACACAACACCATATTTGACTGGCCAACTCTTCCATTGCGGTGGTAGGGCTAACGCCCGCCTGGTTTGCGACCACCCTCCCACCGCAGTCCGGCGTCAAGCAGCCTGCTGTGTTTCGTCGATGCGCAGGAGTTCCAGTGCCTTAGGCATCTTCTGGGCACGCTCGTTTCATCATAGACCTCATCCATCGCTTTCCATCAGGCGTGATTGAGGTCAAGAATGGGCCCATTCAGCAACAAAAAAAATGGTTGTCTGTAAAGTCGGTTTATGGACGATAATTTTACGTGATAACGTCATACTGGAAGAGAGATCGATGCGTCACAAGTCGAACGCTTAGGCCGATCGTGCCTCTCTGTCGCTTGTTCCGCGCTCTCGCTTGCACGCTCGGCTCAGGCGGAACGTGACAATGAGTCATGGTTTTTCGTGCGTACAGCCGGCGTTCATCGATTTATAAGGCGTTATCACAAAAAAAAAAAAGTTCCGTTAATTTGCCAACGGGCAATGGTGCGAAGCATAATATGTGCCAAGCATACAGATCGAGTTAGAAACACCACGCTGCACTCCATAACTCAACTCAAGCCTGGCTGTTTTTTCTCCAACATCCGCTATGTTGGAGAAAAATCAGCCGGGCTGAAGTGGGAGTGGGCCGGACACGTCGCACGAATGCATCCGAAGCGATGGGCAAATATCGTCACTCACTGGACGCCTGAACAAAGACATCGCCATCGAGGTAGACCGCGGCGAAGGCGGCGTGACGATCTGAAGGACCCGTAATTAAAAACGTTCAAAATCTAGTTGAAATCTCATCTCAGCATTACATCATACTCACACATCTCACTTATTGACATGTAAAAGTGTTTGTACAAACCTACTTACAGAAAATAAATCATTTATCATTTATCATTTAGCGACAACCAATGTCAAAAACTTGTCAAAAATAGTAGGGAAATTACAGGTATTTTTGACAGATTGAGACTGAGATCAGACTGTGAACGTTCTTAACATTACGAGAATTGGCCCTCTGATATGTACAACATTAGTTTTAGTATATGCGAAACCCGAAACACGTGTCTATTCTTTACATGAAATATCTAAAGAATCTATGTACAAAATTTCAAAACTGTATCATGAAAAAACACAAAGTTATAAACTTGTTATATTACCTGATTATCCGTACAAAAAATGCTTACCAACTACCAAGCGCCGCCGGCCGTAACCTGTGTTGTTGTGCGCATATGATTGCGGATATGTACTTAGTGTCGCTCGGTGTCCAACTTGTTACCTTTCTAAATATTTTTAGAACAAAATATAACATGGTGAAAAACTATTAGAATCGATTCAGTTACTTATTCTGAACAAACTATATTCAGGTTTGCAGTATACTAAAAATAATGTGTATGTATATATTTTTTTTATAACGTTCGCAGGGCCAACATGGCCAGAGATCGCACAAGAGCGGGAAGTTTGAAAGGAACAATGGGCTTAGCCCAAATATTAAGTTCATACAATTACCTAATGGTGTTTATATAATAATTATTTTGTTACAGAATAAATGTGTGTTACTGTACCATCAGAGGAACCATACTGGCGAGAAGCCCTACCACTGTGCGCAGTGCCCCAAGAGCTTTACTATGAGGAAGCTATTACAGGTAGGTCCTTAACCCATCATCTGCCCACCTTTTCCCAACTCTGTAAAGGCTCTCCCGTTTTCTGCTGGTACGTTTTTGGCTTGCAGGATCCCGTTTAGTAGTGTACGTGTTTAAATATACATATTCACAAAGGCATCCGGTTTGCCGGATACAGCAAAAAAAAAAATGACCCCTGCGCTACAGTTCTTTAAGTACAAGTTGCTGCAAGATGCTATATAAAAAAATTTAAAGTAAATAATTGTAAATGAAAACGGGAAACGTATACGTCTGTTAAATTAATGTCGCCATTCAAATGGCAAGCTGTACGTACTCGTACATAGTTGAAACGCACGTGGCTAAAAGAGTGATGAACACAAAAGTGGTTGGATGAAGAGGGAGAGGAAGCCCAAAGAAAAGATGGATGGATTTTGTGTGGAATACCATGAAATAGAAGGGAGTTAATGGTAGCGTGGCGGTTGTCAGGGAGAATGGAAGAAGAAAACGTGTTGCACCTACCCCAAGTGACATTGGATGATGATTTGATATCGATATTCGTCACGAGTTGTATAAGTAAGATTGTGGCGGCATCTACATCGCCGCATGCGAACTACGCAACACCCTGACGTCACGCAAAATCCTGCATCGCGCAAGCAGAGTTTACCGCGCGACTAGCATGCAACGTTCCTGACATCAATCGCCGAGCGCCCTGGCTTGGAGGCGTTGACCTGTGAGATGCCATTAAAACAAATCAATCGTCGGGCAGTTGCCCACCAGACACGACACCCGTCTTCTCGGTGGAACCTCCCTTTTCTATGGAAGATGAGTGATCTTTACACGACTGACTTTTTACATGACTGGTCATCTCTTAGCCGCCACGGCGTATTTTTATTTTAATCTAAGCATTTTCATTTAGAATTGTTCTTTTTTGTTTTTATCTTTTTTTAGTACGAACGCTTTTAACGTGCACGTCTTTCTACATCGTTTTCACATGTATAATTTCAACTTGAATGATGTAACCAAAATGTTGTAACAATTTTTATGATTTGAAAGAGTGTCCGTGGAGTTTCTTGCAAGCTCTTCTCCCCAGGTACCTACTACGCTTTGGAATGGGCAAGTAGCTTCATCTTTCTGACTGACCGACCCCTTGACAATTCAAAAGTGCCTGCAATTGGTTTACTTGAAATAAATGCTTTGAGTTTGAGTTTGAGTTTAACCCTGTCCTGTTCCTCATACCCCTATAAGATTGTATCATGGTATTCACACATTAATTTATCTTTTTCAGTCCCATCTAAGAGTACATACTAGTGACCGTCCCTACACTTGCAAGCTATGTCCAAAGGCTTTCAAAGGATTATCAGCTCTAAGAACACATGAGCAAGTAAGTATTAAATAATAATAATAATAATATTCCACAACTTTCACACAACGCCATCTAGTCCCAAACTAAGCAGAGCTTGTGCTATGGGTACTAGACAACTGATAAACATACATATATATTTCTAAATAAATACATATTATAGATAAATTACACCCAGACAAAGAACAAATGATCGTGCTCATCACACAAACATTTGTCCTAGGTGGGAATAAAATTAATTAATTTAATTCAAATTCCTTTCCAATGACTCCGAAGTTCTGAGTCTCAGAGCTACACGATTACTGACAAATGCGTGCACTGACTGGACTGGTCCACTCAAATCTCCCAATCTATGGGCCTGCGTCACCTGAAATAAATAAATCAAATCTGTGTGGTACTTTCCTCAAAAGACCATTACATCATGATGTATGTGACTCACATTATATTTACAATACGGGGTGTCCAAAAAGTCATGAATTACATTTTACCTGCTGATGGACATTGAGATCAACCAATAAAAAAAAAATGACCTACCAATAATTTTTTTTTTCACCAGCGCCGATCAAAAATAAAGTAAATTTTTTTTCGGTGAAAATTTTAAGCTTGAACCTAAATTTTAGGTATTTAAAAGATGATATCTGTAACTTCCTTGTATTCAATCGATAGTAGGATGATTCAAGATGAAAATAAAAAAAACCTGTACTTACTCGAAAAAGTTTTCATTCGTAGAAATGGCATGGAAAAAACTGATCAAAGGTTACAGCAGTATCACACTCAGTTATCTTCTGACCGTTAAATTATTTGTATTTTGAAAATTAACAATGTTGCCAATTTCGAAAAACAAATTTTCCGCAGACTGAAAATGAAGAATTTATAAAACATATAAAGTAGCTTGCATCTCTAAAACTAGAGCTAATCGGTTCTTTTAATGGTCTTTTTTGCATTCAGTAGACGGAAAGACATAGGATAGCACTAATTTTGAGACCGAAATAATTTTATTGTTGCGCAGTGATTCATCAGACTTTTGTAATAAGAGTTTGGTTAAGTCGAGGTGTGTGAGGGTAGACTTACTGGGTCCGAAGAAAAGAATAGTCCAGTTGGTAGTCCAGCACTTTAATGTTCCACACACTACACAACAATGTTTGAAATAGCACTAAGAAGGCACAGTAAATAGCGAGCGAGTTTGCACAAACGTTAAGCATATGAAAGTTCGATAAAAGCAAACCCCTTATGTCACGTTTCCGAGATTTTAACGTTCAAAGTTGATCACATGACTGAATCATCAACTTTGAACGTTAATATCTCGGAAACGTGACACTACGGGGTTTCGTCTTATTATGTTTTCTGTGTGCATTGATGTCAGCTATCGATTTATATAGTCTCATGTGTGGCCGCCATTTTTAAAAGGCGCGACAGTAGGTAGATGTGACAGACTCCGTATAAAAAAATCTTCAAACCCCTTTTAAATCTCGTACTTACTTACAGATACACAAAGGAAGTCAGACACAAGTATCATCGAAGAATAGATTAATACAGTAAAGTGCTTAATTTCTAAATAAACGTAACACCACGCCTGTAATCCACGAAGGGTGAAGCAGAGCCGTGAATAGTCCCACATTTTGTAGTCCCAAGTAATAGGGGGCAAGCCTATTATGTAAGGTTGATGTTTGTTTACATTAAATATTATATAAAAATCATTCCTTGTTTTATTCCTAACTACGTATTGCCCGGCACCCTAATTGCGTAACACACTATTTACTCTCAATTTTATTTGATTTATTCTGTTTTTATTTCATTTGATTTGTATTGATGGAACAAATATTTGTATGACCTACAAGTAGTTGTTCCGGGTCTGGCTGTTTGTGTATATGAGTTTAAATGTTTGTTAACGTTTTTTTAAAAAAAAAACAAATTGATTTTTATTTTATTTGATTTTTTTACGTGTCTTCTATTCATGGGTGTTATTAACCCGAAATAAACGAATTTATTATTATTAATTTGAATAATTTTGAAGCATATTGCTAATCCATTGCTCCATATGTTCGACAAAAGTGTCTGCTCAACAACGAAAATAATACAATGAATGTTGTTGAATTGTCAAAATGAAACACTACTACTGGTAGTGTGTTACGCAATTACCCTACTGGTCAGATAGCAGTCGCTCCATGTAAAATACTGGTATTCAGCTGCATCCGGCTAGACTAGAAGGCGACCCCAACATAGTTGGGAAAAAGCTGGGAAGTTTAATTGATCTGATGATCAATAATAATAATAATATTCCACAACTTTCACACAACACCATCTAGTCCCAAACTAAGCAGAGCTTGTGCTATGAGTACTAGACAACTGATAAACATACATATATATTTCTAAATACATACATATTATAGATAAATATTACACCCAGACAAAGAACAAAAAAATTTTATATATAAAAAAAACAACCGACTTCCAAAAAAACACTACAAAGTGAAAAATAATTTTAATTTTGGAAGTCGGTGTCGTTGGTTCCGCATTTTGGTTTTTTGACACCGACTTCCGAAATTAAAATTATTTTTCACTTTGTAGTGTTTTTTTGGAAGTCGGTTGTTTTTTTTATATATAAAATTTTTTATTTTTCACTTTTTAGTTATATCTACCCCAATCAAATTCATATAAACACTACTTGCTATGTAAATATCAGTGACAGGAAGCTGCATCTGCGTTTATAGGGTACAGACGTGATGTTATGTTGTGCGATTGCGTAATTATTATTATCATAAAAAAAATTATAACCTTTGTAGTGAGTACAGGCGTGATATTATGTTGTGTGATGGTGTAAACAATGCTTAGATATGCTATAGCAACAATCGCGGTTAATCTGCTGTTATTTATTGAAGAGTTCACCCGATTTCTACAAGATCCCATCATCAGATATTGAAATGGTGACAATGGGACCACACGGGAAGCACCAGCTTTCAAATAAAAAAAGAATCATGAAAATCGGTTCACCCAGTCGGTTCTTATGAGGTAACAAACATAAAAAAAAAAATAAAAAAAAAAAAAAAAAAATACAGTCGAATTGATAACCTCCTCCTTTTTTTGAAGTCGGTTAAAAATGATCGTGCTCATCACACAAACATTTGTCCTGGGTGGGAATCGAACCCACGACTTTGAGTATAGTAGTCAGGGCCACTGACCACTAGACCAACAGGCCTGCCATAATGATCAACCCAACCCATAGCTAGTTTTGGCATGCGATTTTGGCTAGTTTTTTATAACTATTATGACTTGGCCTGTTACCCGATGCCGGCTTGACGTAGACTTCTGTCTGGGACAGCCTTTATCTCTTATAACTTACACGGGACTATCTCTTCATCTAATCTTTAGTAAGTTTCTTGAGCGATAAAATCGATGTGCCTTATTCTCATTGCTTTAAGATAAAATATTGCAATAGGACCCTAGTCCTTTTGCAATATTTAGAATACCTATATTCTGTTCAGCTGGGATGGTTGAATACAATCGCAACTATTTGCCATGGGGTAGGCAGAATCTACAGAACGCCACCTGCTACGATCCTTACAAACTCCTTTTCCACGTTCCATACATTTGAAGGCCATTTCCGTAATTAAATATGTTCAAAATCGCTATCTCATTTCAGCGACAATCAATATCAAAATCTTGTAATAAAAATGGAGGGAAATTAGAGGTATGTATATTTTCTCAGTTTGAGACTGTTAACGTTCATAAAATTACGAGAATTGCCCCTCTGGTCACACGCACGCCGGTTGAATATGTGGGCTAAAACTTGCAACAAAAATAAAACAACAGTTTTCCGAAGAAAAAAATAAGTCTTTATTAAAAATATCAGATGCATAAATATAAATGAACTTAATATTAAATTAAACATACTTCATTTCAGTGCTTTATTTAACTTCTTTTGATTGTATAATAAAGCCAAACGCACATTAGAGCCGCATCGCATTCCAAAACAAAAAAAAAACGTGCGGACCATCGTCCGGAATCGAGTTCCTTACGCGATACAATATTAGCCTCCGGACCGATTTTGGTCACGGCGGCCAATCCCAACGGAGATTAGCCACGTACACAGGAGATATTACAGTGCACAAGTGTGTGCGTAGACAGATGCACTCTCTGTTCCTTTACTCTCATAGTCCGATGGGACGGCAACCCGACACTCGCGGAGATCAGGCGCCGGGCCAACGGCGACACGTGCACACTCAAGCAGGGGGTATTAAACCGCCAACTTCCCTCCGGGCAATCACGCGATACTACAAGAGTAGCATCAGCACATAACACACACACACTTCCGACGTCGCCATTGTCTGAAACTGTACCGAGAACTCCTGAGCTCACACACACTTGTGTTAACCAAGTGTACAAACACGTTGTGATTGACAGCGTGTCTTGCACTTAGTAAACACAAGTAAAGCGCGTGTCGCTCCGTGAGATAAAAATACTGTTATTACTGGTGTGATTTTTGCAACGCGGTGCGGCCCGTTCAAATGTGCGTTAACCTTTTATGTATTAATTAACCTAAAAATCACGATATCACTTTACTTTCTATTTTAAATTATAATAAACGCTGTACCCTAAGCGCGTGCGCTAACACTATGACTATGACAGTAATGCTTGGTACGCCGCAACGCCGCACGCGCCATGATACAAACAGTCACACGAACAAAAACACCGTCTGGGGACGTCATTTCGCGTCATGTTTGGAGTCATGGTGTAACGCAACATTCCTCGGTAAGAAATGTAATGTCATAGGGGCCATTCAAATATTACGTAAGCACTACGGAGGGGGGGTGGGGGGGTCTTTGCCTTAGTTATTTTGATGACATGGGGGATGGGTGGGTCTGGATGGTGATTACGTCAGCAGTATTTATTTCTTTACTTTTTCGGATTTTCTACAAAAGGCAATTTTGGTTTGAACAAAAACATTTTGAATACAAAGTTAATAATTGCAAAAAATCTGCTTACGTAGTACTTGAACGGCCCCATATTACATGACTTTAAAACGCACTGTTTTGCGCGTGTCTACAGTGTAGGTCTGTCAACGTGTACCATTGAGTTTTGTTACATACGGCCCGACGTACTGTACAGGGTGCAGGGACATCGCACACCTACCGGTCGATTCTGTAAAAACCTCACCGTGAAATCATAAGTGAAGTGAGCACTTAATAGTGTTAATCCCTAGCGAATGACAGCTCACTCCACGCTGACAAGCTTTCACGGTGAGATGGTTACAGAATCGCACGGCTGCAGTGCTATTCTGTAAAAATCTCACTGTGAGAACTTAGGTGAAGTGAGCGGGAAGTGAGCTCTGTCATTCCCTAATGGTAGGGATTGACACTATTAAGTGCTCACTTCACTTATGATTTCACGGTGAGATTTTTACAGAATCGACCGGCTGTTACCTTGGATTCAGTTCATGATTCTGGACAATGCAAGAGGCATTGAAATTATTACATTTAAATACATTATATCGACGAATACAGTTAGTTTCTTACGAAAATAGCTATGATTTTTTATTTTAACTAGCATCCGCCCGCAACTTCGTTTGCGTAGAATTCAGAATTCCCGCGGTTTAATAATATGTTGCTTAAATAATGTGGTTAATGTAATTGGTTTATTTATACAACGTGTAACGTTAAATGCGCCAAACCTGAAAATAGTTTGATCAGAATAACGAGCAGAATTAATTGAACCACTTTTTAATATAGGTCAGATTTAAAAAAAAATCTTCATTAAAAACGTTGCAGTGTCTATTTATTAATAGGTCAAGCAAGCCAATGTCAGCGCGGCGCAGCGGCCCGGTGACGACTCCTCCCTCGAAAAAGCGTCGTCGCAGACGCAAGAAACGATCAGAATGTCCAGTAAAACTAAAACAGCACATAAAACCTTTACAATTTTTTTAATGACTTATTTTCTCTCTGAAATAGGTCAATTGAATTAAAAATCAGTTGGGGTGTCTCAGGATTTGCGCATTTAACGTTACACGTTGTATATGTATAGAAAGATAGATTATGTAGGCTTAATAGATTCGTGTCTGTGAAACCATGGAAATACACATACAAAATTTCAACCCAATCGGTTCAGCCGTTTAGAAGTTATGTGAAAAAGATAAGTACGGAAGGATAATTCATACTACCCGTTGTTCTATTACCCGTTTTCCCGTAGGAATGAAGCATTTTCCCGCGGTAAAAAGTAGCCTATGTTCATCAGGGATAATGTCGGCTTGTAATGGTAAAACAATTTTTCAAATCGCTCCAGTAGTTTCGGAGCCTATTCAATACAAACAAACAATCAAATCTTTCCTCTTTATAATATTAGTGTAGACGAAGAAATTCGCTGTTCCATACATTTTGACCGCGTAGGTATTGCACTTTTGAGCTTGTGGCTAAATAATAACAGCCGCACAAGTCGATCGATCAAGTTAAGCTACGCTTGCCGCGGTTTGTCCGTGGATGGGTGACCATCTTCACATACCAAGACCCCTCGTGCCTCGGAAAGCACGTTAACCCTTAAATTGATTTTGTCCGTTTTAAAGGACGCAGTATTTCCACGCACACAGACGCTAGTTTTAACACTCCTAAGCACTGTACCACAATTTCACATATAATATGCATGTCCGTTTTATGTGACGTAGTTTCATGTACCACAACTGCACATATAATGGACAGTGTCCGTTTTATGTGACATTGTAAAAACAATAAAAAAAATACAAAAAAAAATTATTTTTTTTTCTTTATCCTCTTTTCTATCCTAATTTCAACCCATATACGCAATTTCAACATTATACACACAAGAAATGTAAGGGTGACAATTTAAGGGTTAAGCCGTTGGTCCCGGCTGTAATTCGTAGATCTTTGAAAGTCGATACGGGTCGTCAGTAGCCCGAAAGTCTGACAACCAGTCTTACCAAGGGGTATCGTATTACCCAGTAACTGGGTTATGGAGGTCAGATAGGCAGTCGCTCCATGTAATATACTGGTATACAGCTGCATCCGGTTAGACTGGACGCCACCCCTAAAGTAGTTGCGAAAAGTCTGGCACTAACTATATTCACATACTGAATTTTGTGGCCTACAACAACTTACGTGGGAGACATCGATCTATTCTGCGGCTAGTCCGCTATAAAAATAAGATCTTATAAGAGTTTACTAATGATCGACAATACAACACATAATTTTCCGACACTTGGTTCCAGAGCGAACAATGTATGGGCGCAGAGCAATGTCGTTTTCACACAGTGGTCTCGCACCTACCGATTTTTCGGTATTTCTACCGATATGGGCTCACATACTTAAGTATGATTGTTATAAATTAGTCTGTAATAATTAGTAGTAGTAGTAAGTGTAATATTGTATTTTTTTGTCAAATACCTACCGATCTACCGATCTCACTCTACGACGTTCGAGACCACTGTTTTCACACCAAAAATAAAAGTCGTTTCCTAGCAATTATTTTTGTGAAATGATACTTAGCTTGATTGACAGAATGCGTAATTGACGGCTAAGCGATGGGTCTGTTTACACTCTGTAAGTATGTATTTTCCATACAGATTATATTTTCCAAGTTTTACATGTTTTTTTGAAGAAACCGTTTATTCTATTCTTCATAGACAACTTCGTAAGTTATTTCTCTGGAGTCAACGTCTTCGTATAAGATTTCGGCGTCTTCAACTTCTTGTTTGAATATCCCGACATCCGGTTTGATGAATCGCACTTCCGTATCCGATACATTACTTGTTTGGCTT
Organism: Eremobia ochroleuca; assembly: GCA_949629135.1. Taxonomy (NCBI): domain Eukaryota; kingdom Metazoa; phylum Arthropoda; class Insecta; order Lepidoptera; family Noctuidae; genus Eremobia; species Eremobia ochroleuca. The sequence continues at coordinate 9,870,008 of OX451414.1, forward strand.
ATAGTTTGAGCTGGAAAAAAAAAAAAATTATAAACACAGATAATACAACGTGTAACGTTAAATGCGCAAAGCCTGAAAATAGTTTGATCAGAATAACGAGCAGAATTAATTGAACCACTTTTTAACCTTTAAGTAATGATGTGGGTGTCTCACAGACGTCGGCCGAATAAATTTGAACGTGTCTCTAAGAGTGCCAAATATATGTTGCTTAATTTGTATCAAATAAATGTTGATCTCATATGAATATTTTGTTGTTTTCTAAGACATGACATTCTAAGTAAATAAATAATATATGGAAAATTTTAAATAAATAATATGATTATAAGTGCGTAATCATACTATTTATTAATTATTTATGTAGTCTGAGATACGTCACGTCACCATCTATGACCTGGCTAAACCACGTCAGAACTTAAAGGTTAATATAGGTCAGATTTTTCAAAAAATCTTCATTAAAAACGTTGCCGTGTCTCTTTATTAATAGGTCAAGCAAGCCAATGTCAGCGCGGCGCAGCGGCCCGGTGACGACTCCTCCCTCGGTAAAGCGTCGTCGCAGACGCAAGAAACGATCAGAATGGTCAGTAAAACTAAAACAGCACATAAATTTTTTTTAATGACTTATTTTCTGTCTGAAATAGGTCAATTGAATTAAAAATCAGTTGGGGTGTCTGAGATTTTGCGCATTTAACGTTACACGTTGTATGTAAGCAATATATACAAATATAGGCATATATGAAAACACATATGCCTCGGCTCGCAGGTTTACCCGATGTACAAATGAGGTAAAAATCACTCTCTTTAGAGCCTTCTGTACATACTTTTATACCTGCAGCCTATGGGCAGTCTATACTCGAAAAGCGTACAGTGCCCTACGAGTACAGTACAATAATGCGCTTAGAACGGGTTATTCCCAGTTGTCGCCACTGTCAACGCCACCACTGGTGACAAATGGGATTTCTTTCCATAAAATGTCCCATTTGCCACCACACTGGTGACGTCACCAGTGGTGGCAAATGGGACCCCTTAGACCGACGTTGCGGCTGCCGCGCCACTGTAGAGCTTCACGTATGTTTGCGGAGGCGCGCATCGATTGCTTCTACGCTACTCTGAGCAGAGTACGGCCTAGTCGCAAGTGTTTTAAGAATGATAGCCAGTAGACTTGACTGTCTGAACATGGGTCGATGTATTAATGCTCACATTAGTATTGACACCTCGATTCATGGTTCAGGCAGGGAGTAGATTAAGGTTGTATTACTAACACTAGTTATAAGTTTTTATACTACTAACAAAATGGATCCTAGTTATTTTTAAATAAAAGCTTATTATTATACCGGGTGGTGGGGATAATACGACATTAATTGAAAGCACATACTGGGTATCGCGTTAGTAGTACGTATACCAAAAATTATCAAATTATAATCAAGGGTATAGCTGCAGGATTTTTTTTTTTACTTTGACAATTTTAACACATGATGTGTATTTACACGCAAGTTTCATTGAGGTCATTCACATCAAAACAATTACATTTACCTACTTGCTAAAACAAAACCAAATGCAATGGTGCGGCTCGCTACTCAGAAATAATACGATATTGTATTGTATTGCTGATTAAATTTAGACCTAATGACCATAGCGATAAAATTCCTATTATCATAAGCAAACAAAGATTGCAGAGGCGCAATTCGTTTCGAAAACAAAAGAAAGCAACGTTGCCAGTTCGACGTTTTTGTCTAAACAAAGTAATGGTGCGTTTACACATAAGCGGAGCTGCGCGGAGCGGAGCGGAGACGTGTAGGAATCGTCCAATCACAGACGAGACGAGTGACGCGTTTAGGATTTCAAGTCGATTCCTGCACGTCTCTGCTCCGCTTCGCCCAGCTCCGCTTCTGTAGAAACGCACCCTAAGTTTAAGCAACAATAGTTCGTAACTAATCACTTCCGCATTCAAAAGATTTATTGTGCAAGAAAAGAAAAGAAATACATCTAGGGTTTTTCCTGGAATTTGCTCCTGGCCCACTGTCTAGTGCGTGACGTGCTACCCTTGTGAGCGCATGTTGTTTTTTTTTTTAATTTCGATGCGTAAGAGTGGTTTACCTATTGATTTTGTGTAAAATTGAAAATTGTTTTGTGGAAATTTCATACAGTGCGGAGCTTTAATGCACATTCTGTCCTAAAATATCATTGCATTCTGTGGTGAGTGCCAGAGTGCCTCACTGATATGTTTGGACAGCAGTGGATTGGCCGATATGGACCTCGCCGGTGGTCAGAGAGGTCACCGGACCTCACACAACTGCATTTTTTTCATGGGGATTTATTAAAAATGAGGTTTATGCTTGTGATGTGAATATGCGTAGAGGAACTGCGCGATAGAATTATTGACGCTTTTAATAAATTAAAAGCAATAGCTATCAGTAGCGAAATGTTAGTGAAAGAAAGAAACAAGATGTTGTCACATGTGTGTTAGAGTAAATGGTGTACAATTTCAGCAATTAAAAATTTAATTTAGTGTACCATGATTGAGGTAAGTTTTGATTTAATGTTTAATTGTTTTTAAAACGTGAACCTAGTGATAGAAAAGTCGCGCGGGCTGGCGGGCGGCAAGCGACGAGCGGAGCGGGGATAGATGCCACGCGCCATTTTTAGGGTTCCGTACCTCAAAAGGAAAAACGGAACCCTTCTAGGATCACTTTGTTGTCCGTCCGTCCGTCTGTCTGTCTGTCAAGAACCCTTTTCTCAGGAACGCGTGGAGGTATCAAGCTGGAATTTATATCAAATACTCAGGTTTACTGTCCGTTGGAGCTGTGAAAAAATAAAACTTCTAGGCCAACACAATCAAAAGATACAGCCGTTTATGTCGCTTTCCGCAAATTTTCGACACTCGCAAGGGAATCAAAACCTACAGGGTACTTCCCGTGAACTCAGAATCTTGAAATTTGGTACGAAGCAACGTCCTATAGCACAGATACAGGAAACATTGCGAAAACCGTAAATTTGCAGTTACGTACCTACAAATTTGTACGGAACCCTCGGTGCCTCGGTTGACCGTTTTTTTTAGATTTGTACTTACATGAATGAAACTGCGCCTAAAACGGACGAAACGGGTGCGACGTTGCCGCTCTCACGTGCAGTGCCCACAAGGTCAGATGAGGTTAGTTGACAATATTATAAAGGATGTTGTTTTAAATTTTAATTAGTTTCGCATTTAGTTTGTTTGAAAAATCAGCTTTTTGAATTTTTATGTAATACCTAATTTGATCATGGTAAAGTGTTTTGGTTGACTAGTGGGGATCGTATTTTCATTTAATGTCGTTATGTCGTCACCACCCGATATAAGTATATAGCTGGGGTACCCGGCTTCGCCCAAGAACATTCCACGACATTCTAGAATGTTCTGGAATGTTGTGGAATGCTCTCGATTACTCTCGAATGTTCTGGACTGTGAAAATTCCAGCCATTAAATCATCAAAACCATGCCCTTCAGGTAAAAACGGGAACCTTCTTCGTGGACAGGAGATAGAGGGTTAACACACCATATAACTTCCTTGATCGTACCGGGACTCATTTCTGAGTTTTAGCGGCACGCATATTGTACACTTTCTTTTAAAATATACAGCGTGTAACGGAAGGGGGGTATCAACTATCAACCCTGAAGGAGGTGAATGTGCTCATGAAACTCAACAACTTTCCCCAAAGAACATAGGTCGAAATATGAAAAAAAAATTTGGCCCTCCCTTACAAAACTGACTACCAGCTGATTGATTTACTATGGGAGGGCCAAATTTGTTTTTCATATTTCGACCTATGTTCTTTGGGGAAAGTTGTTGAGTTTCATGAGCACATTCACCTCCTTCAGGGTTGATACCCCCCTTCCATTACACGCTGTATATTGATTATACTTTTATTTTACTTAGATTGCGTATCGACAGAAGCCAGTTCTAGATTAAATCTTCTACCTGCAGTACTATCTTCGTTATCAATGACCCTCAGTATGGCCTCGCGCAGCATCTCCCTCTCCTTGGCCTTGTTCCTCCTCGTCTTACTCTTGTAGGGCGCCGGCATCTTCAAGTGAACCGTATTGACGTGCAGCTTCATGGAGTTAGATTGAGTGAAGAATTTACCGCATTCCGGACACTCGTATGGCTTGACTCCCGTGTGAACCTGAAAAAGTAAATAACGGGTGTAAAAAGACACTGAAATAAAATAATGAAAAATATTTTATTTGGGACACACGACACACAGGAAATACAAATAGTAAAAAAAAAAACGGTCAAGTACGAGTTCCGTACAAAAGACAATGCCCATCTGTGCCCCAGAAATGCCCAGAAAAAGTATATTACAAAATTGCTCTAATAAATAAAAACTAGAATTATGTTGTTAATTTTAAATCATATGAAGCACTGGATAAAAATTTTAAAAAATAAGACGTTCTTTGAAGCTTTGTATCTAACCAAATTGTTTTCACATACATATTGACACTATACAATGGAGACAGACTAGATAATTCCAAATAACTGACATGTTTATCTGATAACATACAGATAAGTGTATAAAAGAAGACTGATCTGCTTAGCTTATGTGATGATCATGAAGTTCCTAGTGAAAAACTAATAGCAATGCTGTCTGTAAACGATAAAATGTATAAAAAACCAGTAGGAAGTTATCATGTTTAATGTCCAATATCTTTTGAACCGGTGCTTTATATGACATTAAATCTAGATATCATATAAATACTGTTAAAAAGTTATCATATGACATAGAGCTGCAATTTGGGCATTGCATGACATTGCTGACTTTCAGCTCCATACCAATATGGGCATGGTCCTTTGTAAGTATGTAACTGTTTGAATCCCAACACTAAATATTACTAAATAGAAATACTACAGACAACACTAGCGTGCACTCTCAGCAGCCATATTCATCTGAATGTCTCGTTCAGTTTCCTCTGAGGTCGGGCCGCGACACAAGTCTATGACGCGCTCCTGTACTCGATTGATTATTGGTGAGAATAAACTTTTACTACATATACTACGATTGATCAGGTTAAGCCACGCTTGCCGCGGTTGGTCTGTGAATGGGTGACCATCTTTACATATCGAGAACCCTCCGTGCCTCGGAAAGCACGTTAAGCCGTTAGTCCCGGTTGTCATTCGTGGATCTTTGACAGTCGTCACGGGTAGTCTACAAACCTGAAAGTCTGACAACCAGTCTTACCAAGGCGTATCGTCTTACCCAGTAACTGGGTTGTGGTGGTCAAATAGGCAGTCGCTCCATGTAAAATACTGGTATTCAACGGCATCCGGTTAGACTGGAAGTTGACCCCGACATAGTTGGGAAAAGGCTAGGCAGATGATGACATATACTACATTATTCAGAAGAACTGGCTGTTTCCTTACTGCGAGTACATCCACTAACACTGATCCCCACAGTAACTACAAGTTTACGGTTTTCGGGTTTTTGCCTTTACTTGTGCTACATGACATTGCTTCTTGCCAAACTTAATGATTCTAGGTCAACGGGAAGTACCCTATAGGTTTTGATTCCCTTGCGAGTGTCAAAATATGCGGCATGTACGGAACATAAACGCCCGTATCTTTTGATTGCGTTGACTTAGAAGTTTGATTTTTTCACTGCTTCAAGGGATTGCAGCCCTGAGTATTTGATATTAATTTTAGCTTGATAACTCGACGCGTTCCTGAGAAAAGGGGTCTTGACAGACATACAACGAAGTGATCTTATAAGGGTTCCGTTTCTCCTTTTGATACACGGAACCCTAAAAATCATCAAATCATAATATATTTTGTTTTATCATATTTAGATACCGATACCAATCACGTCTGCGAAATTTCGCTAGCTAATTTAATTTGACCCTGTATAATACTCACTCTGTCATGACGTAACAGAGCTGCTTTATTGCTGAAGGCTTTGGGACAAATACTGCACTCGTAAGGACGCTCCCCGGTGTGTGTGCGCATGTGGATCTGAAAGTTACAGAATGGAATAGATATACAACGTGTAACGATAAATGCGCAAAACCTCAGACACCCCAACTGATTTTTAATTCAATTGACCTATTTCAGAGGGAAAATAAATCATTAAACAAATTGTAAAGGTTTTATGTGCTGTTTTAGTTTTACTGGCCATTCTGATCGTTTCTTGCGTCTGCGACGACGCTTTATCGAGGGAGGAGTCGTCACCGGGCCGCTGCGCCGCGCTGACATTGGCTTGCTTGACCTATTAATAAATAGACACGGCAACCTTTTTAATGAAGATTTTTTGAAAAATGTGACATATATTAAAAAGTGGTTCAATGGATTCTGCTCGTTATTCTGATCAAACTATTTCCAGGTTTTAAAAGATAAAAATTAGTTTAGTCCTGTCAAATTAGTCAGCGCCTGACGTAAATTGACGTAGTTTTAGTAGCCAATTTTTTAATCACGTCTGAACTTGACTGACAGGACTAAACAAATATTTATCTTCTGTCCTTTTCTTAATGAAATAGGAAGAAAAAGATGCACAGAACTTAAATTTAGTTTAGTTTGGGAACAAAGGAATCCGCACCAATATTTCCCGCGCCGAAGGCTAGTATCCGTTGAGATAGGTCGCCATGGCCGGAACACGCATGCATGCAAATTGTGTACATTTAAATAAATTACAATTTTTTTTAATGGGGGTTTGTGGCTAAGTAATAAGAGCCGCACGGGTCGATCGATCAGGTTAAGCTATGCTTGCCGCGGTTGGTCCGTGGATGGGTGACCATCTTCACATACCAAGACCCCTCCGTGCCTCGGAAAGCACGTTAAGCCGTTAATCCCGGCTGTCATTCGTGGATCTTTGACAGTCGTTACGCGTCGTCAGTAGCCCGAAAGTCTGACAACCAGTCTTACCAAGGGTATCGTATTACCCAGTAACTGGGTTGTGGAGGTCAGATAGGCAGTCGCTCCGTGTAAAATACTGGTATTCAGCTGCATCCGGTTAGACTGGACGCCGACACCAAAATAGTTGGGAAAAGGCTAGGCAGATGATGATGATGATTACAAAATTTTATTAATATCATTAGCCATCCATGTCCCACTGCTGGGTAATGCCTCTCTTCTCTCTTTCCAGCTCTCCCTGTCCAGCTGCCAATTACCAATCTTCAGAAAGACCGAAACAAACTCAGAGAACAGTCTGTTTTAAAGTCCAGACATAATCTTGGTCAGATCATGTGAGAATGTAGCTTAGTGTCTGAGATGATCTCTCATTTCTGTCCTTACCTGTAAGAACAGCGGCATGGTGAAGCTTTTGGAGCACTCGCTGCATTTGTACGGTCTCTCCCCAGTGTGGACGCGCTGGTGGTACTTCAGCGCTGCGTTGGACTGGAACGAGAGAAAATAACACTTTGAAAATGAAAATGAAAAAGGTTTATTGGAATCAACAAGTTTTCGTGTTACATCAGTGGTGATTGGAGTCACCTTTTAAGCGTATAAAGCCTGTATTAGGGGATTCCGCTCTTCCATGCATTAGTAGTACTTTATAAATACTTGTTTATTTATATTTTACCATTTTTATACAAATAAAATAACTTAAATCTACAACGTGTAACGTTAAATGTGCAAAACCTGAAAATTGTTTGATCAGAATAACGAGCAGAATTCATTGAACCACTTTTTAATATTGGTCATATTTTTCGAAAAATCTTCATTAAAAACGTTGCCGTGTCTATTTATTAATAGGTCAAGCAAGCCAATGTCAGCGCGGCGCAGCGGCCCGGTGACGACTCCTCCCTCGGTAAAGCGTCTCGCAGACGCAAGAAACGATCAGAATGGCCAGTAAAACTAAAACAGCACATTAAACCTTTACAATTTTTTTAATGATTTATTTTCTCTGTGAAATAGGTCAATTGAATTAAAAATCAGTTGGGGTGTCTGAGGTTTTGCGCATTTAACGTTACACATTGTATAACTAAGAACTGCTATGTTTACCATATAACTCTTTATTCTTTGGGAAACAATGTAGCTACCATTTACCAGAAAATTCTTTACCAAACAACTTTATTCTTTACCAAATCACTCTATTATTTTACCAAACAACTCACCGCATATCGCTTCCCGCACACTTCGCACACAATGTTCTTCACATTGTAGTAAGATTTGGTTTTCTTCTCCTTCTTTCCTCTTATCTTGGGCTCTGGCTGAGGAGACTCTTCTTTAATCACATGCTCGAAGATCTGGAAAGAATTTAGTTCAAGTCAGTCATCATCATCATCATCTGCCTAGCCTTTTCCCATCTATGTTGGGGTCGGCTTCCAGTCTAACCGGATGCAGCTGAATACCAGTATTTTACATGGAGCGACTGCCTATCTGACCTCCACAACCCAGTTACTGGGTAATACGATACCCCTAGATGAGACTGGTTGTCAGATTTTTCGGGCTTCTGACTACCCGTAACGACTGTCAAAGATCTACGAATAACAGCCGGGACCAAAGGCTTAACGTGCTTTCCGAGGCACGGAGGGGTCTCGGTATGTAATGATGGTCACCCATCCACAGACCAACCGCGGCAAGCGTAGCTTAACCTGATCGATCGATCTGTGCGGATGAGTTTAAAAATAACTAAAGCCATAGAGGAGTGACGGCTCAATGGTGTCAGCCCTGGCTTACGAGTTGTAGGTCGTGAGTTCGAACCCAGGCAAGCTTTACTGTGTGTATTTAATTTCATCACCACCCCTCTCAAAACGGTGAAAGAAAACATCGTGAGGAAACTGGCAGGGGATAAAGTTTGTTATGTTGTATTTATTTATAGTATTTTTAAGTTATATTATTATAGTATCTATTGTATTTGTGATAATTTTGTATACAAGGTGTAACTTAAATAACGCACAACCTCTTAAGCATAGTATAAAGAGGGGAAGTAGGCTATCTCCGGCCTAATCCGCGATATAATTGCCTACTGTCTTAGGGTTGTCACTTTTAGGAAAATTTTAATTCAGTGCAAACCAACACAGAAATGTTAAACAAATACAGAAATGTATTCAAGATTCAGAGCAGTATTATTTATAAAAAAAGGGATAAAATAAACCGGCGCGCGGCGGGGCGGTGGGGGCGCGACTGTCCGCGCTTCGTCAGATTCGGTTGTCGCCCAAACCGCTAACAAATATTTATACACTAAGAGCTCGTATATCATATATATCATCGTAAAAAAAAAACACAAAAAACTGTTTAGTATAATTATATACTAGTCAGTTTTTTGTATTTTTTTTTATACGCACAATGTAGTATTTGTACACATAAAGGACCATATTTATTTTTATTTTTAATTAATACGAACATTATATCTATTGAATCACACATTTATTACAAAATTATAAATTAGCTACAGAAAAATACTTTCTTCGGTTTCGACTATTACGAAACGCCTTGTTATTAAACTTTAATGTGTAATATATCCTTATAAATAACTTTTGCAAATATAATTTCGGAAAGCATGGGCAGGGCGGTGAAAAATGTAAATCTTTTATTTGTTCATAAACAAAAGCCGCGACGCGCGAACCTCGTGCGGTGTTAGCCCCGACTGGCGCTGTGAGAAACGGGTCGAGATTTTGTTTAAGTGTGCGTGCGGCGCGCATAGATACTTTGGCGCACACATACAAGCCGCGCGCGGTGCGTTTGTATGAAGATAACTTACTTCCCCTCTTTATACTTTGTCTTAAGGGGTCATTGTACTCATCATTATGAACAACTTTTACTATGGGACCAAACATGAAATCGCGAAAAAAAAATCAGCTGTTTCCTACATTTATGTTCGCATAACTCGTCAAAATGTAGGGAACAGCTGATTTTTTTTTCGCGATTTCCGGTTTGGTCCCATAGTAAAAGTTGTTCATAATGATGAGTACAATGACCCCTTAAGAGATTGTGCGTTATTTAAGTTACACCTTGTATATTAGTTTATAAGTTTGTTTGAAGTAGTACGTATTGTTTTTTCTATGGGCCTTAGTTGCCAGTAGTAGTTGTAGCAGTAGTAGCAGTTGTAGTAGTTAATAATAATTCTAGAAATAAAGGAATAAATAAATAATAAATAAAACCGAAAGTTCCAAGACATGACATCCAACAACCCGCAGTGGGCTCGTGTGGTGAATTATGGCCAACTCCGTCTCACAGAGGCTGTGGGAACATTATATGCTGATTATGAGCGTAATTTGAACTAAGAGAGTTGTATTGATGAGTTATATTTATATTAGTTATTTTCTTTATATTCTTTATTATAGTTATATTCTTTATTTTAATAATAATTCTAGAAATACATATTTTTCAAGGTCGCAAATCATATTTTAACTAACATACAACCTGATACGGACTTGCAAATCCCAAAAAACCTTAGAAAATTTACATTTTGTAACGCTTACTGAAACCATAAATTCAGCACAATGATTCTGTAGAAATTTATAGACAATTATAAAAAAAAATCTGCTGTAAAATGGAAAACGTAATACCCATACGATCCAAATATATGAATTTTTTTTTTTTTTTTTAATTATACAAAAAACTACAACGCACGGTTTAGAATCATGTTCTGAAGCCATGGTAACAGGACCGTCTATGTCCCTGCCCACATGTATACATATACGTACTATCTCACTGCCCACTCCCTCCTCAGCATTCTCAGTGCTCACGTAGTCATGTTCCTCCACGTAATCATGCTCCTCTACATAGTCGTGCTCATCCACATAGTCATGCTCATCCACATAGTTAAGCTCTTCTACGTTTTCATTTTCTTCCTTGATTTCAATGTGGTTTTCAGCATAGTGCTCTATACAAGCCTGCTCCACACTGAATAGGGCTTCGCACTGAGGAGAGAAAATATAGATGATAAATGATATTTATAAAATTTAACCCTTTGAACGCCAATGACGCTTACAAGCGACAAACGTAATTGGGCGCTAAAACGCCAACGACGAGTTTAGGCGACAAATAGATGTGCTACTTTATTATCTGATATTAAAGAAAATGGGTAAAAGGATTAATTTTAACATTTTATCACTAGCATTTTGTAGGTACCTATTTAATAGTAAATAAATGGCTTAGCGTAGAGAGCATACGCATATGCGCTTGGCGTTCAAAGGGTTAAATTGGTTCAAAAAACTCTTTTACACATATCATTACGTAATTACGGTTTAGCTATTTTTCAGGAGAATGTTTTAAAAGTTTGAAATTGAAAATATGGAAATATATCATATTTTCAATTTCAAACTTTTAAAACATTCTCATGAAAAATAGCTAAAATGATTATGCTAAAATATTTAAGATTTTGATGTATGTTACCTTAATATCAATAATAATTTGTAATAATTTCATGAGAAAACTCAAGAAAACATTTTCGTAATTACTTCGTTGTTCTATTGGATGAGCGATATGGGAGTTAATTTATAAATTATGATTAAAGTTAATTGACATTTAAATGTCAAAAATGTATAGTGAAACAGTCACTAATCACTACTTCACTAAAGCAATGTTTATTAATAAGAAGGTAAAATTATTAATAACAGGGTAAAATTATTAATAACAGGTAAAAATATTAATAACAGGTAAAATTATTAATAACAGGTAAAATTATTAATAACAGGTAAAATTATTAATAACAGGTAAAATTATTAATAACAGGGTAAACCATAAATAAAAGCGTAAAATTATAAATAACTTGACCAATAGCTTTATTTTTATGCAAAAACTTCGAAAAACAAAAATTAAGGTATCTAAATCATCAGAACCATTCCAGAATACAAAATCCATATTTTTCTTTTTGTCACAGACAAGATGAATTCCCGTACAATAAGACTAGCTTATTGTACGGGAATTCATCTTGTCTCACTATGTACCCAAAAAATGTAAACACACACACACACACATACACTTCAAAAAGTGCTGACTGACTATTTAAAAAGCTACATTTTGCTTTTCCGAACTGAAGTGTGGATGTATAATGACGTAACATGATGCCTATATTCCCTAAAGGGGTCAGCAGAGGTGTAACTATAGTACAGCCACATTTCACCAGTTACATGTAAGTCCCATGTATTAAGGTATGATATGAGCTCGCCCCATTGCCGTCCATCATCTACCTAGCCTCTTCCAACTATACAACGTGTAACGTTAAATGCGCAAAACCTCTTAAGGGGTCATTGTACTCATCATTATGAACAACTTTTACTATGGGACCAAACCTGAAATCGCGAAAAAAAAATCAGCTGTTCCCTACATTTTGACGAGTTATGCGAACATAAATCTAGGGAACAGCTGATTTTTTTTTCGCGATTTCAGGTTTGGTCCCATAGTAAAAGTTGTTCATAATGATGAGTACAATGACCCCTTAAGAGGTTTTGCGCATTTAACGTTACACGTTGTATAGGGTGACTGGTAATTAGTGACCGATACTTAAACACATGATTCTACTCATCATTACAAACAACTTTTACTATAGGACCAAATCAGAAATCGCGAAAAAAATATCAGCTGTTCCCTACATTTATGTTCGTACGAGTCGTCAAAATGTAGGGAACAGCTGATTTATGAAGTGAAAACTTCTTTAGCGGCGTTGTACACTTTTTTTGTAACGGGTAAAAAATGTGAAACTCGCGTCAGGACACGTGACCCTGATCGAAAATTCGTAAGACGGATGGTGAGTAGACAGCCGGCGGCGCGGCGTAGGCGAGGAAGTATCCCCCTCTCTTTCTACGGCGCGACGAAAATGTATGCCTGCGCCTGTTGTTTAGTTTAGGTGGGGCAGGGTGCTTGCGCGAATGTTCGTGTGTGTTTATGTTACAGAAACAAACTTAAATGAATGAATTAATTAGAATTGTAGTTAGAATGTATTGATAGACTTGAAGGTACATCTCTCGACAATAAATCTGCAATTTGGGAACTACAGATAACTGGTGGAACATATGGCACACCTCCGGTGGACGTGAAAAAATTAAAAAATGAATAAAATAATGGTTCTGGTAATAATGATGGTGAAAAAGTCTTCGAAATTATGGATGGAAGTTGATTTTTCTGAGAGATAAACTTTTTAATGTAATATAAATTGTCATGTTTGTGCAAGATAGCGCAATAAATAAATATTGTATTCTACGACATAAATGATAGTACTTTTATACTGATAATTAAAGCAATTCGTGCAAAATGATTCCCTAACCATTCCAAAATATAAAAAATGCACAACGTTAATATTTAAGTTTTCACTTCTGCCGGCACTCCCGGAGTGCAACCCGTCGTTTTTTTTCTGTCATTTCACTTTTTGTCCCAATATAAAACTTGTTTGTTGTCATGAGTAGAATCATGTGTTTAAGTATCGGTCACTAATTACCAGTCACCCTATATTGGGATCGGCTTCCAGATGCAGCTGAATACCTTATACCAGTATTTTACATGGAGCAGCTGCCTATCTGACTTCCGCAACCCAGTTACCAGCCTACTGCCATCAACTAGGCTACTACCAGATTCAAGGCTGCTTGCTACTCAGAAATTCCAGATAGAAAAATCCAATACAATTTTTGCGTGACCTGGGAATTGGACCCAGCACCTCATGCTCAACACTAGTGCTTGCAACTACTAGACTAATGAGGCAGTGTGTTTGTGTGATATCTTGCTAGAAATCAACTTGACATGGCGATTTAGAGTACTTCAATAAAATGTTTTCTGTATATTATTGGTATTACTCTACAATGGTGCCATAAACAATACTCTTTGGTAAGAGTATTGTTTATGGCACCATTGTAGAGTTGTTATTAAGTACCTACTACATTCAGAAGTAAATATACAACGTGTAACGTTAAATGCGCAAAACCTCAGACACCCCAACTGATTTTTAATTTAATTGACCTATTTCAGAGAGAAAATAAGTCATTAAAAAAATTGTCAAGGTTTTATGTGCTGTTTTAGTTTTACTGGCCATTCTGATCGTTTCTTGGGTCTGCGACGACGCTTTATCGAGGGAGGAGTCGTCACCGGGCCGCTGCGCCACGCTGACATTGGGTTGCTTGACCTAGTAATAAATAGACACGGCAACGTTTTTAATGAAGATTTTTTGAAAAATGTGACCTATATTAAAAAGTGGTTCGATTAATTCTGCTCGTTATTCTGATCAAACTATTTTCAGGTTTTGCGCATTTAACGTTACACGTTGTATAAGCACATACACATACACACTCATATTTGTATCTTTTTCAGTTTTTTTTTTTAAATCTTAACATAGATCATCTATTGATGCATGTTTTTGCATGTCTTTTGGGCTAATATGTATTATTGTCTGTTTTGAGGGGACTGGCGCTGTGTGCCAAGATACAGGACAAGTCCTAGTTCAGCTACAGAAGCTCCTAGCCTATAAGCATGTGTAACATGTTATATTATTTGTAGTGAAATAAATAAATTACTATTAAATAATTTGTAAATTTGTTAGAACAAAATGGCATATTATGCTCGTTCCTATAAACAAAAACAAATTATTTTGCTTATCAATGGTAGCATTTTTTATTGCCAAACTGGGCATAATTTGATAGATTTGCAAGCTAATATTAACTTTGATAACTACTTCCTTATAGGAGGGTCTGCTATGCAAAGCTATGTCCTTGAATCATTTTTGGTAAACATACAAGTCTTAATTTGAACCCATAACAGCCTGTAAATTCTATAATTTACAGGCGTTATGGGTTTATTTATATTAATTAGCATTGTGTTGTTGGCAGATCCCTAAGAATCTGCCATGAGTTGCCTGATCTCTAGTCAGAAAGCATTTGGTAACTTTTTAGAACACTTTGCAGTTGGATGGACAATTCTTGGTAGGTTAGGCTATGCAGTAACTGATAATCATCCTATGCCTACAGTAGGCAGTCCACTACTGGACTCGGCCTCTCCAATAGCACAGCATTTAGCTTGATTCTCTACAACTTTCAGCCAGCTACTACTAGCCACCCTGCGAAGATCTTCACTGCACCTGGCCTGAGGGTGTGCTACCTTACGTTTGCCATTTCGCAGTCTCCACTCAAGAGCACGTCTACCCCAATGGTCATCGGTTCTACGGCCAATTTGTCCCGCCCATTGCCACTTCAGTTTGCTTATTATGTGAGCTATGTCGACCACTATGGTTCTCTGCCGGATCACCTCATCCCGGATTCTATCCCTCAGAGTATAGAGACTCCAAGCATAGCTAATTCCAAAGCTCGTTGAGCGACCTTCAATTTATTGAGCAGCCGTACCGTGAGTGTCCACGTTTCGGCTGCTTAAGACATCAGTAACTATACTCCTTGTCAAACGAAGACGACAGTAGGTACTACCAACTTTTTATGTGACTGACATTATCAATCATTCTCTGAAATACCAGTTTCGGGCTTCAACAAGAAAATGTTCAATAAAATCAAACAGTCTACCAAGAAAATCAATTTCTCTGATGATTCCCCCAAAAACATAGAAAACTATAAATAAACATATAGCCATTTCGAACTTACCACTCCACATTTGTATTCCTTTTTCTCCTTTTTGTGCGAATGATCCTTATCCAGGTGCTCTTTTAACTCCTCTTCCGTAGGAAATGTTTCCCCGCATTCACAGATAATATAGTGGATGCTCACAAAAGAGCAGTAGAACGTATTATCGTCCGACATAGCGAAGATTTTTCAAGCACAGATTAGTAATTTAATGATAAAACTGATATTAATTTTCTATGCCTCGGCCATCTTAGTTTCTATTTTCTGTGTGGTATTGGTAGTGATGGGACGTGATGTGAGTCATGAGTGAGATGCGTGTTCTTTAGTCGATAATTTGGGCGTTTATAGTTTGATTGATTTTGATAAACGATTTATAAAAGGGATAGATTTATTTGTTACAAAACAGGAGGTAAGAACTACTATAGCAGGCGAGAATCGCCATGAATAAATAAATAAATAAATAAATCACACTTTTACATTCAAACAACGCATAAACACATGTGAGTAATAAATTGCCCGACGATTCCTTTCACTAATGTGGTGAAAATGCTTTTATTAAAAATCGATTTCGAAAATCGGGGTGATTACTATTACTTCCTTAATCAGGAAGTTAATTAGTAACGTAGCATACATTCCAACACATTACATATTACATTACATATATTGTGTGTGACACATGCATTAATACCAGAAACACACACAACACGCATTGCACACCACCGTGTGTCACCACTAAGTCTGGTTAGTGTTTGGTGACACGAAAATTCATATATTTTTAGAGATTTTTTTTTTGTTTGCGCTTTTTTTTTCAGCCCACCAGATATGTTTGTTATTTATGATGTTTTTACAAATGGAAATAAATAGCAAAATAATCTTAAAAATATATAAACTTTTTTTAATAATATTTTGAAATGTAAATATTTCAAAATATTATTAAAAAAAAGGTATTTGCTTATCGTCTCAATTTTTTACTTTTCGACAAGTTGATTATTAATGTTATCTACATCACTGTTCGAATAGTCGATAAGTGACGTTTTCGTGTTTTACTTCCATTATTTTCAGTTTTTCACTAAACAAGCATAGAATTAAAGTTTATTGTACTAATTATTCAAATATTATTTTTCCTTTCCTCAATTTGTAATTTCGAATTGTATTTAGTATTTCATTATATTAAAAAATACCCTTTTGACACTGTATTTGTATTTTTAACTGATGAAATGTCAATAAATTTTTCTTATCTGTGAGCATAAACTACTTGTTTGGTGCTTTTTTATTTTTGTTTATTTTTTAGTGAAATATTCGATAATTTTGCGTGAAAAATGTTGTGAATTAGATCAAATATCATGGAAGATTTACTAGCATGTCGAGTCTGCCTCGCTACCAGCGTAAATTTGTACGATTTGTACAAATACAAGCTCAAAAATCTATTTGAAATATTCAGTGGAATTCAAGTAAGTTTGTTATTATTTTTTATATTGTTTATGTCTAAGTTTTTAGGCTTTGTTTACATACCCAACCATTGACCTTATTTTCTTAATCCTGCTATTTATAAAGCGTGGTTTTTCGTTTATGGTTTTAATAATTAAATTTTCAATATTTTCATTAATTTTTCTATCCTCACTACGAGTAAAAAATCTTGTTAAAACGTGTATTTAAGAAGCTATTTTTATGTAAGCGCTGTAAACGCCCGTAAGTGACGAATTCACCATAATCTATATGTCATATGTAACTTTTTTATTATGTTAATGTTTCTAGTGAATAGGTTGTTGGTGTACCTTTCAAATAAAATAAAATAATTCAAAATCAAATTAAAATCACGACTACTTTGTTTGGTCTAGTGGTTGCAAGTGTTACTGCGGAGCATGAGTTCCTGGGTTCGATACCCAGGTCAGTCAAGTGTTATTGGAATTTTCCATCTGAAATCACTCAGTAGCAGCTCCGAGTCTGGAATTTGTTCCCCGTTGATGGCAATGCTCTTGCAACCTATTACATGGGACTTTAACCCTACATTACTACTCATGTTGCGACGTACAAAGAAACTACTCATACGCCCGCGAGGCGCATCATATTGACTAATGATTTTATTCAAAACCTATAAGTATGATTGATATGTTTTGACTGTTTATATAATTGTGTATATTACGAAAAAGAGAAAAACACAATTTTAAATAATATTTATACATTTTTATTATAAAATCTTTAATCAAATAAATCTTAGGAACAAATTTTAGGAACTTAGGCAATTAAACAGTCTTCTCAATAAAAAGTAAAAAAATAACTTAAAGTATACACTAATTATCTTAAAAAATAGTAAATTATGAAGTAATTAACTAAAAAAAACTAACAAAGTAACAAAAAAAAGATTTTAAATGCATTCATATGAATGATACATACATGAACTTGATGTTCGCCGCAGATAGATTTTTGACACTTGGCACACGTCATTTTGGACATCCTCTTTTTTTTAGATGTACAATAAGAGCAATATCTTCTTTTTTTTTGGCGGTGGTGGACCCTCATCTTCTACAGAAGAGTCATCGGAAGGTTTTTTCGGGATGACTTCGATAATATCCCGGATATTGCGTTTCAACGTAGGTGCTTCTAGTCTTTTTTGCATCCATTCAGTAGTCAACTGCGTGCTAAGTATTTTCATAAATTGTCTTCGACTCAGGGGTTTTTCATTTTTTGCTGATATATTATGACAATATATAACATATGAATTCACGAAAGATATATTTAGCATGTCATACAAAATAGCCATTGGCCATCGGTTAGTCTTTCTAGAGCATGACATAGAGGAAGTCATTTGGTCCAATGTATCTACTCCACCTTTGGTCTGGTTGTAGAACATGATCATCTCCGGCTTTCCAGTTTCATTATTTATGAGCCCTTTTTCGTCGCACGAAGATAACAGGAACACCATTTTAGCTGGTTTTGGTTTGTAGGAAACCAAAGTCAAAGGGCCATCATAGGCGAACATGGATGTACCAACAGGTCGACGCCGGGTGTTTTTCATTTCTTGAGGAATTTCCCGTTTATTAGATCTTATCGTACCAACAAGCGTGAGTTTGTATGGTTCAGCAAGTAGTGATTTGGCCAGCGATACAGACGTGAACCAATTATCACATGTCACGTTACGATTAGTACCATGTATAGGACGGGTCAATTCCTTTACGTAGTACTCTCCCTGAGGTAATCCTCCGGTGTCGGTGGCTCTTCCAATGTATGGCAAAGCGTTAACCATATACTTCGTACCATTGTCACACATCATAGGTATTTTGATTCCGTACTTGTTGGGTT
This sequence comes from Eremobia ochroleuca, assembly GCA_949629135.1. Lineage (NCBI taxonomy): Eukaryota > Metazoa > Arthropoda > Insecta > Lepidoptera > Noctuidae > Eremobia > Eremobia ochroleuca. The sequence continues at coordinate 9,888,765 of OX451414.1, forward strand.
TATTCGGAATATACATTCGAAAGGGGCACCTGCCTCGAAATCCAACCAACTTTTCATCTACTGTAACGTAGTTTCCCGGTGTGTAGTTAGACTTGCACTGCTGTATAAACATCTCCCATATCTTCCTGACGGGAATAAAGGGATCTTCTTGACGTAGGACAGGACGCAAAGTCTTGTCATCCATTCTCAAACAACGCGTGAGAAAGTTGAAACGCTCCCTGCTCATCACTGCTAAATACCTAGACCCTGAAAAGGTGCTATCAAATAGCTCAGTTGCAGTTAGGTGGTTATCTTTCATTGCAGCAGTTAACGTCAAAATACCAAAATAGGCTCTAATTTCTATGGAGCATGTATCTCTGAAGGTAGCGTGGGTATTTCCAGTAGGTCTTTTTCTAGATATTTCCACATTTGTCCACTTCACTATCTCACCAACAATGTCTTCCGTAATGAATATATCAAAACACAAACTAGGCTCAAAGATATTTCTACACATCCTAGTAGGGCCTCTAGAAGTGTGCACAATGTTTCTAGCAGTGGTTCTACCTCGACTTTCACCTTTAGAAGTAGACCAACAGTGCTGGTTTTTTCCCTTCAATGTTCGACGCGCCGGGACAAGGATACGGTGATCAGAACTGGATGGCTCCAAAGTCTCACTATTTTCTGGGACAGAAGATGGCACAGATTCTTCAGCTCTTCTGTCACTGGAGTTCTCTATAGTTTCATCTTCTATGTATCCTTCTTCTACATCGTCCTGAGCATCTTCATCGCTTACGTGATCTTCAATTTCAGAGTCATCTCCCGAAAAGTTATCATCACTGTTATGGTCGCTTTCTTCTAGCCAATTAGCAATTATATCATCCGCAACTCTTCTATTACTAGTCATGATGTTGAAGTTTCAAAACGTACCTAAAAAAAAGATAAAACACACCGGTAGTAACTAATAATGCAAAAAAAAAACACTAACAAAATAATTTGATTAATAACGCAAAACTTACATACAAGCTACTCATACGTCTTTGGAGCGCCAAGGGTAGTAATATAAAAAAAACTAGCACACTTACCGTAACGCAACCACCGTCCTGCCACACGTGCTGGCGATGACTGAGATGTCCTTGAACGTGAATGCCATACGCGCGAAGGATAAAAAGAGAGGGCAATATATCAAAAACGCGGGCGCCTCTGCGACGTAGAGTAGTAATCTAGGGTTAACATAAATGGTGAATGTGGATGTATCTAACCCTGTGGAACCCTTAGAAACAAGGTGTGATATTAAAGTCTTTCATCATCATCATCTGCCTAGCCTTTTCCCAACTATCTAGGGGTCGGCTTCCAGTCTAACCGGATGCAGCTGAATACCAGTATTTTACATGGAGCGACTGCCTATCTACCTTCACAACACGGTTACTGGGTAATACGATACCACTTGGTAAGACTGGTTGTCAGACTTTCGGGGTTCTGACTACCCGTAACGTCTGTCAAAGATCTGCGAATGACAGCCGGGACCAACGGCTTGACATGCATTCTGAGGCACGGAGGGGTCTCGGTATGTAAAGATGGTCACCCATACACAGACCAACCGTACCAAGCGTAGCTTAAACTGTTCGATCGATCTGTGTGGCTGTTATTATTTAGCCACGGGAGGAAAAAAAAAATTAAAGTTATTGAAAGATATTAAAGTCTTTCAATAACTTTAATTTTTTTATTTGTTTCTCATTACCTTGTCAGCACTTCACAATATAATCAGTGACACAACAATAGGCATATCATCAGCCTATTTGAGTCTACTGCTGGTTATGGGCCTCTAATGGCACGCCATTCCACTTGAGATAAGCTTCCTCACTCTGCCAGATGACGCCTTCATGTGCATACTCTAAAATAAAATAAAATTTAATAGTCTATCATAAAGGCCTATATCTGACGTTGGTTGCTCTGGTCAGGGGAAGGCAGGAGCATTGGTCTAATTGTTGGTCAGTCATATGAGCCCTGATAGCAAACAACTCATCGCGGTTCGAGGATACTTTATTTGAGAAGGGGATAAAGTTTGTCTTGTCTATGTTTAAAGTTAGGGTATTTGCAGATAGCCATGCCATGACGATACCCAGCGCTGATTCAGCTGGCTAATGGACTTCCTTCCAATCTTGATCATATACGAGTAGAGCCGTGTTACTATTTGGGATGGACAGATTACAAAGACTGCTTACATAGATTAAAAAGAGAGTGGGTCCTAAGATGAAGCCCTGAAAAACTCAAAAAGATAACAAAAATTGGCTCATATGTTAGTGACGAACACACGTCACTAACATATGAGCCAATTTTTACACATTGTGTCCGCTCAGAGAGGTAGCTCTCAAACATTGTAAGTGCAGAACCCCTCACTCCTATCCTCTCCATTTTTAATATTAGAATAGGGACAGAGACAGTGTCGAATGCTTTAGACAAGTCCAAGAATATATCCAGACATTTAGATTGACTGTAGTTAGTTAAGCAGGACGGCTGCCCCCTCTAGACAACATCCCGAGCTACGCCAATGGCTACCAGCCAATGAATTCAATATTTTTATTTAGTAGAAGATGTTTTCTTAAATGGTTTGGTGTTGAGAGAATGAGTTAAAGATGACTAAAAAAAGGTATTTATAAGGCAGATGTGGATGGAAACAATGGAAGGGGACGCCCTTGGAGGACATAATAGCGACCTTATTAGTGATTTTCTTTAGAAAAGTCAGGTGCGTAGTACTCGCAGCTGGTATGTATGACCAGCGGGAGAATTGCGTAACACTATCAGTAGCAATGGATTTAATTTTGTCAGTTCAACAACATTCATTACGTTATGTAAGTTGTTGAGCAGAAAAATTTTTCGAACATATGAAGCAATGGATTAGCAATATCCTTCAAAATGTTTCAGATTTAGCTTGGAAGTGTGTTACGCAATTAGGGTGCAGCCGGTCGATTCTGGAAAAATCTCAATTCACCTTAATTATCTCTCCGTGATAATTAAGGTGAAGTGAGCTTAGAGTGAGCTGTGAGTCATGCTGATGAGTTTAATTTTTTATTAGTCAATTATTATTGTCCATACTCTAAATGAAAATAAAATCGCATGAAAGTTCATTTCGTAGTTAAAAGAACAATGTAGTCACACGATTTTGTCTTATACGTACTTCCTATTTATTTTATTTTATTTTATTTTTATGTAGGTAATACGCACATATTGGTTATTTATTTTGGTTTCTCAGTAATCACAATACAACACACACACACACACACGCACACGCACACGCACACGCACACGCACACGCACACGCACACGCACACGCACACGCACACGCACACGCACACGCACACGCACAAGCACACGCACACGCACACGCTCACGCACACGCACACGCACACGCAAACGCACACGCACACGCACACACACACACACACACACACACACACACACACACACACACACACACACATTCCAGCGTATGGCACTCGTGGGTTGCAGCTGAAAAGCGTCAGCTGATACACACTGTGTTGTCATTTGACATAATAATAAATGTATTATTATTATTTTTGGTTTTTATTTTATATTCTCGGCTAGCCGGAGACAGCTGATAACACGGGCCTAAGCCAAGTGATTATCAGTAGGATTAAGTGCGGTCACGTGCAGAAGATTGCACAGAAGATGGTTGCATATTTGTGTTTTGATGTGGGTTTTCTAATTCACATTGCAGAAACTTTCTCACGAGTCTGCATGTGTTTAGTATCGCTGTCTTCTGCAGCAGATGGTAGGTATTTGGCGGTAAGTTAAGGGAATTAAGAGACTGGTGAAGTTGTTTTGGTATTACTCCTGTTGTAGACAATACTATTGGTACTATTATAACTTTTTGCAGATGCCAAAGTCGGGCTATTTCATCTTTTAATTCAATGTATTTGCTCAGTTTTTCTGCAATTGTTGTCTGCAAGTTATGTGTGTTTGGTATAGCTATATCTATTAAATATCCAGTTTTGTTTATCTTGTTTATAAGTGTAATATCTGGTCTATTGAAATGAATTGTTCGATCGGTGAGAATGGCGCGGTCAAAATATAGTTTTGTTGAGGTGTTCTCTAATACAGTTTCTGGGTTGTATTTGTAGTATGGTGTAACGGAATCTATAAGTTTGTACTGGTGTGCTAATTTTTGGTGTATGATGTTGGCTACTTGATCGTGTCTGTGTTTGTAGTCTGTTTGGGCTAGTGTCTTGCACGCGCCTGTGATATGCTGAATCGTTTCTGGGGAAGTATTGCATTTCTTGCATGTGTCATTATTTAAATTCTTTATGATAAACTTTCTATAATTTTTGGTTTCAATTACCTGGTCCTGTATAGCAAGCATAAACCCCTCAGTCTCTGGGAAAAGTTCGCCTCGATTTAGCCACGCGTTCGACGATTCTTTGTCGACATTTATGTGGCATAAGTCTTGGCGATGTCTTCCGTGTAGAGATTTCTGGGTCCATTCTAAAAGCTTAATTTTGTCGTCGATTAGTTTCTCATTTTTTTGTTCAGATGTATCTTTTAAATTTAGTATAATGCTGAGCGAGGCCCTTTTGGCATTATAGTCTTTGTTTTCTGTTTTATAGTTTTAATGTGTATTTATTTTGATGTAATGCCAATAAACGCATTTTCTTTCTTTCTTTCTGATGCTAGGACTCACTCCACGCTCACTTCACCCAAGTTTTCACGGTGAGATGGTTATAGAATCGCACGGTAGATGTATGAATGTTAAAGAATCAAAGGGAGTATGTAAGAATCATAGCAGGTGGTTCTCTGTAGTTTCTACTACCCGCACGGGAAGAAGGCATAAGTTTTTATCATGGGGTGGGTTTATTTATAAACGCTGCTAAAAGTTAAGTAATGATTATCAACTGTTTAACCATACATTTTTAATGTTTAAACGTCTCTTAACTTTAAGCAATGTTTATAAATAACTAGCTTCTGCCCGCGACTTCGTTCGCGTGAAATTTCTTGTTCCCCGACCCACCCCGGCGCATTACATTGCCTATTACTTTCCGACGTTTTTTCGGCTCCTACGGGCCCTAGCGTGATGTTAAGTACCTTTTTCAAATCTGTCCGCACTTCCAGAGATTAGCGCGTTCAAACACACTCTTCAGTTTTATTATTAGTATAATTAGAAAAGGTATGTATTTAAGTACATACATTTTCATCAAATAACCAAAAAAAAAAAAAACGAGGGGTTTGTGGATAAGTATTACTATTAGTCCCGGCCATAGGTCCCGGCTGTCATTCGTGGATGTTTGACAGTCGTTACGGGTCGTCAGAAGGCCGAAAGACTGACAACCAGTCTTACCGAGGGGTATCGTATTACCCAGTAACTGGGTTGTGGAGGTCAGATAGGCATTCTCTCCATGTAAAATACTGGTATTCGGCTGCATCCGGTTAGACTGGAAGCCGACCCCAACATAGTTGGGAAAAGGCTAGGCAGATGATGATGTTGAACGAAAAAAAATAACAAATGTTGCAGGTGTCCCCAGCTGATAACTACCCACAATATCTCTGCAGTTACTGCAGCGCCTTGCTCCTCAAGTGTGATGCCTTCAGGGAGAGATGTCGGAAGTCGCAGGAGCTCATGAAGTATGCTGAAATGAAGAGTCGGTTTGTAAGTACTACATTTTAAAATCTATAATTTATTTAACCCTTTACTGCATGATATATTACATAAGTGACAAACATTTTTTTTTTTAAGTTAATGTCTTTATTAAAGCTTCAGAATTAATTATAGTGTTTTTTTTTTTATGTCCAAGTGGTATGTGATGATAGACAAAATAGTTGTGTTTTATTATTGCTAATGATATGAAAAACAAACCCCATTAGGATTTATACGCTAGTTTTTTTATTTTTTTAGAGTAAATAAACTGTAAACATGTCAAACCATATATTTGTTTCCTATGCGGTAAAGGGTTAAAATGATAAACAATAACATATTATTCACTGTCACACTTTTATTTTAAAACTAGTTTCTGCCCGTGACTTCCTTTGTGTGAAATGTCTTGTTCTCCCTCCCCACCCCCTCGCATCGCATCACCTGCCCGCGCTATCACTTAGTTTTCCCTGATCGTTCATTCGGCCTTCTTTTCTTTTTGCTCGGCTAAGGGTCATAGCGTGGTGTTAAATAGCCTATACTGGATGCTTATTTTTTTACAGGCTCCAAATTTTTACAGGGTGTTCTACTCATGAATATGACCAACTTTCACTATGGGACCAACTCTGAAATCACGAAAACAAAATCAGCTGTGTAATACAAAAGTTCAATACCTACTTGACCAAAATGTATCAAACAGCTGATATAAAAAGCATCCAGTATATAGCCTTCCTCAAAAATTTGTCTGTCAAATGCTAAAAGAATTTTACAAATCCGACCGGTAATTCCAGAGATTGGCGCGTTCAGACAAACAGAATCATCAGCTTTATTATTATAATAGTATATCATATACAACGTGTAACGTTAAATGCGCAAAACCTCAAACACCCCAACTGATTTTTAATTCAATTGACCTATTTCAGAGAGAAAATACGTCATTAAAAAAATTGTAAAGGTTTTATGCGCTGTTTTAGTTTTACTGGCGATTGGCTTGCTTGACCTATTAATAAATAGACTCGGCAACGTTTTTAATGAAGAGTTTTTGAAAAATGTGACCTATATTAAAAAGTGGTTCAGTTAATTCTGCTCGTTATTCTGATCAAACTATTTTCAGGTTTTGCGCATTTAACGTTACACGTTGTATAGGGTGACTGGTAATTAGTGACCGACACTTAAACACATGATTGTACTCATAATTACAAACAACTTTTACTATCGGACCAATCCGAAATCGCGAAAAAAAAAAATCAGCTGTTCCCTTCATTGTTCGTACGAGTCGTCAAAATGTAGGGAACAGCTGATTTTTTTTTCACGATTTCTGATTTGGTCCGATAGTATAAGTTGTTTGTAATGATGAGTAGAATCATGTGTTTAAGTATCGGTCACTAATTACCATTGTTCTTACAAAATCATTAACCCATACTGTTTCTCAATTTGAGGGGCTTGTGGCTAAGTAATAACAGCCGCACGGGTCGAACGATCAGGTTAAGCCGGTCCAAGTCCCGGGTCCAGGTCCGTGGATGGGTGATCTTTACATACCGAAACTCTCGGAAAGCACGTTAAGCCGTTGGGTTCCGGCTGTCACTCGTGAATCTTTGACAGTCGTTACGGGTTGTCAGTAGCCCGAAAGTCTGACAACCAGTCTTACCAAGGGGTATCGTATTACCCCCTAACTGTGTTGTGGAGGTCAGATAGGCAGTCGCTCCATGTAAAACACTGGTATTCAGCTGCATCCGGTTAGACTGGAAGCCGACCCCAACGTACTTGATGATTTATCTTTGTCATCAAACTTTTATTCAAAAAGATCCAGTAAATGGTATTTTAATTATTCCTACTCACAAATCATTAATCCATACTGTTTTTCAATTTATTTTTCAGTTGACAACCTCGCAAATCCACTCGATAGCTGTATCGAACCACACTGCATTGCCCCTCTCCATATCAATCCCAGAGTCAACCACCATATCAGACATGCACATTAAGACAGAGGAGCCCGCCACGGATATATTCTTCTTTAAGGAAGAAATTGACTACAGTGATGAAGAGCCCTTAGCCAATAAAGTGAGTTTGGATTTAAAAAAATAAATAAAAAAAAGACAAAATATACACATACGTGTGTATATTTTATGTATTTTTTTTTTTTTTTGGAATGTGCCTTTTGTTTGTGCAGAATAAACAATTTTTCTTTTTTTCTTGTTCTTTATTCTTCGTCCCCTATTAAAGTCCGGTTCACGAAAGAAGTCCCGCGGCAATAAGTGGAACTAATTCTCGTTATCTAGTTAGCAACATTCCTAATACCCCCCCCCCCCCTCTACCTCATACACCCTTCTTTATTTAGGATTGTGCATTTTAATAACCAGTGCCTGTAATGCGATGTCGAGATAAATAAATAAATCAATATTTATGATTCCGTCACACGACAGTAGCGCCGCGTCCGCGAGACCTCTTTCTTTGTATACAAAGTAAGTTAAGTCCCCCGTAGAGTCCGTCTCAGTAGCCAAAAGCCTCGTACTCAAGCATATAAAAAGTTGACAATTTTGGCAAGGGGACGACCCCTATTAAGTGTGACTTATTTATATAGTGTATTGTACACTACAACAATACATAACAAAAAAAAAGCTACTTCTGCTGGCTTCTGCTTCCCCTTGGAGATTTTTTTTTTAAATAATATTCCACAACTTTCACACAACGCCATCTAGTCCCAAACTTAGCAGAGCTTGTGCTATGAGTACTAGACAACTGATAAACATACTGGTAATTAGTGATAAACATACTGGTAATTAGTGACCGATACTTAAACACATGACTCTACTCACACTGACAACAAACAAGTTTTATAATGGGACAAAAAGTGAAATGACGAAAAAAAAATCAGCTGTTCCCTACATTTTGACGACTCGTACGAACATGAATGTAGGGAACATCTGATTTTTTTTTCGCGATTTCGGATTTGGTCCGATAGTAAAAGTTGTTTGTAATGATGAGTAGAATCATGTGTTTAAGTATCGGTCACTAATTACCAGTCACCCTATACATTTCTAGATACATACATAAATTACACCCAGACAAAGAACAAATGATCGTTGCTCATCACACAAATATTTGTGCTGGGTGGGAATCAAACCCACGACCTTGCGTATAGTATTCAGGGCCACTGACCACTAGACCAACAGGCCTGCCGATTACAAGCGTGATGCTATGTTAATATTGTTATTTTTTTTTATTAAAGGTTAAGAAGAAAGAGCAACACCGTGGCGTAGAAGTCGAGGTACCACCGCTAGAGAATGATGTTGATTACAATGACTATGATGACCGAATAGATTGTGACATTAACGCGTCAAACGTGGTCGGATGTGACACGGATTTTGACATCCCAAGTAATGAAATTGAGGTGAGATTTTATATCGGAAAATATTTAAATGATCCTCTAAAAACTTTACTGACCCTCTAATGATGGACACTTTTTTAAATTAATAATAATAATAATAATAAAGCCTCGAATACACTAGGGGACAAATGGAGCGACATGTTGCGGAACATGGCGCTCGGCAACTACGTGAATGTCCCGAGAGAATGTCGCGCCGTGCGCTCGCTCTCGGAGCGGGAGCAAGAAACATGTCCCGCGTCACGTAAAATGTTGTGGGTCATGTTGCGGGACACTATGCAACGTTACATCGTCATGTATATTTTGTGTTGCGCGTCATGTTGCGGGACAAAATGTTCCCTAGTGTATCCGGGGCTTAATAATAATAATAAACTTTATTTCGGACACAAGTATCCATATAGTGTTATTAACATACAAAAAAATAAGTTATTGCCTAGTGTTAGTACAACTCAACCTCCGCACAAACTGCTGTACAATCGGAGAGCGGAGGCTCCCAGCTACAGTTTTCAGGATGCTGTTTCGACTGCCCCTCACTCGTCTGCTCAGTAGCGACGCCGTTTTCTTGCGTAAATTAATGAACTTCTAAAAAATTTTTGGTCGCAGTTACTTGGCCATGTAGTATCTTAAGGACCCTAAAATTATTAAAATATAAGAATTATTTTCAGTTCACCAAAAGGGGTGCAATCATTATATTAGTGTTCATTAAAAAAATTAGGAGCGCAAAATGGGAATTATTAGAGGTTAAGTCGAGGCTCGTACCCCACAGGGGGTGCCCTTAGCGTGTAGTCGCTTAGATTTTAAGTTTTTTTAAGCCCTGACTGGATGCCTTAATTTATTGAGGCATCCACAGGCAAGTCCGGTTAAGCAGACAACAACCTCATTGGTTGAACTGCGAGATGCCACTAACAAAAAAAAAAAAAAAATGTAACGCCTCACTAGTTCTCGGTGCTTTTGTATACTACTATTACTTAACCCGTAACCACCTACCACCGGTCCCTGAGACCGCAATGGCAACTAGCAAATAAAGGTTAAGGTACGTTTACTTTCATTACAAACACACGAATACATTTTGTGACTATTGTTTTTTCCTAAATAAAGGATGTTTAGAAAAGGTACGTAGACGCGCACTGTCCTACGACACTACTATCGAAATATTTGAATGCAAAAATACGTTGTGGTCTCAGGGACCGCGGTGGTAGGTGGTTAAGGATTAAGAAAACAGTGTAAGATAGAGATGGGTTGTACTTGCAAAAATCGAAACCTTAAGAAACCTGGGCTCGAGATATTTTCAATCAAGTATTTTCTATCTGCATCGAAAATTGACCAATGACTTCATACAAATAAGAAGTACAATCGCGTATTCAAAAGCCCTGTTGGAAGTAAAAATACTTGCATAGGAAATAGACCGGTGAAATCCTATAAATAAGGAGCAAAAACGTGTCTACAAATAAATACTTAAAAACCAGTAAAGTAAAAATACTTGCATAGGAAATTGTTCCGTAGAATCTTACTGATAAAGAGCATGATCGCATTTGCGAATACTAACGCTGTTGAGTACCTACGCAGTAGAGCGAGTAGCCGTATAAAATACTTTAGAAGTCTTGGAAGTACTTTGGGTCGGTACCTGGTGTGCGTACTTGGAAGCAAATATCTGGTGTAAAAACCTGGTCGCGTAAATATATACCTTCCTTAGTCCATGAAAATATATCAACATCCAAGTGTGCAAGTATTTTATTTTGTGCTTCCACCAAACTAGTAAACGGTGTACATACTGTACACATAAATGATAAATGATTTATTTTCTGTAAGTAGGTTTGTACAAACACTTTTACATGTCAATCATATTTTTTTAAACTAGACGAGGTCGGCGTTTCCGATCTGACTACTCTGAGAAGAAAGGCCGAAACAAACTCAGAGGTCACAGTCTCTTTTAAAGTCCAGACATAATCTTGGTCAGATCATGTGAAGACCATGCAGATTGGTGTCTGAAATGGTCTTTTGAGTAAAGAACCACACAGATTGAGCGGACCTGTCCAGTCAGTGCACGCATTTGTCAAAAATCGTGCAGCTCAACTCAGAACTTGAGGAGCCTTACGATTCGACGAACAGTACCAATGAAAGGACATTTGGGTAGGCCGCATAAATTACTCATACATATATATACACAGCCAGAAAACGTCGCGGCAGACCCCGTAGAAGATGGCGGCACGAGCTGGAAAAAGCAAACGATCAGTGGTTAATCAAAACCAAAAGTCATTTATTCAAACTAGGCTGAGAATCAGCACTTTTCGAACGTCAAAATTACAAAAGACAGTCCCCCGGCACGCCCGCCCTTCACCACTTCCTAGTGCTTTCGCTGGGAAGAAGAAGTGGCGCAACAAACTCCCCAGCAGCACAGCTGTCTATTCAGTTAGAAAATACTTGATTGAATACAATACAAGGTAATTAACAACGGTCCAATTTTAGCCCTGGATCCAAAGACCTGGAAGTCACGGAGAGAGGACTTTGCCCACCTGTGGGAAAATGCAAGCGAACAGTAACATTTCATTCATAAATAAATCAATTAATCCTTTCCAGGTAATATGTTTAACAAAAGAAGAGCAAATGAAAGAAATTCTAGAAAGAAAGGACTCTTATAATTATATAAACTCATTTTATAAATGCGAGCATTGCTATAAGGGATTCATTCAAGACGGGACGTATAAGAATCATATGCTGAGGCATGATCCGGTATGTAACAGTGTTTTTATTTTTATGTTATTTTGCTTATGTGGCTAAATAATAACAGCCGCACAGGTCGATCGATCAGGTTAAGCTACGCTTGCCGCGGTTGTTCCGTGAATAGGTGACCATCTTCACATATCAAGACCACTCCGTGCCTCGGAAAGCACGTTAAGCTGTTGGTCCCGGCTGTCATTCGTGGATCTTTGACAGTCGTTACGGGCAGTCAGAAGCCTGAAAGTCTGACAACCAGTCTTACCAAGTGGTATCGTATTACCCAGTAGCTGGGTTGTGGAGGTCAGATAGGCAGTCGCTCCATGTAAAATACTGGTATTCAGCTGCATCCGGTTAGACTGGAAGCCGACCCCAAAATAGTTGGGAAAAGGCAGGCAGATGATGATTATGTTATTTTCAATATACAGCATGCTTTTTTTTACCGTCTCCAAATTTTTACAGGTTGTTCCACCCATGAATATGAATAACTTTCACTATGCATGCCTGTTGGTCTAGTGGTCAATGGCCCTGACTACTATACGCAAGGTCGTGGGTTCGATTCCCACCCAGGACAAATGTTTGTGTGATGAGCACGATCATTTGTTCTTTGTCTGGGTATAATTTATCTATAATATGTAGGGACTAGATGGCGTTGTGTGAAGGTTGTGGAATATTATTATTATTATTATTAACTCTGAGATCATGAAAAAAAAATCTGCTGTTTCATACATTTTGGTCAAGAGGTATTAAATTTTTGTATTAAACAGCTGGTTTTGTTTTCGTGATTTCAGAGTTGGTCCCATAGTGAAAGTTGTCCATATTCATGAGTAGAACACCCTGTAAAAATTTGGAGCCTGAAAAAAAAAATCATTAACAATAGCGACATTAATTTAACACACGAGTAGGGTTAGAGCCACTTTAATGGTGGGTCCACACGATACAGACTTCTATAGAATTTTGTCTGTGCGATTTTTCTAACGCACCGACATTTGTCTGTACTGCTTTGTTGCACAGACAAAATTCTATAGAAATCTTTGTCGTGTGGACCCACCATAAGGCTACAGACACGAAATCAGCGGGCGCGGGGAGCGGCGTACGAGCGATGCGCACTAGTGTAGCGGTGCACGCGCGTCTGTATTGACGCAGTGTTGTGCATTTTATTTTATGCTTTTTAACGACCGACGTTTCAAAAAGATGTTACCGTCGCTGTTTAGACATTTCGTTCGCGAAAAAAGACACTAATTTCCCATAACACAACACTACGCCGCTCTAGCGCCGAGAGCGATCTGCCCGCTGGATTCGAGGCCGGGTCTGCGTGGTCGCGCCGCCGCTGCTCCCGCCCCGCACGAGACATGAGACATGAGACAGTAACAGTAATTTTTCTAAGATTTTCGCTCCGTGTACGTCAAGATATATGGACTCTGAGGGTCGAAAGGTTGGAATCGCGCCACAACATCAACTTTAAGTCATTCGTCGTACGAGTTCCAACGCAGCATCTATAAACCTGCCTGAAAGAGGACTTTTGACCGAAAGGTGTCGTATATCGACGTTTCGGAGGACGGTAACGCGACACTACGCAGCGAAACACGACGCCGACAACGTTACGTGTATAGTCATAGTTTTAAGGTTTTTATTATGTATTAGTTTATTATTGTATAAGATTATTTTGTGTATTATATGTATCACTTTGTGTCCGCGAGTTTCTCTGCGTAAAATATCTTGTTCCCCCGACCCGTACCGTCGCAGCACAAAACCTGCCAACAGTGTGACAACGTTGTCGCTTAGATCTCTTTCTCTATTGGCTCGGCTCTTAAGGTTCACAGGGCGATGTAAATGTTATAATATCCTATAGACTTCCTCGAGAAATGGTCTGTCAATTGCAAAAAGATTTTTTTTTAAATTCCGACTTGTAGTTCCAGAGATTAGTGCGTTCAAACAAACATACAAGAATAGAATAGAATAGAATACTCTTTATTATGTACACCATATAAATTAAAGACATAAATATAAAAAAATTACAAAGGGTGACACAATGGGCGGTCTTATCGCTAAGAGCGATCTTTTAAAGACAACCTTTGGATGGATTGAAAAGGGAAGGAGAGACAAATACTGTAGGTAGTCTGTGGTGTACCATTTACACGATACTATGAATACATACATACATAAAAAAATACACAAATACAAAAATCCAAAAAACAACACAAAACAAATACAAACAAACACAAACAAAAACTACAAAACAAACAAAAAACACATAAAACAAACAAACAAAACACACACAAACAAACAAACAAATACAAAACAACAAACAAACAACAAAAAAAATACAAACAACAACAAACACAAACAACAACAAACAAAAAACAAAAACAACAACAACAAACAAACAAACATACAAATATATACATATAACAATAGACATTAAACAGGAGTAAAGAAAATATAATGGCGCTGTTTAAGGAGAGAGGAAGTGATTTAACTCATCACCGTTATTAATAGTATAGATAGATTTATTTATTATCTCTTATAACAAAACTTTATGATTTTTTCAAATAGCCCGGATAACACTATACAGGGTGCTTTTCCGAAAAAGTTTAAAAAATAACAATTTCTTCCACAGTCACACGGCAAAGAGACATGCCCTATCTGCAAAACAAGATGGCCGAACTTACGCTCATTGAAATCCCACACGACGACAGCTCACGAACGAAAATACATCTGTAAATTGTGCAACCACGTCTCCAAGAGCAGTCACAGGGCGAAGGAGCATTTAAAATGGCATAAAGGTCATAAATTTGTTTGTAAGATCTGCGGAGCTATGTTTTCTAAGTCTACAAGTCATTTGACTCATCTAAGGCTACAGCATCCAACGAAGTTTTGTTGTGAAGTTTGTGGGGAGAGTTTTTTGGGGCAAATTGGCCTGAATATGCATATGAAGAAGTCGCATAGAGGGAGCGAGGTTTGTACCTATTTTATAGTGAACATCTGCCTAAAGTCATATGGGGGGGGGGCCGTGAATACCGCACAGGTCGATCGATCAGGTTAAGCTACGCTTGCCGCGGTTGGCCTGTGGGTGGGTGGCCATCTTTACATACCGAGACTCCTCCGTGCCTCGGAAAGCACGTTAAGCCGTTGGTCCCGGCTGTCATTCGTGGATCTTTGATGGTTGTTACGGGTATTCAGAAGCCTGAAAGTCTGACCAAGGGGTATCGTATTACCCAATAACTGGGTTGTAGCGCCGAGAGTTGAAAATCCAACAGTGTGTGTTTTTTGACGCTCTGTTGGATTTTCAACGCTCGGCTCAACACCTAAAGTTGAAAATCCAGTGCGCGATAAAATCCCGCCGCGATATCTCTACGTACATACGCTAGCACATCAAGCTACTACAATCTGTCAGATTTCTTTAATAGATTTTCAACTTTATCGCTAAAGTATGAGGTTCAAAGTGGATTGGGAAAATCTGACAGTTTCGGGTAGCTTGATGTGCTGGCGTCTGTACGTGCGAACGTGGAATAATTCATACCTTTTTTTTCCAGAAAGTAAACTTGAAACCACAGTTCAAATGTGCAGTTTGTGAACAGTATTTTAAAAGTATGGAGGCTCTGAAACATCATTGCATTAGCTATGACAATGGTATTTGTGATGGCAGTCTTTGGTAAGTAAAGGGAAACATTTAACTGATCATCTAAAAAACTTATTGACCTTCTAATGATGGACACTTTTTTAAATGAATGAACCTCTAAAAAACTTAACTGTGACAAACTTGGATGTAGCGCTCGCCAGACGCTGACCATAGACAATAGAGGATGGACTGCGCGATCCATTCGAAAAATTGTCCACTTTGTTAGAAAGGGACAGTGTGATGATACTCCCCTTCTCTGTCTCTCTCTGTAGGTTTGTATAGTCTTTTCGCCATAAGATGAGTTCCCTGACAGTTCATTTTTTTCCGTGGCACGCATACTACTTTAGACGAATAAAAAATAAACTGGCAAAAAAAATTAAAAAAGAAACGATAAAAAAAATATTGTCTTTCGTAAATTACTAAGTAAATTATTGTAGTTATAATTAACTGTTAATAAATTAAGTGAATCAAATAAAAAAGTATAAATCTTAAAAATGTCTAATGCTTTGAACGGAACGTCGGCCAATAGAGATTGCCACTACTCAATACACTGATCGACAAAAAATAGATGAATCGAAGCGGCCATTTTGTAATCGCGATCGCGTCGCGTCATTACGAGTCTACGAGTGCGTCTGCCTTGTATGCTGTTTGTGTTTGCGTTACGTCTGATCTGAGTGTTTGTTTATTTATTAAAAAAATATTTTGAAAATCTAAAATCGATAATCCGATTCCATTTTCTTTGCCAACTGAATCGATATTATAAAAAAATCGATTATATTTCGTTAGGTCACGTCACTACAATTGTCAGACAAGAACTGTCAGGGAACTCATCTTATGGCGAAAAGACTATAGTTATGATCCGCACCTGCAGAGTTGTGACGTGGACCAATCAGAATTTTAGAAAGAGCTAACAACAGGGGAGTATCCGACAGCCGTCTCTCTCACACGTTTTCTGACCATATTTTAGTTACTGCTAGGATAGGTATTGCACAGTCCATCCTCTATGTCTAAGACTCTGCCGTAACACGGCTCGTTTCGGTCGCTTCTAAGCTTAGTTACTGCAACCAACTGTGAGAAAAGGCTAGAAAGTTAAAAAGCGGCAGAGTTGTTCAAAAAAAGTGTGCATCATTAGAAGCGCAAAAAGTTTTTCTATTCCTTCGATAAAAGGTTTTCCTACTTTTCTTTTAATATATTCAGACTAAGTAATAACAGCCGCAGACGGGTCGATCGATCAGGTTAAGCTACACTTGCCGCGGTTGGTCCGTGGATGGGTGACCTTCTTTACATATCAAAACACTTCCGTGCTTCGGAAAGCACGTTAAGCCGTTGGTCCCGGCTGTCATTCGTGGATCTTTGACAGTGGTTACGGGTCGTCAGAAGCCGGAAAGTCTGACGGGGGGTATCGTATTACCCAGTAATTGGGTTGTGGAGGTCAGATAGGCAGTCGCTCCATATAAAATACTGGTATTCAGCTGCATCCGGTTAGACTAGAAGCCGACTCCAACATAGTTGGGAAAAGGCAGGCAGATGATGATTTTAATATATAAATAATCATTGTTGACAGCGCCTGTTTCCAGTGCGGTGAAAACGTACCAACACAAGATGCGCTCAGAGATCATTTGAAAACACACGACGTTGGCGTCAAATGTGAGGAGGTGAGTGCTATGCTATACGAAGGACTTCGATATCGGAACACGTATTGTGGACCTCAAATGGAGTTTTCAGGACACCTGGCAAGGCGCAGGAAGGAGTTTGGCAATGACAGATTGGCGTGCAAGGACTGGAGGACAAGATGGCGGAGACATGGGCAGACGACCGTGGGCAAAACCTGGATGAGGCTGGCACAGGAAAAGCGGCTTATGCCCAACAGTGGGCGAAGTCGGGCTGTGGATGATGACGATAATGATGAGTGATATACAGGGTGTTAGTAAGGAGGCTGTTATACAGGATTTAAATAATTAGGGACTCTTATACAAGTTCAAATTGCTCTGTTGAATGGCTATTTCATGAAATTGTGACTTTTGAGGTCAATATTCTAACTTAGACAGTTGTCAAAGTCAAATCGTTTATTTCAAATAGGTGCATAACAGGCGCCTTTGAACGATATAACAGCCGCACAGGTCGATCGATCAGGTTAAGCTACGCTTGCCGCGGTTGGCCTGTGGATGTGTGTCCATCTTTACATACCGGGACCCCTCCGTGCCTCGGAAAGCACTTTAAGCCGTTGGTTCCGGCTGTCATTCGTGGATCTTTGACAGTCGTTACGGGTAGTTAGAAGCCCGAAAGTCTGGCAACCAGTCTTACCAAGGGCCAGTACTACCCAGTAACTGAGTTGTGGAGGTCAGATAGGCAGTCGCTCCATGTAAAATACTGGTACTCAGCTGCCTCCGGTTAGACTGAAAGCAGACACCAACATAGTTGGGAAAAGGCAGTCGCGAATCTTAACTAAATCACGATACAAGATCGGTTTTTTCCATATGGAATTTGTCGGTAGTAGCCTGGAGTCTGGATTTATGCCCCGTTGTTGGCAATAAGCTCGCCCCCTATCACATGGGACTTACGCCTAACTGCCTAAATGTGTGTGTACTGTAGATACAGCTCTGCCGAACCCTTCATGTAGCCTACCTAAGTGGACAGTACCCCAACCATGTTGTATACCAGTGTTCATTTGTAAAGTGCAACTGTTTTTATTGTATTTATTTATGTATTTAGAAATATATATGTAAGTTTATCAGTTATCTAGTACTCATAGCACAAGCTCTGCTTAGTTTGGGACTAGATGGCGTTGTGTGAAAGTTGTGGAATATTATTTTATTTATTTATTTACTGCAACACCTTTTATGCAATAAAGTTTTTATTATTATTCATGGATTACAGTTACAGGTGTGATGTTTTTTGTTTCAGTGCAACAGGAACTTTGCGCACGAGCGCTCTTTCTCGATACATTATCAGCGAGTCCATCTCGGGATCAAACTGAAACACTACAAGCCGCGGGACAAGAGGAAGAAGGTCCCTTGGGTTTGTGAGATATGTGGCAAGAAGTGCATAGTAAGTATGTACAGTGTAGTGAATTAGATTTGTAATAGTTAAGTAGTTTGTAGTTTGGTGAGTGTGCTTAAGAAAAGTGAAGCAGTAGTATTTCACTAGTTTATTTTCTAAGTCACTTATACAGTATTATATTGCAGGTGATTCTCACATACGTATGTTCGTTATAAAGTTAAAGTGTACACTGAGTCAGATTATAGTGATGAAAAGTAATTGAAGCCGATTTTCGTAATCAGCTAATATTACCTAAGTGTACGTAAACCGTACAAAGTACAGATGCCAGCACATCAAGCTACTAAAATCTGTCAGATTTCTTTAATAGATTTTCAACTTTAGCGCTAAAGCATAAGGTTCAAAGTTGATTGGCAAAATCTGACAGTTTCGGGTAGCTTGATGTGCTGGCGTCTGTACAAGATCGTATCGAAATACTTGTACCGGATGACATTTTTTACCGTCTCGAAAATAAGTAGGTACACCATATTTTCGAGACGTTAAAAAATTGTACAAGGCAACACATTGTACCGACGCCAGCACATCAAGCTACCCGAAACTGTCAAATTTTCCCAATCAACATTGAACCTAATGCTTTAGCGATAAAGTTGAAAATCTATTCAAGAAATTTGACAGACTGTAGTAGCTTGATGTGCTGGCGTCTGTACAAGGTGTAATTTGAATGGTGTTGGACCTGAAAAGAAGCCATTGTACTCATCATTATGAACAACTTTAACTATGACCAGACCAGACCAACCCTGAAATCGCGAAAAAAAAATCAGTTGTCCCTACATTTTGACGAGTTATGCGAACATAAATGTAGGGAACAGCTGATATTTTTTTCGCGACTACGCGTTTTTCAGTTGATGGTCTTGTACCCTTAAATATATAGTAATAAATATGTAAAGAGCACGCCTTTCTGAACACGCTGTAGAACTTCCTCCTTTTTTTGAAGTCGGTTAGAAATAAATATTTTCTTTTTTATTTTATTTGTTATCAGTCGAACGCTGCTTTGGTATATCACCAACGTACCCACACTGGAGAGAAACCGTTCCAATGTATCGAGTGTCCGAAGAAGTTCAGCATATTTCAGAGATTACAGGTAAAAACTATAATTTATTGCGTTTGCGCTTTACTTTTTTAAATAAAATAAAAAACCTAGATCCGCGCCTGGATTCCAGTCCAACCGGTTGCAGCTGAATACCAGCCAGTCGATTCTGGAAAAATCTCACCGTGATTGTAGGTATGGTAGGCGTGTGTGAGGTGAGAGTGTACGAAGGGATGAAGAAAAGTCCGAAGTACGCAAGAAGAAGAATGAAAGTTTATTGCACAGACACAGGTTTCAGTTCACACACAAGAGTTCACTTAGTTAAGAAGGAGTGGTAGGAAAGTAGATAGCGAAAAACAGCACGGATAAATGGACAGAAGCACAAGTAGGTCTCAATTGTTACTAGTTGGCACGGTAGTACATATTTATTTAAATAACTTTAAATAATCACATACAAAACAATGTTTATGAACGATTAAAAAGTAGTTTATTTTATTACATCCGCGTTGCTATGGTTACGGCAAGATGACGCGCGTTCGCGCATGCGTACAGCCGGCCGAGCGGGCATAGACTTAGTGTGAAGGTCACTACATGATAATTAAGTTGAAGTGAGATTAGAGTGAGCTGTGAGTCATACTGATGCTAGGGATTGACACTATTGACGACTCACTCCACGCTTACTTAACCCAAGTTTTCACGCTGAGATGGTTACAGAATCGCACGGCAGTACTTTACATGGAGCGATTGCCCATCTGACCTCCACAGCCCAGTTACTGGGTAACACGATACCCCTTGGTTAGACTGGTTGTCAGACTCGGGCTCCAGTCAACCCGTAACGACTGTCAAAGTTCTACAAATCGTGCTGAGACCAACGGCTTATCGTGCTTTCAGTGGTACGAAGGGATCTTGCTATGTAATGGATGGTCACCTACCCACTGACTGACCTTGACAAGCGTTGCTTAACTTTAAAGATCGCCCCGTGCGGCTGTTATTATTTCTCCTCGGACCCCTCTTTTGGTTGACAGACTTTCGGGCTTCTGACTACCCGTAAAAGCCCCGGAATCCAGGCGTGATGTTATGCTATTAATTTGGTCCGCAGATACACGTGCGCACACACACCGGTGAGAGACCGTTCAAGTGCTCCAGCTGTCCGAAGGCTTTCAAACACAAAGCTGCCCTCAACAGGCACGATCGGGTGAGGAGCTTATGTTATAAATAAAAATACTTTTATTTTATTTGACGGCGCGAGCGTGGGCGTAGCGATAACAGGGCCATCATCATAGTTTCTTGGTACGGGTTCCATGAGGAAGGTGGGTACTCGGGCAAACCAGTAACACGTAGTTTGAAGCACAAATCACAGTCACGTTTATTCGGTAATTCACAATCACTCTATGAGTAATAAGAAACAAAGGTTTGTACGGTGAACATGACAGTTCCGATGGTATGCTCTCAACTGTCCGGCGTGCGCTCCGCAAATCGAATGCCGCCTGCTCTCCAATCGGCTCTGTCCACGTGTAGAAAATGGCGCGAAGTTATAGCGCCTCTCACGGCGTTCACTGTACTAACCGATCAACCAATGAGAATTAAGTTCCGGTTTGACCAATATTATGAAATCAACCGGAAGTAGTATTTTGATTATTTTGTCGTCTTGATATCGCTTGCGACGACATATTTATTTAGGCAACCAACGAAAAAGAATGTTGGGCCACAAAAGGGATGAATGAAAAGCAATTGCTTGCAGCTGAAATGAGAATGCTACGAGGGATGTGTGGTGTACACGAATGACCTTTTACTGTGGGACCAAACTTGAAATAGCGAAAAATAAAATCAGCTGTTCCCTACATTTTGACGAGTTATCACACTAATATTATAAAGGCGAAAGTTTGCGTGTATCTTTGTTACTTCTTCACGCTCAAACGGCTGGACCAATTTTGATGAAATTTGGCACACAGATAGTTTATAACCAGGATTAACACATATATCCTCTTTTTATCCCGATATTTCTACGTGATCGAGACTTATGCGGGTGAAACCGCGGGACGCAGCTAGTGCGAACATAAATGTAGGAAACAGCTGATTTTTTCGCGATTTCAGCGTTGGTCCCATAGTAAAAGTTGTGCATAATGATGAGTACAATGACCCCTTATGAGGTTGTGCGTTATTTGAGGAGGTTCTTTTCAGAACTTGACTATTCCACTTTTGATGAAACTGATTTTTTATTTATTTTTTGTTTGGTAACATTGAAATGTATACTCCGCGAAAATAAAATTGGGCGAAAACTTGATCATTACACCAGAAAAAAAAGATTAAAAGGCATGATTTCATCAAAAATAGATTATTCCACGTCAAAAAACTGTAAGAATTTAAAAAAAATAAAACATACTATGATCATTTTCTTTTTTGTTTTATTTATTTAAAGAAGAAGATGAACCTCAGGTTATTTCAAGTAAAAAATGAGATTTCTGATACCTAATTAGTTTCAACAAAACAAGATTAATCCACAGTGGTTTGAATCAAAACATGATTATTGCAACCAGCCGCGTCAAAACTTGATTATTCTATTTCAAATCTTAGATTTATTCAAAATATACTATTGCTAAATTTTTCAATCCTGTACAAAGCAATGACTATTGTTGTCGTCTACAATAATGCATCAAAATTTCGGGTTAAAAACATAGCTGCATACCTACAAAACTATTTTCTCAGATTGTGAACAATCACAAAAAGTGGAATAGTCAAGTTTTGAAAAGAACCTCCTCATTTAAGTTACACCTTGTATATGCTAGTCGCGCGGTAAACTTTGTTTGCGAGATGCAGGATTTTGCGTGACGTCAATATGATGCGCGTAGTTCGCATGTGGCGATGTAGATCTTCGCATGTGGCGATGTAGATCTACAGCTTAGCCACGAGCCCATATTTTAATTTGTTTTATATCTTCTCTTATATCATTTTTTTTCGCAGGTACACTCAGGTGCAAAGCCATATCAATGTGGCCACTGTGGAAAAACCTTTTCACAGTCAAATTCCATGAAACTCCACGTGAGGACGGTTCACCTGAAAATGCCCGCCCCGTACAGAGCCAGGAGAGGAAATAACGAATGCGATTTGCTAGGAAATGAAATTAGTTGATATTGTAAATATATTTAGCTTAGCATAATCAGCTCATATTGTTCCCACTACTGGGACACTGTCCTCCTCTCCGTGAGAAGGAGTGGGCCATAATCCACCACGCGGGCACAGTGCGGGTTGGTAGATAACGTTTATTGGACAAAATCAGAACTTAGCCTACTACAGGTTCAATACTAAAAACATAACATTTCAGAGGCTTCTAACCTAAATGAACTCCTGATTTCCAAACTAGGTAAAAACCTGTGGGACGTGTCCTAACAGGCGTTGCACTGAGGGGGTTCCGGATTGGTCTACTAAGAGGTACCGGGACCCCCTCCATGTGCTGATGGTGATCACCGGGGTGGTTTTAGTGAGGTAAGAGTCCCACACTACCTGGTCTTTTTCCCCAAAGTCCAGGTGCCTTTTGAAGGTTTCCCCCCGTAAACAAAAAAAAAAAGGTAATAATAACCTGTATCTCGGAAATCAGTGCTCTTCCAATGAACATAACAAGGACTCTTACAAAGTCACACGTCTTCGAATGTTTGGTTCTAGGACGTGCCGGTTTCCTCTCTATGTTGTTTCACCGTTTTGAGTAGAAATGTGATCGCATTAATCTGCGATTTCCCATCAAAGATGGGTTTGCTAATCGTAGGTTGAACCACGAATATGTTTCGAAAAAGACTGAAAAACTATATCAAATCGATTAACGCTCACGATAGGGAGGTAGATATCGCTCTGGAGTGTGTCACGGGACACGTGCGAAAGGTTATGGAGGTGTATTCGAAGGGGTTATTACCCTCGCTCAGCTGTGTGCCTAGCTTTAGTAGAAAAAAAATGTGATGGTACACCCTATAAGGAATGTAAAGGCATGTGATCGTCTATATACAACGTGTAACGTTAAATGCGCCAAACCTCAGACACCCCAACAGATTTTTAATTCAATTGACCTATTTCAGAGAGAAAATAAGTCATAAAAAAAATTATAAAGGTTTTATGTGCTGTTTTAGTTTTACTGGCCATTCTGATCGTTTCTTGCGTCTGCGACGACGCCTTATCGAGGGAGGAGTCGTCACCGGGCCGCTGCGCCGCGCTGACATTGGCTTGCTTGACCTATTAATAAATAGACACGGCAACGTTTTTAATGAAGATTTTTTGAAAACTGTGACCTATATTAAAAAGTGGTTCAATTAATTCTGCTCGTTATTCTGATCAAACTATTTTCAGGTTTTGCGCATTTAACGTTACACGTTGTATGTAGAGTAATTTTAGAATCAGCTGAGAGATACCATTGGTAACAGATAGGGCATTATTGCCTCATTTATATTTATCGTTTCCTACATTTATATTTATTCTAGTACATAGCATAATCGGACAAAGTCAAGCCACTGGCTCTCTGACTAGGTTCACGGCCCTAATTCAATATGATCACTTGCCGATTCCTTACTTCGAAGCCACGTCAATTCCTTGACTAATCCCGCCAATCTCTCGTTAATATCGAGCGGTTTCGTTAATTCTGTCATAGAGAATTACGGCCCAGTGGTGATGAAACAATTTACATAATAACAACTATATTTAGCTTACACTCTGCCTACTCCCTTGGAGTATAAAGGACGTATTTGTACGGAAACCTCGTTGCGCGAATCGGACACGCACTTGGCCGGTTTTTTGTTTTATTGTCTTTAGATATCGAGACCCATCACATCTCAAGTTTCGCTAGCTGATTTAATTTGACCTTGTAAAAGCGAATTAACAGTCATACAAAGAAACGTTGTTTATATACCTTCAACTTGAAATCAATAATCAATTAATATTTCAAGAGATATAATTATGTAAATAAAAGTATATGCATTATTTATATGTTTTTTAATTATTTCCTCAATGTATTTAGCCGGAAGTTAATAAATATTAATTTTTATTAATGTGTTGTTTGAATTTAACATAAAAATACTTACGTTTATTAACGAAATAATATGTATTCTTGGCTTATGCTTGGTTCCTATAAATAAATGTATTTTCTTTGTTTCTTTCTTTCTTTCTTCTATAAACAAAAACTAATAGTTTTGCTTACCACACAGAGAAAAATCTCAGAAAAATTACTGTGCTGGCTCATAATCTGAGTGCATTTATCTTCTCTCCTTTTCTTAATGAAATAGAAAGAAAAAGATGCACTGAACTTACATTTAGTTTAGTTTGTGTTCAAGAGAATCGGCGCCACTGAGTAATACGATACCCGATATCCCTTGGTAATACGGGTTGTCAGACTTTCGGGCTACAGACGACCCGTCAGAACTGTCAAAAATATGAATGACAGCTGGGACCAACGGCTTCATTCAAACGTACTTTTTTTGAGGTACGGAGAGGTCTTATGTAATGGATGCTCACGTATCCACTGGCCGACCTCGACAAGCGTTGCTTAGCCTTGAAGATCGACCCGTGTGGCTGTTATTATTAAGTCACGACACAGGTCGCGAGCCGAAGTCAAAGTATAACTAGGCTGAGAATCAGTACTTTTAGAAAGTCATAATTACATAAGAAAGTCCCCCAGCACTCCCGCCCTTCACCACTTCCTAGTGCTTTTGCTGGGGAGAGGAAGTGGTGCAACAGACTATCCAGCAGCACGGCTGTCTGTTCAGTTAGAAGAACTTGATTCTATATAATAGTATCATAGCATTTTCAGCCTTCTGCCTGGAGTGGGCCGTAATCCATCACGCGGGACCGGTATGGGTTGGTAGATGTCAAATGTCTTTGATTTTTTTGGTTCTAGGAAATGCCGCTTTCCTCACGATGTTTTCCTTCACCGTTTTGAGAGCAGTGGGTTCGACCATACGGCCTACAACTCGTACGTCGCGTATCACGGGGTCCCACAGAACAGATAAAAGAGGTTTTATATGTTCTGTGGGGTCACCACTGCACCCAATACAATAGTATGCAAAAGCTATTAACATAAGTACAAGTGACTCGGCTTTAAGCAGCTTTTTACAAACGTCTGCCCGCCTTTTCCCAACTTTGTTGCGTTCGGCTTCCAGTCTAACCGGATGCAGCTGAATACCAGTAATTTATAATACATGGAGCGACTGCCTATCTGACCTCCACAACCCAGCTACTGGGTAATACGATACCCCTTGGTGAGACTGGTTACCACACCTTCGGGCTTCTGGCGACCCGTAACGACTGTCAAAGATCCACGATTGACAGCTGGACCAACGGCTTAACGTGCTTTCCGAGACACGGAGGGGTCTTGGTATGCAAAGATGGTCACCCAACCACGGCAAGCGTAGCTTCACCTGATCGATCGACCCGTGCGGCTGTTGTGGCGGCTGTAGGTACCTAGTTATGACAGGTCACGAACCCCTGATATACAGGTTGTAACTGGGATGAGAAATTCAAGAAAAATCAATGAATAGGATTGTAATATGAACTTGGAGTGTTGTATTGATGATTATAACTACCTATTATAATTCTGTAAATACATACTTGTTACGCTCGCGAAGCATATTTTGTTCAACATACAACCTGACATTGCCCAGACATTGCAAAAAAACGTAAGAAAATTTGAATTCCACGGCCTCCCTAGCGCCTTTTTACAAACGTAATTTAACATAAGTACCTACAGGGTACTAAACTAAATAAAAAAAGGCTCGTGGCTAAGTAATAACAGCCGCACAGGTCGATCGAACAGGTTAAGCTACGCTTGCCGCGGTTGGTCCGTGGATGGGTGACCATCTTCACATACCAAGACCCCTCCGTGCCTGGGAAAGCACGTTAAGCCGTTGGTCCCGGCTGTCATTCGTAGATCTTTGACAGTCGTTACGGGTCGTCAGAAGCCCGAAAGTCTGACAACCAGTCTTACCAAGGGGTTTCGTATTACCCACTAACTGGGTTGTGGAGGTCAGATAGGCAGTCGCTCCATGTAAAATACTGGTATTCAGCTGCATCCGGTTAGACTGGAAGCCGACCTCAACATTGTTTTGTTGGGAAAATTCAGGCAGATGATGATAACATACAGGGTACTAAATGCGCATACGCTGCATTTAATCATGTTTACTCGTGACAACATATAGCTCGCCGTGCGTTGTGCAACACATTAACTAACTCGATTGTACAACCTTCGATTGGCCGTGACTTGAGGCGAACTGGTTCATTAGTGATGCGACAGCCGAATTATCGATATCGATGTTCTCAATGGATTTATTTAAATAGTTATTTGTTTTATAACAAGATAATATTTACATAATACACAGGGTCAAATTCAATTAACTAGTGAAACTTTGCAGATGTGATGGGAATCGATATCTAAACACGATAAAATAAAAACATAAAAATTGATGTTTTTTTTTTTGGGGTTCAACAACGGCTTGTAGTTGAGATAAGCAAATATTTTTTATTTTATTTTATCGTGTTTAGATATCGATACCCAATTACCCATAACGTCTGCAGTTTACACACAAAAACTCTTTTTTAAACTGATATTTCAACTAACTACAGTAACCGCGGTCGATGACCCCACATAAAAACATTAAGTATCAAATTAATTTGTTTTTTGTTTTATTATGTTTAGATTAGATAACGATTCCTATCAAACCAGTGAAGTTTCGCTAGCTAATTAAATTTAACCTTGTTTATGTTAATCGTCTTAAAATAATAATAGTACACGTTTTTAAAAAAAATATACAAATTTCGTCCGCATCGCTGTCAACAGGCAAAGTGCCTAAAAGGCAAGCAGTATTGCCATGCTGTATGGCATAATAATTTTAATGACAAAATAAAAGATACTGAAGAGTGCTTATGCACACTTAAATTTTAACTAAGTACGTACGGTCAGCTACAAGTCGATTAATAGCTCCCGCAGACAAGTGCGACGCGACGGTGCGACACGATTCAATTTCCATGAAGTTTTCATAGAAATTCTTCTACTATATTCCCGTTGCGCTGTAGCGTCTCACCCATCTGCCGCCTCTGCCGGAGCTTTAACGTTGTTACTTTTACGAACCATTTAAATTGACACAAATGTATTCGATACTTTGTCCGGCATTTCATAAAATAGAGAAGAGTTAATATTTAGTTCAATAATTAAAATAAAAAAAACGCAGAAAATCGATTTTTGACGCTAATTGTACCTATATAAAATAACTTTTATTATTGCTATTAAAGTTAGCAATGGGAAAACATAAAACAGAATAGTTTTTTTTATGAATGTCTTAAATCACGGTCATGTAGGTAAGTATGTAAGTACGTTAAACGTAACGTAAAACAAACAGTTCATTTATTAAATTAAATTAAATTCGAAAAATTCCATCGGTTTCTTCCAAAGCTCAAAATCAAATCAAATGTCATTTATTCAAATTAGGCTGAGAATCAGCACTTTACGAACGTCAAAATGACATAAGGAAGTGCCCCGGCACGCCCGCTCTATTCCACTTCCTAGTGCTTTAGCTGGGAAAAAGAAGTGGCGCAACAAACTCCCCAGCAGCAACCATATCTGATGACCCTGCACCCTAATTGCGCAACACACTATTACTCTCAATTAGAATCATTTTGAAGCATATTGCTAATCCATTGCTCCATATCTTCTAAAAATGTGTCTGCTGAACAACGTAAATAACGCAATGAATGTTGTTGAACTGTCAAAATGAAACCCATTGCTACTGATAGTGTGTTACGCAATTACCCTGTTGGTTACTATAGGTAATAGGTATCTCTTTTGGTGACTATACCTACTGACTTAATTTTTAGCCTAATCATAGCCTGTAACTATGTGTAGGTACATTGTGTAAATAAATAAATGGCTTCTAAAAAAAAAGACATGTTACTCAAGAGTTTAGAAAATATACAATAAAAAGAGCAGTGGCGGCGGCCTAGTGAACTAACGAGTTTGATGGTCGTGAGTTCGAATGCAAGCAGACACGTTACTTTGTGTATTTAATTTCATCACCACTGCTCGCAAAACGGTGAAGAAAAACATCGTGTGGAAACCGGCATGTCCTAGAACCAAACAATTCGAAGACATGTGACCCACCCGCTAGGTGGATTACGGGGCTCTGGAAGAGAGAAGGCTTTTGTCCCAGCAGTGGGAAAATTATAGACTGATTACGTTACTAAATATCTATCGATAAAATTATAGACATACTTTCACACACTCAGCCCAGCACTACCGCGTTAAGATCAGCGGTAATCGGCAGTCGAATCGGATACACGGTGCTTTGAACACAGTATCGATATAAATTATAGTGCTGGATACCTTGTAGTGACAAGGAAAAATTGTTTATTAAATATGTGTTTGATTCAGCTTGGTTGAGATAGCTGAGAAACGCTTCATACTACTTTTGTGCAGTCGGTTAAAATGTAAGTTGATATTTTTTTGGGCTTAGGTACTTATACCTTTTTTTTATTTTCGGGGGAAACCTTCAAAAGGCAGCCGGTCTCTGGGGCGGGAGGTCGGGGAGTGTGGGATTTTTACCTCTCTAAAACCACCCTTGTGATCACCATCAGCACATAGAGGTGGTCCTGGTTCCTCTTAAAAGACCAATTCCGGAGCCCCCCCCTGTGCAACGCCTGTAAGGCACATCCCTGGGAAAAATAATCTTCACATACGCGGGATTTGAACTCGTGACCATCGCATTGCTAAGCCGCAGTCTAAACCACTAGACCGACACGCCATTTGGGTTTAGCCGTGCGATTCTGTAACCATGTCACAGTGAAAGCTTGGGTGAAGTGAGCGTGGAGAGTGAGCTGTCATTCGCTAGGGATTAACACTATTAAGTGCTCACTTTACTTATGATTTCACGGTGAGATTTTTACAGAATCGACCGGCTGGGTTCGATTTGCGTTATTTTTTGGTGTTATTTACGTTGTTGAGTAGACAAAATTTTCGAACATATGAAGCAATATCCTTCAAAACTATTCAGAGTGAAACTGATAGTGTGTTACGCATTTGGGGGGCTGGTTAGTACCTAGTATTCCTATTATTGTCACCTCGTAGGACTCTGTCAGGTGGGTGGACGACCTAAATTTCTGTAGGTCGTCCACCCACCTGACAGTCGCGGAGAAAACACGCGTAACGCAAATAAAACGGTAACCGATCGCAAAGCTTTTATTTTGACAGTTCAGCGGCGCGTTCATTGCATTATTAACGTTGTTGAGCAGACGAACTTTTTAAACATATGAAGCAGTGGATTAGCAATATCCTTCAGAACTCTCAGATTGTGATTGAAAATTTGTTACACAATTGGACTATTAGATGGGTCTCGCACATACCGGCAGCCTAATTGCGTAGGTAACACACTATTACTCTCAATTTGAATCATTTTGAAGCATACTGCAATCCATTGCTACTGTGCAGTATTTTAGATAAACAAACAGATAACGTTACTATAAACATAAATAAAAATATTTTGCCTTCAGGCATGCGTGTGTCAACATAAAAAAGTGTGAAACATTTTTGCAAACGTGAAATTGAAAAGAACCTTAACTTTTATTTTTTATACAAACGTTATCGTCCGTCGTCGTTCGTCGTAACGTTCGTTAATATGATATCATGAATATTTTCAAACAATGATCCCTGCTTCTTCTATAGTTTCGGCATGTAGGAATTCGTGAACGGTTGGATATTTGTCAGTAAGGTCGTATCCAGGTGGATACGATCTTACTGACTGACTATTATAACTTGGCCTATTACCCGATTCCGGCTTGACGTCGACTTCTGCTGTATATTAGTACATACGATACATGTAGCAGTCTCGCCAGTGCGTTTGGTGTAAAATAGATACTTTTTATTTTGTTGTAGATGGAAACACCGGTGGCGGAGACATCTTCAAACGCGGATGCTGAGGAGGATTACACCGAAGGGGTGAGAGTTGTGCAGGTAAGTCACTATCCCCTTACATTACATAAACGTAGTCATGACATCGGTAATCCCCGAAGAAGCAGGCAGAGTAGTGTTAAGACGCGGCCCAAACGTAGGACCCCGACAAACGCTCAGTTTTTTGTCGCACAGTTAGGCGTATTGGTACATGGTGCATTCAAGCTAGAAAAAAATTGTGTTTTATCAAATGTTCCAAGAAAAGACTTAAGTACTTATTCAAAAATATTTTATAATTGTAAATAAGTATAATGATAAAACAATCGCAAAACGGCCGGTCGACTCTGTCAAAATCTCACCGTGTAATCATAAGTGAAGTGAGCTTGAAGTGAGCAGTGTCAATAGTGTTAATCCCTAATGACAGCTCACTCCACGCTCACTTCACCCAAGTTTTCACGGTGAGATGGTTACAGAATCGGACGGCAGACCTCAAAAGAATATTTTTCGTTGCATAATTTTCATAATAATTTTGAGTCATAATTTGGAAGCCGACCCCAACATTGGGAAAAAGCTAGGCAGATGAAGATGAATTCTCATAATTTTGAGCGTAAACCATCATATTTTATGTCAATTATAATAAAGGGAATTCAATCAACTAAAGAAATAGCTAATACACAATACACATAGCCGTACATTTATTTTTTAATTTAATTAAAACTGAAAAGTTAATATTCCTATTACTCTTGTGGTCATTCAATTTTAAAACTATCGCTGTTTTGAACCTTATTTTTTTGCCGCGATTCGCTAATTGTCGTTTGTTCCTAATTCCTACCTATTTAAAAATTTGCTCCGTAACCCGCCTTAAATTTATTTCTCTAACTGAACAGACAGCTGTGCTGATGGACAGTTTGTTGCGCCGCTTCTTCCCTGGTAAAGTACTAGGAAGTGGTAAGGGGCTGGCCCTTTGGGGGACTGTTATGTCAATGTGATATCTCCATTTTCGAGAACTGGGTCGTGTACATACCTGTATTACGGCACCTCAGATTCCACTAGGCTGTATTTCTAATCTGGTGGATTATCCTGGCTACAAAGTTGTATCTATGCAAGTACTCTCCGTTAGCTAAACGAGAATACCCGGAGATAATTTATGTCTAATTGATTCCACCGGACGCCCGGGGCAGTGGCATGCCCGACAGATGTCAACTGTGCTGTCTTTCACAATAAATCTCCGGTAATTATTCGTCATTATAACTTCGTTCAAAATTGCACAGACAAAACCTTCGGTTTCTCCAAAGAGGCCACTGAAACGTAGCCAGGCTACGGACGCTAGTAAATCTACATAAAGTCCATGTAGGGCACGGAGAAAACGTCTGTGGAGCTCCTTACTGCCAATGGCATACGTCCATTATTATTACACTGGTCAACAAATATTTAAACTATTTTCGCAAAAATTAACGGAAATGATTATGTTTTTTCAATCATCAGTAGAATTGCAACGTGGTTTTTTTGCGGCCCTCTTGTATTCTGCTTCTGTAACATCTCGAAAAACAGTCCGGCAATAAATTTCACTTCACTACAAATGTAACAAAAATTGTCTAGATTATTCACACATTTTCGAGACATTTTGCTATAAAATATATTTTTTTTCACTTTTATCACTTAATAATAAAGAATAGAGCACTAAAACACAATATTTTTAACATTCAATGCCAACTAAGTAAATTAATGTCAACATTATCAAGTTCAATGAGGGTAGAATCATTCAATTCGGAAAATGTCAAGTATCGCAAAAACTTAAGCTAATAAATGACTTTTACTTATCAACTTGTATTTAGCATGGGTAGAGAAGTAGAAATTATTTCGAATAATTTTACATTGTAGACAGTGTTAGCGTTATTTTTTTATTTTTATTTATTCCAGTGTTTACTATTCTAAGATACCCAATTTATATGCATGAAAATAGGCGGCCGCGGCGTCCAAAAGTAGTGCAACACAATTATGGTTGGAAACTTTTTGGGCAATGACCAAACATAGGGTTATCCAAACCTAGGAGGGTCGCGTGGCTAAATAATAACAGCACGGGTTAATCTTCAAGGTTAAGCAATGCTTGCCGAGGTCGGTCCGTGGGTGATTTCATAACACACCGACACTCGTCCGTGCCTCGGAAAGCACGTTAAGCCGTTGTTCCCAGCTGTCATTTTTAGATCTTTGACAGTCGTTGCAGGTAGTCAGAAGCCCGAAAGTCTGTCATCCAGTCTTTTCAAGCGGGATACCCCTTGAAAAGACTAACACGATAGTGTTACCCAGTAACTAGGTTGTGGAGGTCTGATAGACAGTCGCTCCACGTAAAATACTGGTACTTAGCTGCATTCGGTTAGACTGGAAGCCGACCCCGACATAGTTGGGAAAAGGCAGGCAGATGACATGCCTATCTCTGATCAACCTAAAATGCCCTAATAAACCTTCAACATGAAATCCAAAATGGCGACGGAAAAACGGTCAATGCAACAGCTGTTTCCTTTCTGAAATGAGTCAGCCCACGATCGCACGGGAAAACAAATCGCGGCGGGATTTTATCGCGCACTGGATTTTTAACGCTTGGAAACATGCTGGTCGTGCTCCATAGGACAATCTAGAGACTAGACAAAATCAAACTGGTTGGTAATTTAACTGTAAAATTTATTCTTTGTTGACATTGAGTTACAATCTGTAATTACTTTAACTCACACCCTGACGTATTATTTTTTATTTTTTAATGAGGAGTGATGAAACGCATGTAACGAAAAGAGTGATGAATATGAATGTGGATGGAGTGAGAGAAAGGCCAAAGAAAAGATGGATGGATGGTGTGAGGAATGATACACAAGCAAACACAGACAAAGCAGTAAATGACGCCATGACGTCTAACAGGGGAATGGAAAGAGAAAACGTGATGCGCCGACCACAAATAAAATGGGACAAGGGCAGAAAGATGATGATGTATCACATAGTTAATTTATGTGTCATGGTTTCATTTTTCATTATTTTATCTGTCGTGGTGTAGTAGTTTTTCTTAGCTTCTGGCCAAGGTAAAAGCCAGCCCTTGGGTCACGAGCAGTGTCAACCAGTCGTTTAGAGATGACTATTAAGGAATGAAACAATAATTATAACCATTGGCGAATATTAATGGAAGCCATATTGTTTGTTTTGTGTACAAAAGAGTATAAATCAAGGTTGAAAAGCTCGCTCTTAAAATGTGAAGGTGATTTGAAGTTTATGTCAATGCCGACCGGATACTGAGTGACTTTTTGGAAGTATACGAGTGTCTACTTCCTAAAACACATTGTATAACGTAACGTCACGCCTGCAGGTCCTCCACGAAGGGTCAGGCAGAGATGTACCTATAGTAAACCTACATATCGCCAGATTTGTGTAAGTGCTACGTAATAGGGGGCAAACCTACTTCCATCAACCTGGCACGAATCCAAACACCGGGCTGCTACGGAGACATTCCATATGGAAAAACGTAATAACTATTTGCTCGCCCCGGGAACCGAACCCAGGAGCTCAGCAGCAGCGCTTGTGACCTCTAGACCATCGTCACAGTTACTAAGACATAGCGATTTATAACGTGGCTTGGATCTGTCGTAGCTATTGCCGCCCGATCACTCCATCCCGCATAAGTAGGACTCGCCGACAGAGGCATAACTTAACACATTGAACGCCATGTGGTGGTCACCGGTGAGCGACAGCAATTATTTTAGTTAATTCTTTGAATAGTAATAAGAAATAATTATTTAGAGTGGGGTTTTTGACTATTTTTAAGCGTATGAGCCAATAAAATATAATGAGTAAAATTTGTCGAAATCGCGAATCAACGTCAGCCCATATGG
Source organism: Eremobia ochroleuca (assembly GCA_949629135.1). NCBI lineage: Eukaryota > Metazoa > Arthropoda > Insecta > Lepidoptera > Noctuidae > Eremobia > Eremobia ochroleuca. The sequence continues at coordinate 9,922,969 of OX451414.1, forward strand.
AAAGTTCAGTGGTGCTCAGTGGTGGTCACCGGTGACCACCACGGCGTTCAATGTGTTAACCATCCCTGACGACGCCACGACCCTCCTCCAGGAGAGTAGCAAGCCCACCAGTACTCTTAGGAAGTACAAAACCCGCCATCCTTCCATCCTCGCCGTTGAGCCTCGCCGCGATGCCCCGGTTCATGTCCGCCCCGACCCTTGCTCGAGCCAGCCCGCGCTGATGAGCCTGTAGTTTTAAATTCGTCCCCAAATAATCTGATCCAGCCTGTCCCTTGCTGCCCTCTCCCAGCGACGCCCTAAGCCGAGGTCCGTACCCCACAGAGGGTGCCCTTAGCGTGTAGTCGCTTAGATTTTAAGTTCTATAAACCCTAGCTGGAGGCCTTAATTTATATTGCGGCACGCACCCACATGCAAGACCGATTTAGCAGACGGTAACCTCTTAGGTTGACCTGCGAGAAGCTATTATTTATAAAAAAAGAGTCGGAGCTATTGGGCCCTGCGATTGAGCCTTGCGATTTCGGTTTTGTCTCAAAACAAAAGTAGATCCCGGAGTCAAACCGTAGTTACCGACACAGCTTACAGAGTAAGCAAGCTGAAGTTTGGACTGGCCATGTCTGTCGAAGGGCCGATGGCCGGTGGAGCAGACGAGTCCTGGAGTCGAGACCGCGTATCGGCAAGCGTAGTGTGGGACGCCCCCCAGCTAGATGGACCGACGACCTTGAGAAGGTGGCTGGGACAGGCCGGATCCGGAAAGCGGAGGACAGGGTGTTGTGGCGCAGCCTGAGAGAGGCTTATGTCCAGCACTGACTGGACTGCGATAGGCCGAGTTGATCATAATGATGATGAAAATGACCCCTTTTCGTGTCTGTCGTTCTTCGTTGGAAACCTTACTAACTAACTTAGGCCTGATTTTTCCATCGGCAGATAATTGTTATTCGTGGAATAAAATTGACGTCTGACAGTTTTTGTATGAAATATGTACACGCGCACGTCGAACCGGGAGCCGCGGCAGAGGCGCGGCGGGTAACAGGCGGCGCAGGCGCGTGGCGCGAGCCCCGCCGCCCATGATTCGGACGACAGCAAGGACCAAGTGCGCGCGTCTCTATACACAATTTTGTATACCGCTCGGCTATCCTGAATAAATTAATTTAAAGAAATCGCGTCCGTTTCAATCATCTCCCAACAAAATAACTCTCAAAAGGTCATTGGGCACCTTACTATGGAAACCATACCCATGGCGGACACAAACGAAATATAGCAGAGTGTATTGATATATGGCTCTGATTTACTATGGCATTAGTCACATTAATGTGAGCCACGGGAATCTCGAAAAATTCAAGTGTTATAAACTGATATAGGGAATATGAATAAAATGCTAATTCATTAGAATATTTTTTATTCAATTTGATCCAAATCAAGCATAAGATCATTTAAAAAGGCAGCGGGTGCATCTGTTGCTTCCTGATGTCTGGCCCAAGACAGATAATAAACTATGCTTGCGATATGGGCGCAGCTCCCGACAGTGTGGCGGCCATGTATACTTGAGCAGTAATACTCTTCTATACTTTGTCTTCCATGTTGTGTCGGGTTTAACATAATATTATATATGTATAGTACTGTTTCATTCGGATATGACGTGACGAAGGACTGCGCGGAGGGCGGTGAGACAGTGCGCGATCGCAACGAAACTTGTTCTACCTGTCTAATGTGTGAAAGAGACAGCGTATACATGCCTCTGAACAGTCTGAACATTGGCGCATCCATGCACCATGCTGTATGGTATCGGAATTCTTTTTATGCCTTTATAAGATGAAATAAAATCCTCTGAAACCGTTTGTTTTTTATATTTTTTAAACGATCCTGTACAATTTTCTCCATCGATTTTTAATTAAATAATTATATGCAATGAAAGGTCATATTATTCCCCTTAGTTTAAAACTATTTTGGTTAATGTCCGCCAGTCTTCGCTAAGCGGGTCAGATATGCCCAATGACCTTTCAAAATTATTTGTCGAATAAAGTTATCAGATGATTGAACAATAAGCCGGTCGATTCTGTAAAAATCTCACCGTGAAATCATAAGTGAAGTGGGCACTTAATAGTGTTAATCCCTAGCGAATGACAGCTCACTCCACGCTCACTTCACCCAAGCTTTCACGGTGAGATGGTTACAGAATCGCACGGCAGTAATAGGTTTGTATGTACAAACACTTTTACATGTCAATCGTATTTACTGGTATGTATGTACTTGTATGTTGTTTCAGTTAAATCTACCAGAGGATGAGGGAGAAGGCCTGGGCTTCAGACTGACGAGGACGCTGTGGGATCCATATCCATGGGTAAGAATATTTTTTTATAAATCCACTACAAGCAAGGGTACATCCCTTTCACAGAAATTATTTTACTCATGATTTTGCATTACCTATTGTCAAAATTATTTTGATTCTTTATTCTCGTTACAATAAGGTTGTTGTTGGCTTGCTACTGGTAGAGGTCAGAAGTAAATAGCTGTGAAATCTGAATAAAAGCACCGCGACAAGTGAGAACTGCCTCGGGGTAATTGCGTACCACATATAAAATGACAATTGATCGCAATTTCTTTCATTATAACTATGCTACCAGCGGTCGCTTAGCACCCAAAAAAGCCATTTTTTTTTTATACAGCATGTCCCAGAATTAATGCACAACCTCTTAAGGGGTCATTGTACTCATCGTTATGAACAACTTTTACTATGGGGCCAAACTTACAATCGCAAAAAAAAATCAGCTGTTCCCTACATTTATGTTCTCATAAGTGGTCAAAAAGTAGGGAACAACTGATTTTTTTTTCGCGATTTTTGTTTTGGTCCCATAGTAAAAGTTGCTCATAATGATGAGTACAATGACCCCTTTTGAGGTTGTGCGTTATTTAAGTTACAACTTGTATATTTCGGTATCGAAACGCATCACGTCTGTCGAGTTTGGCTAGCTAATTTAATTTGAACCTGTATACTTTTCAATTCAATATTCTTCAGTCTGGACTACGGCAATCGGCAATACTTCCCATAAGTAAAATAATTTTACGAATCAAACATATCAAACATACAAATTCGCCACCACTTTTTGAAGTGAAAACTCAATGAAACGAAAAAAGCGACAGTAAAAAGAGACAAACGCATACATCTATAGTATTTAACGTGCGAGAGAATGAGATAGAAGGCATTATACAGGCTTTCTTATAATTGTGATCTCCTCTTTGTGCGCTGTCCATACCCTCTCCCATCTTCATACGTTCGGGAATATTCGTAAGTCTTCGTAGATTGTCGGTACTGCTCTGGGCGCCTTCAATGCTCTGGGCGCCTTCAAGCAGAAACTTAATAATTTTTGAAGGTTTCACTTCTATCGCGTGTGAACTGCACACATGTTTTTTTTTTTATTAGCCTTTAATTTCTTTTTTTTTTTTTTTGGTTGGGCAAAGGCCTCCCTACGGGTCCGGACCCGTGCTTCATCTAGGTTCTCCACCTGATTGAAGCACGGGGACTATACAACGTGTAAAGTTAAATGCGCAAAACCTGAAAATAGTTTGATCAGAATAACGAGCAGAATTAATTGAACCACTTTTTAATATAGGTCACATTTTTCAAAAAATCTTCATTAAAAACGTTGCCGTGTCTATTTATTAATAGGTCAAGCAAGCCAATGTCAGCGCGGCGCAGCGGCCCGGTGACGACTCCTCCCTCGATAAAGCGTCGTCGCAGACGCAAGAAACGATCAGAATGGCCAGTAAAACTAAAACAGCACATAAAACCTTTACAATTTTTTTACTGAATTATTTTCTCTCAGAAATAGGTCAATTTAATTAAAAATCAGTTGGGGTGTCTGAGGTTTTGCGCATTTAACGTTACACGTACGTAATTTAATCAATAGACGCTCTTTCCACCTCTCTCTGTCCAGAGCTGCCAAAGACTACCGCTTCATAATATTAGTCTAGAAGTATTTACATATTATTATTTCTCAGATCCGTGAAGTGACTCCCGGCGGCAGAGCAGATCACGCGGGGTTGAAGCCAGGTGACTGCATACTGCAGGCTGAGGGGAAAGACTTGCTGGGACTACCTGTACGTATCCGTACTATACTATCGAACCATGCACATATTATACATATGTAACATACATTTATTTAGTAAGGGGCCCGTGGCTAAATAATAACAGCCGCACAGGTCGATCGATCAGGTTAAGCTACGCCTGCCGTGGTTGTTCTGTGGATGAGTGACCATCTTTACATATCGGGACTCCTCCGTGCCTCGGAAAGCACGTTAAGCCGTTGGTCCCGGCTGTCATTCGTAGATCTTTGACAGTCGTTACGGGTAGTCAGGAGCCCGAAAGTCTGACAACCTGTCTTACCAAGGGGTATCGTATTACCCAGTAACTGGGTTGTGGAGGTCAGATAGGCAGTCGCTCCATGTAAAATACTGGTAAAAAACCTATTCAGATGCATCCGGTTAGACTGGAAGTAAGTAAAAGACAGTTTGTAGTTGGCGGCCCTCTACGTATGTTGCAAAATATAAACGTCGGGTTAGAATAAGCTCTTCGAAATAGATCGAAGAAAAGTTAAATAAGAATGTGTAACGGTAAAACGGGGTGAATAGGAAATGCAGGGGTGAATCGGGACGAAGCTTTGAAATGGATTTTAACATTGAAATAATATCGTTTTTTGCCAAAAGGTCTCTAATGTGTTTACACGTGTGTTTACTATACTTATTATAATCAACGAATAAGTGTCCTTGTTGGGAACAAACGACGTTGAAATCCATGTAAAAGTTTCGTCCCTATTCACCCCGTTTTACGGTACAGACGCCAGCACATCAAGCTACTATAATCTGTCAAATTTATTTAATGGATTTTCAACTTTATCGCTAAATCATTCGGTTCAAAATTGATTAGGAAAATTTGACAGTTTCTGGTAGCTTGATGTACTGGCGTCTGTACATTCTCTTATTTCTTAAACTTTTCTCTTGCGTAAGTCGGTAAAGTATGTATCTCCTATTTCTGTATAATAAACAACCTTTCATAGGCGGGGTGCTAAAATTTTCGTGCTCGCTTCATTCGCTTTTGCATCCTATTTTTATGGGAACGGGGGGATATATGGAATCGCCTGTGATCAATGCTCGTGCCTTCTTCACGTGAGAAGAGATATTTGCCCTGCAGTGGAGCAGTAAGTATTATTAAGTATTGTTATGTTCCAGGTTGGACAAGTAGCAGGTCTGATCAGAGGAGACGGCGCGGGCGGCGGTATCTCTTTACTTGTGTGGAATTGTGGCGTGGATCCTAAGGATGATCCTGAGGTAACTGTTATACCTTCTTCTCTGCTTATGACTACCCTACAGCCTCCCAATTATTAGGCTAGTGACAAAATCGTTTGTTTTTCTCCCACATAGGTTGTCTCGTATTTTGAGAACATATGATAGAGCGCATTTCGCGCGAGTATCTACATCCCGTTCTCAGTAATTTTACTTCTGACAGAAGCGACCTTATTGTAACGAGAATAAGGATCACAATTAATTTGACAGACTTTTCAGTGGCAGCAACTTTGTAACAAACAGAATAAAGATGACAATGATTTTGACAGACTTGTCACCTTGTCAGGAAACAGCAACCATTAAAATGAAAAAAAAAAAATTACTGTGGTTTGGACAGTCATGCAAAATCAGAGGAAAAGTGACTGTAAACGGACTGTGACTCGTGGTAGAATAATTGAATTGTGTGCTGGCAACACCAGCAAACGTCTACGGACTGTAGAGCTACGATCTTTACAAGTTGATGCAGCTGTTGTGGTGACTGAATTTTTGTATGCAGACTGGGACTGACTTAAGACCTACAAAGTTTATTTTATAGTCGTCTCCACTTTGTTATTGTTATTTGCATTAATATTGTATTTCTCCCAATTTCCCAGTTACTTTGGAGCTGTGGCGGCGGCGTCCGAGGCGAGAAGTCACGTCGAGCGCTCGCCGGCGTGGTGAGAGCTCTGGCTTGCTCCGTGTGTGCCTCCACTGCCACTAAGCCGCTCACCTGCGCCCGATCACACGTGTACTGTGAACGTAAGTATCATTATCGTCATGACGCAAGTAGGGTGCTGGTTTCAGCTTCGAGAATTTGAAGTTCAAATTGATATTCAATTCATATTTATTTGTTTGTACACATAGGTGTAATGTTCACTACATTACACCTATGTGTACAAATTAAATAAAAATTTAATTTTACACATATAAATAAATATGAATTACCCGAAACTGACAAATTTTCCCAATCAACTTTAAACCTTATACTTTAGCGATAAAGTTGAGAATTTATTAAAGAAAATTAACAGATTGTAGTAGCTTGATGTGCTGGCGTTTGTACATGATGGTCATCATCTGCCTAGCCTTTTCCCAACTAGGTATGTTGGGGTCGCCCTCCAGTCTAACCGGATGCACCTGAATACCAGTATTTTACATAGAGCGACTGCCTATCTGATCTCCACAACCCAGTTACTAGGTAATACGATACTCCTTTGTAAGACTGGTTGTCCCACCACTAACGCATGTCAAAGGTCCACGAATTACAGCTGGGACCAACGGCTTAACGTGCTTTCCGAGGCACGGAGGGATCTCGGTATGTAAAGATGGTCAACCATCCACAGCCCAACCACGGCAAGCGTAGCTTAACCTGATCGATCGACCTGTGCGGCTGTTATTATTTAGCCACGGGCCCCCCTTCTTCACCCCCGGGCGTCTGTACATGATGGTATAAAATAAATTATATGTTGTGCTGCCTTGCAAGGCGTACAAATATTGCTTAAACGGTAGGTAATGGGTGTACAAGTAGGTCTATATAAAGTTGACATCTTGTCAAACACTCGTTTCGTTTACTTAAGATGATTCCTTTGACATTCAAAATTTCTTACGCAAAAAACACATTGACGGAATCTAGACGTCTACTCCCAAGGCACGAAGTCCGTACTAACCCTGAAGTATGCCCGTTGGTCTCGTGGTTGCAAGCGCGACTGCTGAGCGTGGGGTCCTGAGTTCACAGGTCGGGCAAAAGTGTTATTGGGTTTTCCTTTAGGAATTTTTTAGTAACAGTCTGGAATTTGGAAGTTGGCGGTTCAATACCCCCGTGCCTCGGTGCGCACATAAAGCCGTTGGACTTGCGTCTGATCTCTCTCCGGTCTTGTCGGATTGCCGTCCCATTGGACTATGAGAGTAAAGGAACAGAGAGTGCACCTGTGTTTACGCACACACTTATGCACTGTAATATTTCCTGCGCACCGGGCTAATCTCTGTTGATATTGACCACCGTGACCGCAATTGGTGGGGAGGCTACTCCGTATCACTTACCGACATAAGATTAGTTTGTGGCCCGAACTAAGATTGGATAAAAACACGTTTTGACAGCTGTTCCTACTCGGTGTGTTTTTATCTGTCCGATTTTTTTTATTTGACATAAACTACTTTTCGGGTCCCTAACTTCGTCGATGGACTAACGGCTGAACCTTCAGTTAAAGACAGATCGCTACTGATGGTAGCCAGTATAATCATAACTGCCAGTAGAATGTAATCATACAGATCGCTTCTGATATAGATTATTGGGGCGTTAAAACCAGAGTTAGTTAGATTTTTCTACCTCCAAAGACAAGGGACAAAGACATTTATGTCACGGATATGGTGGGTACAAAGTTGGTTGGTATATACAGGGTGGCTCATTCAGAGCGGTCAGTATGGGAAAGACTGAAACTATAAGATATACGAAGATCTGTTCTTAGGAACTATGTCATCGATTTTAATAACAAGAAAAACTGCATTCATTCATTTTAAAAACACCTGTACTCAGCTCGGGAATCGAACCCGGTCGTTTTGAAAAAAAAAACTAACACTATTTCTATTTAGATATGGATTGTGTAGGTCTTAAGCAGTAAATGTTTCTATGGAACATGATGTCTAAAATGAATAAAAGGCATTGTTTTCACATACTTTTATTTATTTTAGTAGGTGTTCGAAGTGACCACCATTACAATATTCGACAAGTTCAGGCATGTAAACTCGTCTCTATGGTTGTTTGTAGGTACCTCTTTTCTGCTTTTAGAGGCCCTAGAAGAAATGTCAGCAGAAGTAAGAGAACAACTTTATTTTCAACAGGATGGAGCACCGGCTCACAATAGTCGCATAGCTAGAGACTTTTTAACTGAGAACTTTTCCCAGAAATGGATTGGTACGAACGGCCTTATCAAATGGCCCGCGAGGTCGCCCGATTTAACGCCTCTAGACTATTTCTTGTGGGGTTATGTTAAGGATGAAGTGTACAAAACAAGCTATGACACCGTTGAAGACTTAAAAGAAGCCATAGAGTCAATTTTAATGCAAATTCACCTCATGAAGATACAAAATGCAATAGTAAGATCGTTACCTAAACGTGTTGAATGTTGTATTGAAAAAAACGGTGGTCACTTCGAACACCTACTACCTAATGTGAAAACAATGCCTTTTATTCATTTTAGACATCATGTTCCATATAAACATTTACTGCTTAAGACCTACACAATTGATATTTAAATAGAAATAGTGTTAGTTTTTTTTTTTTCAAAACGACTGGGTTCGATTCCCGAGCTGAGTACAGGTTTTTTTAAAATTTATGAATGCAGTTTTTCTTGTTATTAAAATCGATGACATGGTTCCTAAAAACAGATCTTCGTATATCTTATAGTTTCAGACTTTCCCATACTGACCGCTCTGAATGAGCCACCCTGTATATGAGTAAGTTCAGGACACATCCGCTGCTAATAGCGGCATACGAATATTTACAATGGCGCCGATTCCCTTGTTTACCTTGTGTCCTTTTCATAATGAAATAGAAAGAAAAAGATGCACTGAACTTAAATTTAGTTTAATTTGTGAACAAGTGAATCGGCGCCAGTGTGAACCTAATGTACACGTGGGCATAAAACCTGACTTGTATACTACTTAACTTTTGGAATATGGTTGGTTATATATTTTAATGGACATAAGGTAGCTGTTTCTGTGGTGGAGGGTGCTACCAATTACAAAATTGGTTTTTTAACTTGGTGAGGTCCCTTTTTGTAAACCCATTGTTTTCGACTACTGTGGAGAAAGAGTGAGAGTTTTTCCTGACAAATATGGCTATTTCTAAAATGTAAGTAGAAGTTAGAGTTAGAATCTTTAGCTTTTAAAAATTGGTCTATGGCTCTCGTATGGAGGTGTCCCAGTTACTGCTCGAAGAAATTTTTTTTTGCGCATGAAAGCTCTTTGTATGTGTGTTGAGTTACCCCATAGGAGTAAGCCTTAGGTACCTCAATACAGACGCTGCGTAGTGTGTTACGCAATTACCCTGCTGATCAGTAGACCCCCAGGTGTAACCCATCAGTAGACGACCCCCAGGTGTAACCCATCATTAGACCCCCAGGTGTAACCCATCAGTAGACCCCCAGGTGCAACCCATTAATGAATTTCGCATAGAATAGAATATATTTATTGTATAAGTCACTAATTACTTCTAAATCATCGTTAGGTCGCATATGTATCGACAGAAAGACTTAAGAACGTATTATTTTGTTCGCAGCATGTTGGACGCGGTTGGAACGCTGTGCTTTATGCAGGGAAGCCTTGCCGTCAAAGAACTCACCCTATGCCAGGAACCTGGTCGCGGAGCAGGTAACCAGCATCATTATTCATCTGCTCTTATCCCAATTTATTAATGGTCGGTGCAATATTATGTCGTTTTCTTCCATACTTTTATATCAGTCGTCATCTCGATAGTCATCCCCTTTCTAACCATATCATCTTACACACAATCCATCCATCGTTTCTTTGGTCTTCCCCTACTCTTATAACCATTGACATTCATACTCAAATCTTTCCTCGCGACATTTTCCTCATTCCTGCAGCAGCAGCAGAGATTATTAAACATATAAACTACAGTTAAATTCCTTAGCGTCAAACTCAAATCATTTATGTCAAGTAGAACACTTTTGAAAGGCAATTTTGAACGTCAACATTTACAAGAAGACAGAATTGATTATTGTTGCCCCCTTTCTAAAGTTATTTTCGTACGGAGAAGAAACTACCTTTTAGATAATTTTCTGTCTTTACTCTTTATTAGTGACCGACCGAAACACGATTTTCAGGCGAAACCGTAACCAGATTTTCTGTGAAAAACTATCAACATTGCAAAATGACGATCGAAAAATAAGTAAGCCCTAACTTAAATAAGGGCCTTAACAGATATGCTACTGTTAGCTTTTGCGATTAGCAGTTTAGTTTAGGGTGCTCGATTCCACTCTCACACCACATAATTTTAGCATTAGCGTTAGAAAATGCAATTTTTATACAGTACTCAAACGGAAAGAGTCGCTGAAACGTGTGATTTTGCTATTGTGACCAAACGCACAGTCGCTAAGATACATCTGCTATTGCCCTTATGCATGCTGTGCAAACAATCTTCTGAAAGCGAATAAATCCCTACTCTCTGATACTAAAACAAATAAAAAAAACTTATTTTTTTGGGTTTTGTAGAAAAAGGGTGGAAACGGGACCCCATCATTAAGTCAACGCTGTCTGTCTATCGGTCAGTCGTAGGTATTCTATCCAAACGGTTAGCTTACGAACGCCATGTGTGCCAGTTTCAGTTGGGCGAAAGATTCGGGTCTTTTTGGGTGAAACTGAAATTGTGGCTGAAACTTGATTTTTTTGCCGAATCTGGTCGAAACCAAACCTTCGGTCGTTCACTAAATTATGTGTTTTAAAGCTGCTATATTATTCCAGGTTTTCGAAGCAATAGCAACAGAATACGAGCTAAAAAATCCCAGAATGAAGCGCCCAACGCAAACCTCATCAGCATACACTTCACCGAATCGCTCCCGAACCTCGTCACCGTCACCGAACCGCAGAGGACAGTATCAATACTCAATGATGAACAAATACAAGAAAACCGTACATTTCAGCGAAAAATTCGGCCAAACATATGCCTCAGACCCAAATATACATAGATCTCTAAACACAACGGAATTAAGACCGAACGTCACGACAAATTCTACTAACTTGGTAGAAAATTCCCAAGCTGGCAACTCTAATGATGGCGGGAATGTCAGTTGTCAATGTCAAAGTGACATAAGTGTTCCGAAGATTAATGTTGAAAGTGTGGAGGAGGGGAACAAGTGTGGGGGCAGTGATTGTTCAAGTAGCTGTCAAAGTCTGACTTTACCTCATAAGTTGGTGGCGAGATTGAGGCAGGCTTGCTCGCTTGCTGACTTGAACAATGTTGTTGCACAATGCTCACTGTCGAAGTCTCTGAATAGCTTAGGTGATCAGTGGTAAGTTAAAAAAAAAAATGGTGTCATAATTAACTTTTACACAATAGAAGAACCATTGCACCAATAAGAATCGAAGAAAGAATTCTTTTTTTTTTTAAGAATTATATTTTTTTAGAAATTGTACTATTACTAGTCGCGTCGCAGTTTTTTTCTTAAAAAAAAATTTTTTTTTTATTTTCAGCAAAAACTGTCAACACGGATCGTTGGATAATTTGAAAAATCATTGCAGTTCTATTTGTGGTATGTATTGAAAGTCTTCATCATTCTTATGGTCTAGCGGTCACTGCTGAGCGTGAGGTCCTGGATTCGATTCCCAGTTCGGGCAGTTTTTCAGTTTTTGGTGGTCTTGTGTTATTTGGATTTGTGCCTGGTTGGTGGCAATATAATGCGTGAGCGTGCGTGATCCATCGCCGCCCGTTCGTTGTCCACAGCGCACAGGATGGATGGAAACCAGCACATGAAGTGATTTTTTGCTCCGTTGGTGTAATTGCTGAATGGCGTTCTGGTGTGAGGATAAATAAATAATAAATAATAATAGGCTCATCCCTTATTACTTGGAACTAAAACACATTCGGTGAAATGTGGGTGTATTAAAAGTACATCTCTGCCTAACCCTGCGGGTGTACAGGCCTGAAGTCATGTATGTATGAAGCTATGTTTTTATGTTGTCCACAGACACGCCCGTGTTCCTGCTGCCAGCGCCCCCTGTGTACGTGTTAGCGTGCGACCATAGCAAGAAGGAATAACAATTTTGTTTTTATTTTCGTATTGTTTTTGGACTCAATAAATTATAATGAATGTTTTATATGTTTTGTATCATTTCTTGGCTTGGCAAACGAATTTTACCCAATTTTTGTGTAATGGAATAAAGCTCAGCTGGTCGATTCTGGAAAAAATCTCACCGTGATAACTAAGGTGGAGTGAGCTGTGAGTCATACTGATGCTACGGATTGACACTATTGACGACTCACTCCACGCTCACTTCACCCAAGTTTTCACGGTGAGATGGTTATAGAATCGCACGGCAGGCCTCAATTCTGTATCCATTTCCAACCGAGTTGAAGTGATCGTGAGTTTCGACTTTACAAAATTCTGAACACGATCGAGCGACTATCAAATTATTCCTGAACCTCACGTATGTGAGGATCTGACTGCTGAAGACTAGGTTGCATGAGATTTTTTCCAGTATTTTTCCCAGGGCCTCTGAACACTTTCCAAAGGATTCTGAAGTTTTTACTGATCTATGCGAAATTTTTACTCCCGGTTGCAGAGGGTTAAGGTAATTCTTATTCCCCGCGTCAAGCGTGGTATTTTGACAGTTCAAACCACGCCAACTTCGCGTTCATTTCGCGCGGTTTCATTCATTGTCATAGAGAATTTTCTTTTAATTAATTTCAAGACTCAGAAACCGAGAGTGGCTCGTAGCTCAAGAGAAAATAACACTGGAGAAGCCCCACTAACACTTCCCACTTTGTAAAATTACAAGAACAAATTATGTTCTAGTGCGTTCATAAAAACTACTTTCAAATCGATTCTAACGCACTTCGTAAATCGTTTTAAAGGCACGCGGAGCTCCGTGAAAATGCCTGGCTGTGCTGTTAAATCCCGAAAAAAATATTCAAATACGTCAAACTTACATAAAGACGGAATAACCTTCCATGTGTAAATATTTTTTGGGAGAGGTCCGTGGCTAAGTAATAACAGCCGCACAGGCTACGCTTGCCGAGGTTAGTCCGTGGATGGGTGAATCCATAACATACCGAAACCCGTCTGTGGCTCGGAAAACACGTTGGTACTGGATGTCATTCGTAATCTTTGACATTCGTCACGGGTAGTTAAAAGCCCGAAAGTCTGACAACCAGTCTTACCAAGGGGTATCGTATTACCCAGTAACTGGGTTGTGGCGGTCAGATAGGCAGTCGCTCCATGTGTCATACTGGTACTCAGCTGCATAAAGTCAGACTGGAAGCCGACCCCGACGTAGTAGGCAAAAGGCAGATGTTACGAAATAAAATAAAGACAGAATATACAAAATATCTTTAATGAATTAATTCACCACAATCAGTTCACAATGTTATATTTAAAAGATACTGTACACTATGGTGCGTCCTAACCGCAGGCGACAGTCGCGAATAACTAGCTGCGCCTCGCGGCGTCACCCGCACAAGTCTCCGTCCCGTGGGAGTATCGGGATACAAAGTCACATCGAAATGACTGTACTACAAAGTGTAATAGAACAAACACAACTCCTGCCGCGCGATTCTGTAACCATCTCACCGTGAAAGCTTGGGTGAAGTGAGCGTGGAGTGAGCTGTCATTCGCTAGGGATTGACACTATTAAGTGCTCACTTCACTTGATGATTTCACGGTGAGATTTTTACAGAATCGACCGGCTGAAAATAGTTTGTTTATCATTGACTACTGAATCGATTTCACTGACTTATAATATATGTATTTTTATATAATCTCTGGAAGTACCGGTCGGATGTTAAAAAGTCGTTTTGCATTTGTTAGCACAATTCATGAGGAAGCCTATAGGCTATTTAACATCACGCTAGCACACTCAGGAGCTGAGCAATAACAAAAAGTAGGAAAGAAAGCTAATGCAACGGTGTCGGGGAACAAGAAATTTCACGCGGACCAAGTCGCAGGCAAAGGTTAGTCAAATATATTATGTGCGTCAGTCACCGCTCGTTCGCGCCACCATCGCTCTCGGTTAGGACGCAGCGTATAAAATTAAGCACGATTTCATTTTTAAAGATGAAGATTTAAAACATAATATAGTTACAAACTAATTATCTATTGAGATCATTTTTAATTATTATGAAGTAAATTAAAATAATCCAACAAGTTTAGACGTGATTAAAAAAATTGCTAAGTACTAAAAATACGTCAATTTACTTCAGGCGCTGACTAATTTGACAGGACTAAACTGTTCTTTTTCTTGTTCTGTCCTTTTCTTAATGAAATAGAAGGAAAAAGATGCACTGAACTTAAATTTAGTTGTAATTTGTAAACAAGAGAATCGGCACCATTATTCTTTCAGGCGGTGAGAATGATCGAATTGGTCAAAAAAAAATTAAGCAATTGCTGCTGGATTCAAAATTAATTGCTGAAGATTTAGAATTCATCGGAACTGTTCGTCAACGTCACCGTTAATGATATTTTAATTACGAGGCAGCATATGAACCTGTATTAGACCAAAAAAAAACAAGTATATATTTAGCACTTCCTCTGACAGTAGCAGAAGATGAAAGGTCCTTTTCGAAACTAAAATTAATTAAAAAAAACTAGTTACGGTCACCAATGACCCAAGATAGACTAGCTTTGGCCTTAATAAGTATCGACTCAGAAGTAGATTTAGAAACAGACATAACCATCAAAATGTTTGCGACCTTAAAACTCAGAAAAAATGATTTTAATGTTTAAATGTACTTAATTTTAATGTACAGACGCCAGCACTACAATCTGTCAAATTTCTTTAATAGGTTTTCAACTTTATTGCTGAAGCATAAGGTTCAAAGCTGATTGGGCAAAATTGACAGTTTCGGGTAGCTTGATGTGCTGGCGCCTGTACAGTAAGTATTAAATACCGGTCAAGAGCGAGGCGGACTCACGCACCGAGGGTTCCGTATATATTAAATTTTCATTTTTTTTTTCTGAAAAAGTGTGCTGTTTAGAGACATCGTTTTATTTGTCCTGTAATCTTTACATACATTTCTATCACATAGAATAATTTCAGATTTTTCTCTATGCAAACTTCGAAGATAAAAACAACGTTCCCCCTTGGGAACGGTTTTTTTACATTTTTCATCAAAAGTCAAAAACTATGCGACCTAAAAAAATCAAAGAAAAAATGTTTGAGAATGTGCAAACAGTACTATTTCATATGATACCCCACATGCCCTAGTAGCATAACTTCGATTTTTAAGACCCCCTTTCAGTCCATGTTGCAAAAACAAATATATTTTTATTTCTTTCTTATTTACAAAATAGTTGGGCAAACGTCATCTAAAACTACTCCAAATTTCAAGTTGATAGCATTAGTAGTTCGTGAGATATCCAGCTGTGACTCATGGACTGACAGACAGACTGAGTCGCACCATAAGGGTTCCTTTTTACCATTTTGGTACGGAACCCTAAAAATGGAAAACAAAAATTTAGTTTTTTTTTTTTGCTGGCAAGGGAATAGAAAAATTGTTTTCCTCAATCATTTTGGCAGGCTGATTTTCTCACTCCGGCGTACAATATGGTTAAAGGCCGCGATACAGCCCGCTGGCAGACAGACAGACAGACAGACGGACGGACGGACAGCGGGGGCTTGTAATAGGGTTCCGTCAGCACCCGTTTCATATATAAAAGTGTCGTGACTGTCACAGTGTTACACTTTCCTGGGTCTATCTCTCATTCGCCAAGTGTTCAGAGTGTAACGTGCGATAAGGAACTCCCTTTGTTATGAAAACGTTACATTTTTGTTAATGTCGTCGTTATAGAATAACTGCCTATGCTGTTCTTGTCCACACTCAGGGGCCTGCGGTGACATGGAAGTAGACATCGCAAGGCTGTCTCCAGGGCTCCAGTAGCGGCTCAGGTTTGAACACATCTAGCTTCGGAGACTGCACCTCTAACGGAACTTCGGGTTTTACCTGTCATTGATAATTCACTCATTAGTACTTACACAAGCTAGTTTATGTTATTACCTAACTAGTTGCACCTCGCGGTTTCACCCGCGTAAGTTTCGATTTCGTGGGAATATTGGGATAAAAAGTAAGAGCTTTAAGTAACAGCTGTGTACCCATCAAGTTTCATCCCAATCGATTCATTAGTTTTTGCGTGAAGAAGTAACAAACATATTATATATTTCCCGCTGCGCTGCGTGGTGCCACACCGGCCACTTTTGTTCAGATTGACATTTTTAAATTCGTAATATCTTTTGAATAGAATGACCGATTTGAATAATACAAAAAGTAATCTACAGGTATTGAAACAGTCTGGAATACGAAATGATTTATTTGGATAAGGATTAATACAAAGGTATGGATAACATGGTCTGATTTTGATCGGCATTTCTATCAACTTTTAAAATGTAAAAAAGTAGTTCTAGTGACATAACTACAATAGTTTGACATATGGTATTGCAAAGCTTTTTGTAGATATTGATATGTTCTTTAATATTGTAGAACATTATTTTGTCCTATCATCAATAGTTTACGCAGCGCGTGCGATGAAAGACATTTTCTGGCAAATGTTTTTTACACCATGGGTTAAATTATTGAAGTTTTAATATGGACCCCAACTGTGCAAGTCCCATGTGATAGGGGGGCGAGCCTCTCCCAATCAACAGGACACAAATCCAGAGTCCGAGCTGCTACTGAGAACTTTTTTACCCGACCCGGGAATCGAACCCAGAACCCTCATATGGACTGTCTTATACAACGTGTAACGTTAAATGCGCAAAACCTGAAAATAGTTTGATCAGAATAACGAGCTGAATATTAATTGAACCACTTTTTAATATAGGTCATATTTTTCAAAAAATCTTCGTTGTAAACGTTGCCGTGTCTATTTATTAATAGGTCAAGCAAGCCAATGTCAGCGCGGCGCAGCGGCCCGGTGACGACTCCTCCCTCGGTAAAGCGTCGTCGCAGACGCAAGAAACGATCAGAATGGCCAGTAAAACTAAAACAGCACATAAAACCTTTACAATTTTTTTAATGACTTATTTTCTCTCTGAGATAGGTCAATTGAATTAAAAAACAGTTGGGGTGTCTGAGGTTTTGCGCATTTAACGTTACACGTTGTATAATTTTGACGTTCATGCTGAGCCTAGTTTGAACAAATGAGTTTTGCTTTAGATCTTCAGTAATGCTCGAGTGTCCTTGAATGTGTGAGAGTCAGTTAGTTACCTTGGCAGACTTCCTCAGCTTCAGGTGCACTAGTTTGACGTGCGTGCGCATGGCCGTGCGCTGCGTGAACCTCCGGCCACACTCGCCGCACTCGAACGGCTTCTCCCCCGTGTGTGTGCGCACGTGATTTGTTAACACGCTCTTACCCTGTGGGACAAGAAGAAGGACATTTTAATATAATACATGTCGTCGCAAGCGATATCAAGACGACAAAATAATCAAAATACTACTTCCGGTCGATTTCATAATATTGGTCAAACCGGAACTTAATTCTCATTGGTTGATCGGTTAGTACAGTGAACGCCG